>VWXS01000003.1:0-644483 GCA_028584115.1 Stagonosporopsis vannaccii
GGGGGGGGGGGGGGGGGGGGGGGGGGGGGGGGGGGGGGGGGGGGGGGGGTGGGAGGGGGGGGGGGGGGGGGGGGGGGGGGGGGGGGGGGGGGGGAGAAGAGGGGAAGGGGGGGGGGGGGGGGGGGGAGGGACGATATAACGGTAGCATGTTAAACATTGTGCTGTGCACATGTAGGTTCAGCTAGGCCCGGGCATGTGGGGCAATGGCCGTAAGGTCATCTGCGGTAGCTGCACGTCTGTACGTAGTCTCTGGACGCAATGTAAAATGGGTCTGCACTTGTCGCGTGCATCATTGGCTCAATGACTAGGAGGACAATGCGTTACTCTTTTAGCTTCGCTCTCTCGTTGTTGCGGGATGCTAACGGCAGGATGTGCTGCTCTTCTCTAGCCTGCAGCTTTAACAACGCGCAGCGTCAATTGTTGGAATTTCAGTCAAAAACAAAGCAGCTATCGATTTGTCGCAGATCAGTGGATCTTCGTGTGTTGCTATGAATTACTTCTGCGCCGAAGACCAAGGTCCCGCTGTCACACAGACGCATCGTCCACCAGACGCCCCGCCGTCAACAGTAGCGCACGTCCAAATAACATCGGAGCCATTGACCCATCCTCCGCCATCAACCAGGACTTTGCAAACGCGTGACGCGATACTGACGCGACCATTCGACAGCTGACTCGAGACGTTCCCGATCACTCATGAGGGCTACGCCGTCTGGTGTCCGTCGCTTGGACTTGAAGCCAGGCAAGCCATCAGCGACCGAACGTCGATATGCCCTCGAAGCCTTTGCGTACAACCAGCATGCACTCCAAGCTTCTGGAGCTCTCGAGGACGACCCCAACCCTCACTACCTGCTGGGTTTTGAAGCGGAGAAGGTCAAACCTGAACGTCCCAAAGTATACATTCGTCGCCTCTGGCTCCCCTTTGAAAGCAGCAAAAAGCCCTTACCAAAACTTTGGCTTGATCCTTTGGTAGAGACTTTCGCAAATGAGATCTACCACTGGATTCAAATCTTCCTTTCTGACCCGGACAAATGGTTCAATGAGTTCACGAAGAAAGCCATCTTAATCGATGGTGAGGAACTCAGGGAACGCGGTTTATTCGAGGATCTTGTAGACCATATTCTCATCAAAAGAAATTGGGGCGATGAAATTTGGGGCCACCGAAAGTACTGCCGAACAGATCTCTTTAACGCGAAGCCGGAGAAGGGAGACGATACCCCCCCAAAGTGGCCGCAAGATCGAGACCGGTAGGTGTCCCATCACCCAAAGGCTGACTTGAGTCGGAGGTCTCACTTCATCTTACAGAATCTCATTGGCTGTCCGCCAGTGGATCGCCACCTCAGTCCAAAATCCGCAGAGGAGTATTGCTCGGGCAGTGCCTTTTACCGAAGAACAGATCGAGGAACAAAATGCGAGACGCGAATTATTAATGAAGGAATATCATAATAGGGGGCGAGAGTCCTCCCCGAATCAGCTCGCACTTGACCGGGATGAGACGATAGGAGCAAGACAACCCTTTACAATTATGATAAAAAAGGAGTCCTCACCAAGCAGGCCACCTGAGGCAAGCAGATTAACAAGTATAACTACCGATCCCTCAGCAGCACTACGCGGTCGTAAATCAGCAGTCGCCTCCCAAATCGATGCTCACGTAGGCCTAGCAACTCCCACCGCCAGCTCCGCTCGCACTAGCTCTGACAGCGTTCTCGCCAGAACAAGCGGTATGGCCACTCGCTCATCATCAAAACGGAAAGGCAGCGAGGAAACAGTGTCACCGAAGCGGCGCAGGACTGTTGGCAAAAACGCAGCTGCGTCTCAGAGCAACAGCTCCTCTCGTGGAAACAGAGGACGCCTGTCAGAGTCCGAGGACAATTTCGGCCGAGCCGTGCATCCTGAGAGCAGCCAACGCGATCTCGCTAAAGTAGCAGCGCCTCCGGTTCGCGAGCCACAAGCCAGGCATGTCTTGCGTGCACGCTCGAGGGACTCGGGGACTCAAACGAGAGCAAAAAGTAGACGAAGAGCTGTTGCCAATCAGGCAGAGAGAACAACAGCCACCGATGCCCCAAAACAAGTCTCAGAGAGGCGCTTGAGACACCTTTCTCCAGATGAACAGAGCACTCCGTCACCTGATCTAACTACCGGCAAGGCTCTGGTATGCAAAAAGGGACCGCGGAGTAAAGATATTTCGACAGCATCTGAAAATTCGAGTCCTCCTTGGCTACTAATAAGCAGATCTAGTCTCCGGTCGGCTTCTCGAGCTCAGGTATCTGCTCCCACGGCACTGCTCGCAGGCTCATCGAATTCCATACCAGAGGCTAATGCGGACGCAACGGCGATCAGATCCTCATCTCCACCCGACGAGTCTTCAATCGTCGAAGCTGCAAACTCAGACGCTCGTTCTGATCCTTTCCCTAAAAGTCCGGTGGCTCCAACAGATATTCGAACCGAGCCACCCGTGTCAGCCGAAAGGAGTGTCAACCAGGACCAAACCTTAGAGTTTGATGCGCAGGAAACTGAAAGGTTGCACATTACTCAGGGAGTGCCACAGCTCGATTCTACAACTGTTCCAGACGGTTTGCACAGCACTGTATCAAACGTCCTTACGAACCAGGGAGCCGACCCACCAGAACCTTCGCAACGTCCCTGGGAAAACAAGGCAACTGCCACCGCCCCCAATCTTTTCATCAATGACAAATGGGGCCCTGATCTGCGCGGTCAGTTGCGCAATGGCGGCGGCGAAGTTCAAGACACAGCTACAAGCCCACTTGCGAAGTTCCTTTCCGACTCGTCGAAGTTTACGCCCTCCATTCCCTCCTCCCTTACCAATTGGCAAAATGTTTTAAGTGATCAGGCCGAACAAGCAGATGTAACCGGCGAGCGCATGCATTCCCCTGCTCATGGAATTGACGAATCATCGGAGCCGCCGACTGAGTACGTATCGGCGAAAGACTCCGATGCCTGCTTGAAATGTCTCCAGGTGCAGCACCTTCCAGCTGGATCTAGTGACAGCACACACGCGAATCGCCGGGACGAGCGAGGGGCCAAGCGAACTGTGCCTGCGACGCCACGAGCTGAGAAACAGCAAGTAACATTTGCCGGACCAGTAGGTACAATACCTGAGCATCATTTTGGATCCCCTTTAGATGATGAATCTGGCGGCACGGTCATAAACCAAGAAGTTGAGCCTGGCCTTCTTTCACCGAGCCCATCCCAGAGTGGCCCTGAAGAATGCCAAGCAGTTGTGGCGACCGAGCTCTTCTTGAGTGGTTTGAAGAACGATTGGAATCGTGGCTTGACATCTGGTCAACTGAGCAGTGGAGGCCAGAGTTCCAGGGATGTGTGGCGCGTACACGGTTCAGATGAGGCGAACGTGCAATGTCGACAGGAGAAGCTCCAACATACCACGCGAAAGACGATTCCCGCTATCAGTTCGACTTCTGCAGGACCTCAGCGTTACGAATTGACAGATGATTCTATGCTTCCAGCAACGCGTTTGCCCATGTCGCTGACAACAAGGCCCGTCAAGGGACATCCTGATCAGCGCTCAACTTCAGCTGAAGGAATAACACCACTTGAGGACCTCCCCTTCCCACCAGGTGTCAGCTTGATACCTCGCAAGTGCGCAAGATGCGTTCACTCGCTCATCAAGGCCTTCGATGTGATGAAAGATGCGCATGGCTTTGCTCAATGGAGGAAGATCTGTCACTACTGTAGGGGGAAGGCGAAACGCCCTTCACCATGTACATGTGATATGTGTTCCCAATTGACGATAGAAGAAGAGGAGACCTGTGCGCCGACTATTGAAACATCTTTCGCCAGTCAGAATGACATGTATCCCTTGACGAGGTCAAATTTTCAGGGGAGCAGATCGACAATGAACCTGCGCTTGGCATGAACCATGTGCATGCAAGAAGACACCAGTAGTCAAGGTCTATTGGACCACCTGCTCAGTTTTCACAGAGGCTCTTCCCGGGTGATTTGCATGGGCTGCAATTTCGAGCGACCGTTCTGGGACACTCATTTTACGAAGCATCTGAACGATGTCCACGAGCCTGGGAACATAACGTGTCCTGCGGGTCGCACCAAGCACGATACCATCAAACTCCTGCTAGTGCACTTTGACACGTACCACAATGGCCCGTATGAATTTGCATGCTATGAGCAAACGCATGCAAGCGAGCAAGCTCGAACAGCTCATATTAGGAGAGCTATGGAAGGCGAGGTTCCACCAGCAAGTGCCAAGCAATCCTACCTTGCGGCTGCTCAGAAACCTCCTGCTACACCTGTTGGACATCCGTACGCACCGCCTTCCGATTCTTTGATCCCAGCTAATGACGCAGTCGGAAGCCAGCGAACCCCTGCAGGTATTCCGTCGGCTCCGGGTAACGTCTCAGACACTTCTACAACTGCGGGAATGGGCTTTCTCAATACCAGTCTCAAATGTCTCCAATCACATCAGAGCCTGTAAAAGCGGAGATGGAAACGATGCTGGCGTGTTCACAAAGCTTGAGCGGCTCAACAAATGGTTTGCGGGCGCTCTGAGATCCTTCGCCGATGCGGAGAAGATTCGAAAGCTGGCCCTTTCTTACGATCTAGCCAGTCTAGCCATTGAGATGATCGAGTGCAACGGTGGACGCCATCCTAACCACAGCCTCCTTCAAGGCCTTGAAGTAGTGTGTGAGAAACAGCACTATTACCTAGAGGTCAGCCTCAGAGAAGAAGTAAACCTGCCCTCATTTGCAGTTATTCATAGCAACAAGCATTCTCAAGCGCAGCTGCTGCCTCGAATTCGGACCGTATTCGAGGTCGAGAGCAAGTTCGCACCAAACACTGGCTAGAAATACTAAGAAGATTTTGTAGATTGGAAAGTGCCCATATTCGAAGGGCAGGTCGAATTGCGATGGCAAAGGTCTTATCACCTAGTTCAGAGGCTGCACAACACCAAAAAATAAAACTACCACGATGTAGTAGGCTTCACACAGTCACGTGGGCGTTTATTGCGTCAATAGGGTCAAAGGGCGTAAGGAATGACAACTTTAGATTTTAGCGCCGCTAGCGCACGACATAGCATACATCTATCTTCACGAATAAAGAATCACATTTGGCAACAGCTCAGGGTCCTCTCTCTACTCAAAAGAACACCACCTGAGATCTCACGGAGCTTAAATCTCACAACAAGCATTGTGCGTTCTCACGACGCATTCCGCATGCCCAACATGTCCACCTCGTCCCGTGCCCTCTTGGACCTTGCAAAAGTCGCCCCCGATGTCTTCACCCTCCGCCCGGACTACCGCGCCCTCCTCCTCGTCGTTTCCAACATTCCCCCGGGTCCAAGCGACGCTCAATCTGAGGCACTCCTCCAGGACGCCGAGACCAGCGCCCGCACCGCCCTCGCCCAGACCGGCGTAACTGACATCCCCCACGTCTCCGCCTGGCGCGACACCTATAAAGCCTTCGGCGCGAAACCCAAAAAAGACCGCTGCAGTCTGGAGTCTCTTCTGCGCCGCGCAGAGGGCGGCCTGCCGAGAGTGAATCGCTTAACTGATATCTACAACGCCATGAGCGTTAAGTATCAGATTCCGTTCGGCGGCGAGGACCTCGACAAGTACGTTGGTATCCCGGTACTGATAAGGGCCACGGGGAAGGAGAAGTTTGAGACCACCGCTGCGGGGGAGAAGGTCACGGAACACCCGCCGGTGGGCGAGGTGGTGTGGTGTGACGACGAGGGGGTTACGTGTCGAAGGTGGAATTGGCGGCAGTGCTCGCGGACGGGAATCAGTGATGCGACGACGCGGGTGTTGTTTATTTTGGATGCGTTGGAGCCGTGCTCCGATGGGAACCTTGAGGCGGCGGCGGATGAGTTGACGCGGGTTTTGAAAGATTTGTCGCCGGACGTCAGTACTGAGCGAAGGTTGATACGCGCGCCGTAAGTATACAAAGGATGCTAAAGATACGCGCGAAGCAATGCATAGACGATATGTTGGAAGAGTTGTTGTAAGAGTTGTTGTGGTCGTCATTGTTTGAACTACTACAGAATCTCAATCGCGTGCGCGGAGGCCGCCAAAAGAAATGTGTATTACAATGAACGGCATGAAACTTGAATACCCATGAGTTCGCCAAATGCTCGTTTCATGCAGCGTAAAACGATCATACCTTAGGCCTTACAGGACCCTACACGTTCACCTTCTTCCCTACATGAATGAGCTTCGGACCCTTCACGGGCTTAAAGCCGTCATGCTTCTTGCGCATGCGCTCTTCGATATTCTCCACCTTGGTCTTCAGACCGTCGTTGCGCTGTAGTAGCTCTTCGATAGCAGCAGGGTTCTGTGCAGTCCCGCGTAGACGAAGATTGGCCAGATTGTTTGCAAGGCAGTCGTAGATGGGGTCGTTCTCTGGGTAGGCAGCTGCGGCAATTTTGGACAAGAAGCCGTCCGAAACGGTATTGGAGCGAATTCGATCGCAGAAGATCTTGGTGAAGTGGCCAACATACATGTTGTTGAAGCCGAGAACACGTGCAGCACGGCAGATCTCGAGGTTCTTGTCGTCAAACTTCTCATCAGAGTGGAGAGTGATTGAGTACACACGATTCTGGTAGGTCATCTCGTTCATCCACGCTAGATGCGCGGTCGCAGCAGCTATGTCCATGGAACTGCCAGGGAGGTGGAAAGATGTAGAGTGGGGATTCTCTGAGAAATACTTGAACGCTTTCGATGAGCATTGCATCAAGGCGTACTTGGGTACGATAGCAAGAGCAATCTCGCCCATCTTCACCTGAACTTCGGGGCCGTTTGCGAACAGTGTACGCTCTTCTAGGCTCTTCGTTCGAATGTCCAGCGAAGGATCAACATCAGGGACTGGCCCATCTTTCCTAGCGCCTGTAACGACGGCGTTCGTCTTGTTCTTCCTTGCGGTAGGCTTGGTAGTCGGCTCCTTTACAAATTTGGACAGGTCCACAGGCATCTTGAGTTTGGGTGCAGGTGGGGGCGGTGCGGTTTGCTTGATGGTGGATGGAGTAGCAAAGATTGGGAAAGTCGACAGATTGATGGCCGGACCAGCTGCGGTCACGGAGTGCGGACTAGGACTTCTCGGGGGGGTGATTGCGGTACGACCTCCCAGCTCTGAGACAGCCTTCAGCTGCATTGCCTGTTGGGTTGAGCCTACTACGTACTCTTTGACTTTGATCTTTCGTGCGGTAGCATCTATGAGGCTGTCTGTGGGAGAGTCTGGGGTATCGTGGGAAGAGACTTGAGTCGAACTGTCGCCCTGGTCGAGCTCGGCAATCCTTGCGCATTGCTTATGGATCTCAGTCTCGAGAGCTACAATGCGCCGGCCCTTCTCGTCAACATCTGCCACAAGCTGCTCACCGTGGAAAACATGCTTATCGTCCCTCTTATTGAGCTCTTCGATCCGAGCAGCAATATCCTCAACAGCGCCCTCAAGCTTAGTCAGGCGAAGGCCCTGCTTCTCGAAGGCCGACTCTAGCTCGGCGATTCGGACCTCTTTCTCTTGTGATAAAACCGACAGGTCGGCGATACGGGCATTCTTGGCGATAAGAGTCTTTTCGAGCTCTTGAATGCGTTCGGATGAGATGATTGATGTACTGACATCTTCTTCATCGTCGCTATCAGCCCACTTGGGCTTTTTGACGCCGATGGCGTCGCCTCCGAGCTTGTCAATAGGGTATTGTGATTGGGGAGGGTATAGTATACTCTTCATCGGATGGGCGTTCTTGTACACCGGCTCGCGTTGCGCAGAGGGGGCGGAGACGTCAGCCTGTGCATGGTGTGATTCCACGCGTTTGGACCTTGCAGCCCAAAATGAAGCAGGATTGCTCATAGTCATAACGGATGTCTGAATGATGATGGAGGAGGGTAGGAGTATAGGAAGGTACGGAATTCTAGTTCGAGAGCGCGCCGAGCTAGACTACAATGGGTCGATTGGTGCGGGAAAGGGCAGTCAAGGCCAGAACTGAGAGTGGGTGTTCGGGAGAGGAGCACGGGAGGAAGACTTCCGCCCTCTGAAATTGCAAGATAAGGGTCTGCCAAGCATGTGTACTCATTTGCATACTGTTAGTGAAAGTATCACGCCAGTGAACAAGTGCCATGTGCAAACGCCCAACTGAGCTCTTTCACCTTCGTTCGAGATAGTCCTCGTACGGCTAATAGCTAGTGGCAGTTTGCGGTTAACGAGACAGCGTTAAAACAATCGGCAGGACTACACCTGGGCGTGTGCTTGTTCTGACATGTCGACGATCATAGTCGCGTTGGCGCGACCTCAAACAATGACAGGCAGCGCGTGGCTCTGAGGTGCTGTACCAAAGCCAGAATGATCTTAGATCAGGCGACATGTCGTCTCAGGGCTAGCATGTAGCACAATTCGACTTTAGCGTGTGATCGACGTAACTGTCGCAATCACGTTCAAATCAACAAGACCGATTATGTTCTCGAGACCAATAGTGATGTGGTCATTGTATCAACTTATTCAATTTTCTCTGTTGCATGCAACAATGGACATCATTGTGCACAACGAAGCATGCCGTTCGGGGTGCAGTACTGAGCTACCTTCACCTTCGCCTGGATTGGCCCGGTACCTGCCTAGAACGCAATCAAATGCCAAGACAGCTGCCTTGAACTTAAAAATAGGAAATTGCATCCCTTTTGTATTGTAATTGCTCATCACCCATAACAAGCACGACAATGTGTTTCGCATCGTTGGCATCCTCCTATCAGCAGGTGTGCCCACAGCCTAAAAGGGAGATTAAGCACTATCAATTAGATGATTGGGAAGGAGGTCGGATGTGCTTGAAACATGTAACCATAATTTCAGAGCGTAATTCGTCAAATTAGTTCTTGACGCCTAGCAAACGGTAAGCCGTCATTGCATATGTGGATGTGCGTAGTCGTAATCTCCCTCTTCTCCAAAATCCCACGAGTCGCCCTCGAACATCCAGTTCGACGCCCCCTTGGTGTTTGACTCTGGTGGCCAGTACCCATAAGATCGCACCATCTCACAGTGTTTTTCTGCCTTTATCTGGGCGACATTTGAACAATGAATCTCGACTTTCCTGCCCTCTATCCAAGGCGGACTATACAAAGGACCGTCCCAGATTGGTGTCCAATCACCGATACGAAATGTTACATTTTCAGGCCCACTTCCGACGTTGGCTTCTTTGATGAATTTGTAAAGTTCCTCAGCGTTTCCTTCATCGAGCAAAGGCTTCTGATATCGGTCCTCTTTGATGCAGTAACTATCACCATGATCCATCCTCCATTTGGACCACTCCCTAGTGTACTTATCAGGCATTTGTCTTTGGCACTCAGATTGAAGGTTGGAGTAGATGACCAGCGATTGTAGTTGCGATAGCTGCGCTATTGCACGAAACGACTCAAGAGGCCACGACCCGTTTCTGGGGATGTTGACTGAAAGATGTTTCAGATATTTTGCCGTCTCTGGGATGATGGACATGTTGAACTTCCTGCGCATAAAAGAGTAGCCCATCTCATCGTCTCTGAACTCCAACTCTTGTAGCTTTGCACCTTGACGTTCAAGAATACTGTCAAAATCTCCACGCTTGTGTGGACCAACCCAAGTCAGGCTTTCAAGTGTATTGTTGGGTAGCGCTTCTACAAACGAGATATTGGTGGACGCTAGCCAACGCAGTGAACGCAGATGTGATGGTACCTTTTCGACAAACTCATCACTACAGTCGGCGATAGCGAGTTCCTCAATCGCCGACCAGTTCATTGCTCCGAGCCACAGATCAAGATTAGACTTCGATGGGGGTGTTGGTGGGTATCCGTATATCTGCGCTCGTAGCCAAGGCTTCCAGTACCCTCGTCTTATCCAATCATACAAGCCAAAGGTCCACGCCTCGGCATTGCTCATTCCCTGTAGAGGCATTTGCCATGGTGGGCGAATATCGTCTGAGCTACTGAAATCGTAACCATCAAGTCTCAACTTCTTCAAACTCGGATAACTGTCCCCGCCGTTGTAGTTGAAAGGAAAGTTCCAGCGATCAGGCCACTCACTACAACCAAGCAGTGTCACTCTCAAGTCGAGGGAGGTGATGTTGGGACATTGAGACAGTGCTTCATGCACTGAGACCATGGACCCAAACTCCAGTCTGGAATTTGGTATGGTTGTCTTTATCTCAGTCGGACAAGTGTCGTTGCGTGTCCATCGTGCGCTGGCCACGTACGGTACAAGAGAAGCTAGGATTGCAATAATGGTAACTGCTTGCATATTTCGAATACGTGAAGGAAACCAAAATGCAATCGAAGTACCTCAGATCTTTCCAGTATATATTACACGCGGTAAGAACAGATCTCGGTTGGAAAGGTGCGTTGTCCTCTTCATAGCATGACTTTTGTGGTTGCCTAAATCCTGTGCCGTTCAGGTGACCCTGCGCGATGTCTGTGCCGTCGTCGTGTCGGAGACAAGTAGTATAGGCCCGAGTCTTCCAAGGACGGGATTTCGATTTCTCGCTAAGTCGTGGTTGTATCGTGACCTTTTGGTGCTCTGTCATCGGGGTTGAGGCAAGCGTCGCTCGGCCTTGTGCCGAGTCCACAATTTGCCCCGCCTTTGCCCACGGTATATCTTTTTCTCCCGGCGCCCGTTGACGATCAGTTTTGAAGCTCCGTCACTGATGTCCCCATTGTTGACATGAGACCTTCCTGATCGGTTTGCCTTTATACGAGTCGTGATGGAATGCACATTCGTGGGTCTTTCTACCCGCACACTTGCATCCTTAAGCTTCGGGGATAGGAGCGAGAGTTGCATCCTTGGAAGGCGATCAGCAACAGCGTTACATTGAAGACATCTCATATGATTTTATAACAGTTGCCACAACACTAGACATGTTCTAGTATGCTGAATTCCCTATTTACTCTCTTCCTTCGACGTATGGTACGATCTTGCATGTCTGGGAAGAACAATGGTCCTCCTAAATCGACTATTTCATACTCTGGCAATCGGCTCAGTGACCGTAGCAGCTCTCATTCATGTTGCATCGGGTCAAAAGCCTCCTGTGGCTGATGGATCTATCGATGTAGGTCCAGGAGCCACAGCGCCGGTCCGGCCATTCAGACTCGATCAGGTGCGGCTCAGTAAAGGGTTGTTACAAGAGAAGCGCGATCGTGTCAAGGATTTCATTCGAACGTATGATGAGCGTCGGTTCCTTGTACTATTCAACAACCTTGCTGGTCGACCAAATATGAGCGATGTCACTCCGCCTGGCGGATGGGAGGATGGCGGACTTCTCAGCGGACATTGGACAGGACATTACATGTCGGCCCTGTCGCAAGCATTCGCTGATCAAGGCGAGGTCGTCTTCAAAAGCAAACTCGACTGGATGGTATCTGAGTTGGCCGCTTGTCAGGAGGCATATACCAAACATAAACAACCCACACACCCTGGCTATCTCGGTGCGCTTCCTGAAGACACAGTCCTGCGTCTTGGCCCGCCCCGCTTCGCTATCTATGGAAGCAATCTTAGTACCAACACCTGGGCAGGCTGGTATACCCAGCATAAAATAATGCGTGGCCTGCTGGATGCTTATTACAACACAAACAATATTCAAGCCCTCGAGGTAGTCGTGAGGATGGCTGACTGGGCGTATCTCGCGCTGACAATTGGAGACAAGAACCAACCTGGTTACCAGGGAAATCTGACTCGTAGCGACCTCAATTACATGTGGGATACATACATTGCCGGCGAGTTCGGTGGTGCCAATGAGGTCTTCCCAGAAATCTTTGCCTTGACTGGCAACGAGAATCACCTGGAGACAGCCAAAGCCTTCGACAACCGCGAGTCCTTGTTCGGCGCAGCAGTTGCAGATCAAGACATACTCGTAGTGACGCCACAAAACAAGCCAGGTCGACGCCGCGCAGAGCGCCTCCACGCCAACACACATGTACCACAGTTTCTCGGGTATTTAAGGATCTTCGAGCACGGTGGTGCTGATGATTACTTCGTTGCAGCCAAAAACTTCTTCAGATGGGTGATACCACACCGCCAATTTGCCAGCGGCGGAACAGGCGGCAACGTTCCTGGTTTCAGTGAAAACCCAGAGCTATTCCAGAACCGCGATAACATTGCCAATGCCATTGAAGACAACGGTGCAGAGACTTGCACAACATACAACACGCTCAAGTTGGCGAGGAATCTGTTTTTGCACGACCATGATGCTACATATATGGACCATTATGAACGCGGCTTATTCAACATGATCACAGGCTCGCGTGCCGACACAAATGATAACTCCGATCCTCAGCTCACCTACTTCCAGCCTTTGTCACCTGGTGCACCACGCGAGTATGGAAACACGGGCACTTGTTGTGGCGGCTCAGGAATGGAGAGCCATACTAAGTACCAAGAGACAGTCTACCTGCGCTCTGCGTATGATGATACGCTTTGGATCAATCTTTACATCCCCTCCACGCTGGACTGGGCAGACAAGGGCTTCTGTATTAAACAGGAGACAGCGTTTCCGCGCGAAGGCTCCACAAAGCTTACGGTCAATGGGCAAGGGCCTTTGACTATCAAGCTACGGGTGCCGGGCTGGATACGAAAAGGCTTCAATGTCACCATCAATGGTGAGGACCAGTCAGCAGAGAGTCCACAGCCCGGCACCTACTTGTCCTTAGAGCGAACATGGAAAGCAAACGATGTAATCGAAGTGCACATGCCTTTCACTCTCTATACCGAGCGCGCACTCGACCGACCAGACACGCAAGCTCTGATGTGGGGACCCATCCTGTTGCAGACCGTCGGCGAGCCACCTGCAAGCGGCTATTGGCCGCTGTCCTTGTACCAGCATCTCAAGTTAGACGGCGACTACAAGCACGCTGCTATCAGACAAACCGACGCGACGCCAAAAGGTGACCCAATGTTCATTACATCATCCTTCAACAACACGACCCTGACCGTACGACCGTACTACATCAGCGACATACAGCCTGTGTCCTCGTACTTCCGGCGCGTCGAGCCTAAGGTGGTCTTTGGATCGATCGACACAGGTGTGCCGAATCGCAAACGCAATGACGGATTGCCAAAATATGATGTTCCGGTTGCGAATATCACCTCGCCAGGCAGCGATGGGCCAACGTTCCTCGACGTTCTTTGGGATCAGGCCCCCTTCCCGTCGCACGATGCGTTCGTACATGCTGTAACTTCGACAGCTGATTCGTTCGTTAGTGCCAACATTTTCTCGACTGAAGAACGAGAAATCATCATAAAACAAGCCGGTGAAGCTGAACGGGAGTTGGCCCTTACTCAGTGAAGAGAGCCTAGGGGGATTGTCTCACTACCTGCACGACAACGATGTTTTCTTTCGCTTTACACTATGAGCGGTAAAGATACCTCAGTGTCTCTGCCATAAACAGTAGCTTTTACCACGTCAATCGATCGCACTGTTGCTAATTGAAGGTGTCATGGTCAGTTGCTGTCGGACTCGAGAGAGGCATAGCGAGAACGAGACTAGGGGATGCAGAGTTCACGTGAATTTCCTCTGTATAGAGTCTCTGTATAGAGTGACCAAATATTTGATTGCCTGTAGAGTACGTGAGGTCTCGTCAGGCAGTGAAGTTCGCTGGTTTCGCCGATGGGTGTGCCCGCCGGTGACAATTCCGGTGGACAGCGTTTCGGTGCCGATGTCTTTTTGGACCACTCTGTCTGAATTTCTGAAGTATTTCAGCTCGCATACGCAATGCGATTGTGTCAAACAAAGCAAAATCTCTTCGACCGCTAGATATCAACAATATGAGGTCATGGAGCATGTATTTCGCAAATTATGCCGCAACTCGCAACAGATCGAAGTACTCTACGATCGCTCCAAATCTAGTGCCAAACAACCTGATGTAACTTGCTCGAGTACCTCTAGGGTGGAGAAATATCTATCAGTGCGGCCCCAAGCTGTTGAGACCTTGGTCAATATCTTTCGGCCTTCCTTCAGAATCTTCGCTGGGCCTTTGACTGAGTATATGTCCCCAACACCTGCAATATTTGCTCTTATAGCAGAAGCCGTACCAAAACGAACAAAGGCCTGTACCATTTCGTCATCGTTAGGCCGGTCAAGGTGTATAAAAGTCGGCGCTTGTTCGGTCTCCTCATCCGATTGAGAGTGTGCGGCATCCTCGTTGTCCAAGTCGTTCTCCCTAAACGGCTGAGATGCAGAAACTTTGTCAAAGCTGTTATTCGCTCGATCGGACGCCACCTGCGTAACTCCAGCTGTTCTTGATACATACGAGCTGTAAGCCCAGATAGTTAAGGTGGCCAGGAAGACGGCCATTGGTTCGTAGAAAGCTCTGCAGCTGTATCGTCTTATATGCCAAAACAAACAGCCGCTGTGAAGCACGGCCAGCCTTGCCTTGCATTGGTCTCTTTGCGCCCACTCAAGTATGTCGCGTTCAGCATCAATTGCTGCTTGGCGGCGCGACAAATCCAAAGTTGCAGGCGTACTCTTCTGGGCGAACGATATCACAGAATTGGCTAACGTTTGGAATTGATCGAACGGCGTGAGTATGATCGTTCTGGACAGGTGTAGGTGGAGAACAGTGGGATGCTCTGCGCCAGCTTGTAAGGCTATGGTGCCGTTAGCAGCCCAGTGCAGCACGTCGACGCAGTCTAAACCTGCATTACGCCAGCTGTGCAGCAAACTTCTTCCCCCACGATCAGATATTGCTGGACTTGTAGGGCTCTCAACACCATTTTCGGAGTTGTGTTGCTGAACAGACGGAACCCAACTACCGAACGGCCTCGCAAAGCAGTCCTTGAGCTGGAATATCT
Organism: Stagonosporopsis vannaccii; assembly: GCA_028584115.1. NCBI lineage: Eukaryota > Fungi > Ascomycota > Dothideomycetes > Pleosporales > Didymellaceae > Stagonosporopsis > Stagonosporopsis vannaccii. The sequence continues at coordinate 14,782 of VWXS01000003.1, forward strand.
CGCGATAGACGCTATGCAGCAGAATAACGCGACTGAATTGGCCGAGTTCCGCTGCGACTTTCTTCTCCTGAAACAGCATGACAGTTGCTGAGGACAATGAGGGAATACCTGATCTGGTTTGGTGAACGAGTCCGAGCGGCGGAAGAGGGGCACTCACATTGTTTTGACGAAGTTGGCCGCATGAGCGAGTCAGCCGCATTTCCAGCATGCCAAAGCCTATCATCAGGGAGAGGAGTAGACATCATGCTAGGTGGCATGAATAGTTGTTGGCCGAAGTGATATACTGCCATGCAGTCGAGTAGCTAAATTTGTAAGCTATTGTGTCGAGTAAAGAGAAAATGCGATTGCATCTTACCCAGATGGCATATCCGATCCTGCGCTTGCACTCGTCATATAGGATGTTTTCCAAAACTAGGCTTGAACGGTCTCGTCCCTCATCACCTTGAAAAGCTGATAATGTGGTTGGTGTTGCCGGAAAAAGCAGATGGCGTGCCAGCTCGACCATAGCACTGTGCTGGGCCTTTGCGAGCGTAAGAAGTTTGGGCGAGCCAGAGTAGAGCATTCCAACTTGACTTAGCGTCCTGGCTTGAGCAAAAGCAATCTCATGTTTTTGATGCTGATCGATGGTTGCCGTGGCTTTAGAGTTGGTTGTGACCGTAATTGCTCTTCTCAGAAATTCATGCATTGGCTCCACCATCTGCGCATATTCATCAGATTCAGCATACTGGCATCCTATTGCTGACACTGCGAGAGCGAGTATCCAGTGATCATTGATTTGAGTTACTTGATCGTGCAGGATAGGCATTATTTGGTCGAAATTCTCAAAATAAAGCCGAAGGCACAGGTTCAAGGAAGGTACAGCCGGAAAATGTGAGCTAGCATACGGAGGAAAGCCGAAATCTTCTTCAAGGCAGAGCCCGCGGAAGCCCTGCAGCATGTCTCCGTAAGTCGAGTCTGAGAGAACAGGAACAGCGTACGTGCTACCGTTGCCCGTTGCAACCTGGTCCTCAACTATGACGTGGCTTGTTTCCGAAAAAAACAGCTTTTGGCTGGGTTCATGAGGGATCCCATGTCGAAGTAAACCCAAGCGTCGTATAGGTTTGGCGCCTGGTAGCACAGACCTGTCTCTACGAGCCCTGATCGTGCATGGCATCCTGGCTCCGTTGATACTCGTCGCATACAACCCGCCTGGCGCGTCACTGGGTGAGATCGTGTGCGCTGCCGAGTAAGGAGATGAAGAAGATGCATGGCTCTCTGTAGCTTCAGGATAGTGGTTGCTCCACGGCGTCTCAGGATTGCCAGCTAAAGGCATGCGCATATTACGTCGTACTGCGTCGTCACCCTGCTGTTGTTCCGCACTCGGTTGGACTGCAGTGGATGCGTGTGCAATGTTACCCTGTACGCTATTATCATCGGGGGAAAGATTTGGAAGAGTGAAGAAGTCTATTGATCCGACTCCCAGACCAACGATACTGTCGTAATCAATAGCAAGAGAGGGATCTGGTGGTAGCCAGTTTATCGGGAAGTCCATCACTGGCGGCAGCATCTGGCCTTGGGAGTAATTAGGCATCCCAAATGGGATGGGCTCCTGGTAAGGAGTGTGGGTGTCATGTTCATTGGCGAACTCAGGACCTAACAGCGCTCCAGACTCACGGACTGGCCTTGAGGTGACATCCATACTAATGTTGATTCCAGCGTCAGCATGTTGATGAGGTTCCGCACTTATCTGCAAGTTAGGTCTTGTTTCGCAGCTCAGGGCATCATTACGAGTACTAATTCTTGCAAGGGGATAAGCGCAGCGGAGGCCTTTTGTCAAACAACGTTGACAGGGACTGCTCTTGGTACAGCGTTCTCTGGATTTGGCACACTCAGTACAAGCACGCGTGCTTACTGTGTGTAGATTGCTGGCTTGAGTTGGGGCGGTATGTGTTGCTTCATGACGGCGCAAGATGTCGCTGAATTTCCCTGTCAACTGGAATCCAGCTCCTTCAGTTGGAACTTAACCTGCCTTCGGGTAAACCGTTTTGAACAATATCTACACGCATATCGCTTGTTATTATCATGAATGCGCTCATGCCTTCTTAAGTGCTCCAGCCGTCCGCAGAGTTGTTAGCCATCATCTACTCTGGGTCCTAGGAAAGCTCACTTGAAGGTGCAGTCGCATCGTGCGCAGCGCATCGGCTCTACAGCTGATGTCGATTGTTGTGCTGAGTCCATCGTAGCATATATACTTGATGGTCCATACTCGTCGCGGCATCCGTGAAGCAGCTCAAAAGGTGCCGATTGTGTGATAAACGGACAGGTGTTGCTCGTCTGGGGCGGTGCGCGAGGGATGGTGCGCGTTCACGCGTGACCGCCGGACTAGACATTGACTACCCACGGCCAAGTCTGGGCGTTTGGTTTCGGCGTAACCTCCGTTCCTCATGCGCAAAGGAAAGAGTGGTGAAGTATTTTGTTCCAGATACTTGACTTTCGATCAGGATGTAATGTCAATGATGATGGATGATTTAGTTGCAGGTCGCCAGCCCCACTTGCAATGGTTCAGCCAGAGTACAACCTTCTGACACACAGCGCCTTTATTTAGCAGGCACTCGAATTGCTTGAATAGTAACGATAAATTCTCGCTCTATAATAGCTCATACGACCCTTAGAGTACCTTTATCGACGCTTGCAAGCTCGCGATGCTCTACCGTAGACAATTCCAGGACCTCCGCCTTCTCCCTGTCACGTCTCTCCTCGCCAGCCTCGACTGCATCGACCTCACCGAAGATCTTATCCATTCTCTCAAGCGACACACCCTTTGTTTCAGGTAAAATAAAATACACCGAGATCTGACGAGCACATGTTAGGAATTGATCCACTTCCACAACATCGAATGTTTCTCAACTCACCAAGAGCATCGTGTTTAGACCAAAGAGCAGCCAGTAACTCTTCCCGCCTACCTGCGCATTGAATCTTGGCCACGGTTGCGTTAAGGCGAGGAGGCATACAGTCTGGCCAAGCAGCGAGAAACCGAACGCCTTGTCACGGACCTCTGTAGGAAAGATCTGAAGAAGTAATTAGTCCCAAGCTTCCCTCGACGTCATGGCTGCGAATCATTACCTCTGATGCAATGGCCGGGGGAATTGGACCGTTCGACCAACAATATGTGAGGCCTACGATGAACAACATTGCGACCTCAACAACAGCAGCAGCCCTATTGTCGTTGTTTGGAAATACAGTCGTGAGCGATGATAAGATGAGTAACGCAGTGGCCTGGATGGCGAATCCAGCAAGTAGAAGTGCCCTCCGGCCAAATCTATCGACGGTGAAAGTGTTCACAAAAACAATGACCAGTTGAAGCGCGGCCTGGATGCCGTTGATGGACAAAGCCTGGCTTCCTTGGTCCCCTGCCACAAATCAGTACTCGAACTCACAGCTCGAAATTTGCAGGAAGAAGCCTAACTTACAACCAAGACTCCGATAGATGAGCGCTGCGTACATGGTCAAAGCAGCAATGCCACCAGCCTGCTGAAGTGAGGTGGCATAGAGGCCATAGAGTAAACGTTTTCGCATGCCTTTTGACATGAAGATTCCCTTGTACCCGGTGTCTGACCGAGCGCGAGCTTGCTGGGCAGCGAGAAGCTCATGATACTCAGCGAGTACGTGGTCCGAATTCTCATTGCCCATTCTCAACTTGCAAAGCACTTTGAGAACTCGATCAGGATCATCGGGATGCTTCTCAAGGAGCCACTGGATGTTGTCAGTAGTGAACATACGTACGAATGCCCTTGGTGACTAAACTCGAGGAGATTCCGGATACCAGAAACTGAGTATCACGAAAGCTACGCCGATGGGTAGCTGAAGCAGGTTTGATACTCGCCAGGCAGTGTTGAAAGGCTGCTTGACATAGCTCAAGCCATAGCCGGCCCAGAATGCGATCAACGTCCCCAGCTGGTAGCCAAACTGCGTGACTGTGCCGACGAAACTTCCACGGAGCATGCGAGGGGCTGTTTCTGCCACATACAGTGTGGTCGCAATATAGACACAGCCAAAACCAAGCCCGGTTAGCAGACGGCCGAAAATGAGGATGCCGTACGTGTTTGGCACACTCTGGACAACGATACCGGCTCCCATGACCACTATGGCAATACGCAACGCCCAGAGCCGCCCAACAAGACTGGCCAGTGTGCCACCCACGAAGAGCTGCGCCAACCCGGTGGTAGCCCACGGCACGACGGCGATGGTGCCTGTCCGATCAGCATCCACATGGTAATATTCAATGAACTGTTCGTCGGCCAGGATGACCGTCATGATGCCTGCAGGTGGTCAGCGTATATAGCGTGGCGGAAGCAGTTGTTGCTTACCTGCATCATAACCGTTAAAGCAGGTCGCGAGGACCATGCCGTAGAGGAGCAAAGCCGCATAGCGGTCATTCTTTGGGAGAAATTTCTCTAATAGGCCCATGATAGGTGAAATCTGGAAGAGATCCTGAGGGAACTATCTAGTCCTAATTTTCGAGCCTTCTCATGATGTTTTCCAAATACCTGATATATATCGCCTGTAGTACAAACGGTTGCGGAGAAACTGCCGAGAATATGAGTCGGGGTAAACGCGATCCCATTGGACACATCATGCGGAGAACCGGGCACGCCTCCATATTCCCGTTGCAGCTTGCAAGCCACCGTATCACCAATCTCATTTCGATACCATTTCGAGGCTCATTCGACCAAATCGGCAGTTCAATGAAGACAAATGCGGAGCCCCGGTGGGCTTTGAACCGAGGCGACTGTTCGGTGGAACTTCCGATGGATATCTCCGGTGGATAGAGCTTCACTACAGCCTGTCTTGGCGTCAAGTAGTAACACTCCGTCATATGAGTTCAAATGTGGATTCGAGAGATATACTATTATGAGCTTTCGTCTTCCCATTCTTAGGCACTTTGCTTTGACATGGCGCACCCACAGATAGCATTTCGCAACACCACATTCACTGGACCGTCGATACTTGCGACCAGGCGCAACACGGTCGCAAGCACGACGCTGAAAACGCAACTCGATCAGTTCAAGAAAACTGGACGATACACATGTTTCGAATTAAAATGGCACCCTACCTACGATGACCACTCCATGTGGCCAGTTCCAAAACACCTCTTCTGGGACAGTGACCTAGCCAAGTGGATAGAAGGTGCTTGCTACTTTCTCGAGACCCACTATGACGAGGAAATCGATGCTGCAGTGCAGTACCTAGTCCAGACGATCCGTTCTGCGCAACAGGAAGACGGCTATCTGAACCTGCACTACACGGTTGTAGACCCGAAAGGCCGGTGGTCGAACATCAGAGACATGCATGAGCTGTACAACTGCGGCCATTTGATCGAAGCCGCGCTTGCACACCGCAGCTACTACAAGAATGACCTCCTCCTTGAGCCTCTTGTGAAATACGTGCGTCTGATCAACAACACCTTTGGCGCAGAGGAGGGCAAACTGCACGGCTACCCCGGACACCCAGAGATCGAGATGGCGCTACTACGTCTGTATACAGAGACGGGGAATGAAGATGCATACAAGCTTGCGCGATATTTTGTTGAGGAGCGTGGAAACCCTGTCGGTCAGAACGGCAAGCTGTACTACGACTGGGAAGCAGAGCAGAGACATGAGAGCCCGTGGCAGCGACCGAATCCCTATAATAAGGCGGGAGCGCATTGGTACAATCAATCCCATGCGCCGATACTCGAGCAACAAACTATTGAAGGGCACTCTGTGCGTGCTTTGTATCTCCTGACTGCTGTCGCGGATCTCCTTTGTATTGCGAAGAGGGGCGCGAACTCGATGACCAAGTCGAACGAGTGGCTAGATGCTCTTCACAGGTTGTGGGATAATATGGTGGACAAGAAGATGTCAGTGACGGGTGGCGTAGGCGCAATCGAGCAGTGGGAAGGGTACGTGCTCACTCTCTTCTCTGGGCCTTCAATTGCTAACAAACAATATTGTAGATTCGGCATTGACTACTTCCTCCCCCAATCGACTGATGAAGGCGGGTGCTACAACGAAACATGCGCATCCATCGCCATCCTCTTCCTCGCCGAGAGGCTGCTTGCCATCGACCTCGACAGCCGCTACGGCGATATCATGGACCTCTGCCTGTACAACAACGTCATGACAGCCATGAGCCTCGATGGCAAGGCCTTCACGTACGTAAACCAACTCGGCAGCTCCGACGCCGACAAGAGTGGCCGCGAAGACTGGTTTTGGTGCGCCTGCTGTCCGCCAAACTACAGCCGTCTCTTCGGCAGCCTGGGAGGGTATCTCTGGCACTACGGGCAGAACTCAGCAGACGATGGCGCATACATCAACGTGCACCTGTACACGAGCGCGAAAGTCGCCTTCGCCACGCCCACAGGCGACATCGAACTCGAGCAGTCCTCCAACTGGCCATGGGACGGCACCGTTACCTTCACGCTCCACAACCCCTCTCACGTCCACACCACGATCCGCCTCCGCATCCCTGCATGGGCGGACAACGACTTCAGCCTCTCCCCCGCCCTCTCGTCCTCCGCCAATGCACTCCCCACGGAGAAAGGATACCTCACGCTTCCTCCGGCTTACACAGCCGCACATTCCTCCTTCTCCCTCCAGATTGGTGGCTTCGCGCCCCGCTGGCTACAGCCACACCCCTACACGAATCAAAACGTCGTGTTCCTCGCGCGCGGCCCCGTCGTGTACTGTGCCGAGGATGCGCAGAATGAGTGGGAAACTAACCACTTCCGCGACGTGGTTGTCAAGCCAGGAACGCCGGTGGAGGAGGAAGTGAGGAAGTGGGAAGCTACGGGCGAGGAGTATGTGGTGCTGAAGACGAAGGCGTGGAGAAGGGGGTTGGGGGGTTGGGAGGGGAGGGGAGTGGAGCCGGTCAGGAGGGTGGGTGCTGGAGAGGTGGGCGAGGAGAGGGAGATAGTGTATGTGCCGTATTACTTCCGGGCGAACAGTGGAGGGAGGGGACACATGAGGGTTGGGATGATCAAAGGGTAGATGGCTGCTCTCTCGCAATCCAGCCGTGAATTCTCTCTAAGACTCTGTACGGATTGGACACCATCTACAGCGCCACGTGCTCAAACCTTAGCCCCGCCCCCAGCACCGCGCCATACCAGACCATTGCGCCCAGCCCAACAAGATTCGTCACGCTGCTCACCGAATGCAGCACGCCGAACCGCCAATTCAGCGCCTCCATCTCCTTGCTATGCGGCCCCTTGTCGTACGCCCCCTTGCCATCCCTCGTCTCCTGGTGCTTCCTCTCGACCATGACCTTCGTAGTCTGCGGACCCACGTAGACCAGATTCGCCACGGCCGAGACAAACATGGTGCCCAGCAGCCAGGCGGAGAGTCTGTCGGTTGCGGACTGCAGGACGGGGGTGGAGGCGAGGGAGGGCAGGAGGCGGGAAGTCCCGGAGGGGTAAGTCAGGAGGAGCGCAAGGGGAGTGAGGGTCTGGAGGGTGAAGTACACGGGGAATGTGGCTTTTTGGAGCGTGCTGAACTGCGGGCGTGGCAGGACGCGGTAGGCGACGACCCCCGAGATGAAGGATTGGAAGAGCGTGCTGCCTAGAAGGGTGCCGTAGCTAGGGAGGGGTTAGTTGGGGGATTGAGGGAGGCGAGTGTGGGAGACGCACCTGAGGAGGTGGTAGGTCGCAGGGTTGGTGAAGGAGTAGGACGCCATTGTGAGAGCACGCGGGCAGCTGGCTGCTGCGTGGAGAGTAGGTAGGATTCAAGTGGGGAAAACTAGACGGTCGAAGGTACTCAAAGGTCGGATTGTTGACAAGTGCAACTGAGTACTGGGGGTGCTGTCCCTGCAAGCTGTCGTAGTGGCGTGCAGCTATATATATGTCGCCCCTGCAAGCTGTCGTAGTGGCGTGCAACTATATATGTGTCGCCTCGGTGGTCCGCAGCGCACTCACTCGATGAGCTCACCACTCTCCAGCCCGCCATCCCTGCTGCGCTATGCCCAAACCGCACAAGCGCCGCCCCACGCACTCCCGCGGCCTTCATCTCTAAAGCAAAGCAAAGCACCACCCTCCTTCCACCAAAGCACGCGCGATGCTGCTCCCCACGCTCATCGACCTGCGGCGGCCCGAGGGCAAAGAACTAGACCCAGAGGACATTTTCGGCTCCTCGCTCGGCGGCGTCTTCACCGACGACCTGCAGAACCAGCACGGCGACGACGTCGATACCGTCATTGTATACAAGAACTCTGTGCACGGGCCACTCGAGTTCAGAACTGCAGATATCAATGGCGAGGAAGAGAGGAGGAAGATGGCGCACTACTTGTGGAACGCGGGGGTGCTGATGGCGGAGCTGGTTGGCGGGAGGCCAAGTGAGGGGCAGAGGGCGCCGATCGATGTGTTTGGCGAAGAGGGTTTCCAGGACGGCCAGTGGTGGGTCGGCAGTGAAGAGGAGAGGCTGTGGAGTGTACAGGGCGAGAGGGTCGTGGAGCTGGGTGCAGGTGCGTTGGGCTGAGCGAGGCGAGAAGAGATGGCTGATGGATTGGTTGCAGGCGTTGGACTGGGTGGTGTCATGAGTGCACTTGCAGGCGCTGAAGAGGTGAGCGGGGTTCTGATGTTGAATGCATTGAATTGTACTAATGCTGGAAAGGTCACCATCACTGATTACCCGGCTCCACCGATCCTCGAGGCTATCAGGACCAATGTCGCGAAGAACGTGGGCGAGCCACTACGCTCCCACGTCACAGTCCAAGGCCACCTCTGGGGCGACACCACGTCTGACTTTGCTGCTGCTCACGCACACAAATACACGCGCGTCCTGGCGGCAGACTGCCTGTGGATGCTGGGCGAGCACGACAACCTGGCCAAGTCGATGCTGCACTTCCTTGCAGACACGCCAGATGCTCGCGTGCTGTGCATAGCCGGCTTCCATACGGGCCGCGCCAAGGTGGTGCCCTTTTTCGAGGAAGTGGTTCCTCAGCAGGGCCTCGAGGTCGAGGACGTGTACGAGATGGACGCTGACGGCGCGCGGCGGCCCTGGGCGATGGAGCGAGACGGCGGGAGAGAAGACATTGGCGAGCGAAAAAAGTGGCTGGTGGTGGCCCGGCTCCGGCGGCGGGCCGCATAGCAAGCGTGTAATCAGTAGCGAAGAAGCCACGCTCAAGCCTTGCGCCTGAAGCACAGCGTGCACACACTCGTCCCCGTCTTCCCACCAAATGTGAAACTCGGGTACTTGGCCTTGCTCTCATACACCAGCTCCCCGCCCTCGACATCAAACCACCCCTTGACTTCCTCCTCAGTCCAGTTGCAGCTCGTGATCAAGAACCGTCCTCCCTTCTTGATCAGCTTCTCCACCTTCTCCCTGTACCCCTCGCAGATCCTGCGACCCTGCGCGTCCGTCTCCTGTGCGAGGCAAATGGCGTCGAACGTGCCCTTGTCGAGGACAACATCGAAGCCACCCTTGGCCCAGTCCCCGGCGTCCTGACCAAGCAGATCCCACTCGTAGAAGGCAATGTCGGCGTACGCGTCTCCTTTGCTGTCACGAATCTCGTGCGCAAGCCGCACGCTCTGCGGCGCGTAGTCGACGCCGACCATCTCGCCGTCCCACTCGTCCTCGCGCAGCGCAAACAGCAGGTGGCCGTTGCCCGTTCCCAGGTCGAGGAACCGCGCGGCTGTTTCGTCGTCGCCGGAGTTGTCCTTGTGCAGTTGTCCTTCATCCGATAGGTTCTCGAGGAACGAGAGCATGCGCTCCTCCGCCCCGGCGTCGCTGAACCATACCGTCCCCTCGTCGTCCGGGTTCGAGGAGAAGTTGTGCAGTTCGGTCGTGTAGGCGGCGTCCCAGTAGGATTTTGTGCCGAGCTCCGAGGTGTTGAGGTGTTCGCGGTTGGACATGGTGAGCCAGCGGTGTGGGAAGGGGGGGGGGGTAGTGGGGGGCTGTGTTGTGCTCGGCAAGCATGGAGAGTTTTGGCGTTGGAGGGGTTGCTCTGCTGCGGGATCCCTGCAAGAGGGCGTGCGATACGCGAGGGGCCTGGCCAGGAACATGACGTAGCGTTGCGCTGCTGCTGCTGCTGTGTGCAAGAGGCATCATGTCATCGGACCATGGAATATACCTGCGTCCTCTGTGTACATGAGCCACGACCGACTCTCGCTCCTACAGCAACATCGACCACGTTGCCGTCGCCAGCTTTCCTCGACCATCCCACGCACCTGCTCCCAACACTAGCCATGACCGACCACCTCTCCCCGCTCACCACCCTGCCCCCCTTCGTCTTCGCCTCGGTGCTAAGCGCATACGGCCTCTTCCTGTGCAAGGAAAACATCACGCGCCTCCAACAATACGAATCCGCGTCGGAAAAAGCCGCAGAATGGAGCAACACGGCCGCGCAGCGACTGCGTAAGACGCGCTCGACACAGACGAGCGGGACCCTGGCTGTATGCCCCCCCCCCCCCCAAGACATTGCCCAGACTCGCACCGAGCTAACGCTTCCTCCTTTTCCCCCCAAACAGCTCGCCCTCTCCTTCCTCGCATCAACAACCCTCCCCTTCCTCCCCTCCACCCACTCCCCCTCCTTCCTCGGCATCGTCGGCCTCGCCCTCGGCGCCGCAACCTACACGGCGTGCAAGCACATGCGCGATTTCTGGAACGAGAGCACGCAGACCAAGATCCCGTTTGTGGAGAAGTTCAACGACGCGATTCGCGGCAGCGAGAGGGTGGTGCTGGTGCTGGAGACGCTGGCGTTCAGCTGGGGCGTGGCCGGGTGCGTGTGGGCGCTTGCCTGGGGCGGGCTGGGCGTTGGTGTCTGGGGGGGAGTGGCGGCTGCGAGGGGCGCGTGGGCGTTTAACCAGCTGGGTGGGCAGTTGTAGGCGTGGGCGAGTGGGGCTTTGGGTTTTTTCTACACGAACTGATGTTCCTGACTGCACCCTGTGTACGTACGTGTCTCGCTGGCATTCCTGTCAGTGGGAGCATGGCGGTCGAGTCATGTCTGATGTCCAGTATCCGTTGTGTCATCAGTGTATTTCAGAAGTTTGACGTTGTGTACGGATGTGCAGACACAGCTCTGGCTCTGTTTGAGGTGTTCTCGTGGCGCCACATAGGCCCCTCCGAACTATCTGCTCAGAACTATCTGCTCAGAACTATCTGCTCAGAACTGTTTGCCTAGAACTGATTGCTCAGGACTATCTGCTTAGAACTATCTGCTCCGAATCATTTGCTCAGAACTGTTTCCTCAGAACTATCAGCTCGAACTGTCTGCTCGAACCATCTGCTCGAACTGTCCCCCCGGCCTCCTCCACTCACTCTGAACCGCCAATTCCACACCTTCGACAGGCTCAACCCGCAATCCTCACCGTGCAACTGTCGAGTCTGCTCTATTCGTCCAGTCGACCAGCACTAGCACCGACACTCGACCCCCTGCCGACTAACACACAGATACTTGACGCCCTTGTACGGCGTCACTCCTCCGCCCAGTCCCTTGCTCTTCTTCGCATCGACGTTCAGACTCTCCACTCGGATGCCGCTGGGCAGCCACCCCTTGACGCTGAAGCTGACGGTCGCCGCGGAGGGCATCAGGACCTTGTTTGCTTTCTTTCTTTTCTCGTCGGAGGCGTCGGGTGGGGTTTTTGGGTTGGGCAGTGACGGAGGGGCGGATTGGTAGGACCCCGGGTTGTCATCGTCGTAGTGATAGGTTGCGGTGGAGAGCGAGACGGAGTCGTCGTAGGGGGTGTTTTCGTCGTCGTCGGACGCCGGGCCTACGACGGTGCCGGAGAGAGTTGCGTGGCAGCCCACGCCGCCGCCGCGGTCCTGCGACATCAGCGTTGCGATTTCGCGCGCCGAGATGCGCCATTCTATCTGCGTGGAGCCCGGCGCGTACGAGGCGTCGCCCATGCCCCGTGCCACGCGCAGGTCGAGGATGTTGTGCACGCTGGAAGGCAGGGGCACGTGGATCACCATCTCTTCGATCGCCGGCGCCGTGGATGTACCTGCTCCACCGCCTGCGCCAATCCTGGATCCGAGGCCGCCTCGACTGGATGCTGAGGACGGGGCTGGGGCGGCGGATTTGCCGGTGAAGCGCGGGTTGAGCTGCAGACGGACTTCGAAGTCGCTGCCGCTGGGGCCGAGCGAGGTGCGTACAGAGGCTGTGGCGGGGACGTTGAGGGAGGGAAGGCTTTGTTTTGTGGTGGAGGTGGTGAAGGCATCGAGTGCGGAGGGGCCGAGGAGGTCGACTTCGTAGCCGGCCAGGACGAAGCGGCCGTCTGGCGGCACGAAGGAGAGCTCGCCAGGCCGTTCTTTCCAGCGATTGAGCCGCACGCACGGGTGGAAGACGGGCAGCGATATGGCGTTTGATATGCCGCCTGGACAGCCCAAGTGGAGGATCAGGTCCGGTATGCCCGAGACCTTTGCGGTGAATGCTATAGTGCCATTCGCCATGGCCGACAGCGGACGCCCAGACGGCGAGAGGGTGACAGACAGCGTCTCCACGATATCGACGTACATCTCGTTGCTCGTGTGCCTGACGTTCGCCCGGCGCCAGGGGACCGGCGATGTGCTCTGGGCCACGCCCGCGGGCCCCAGCCTCGGACTCGGACCGCCTCTCCCCAGCGAGAACGGGGTGCTCGAGGGCGCGAGCGAACTGGGCGTCGTGCTGGGCAGGCCAACATTGCCCAGCAGGCTCTTCATCAGCGACGGCGCGTCGACCAGATCGCGCAGCGCGTTGGGCTCGGTGCAGCTGATGATGCCGCCGTCCACCATCTCGGCCAGCAGCTGCGCGACGACATCGTAGTTGCTCTCGATCTTGCTCGCCAGGAGCGGCGCGCCCAGGTAGTCTTCCAGCACGTCGGCCACGCGGTGCAGGAACTCAAGGACCTGCAAGGGCGCGGTGTCGGACGAGCATGGCGCCAGGAAGAGGAGCTGGTCTTGCACGACCGAGTAGAGGAGGGTCGCGGGGTTGGTGGAGGGGAGGTAGATCAGCGATGGCCGCGGAGGGGGGTGCGCGAGGTAGAGGGGGAGGAGGGTGCTGCTCGCCGCTGGGCGGCCGTTGTAGGTGTGTTCGAGGAGGGGTGTGCTGGGCCGAGTTAGCTTGTCGAGGGCGTGAGCGTGGCAGCGGGGCCGGCTACTTGTGCTCATCAAAGATGAATAGAGCCTCAATTGTGCTCATGGTTCTACGCCCGTCACCTGCTCGCCATGCGGAGGTTAGGGAGCTCTGGTGCGTGGGGCTGGCGTAGCGCTGGCTTGGGCTGGCGTGCATGCCGCCAGGTCGCCGCGGGGGTGAGCAGCCGGCCATGATGCAACATCCCGGCCGCGCCAACTCGTCCTATCCACCCTAACCCAATCCCGCCTTGCTCCAGCTCGCACCCACACCCCAGCATGGCCGTTGAAGTCGCACCCCCAACCTTCCAGGAGGCTCTGAAACAAGACCGCGCGCAGTTCGACGACTGCACGCCCTGCCGAGTCGTCGGTACGCTCCCTTGCACTCCCCGCCAGCTCCCCACCACGCCTTGCAACACCCTGACTGACAGCCAACAGGCAGCGCCACCTTCCTCGGCCTCGGCGCCTTCACCTACGTATCCGGCCACTCGCAGCTGCGCGCCCAGGAAAAGGTCATCCGGCAGAGCAAGAGCGTGTTTGGCATGGGCAGCCGGCGCGCGGCCATCACAGGGACGAGTGCCGTGTTTGTGGGGTTGGGCGTGTACCGGTGGTTTGCTTGACGAGGAAGATTGGTAGGGCTTGGGATGTGAGATTCAGCATGTAAGAGTAGATGTGTGAGATCTGGGACGTGAGATTCAGCATGTAAGATTAGGGTGGTGAGATGTGGGAGAATGAAAAGGGCGTGCAAGGCATGGACTGGCGTTTGGGGAATACCACGATCGAAACGTCTTATTGCAGTCACATCTTGTCACTGCGTACGAATTTTTGTGCAAGTGCAGGCTGAGAATTGATGCTGTATAAACCTCCGGCTGATGCATTACAACACTAAACCACCCTTCCACCCCCATAAACCCAATGCAACCAGCCTACAACCATAAAAATGAAAAGAAAAAACAACAAAAAGAAAACTGTGGTATCTCTGCTGCTACGAAAATGACACTCATCAGGAATGTTCCCATGGTATATAGTAAACTCCGCACAATGCCAGATGAGCAACTCCACCCGATGCATAATGAAAATCCCCTGTCCAATGCGCCTGTAGCATGTGCTGATGTCCTTGGCCATTTCGCACGTCGCTATGCTGTCCTCCTATTTCTGCATGTGCTCTTATGATACGTGCCCTAACCCTGACGCTACCAGTCTCCTCACGTCCGCCCTCATGTCATACGTCCCCGCTTGGGACCGCCACCAGGGCCGTCACGTCGGTCGTTGGGTCCGTCTGGGTGAAACGAATCCATCATGCGTCGCTTCTGTCCTGCGCCCTGGCCGAGCTGGAAGAGGTTCTGTGTTACCGTTCGCTGCAGGTTTCGTGTCGACGATCGGTTCGAGTGTCGTTCGCGCCGCGGTGTGGGAAACGCCCTCCTCGCAGCGGCGGAGAAGTCGCCAAAGGCATTGTCCGTGTTGGCGCTCGCCGGGTAGGGCTGCGCGGAGGAAAACTCAAACACCTGGTGCAGCGGCGACACGTCCGGCTCGGTGATGGATGCCTCGAGCTGCACGGGCGGCGCCGAGTCGGCCCGTTGGGCAGCAGCGTCGGCGTGCAGGTCGGCGCTACGGGTCACTTCAGGGCTGGTGGTGCGTTCCATGACGGGCGAGGAGCTGCGTGCACGCTTGTCGTCCATGTCGTTGTCGTCGTCCTCGTCGCTGTTGGCGTGCCGTGACCCATCAAAGCGCTCCGTCGCCCACTGCCGTACCCGCCAGCCCTCGCCGTCGCCCACGCCCAGATTCTCCCTGTCCAGAAAACTGAGGAGGTCGTCGAGGGCTTCCTGGTAGCCGTCGCTGCGGGCGCGGCCGACGTCTGCCACGGCCGACTTGTAGAGGTTGGTCAGCTGCAGGGCAGCGTTCTTAAACGACTGGTGCACGTCTGGCTGCTGCTTCGTCCTGGGCAGCGACTTGTTGAGGCTGCGCATCGAATCCATAGTGGTGTGTGGTTGCAGGAGTGCCTGGCTACACGTCAGTCCCTGTCAGTGTCCCGGAAGAGGCCGACCCGTACCTGCCGCGGGCGTGGACGTGCTCAAATGAGTGTCGAGTGCCTGATGAGGCGGTGGATGTGCAGCTGCAAGCAGTGGAAGAAAGCAGAGCTGTATCGTGTAGAGGTCCAACAGTGTGCAAGGAGGGGTGTGAGGTAAGGATGGTGGGGGGTTCGTCGTAGTGGAGACGCTGCTCTTTCCTGCGTGCGTGCAGGCGGCGCCTCGTGGCCCACCCTCACCAGACCCTGGTCGCTCACTCTGACGTCCAACGCTAGGAACCGCCACGAACATTCCACCACGTAGCTTGGCGTCCACCCATGGCTTGACTGTGAACAACATATCGTGTTTTGGCTTGACTGGAACAACATATCGTGTTTTGGCTTGACTGGAACAACATATCGTGTTTTGGCTTGACTGGAACAACATATCGTGTTCTGTCTTGACTGTGAACAACACATCGTGTTCTGCCTTGGACTGCTCTGCTTGGAAGCCGCGTAAGTGATGATGGCCGACTCTCGGACATGACCTCACCCTTCGAGTGCCTCCCAGCTGAGGTCTTCGACATCGTTGCTGCGTACTTGGATCTACCTGGACATCAAACACTCCGCTTGACCTCACAGCGCCTGCACTTACTAAGCCTGTCGAGCTTCAAGAAGAGATACTTTGCAAAGCTCATCACGACGCTGGGTTCGCCGTCGCTCGATCGGCTGCTGCACGTGGCAACCCACACCCATCTCTCGCCCGTCGTGACGACACTTGAAATCAGACTGCTCAACCACCGCGACTACAAAGACCTGACCAAGATTGCACGGATCGGCATTTTCCCCCCGCCAAAGCGCTTCCCCAAAGTGTCATGCGTCAGGACCCAGGACATGGCGCAGGAGGCAACTCTCTACGATGACGTCCTTGCAAACAGGCAGTCGAAATGCATAACCGACCGTCTCTCGCGCAGCCTCGCCCGGTTGCCCAATCTCTCCACCCTGCGCATCCGCGCCCACCACCCCGAGCCCCTGGGTTGGGAGAAAGTCGCCATCCCGGACGGCGACTGCGTCTTCCGCACGCGCTGCGTGCGCGCCGTGCTGGACGCCATGATGCTCAGCGGCCCCACGCTGCGCCTGCAGACGCTCTCTCTCGCCAAAGAAAAAGGCCACACCCCCAGCAAACTCCTCAACGCCCCTTACCCCGCGCTCCAGCTCTCGCTCGACCTCCTGCAGCGCCTGCGCGCCCCGCTCGCCACGCTGCAGCACCTCTCCCTCTCCGTCATGGCCGCACAGAGCGCCCCCGACCACCACCACCACCGCCTCCCCGGCTGGGAAAACTCGCTCCCCCGCTTCGTAGCCTGCGCGCCGGCCCTGACCTTCCTGACGCTGTCACTCGACCGCAAGACGTGTGTCTCCGAGCACGGCGCGCGCATCGTGCGGGCGCTGTCCGACTCGCTCCGTCTCGAGCACCTCGAGACGCTGCATCTCTGCAACGCTTCGGCGCATGAATCCGATGTGGCGAAGCTGGTCAAGACGCATGCGCAGACGCTGAGCGAGGTGGGGCTGGGCAACGTGCGTCTGCTCACAGGGAAGTGGAGCGGGGTGTTTGGGGCGCTGAAGGCGGTGCCGGGGCTGGCGACGGTGCGGTTCGTGGGACTGGAGGGGGGCGGGCGTCCTGGCTCCTTCCGCCGGCGGCGGGACAGGGAGCGGCGGAAGATGGTGTTTGAGAGGGGGAAGGAGGGGGGGTTGAGCGTGGGAGAGGGGTTGGATGAGCTGGTCAGGACGTGGGGCGCTGAGGCAGCAGCGGGTGGAATGTATGGCGTGTCGTAGCTTGATTCACTGTCTTTTTCTTATCATCCATTGTCCATTACTCCCCCCTTTTCCCCCAGCGTCGAAGCACCGCCGCACCCCTTCCCCCGGCGTCGAAGCACCGCCTCACCCCTTCCCCCAACTCGCCACAATCCTCAAGCTCTCCCTCTCGCCAACCCACTCCTCCACCCGCGCCCCGACATCGCCCACAAGCTTCTCGTACGTCTCGTTGACGAAGAACAGACTCGTGTGCGCCGCCACCTCGTCCATGCCCTCCATATGCACGCGAATCCACGTCGGGTCCTTGTTCCCCTTGCCGTCTTTGGGCGGGAGCATGCAGAACTTGCGCAGCTTCTTGTCCTTGGTGGGGGCGTCGTTGGCAGAGGGCGAGGGCGAGGACGACGACGAAGCAACGCTGGCTTGGTCGTTGTCGGCGGCGGGCGGCGGCTGCGCGAGGATGGCGCTGCGCGAGAAGGCGTACGACGAGTAGGGCGACGCCGAGTCGAGGTGTAGCCCGCCCGTCGCTGGCTCGAGGGCCGGCGGCTCTCCCTCTGCTGCTTCCTGGGCGCTGGTGCTGGCGCTCGTGTCGTCGCACGCCGGGTGGTATTCGCGCCCTTCGAGGCGGGCCTGCTCGCGCGCCATGCGCTCCCTTTCTTGTTCCAGCCGGAGCGCTTCGCCGGTGAGTTGCGGTTTGGGCGCTGGTTGTGGGACAGGCACGGGGGGGTTTTGTTGATGCTGTTGTTGATGCTGTTGTTGATGCTGTTGTTGATGCTGTTGCTGTTGCTGTTGCTGTTGCTGTTGCTGTTGCTGTTGCTGTTGCTGTTGCTGTTGCTGTTGTTGTTGTTGCTGCTGCTGCTGTTGTTGTTGCTGTTGGCGCTCCCATTCGTCTTGGATGTCTTGGCGCTCGTTGATTATGCTGTTGCGGGCTCGCACAGCGCGGTGGTGATCCTCCAGCGCTTGGTCGTACTCTCTCTCTGCGGCGCGTCGTTGGGCTCGGTCGGTAATGTGCGCGAGGTCTACAAAAGGGGGCTCTTGAGGGATGGGAGGAATGTCTGGCAACACCGGTCCTCCATTCTCCTGCTGACCAAAGCCCGTCTGCGGACTCGTGGCAGAGAGGATATCGGGCGGTGTGACGGGAACCACGTCCGAGCCTCGATGCTCCTTCACGTCAATCGACAATCGCGGTGGGGTGCCTGCGCCCGAGTGGAGCCTCGAGAGATCTTGCTGTGATTTTGTGTCAAAGCCACTCGCATCGCTGTCATATCGGTGTAATGAGACACTTCCAGGCCGCGATGGCGACGGGCTCTTGGGCAACTTTGGTTTCTTCGGCCTGCCCGTGCTCGCAGTGTAGTAGTTGACAAAGCGTATCCTTGGCGGTGATCTGACGCCTGGGTTGCCTGCCTTTCGTTTGATCTCGTCGTCTTCGTCAAGAGCTCGCACTCGTGCATATCGGTCTTTGAGCTCTTTGTAGTCGGCCATGGCGCTGCCGAATTCAAAGTGCGACTTGACGAGGCCTTTCCCGGCCTCTTTGATGTTGTTGGAATGCTTGTTGAACCAATGCAGCGCATTGTCCAAGCCTTTGCGAACAGGCAAGTGGATATCGTTGGCAAAGGATGGGTTGTAATTAGGATCTGCAGGCTTTGGATTAAAGATTGTGCTCATTCGGCTGGGCTTGGCTCCTGTTGTGGGCGAGGTGAGGATTTGATCCTGCGGGGGCGGCACTTTTGTGAATATGCTACCAAGGCCTGCTTTGATGATGCCAGGGTGCATGCCAACGAAGGGGACGTCGAAGTTGATGATGCCAAGAATACGGTGACGGAACAGCAAAGCCACATCTGCTGCCAGCAGTCCTCCCATGGAGTGGCCGAGCAGAATTACGTCTGTCCATTGGTCCTCGTGGGGTGCAATCCTATGGCAGTCAATAGAGTGATTCTGGCAAGGTCAGGTAGGTAGTTTGGCCTACCAAGCGGAGAACTGGTCTCTGGCTTGCTCTAGACTATACCGCGCGCGATAGCGGGGGTAGATCTTGGTGTGGACCACGTGCGTTTCTGCAAGTGTTACGGTGACGAGATTGTGCACGTGGGCCGGGAAGCTCCTGAAACTTGTCTCGTCGCCCATGAAGCCATGGATGTACACGAGGAGCAGGCGGCGGCGGCCGGTATCTTCCAAGGCCGGATCTGGAACCAGCGACTGCGTGGATGAAGATCGCGGGTCCTGCGACGACATGGCCATGACCGAGGTGTAGCTGGGAGGAGAGGTCATTTCCTGTAATTGAGCGACTCGTGGAGGAAGCGGCGGCGGTGCGCTTCTGATGTTGCTGGTGGCTTCATCCTGGTTTGCGAGATTCGACAGCGACGTCATTGTTTAGGTTACGACTTATTACGAGCGGTGACTGGCTGCGCATGGCACCAAATGGGCACACAATCAAGAGGGGAGCATGGTTTATGATTTCAGGTGGCTACAGAGGAAGACGTGTCTGGCGTTGGCTTGAGAGCCGCAGCAGTGGCGGTGCAGAGTGCGCGGGGTCTTGAGCGTTGAGAAGTCGGCAGCGACTGGCCGACTTGCACGTTTTACGATGTACGACGATGATACGAGCGCGAATCAGAATGCAGCCCAAACGAGCGAGCAAACGACGCGAAGAACGGTGCCGTTGCGTGCTACGCCACGTGATGAGCAGCGTTCACAGCATTGTGCCGTTGTGAGTTTTTTGTTCAGGTGAGTGATGTTTTCTTCACGTGGGGAGTGATGGTTGGGAGGTGCCAAATGACACGACGCTGGGAAATTTGGCCGTGCGGTCGCGCAGACGTCCTTCCCCATCGACGGTAGCGCTGGACTGTTGCAGCAATGCGGACGGCACCCCAGTCACGTATCAATAGCTGTCGAGGGTATGGCTAGCCAGACAGCCGCGGTGCTCCAGCAGCGCTTGGCAATACATATCGCAGCCACGTAAGGCTGGAAGCGGCATGGCCTTGTGCTGCGCGGAAACAGCAGGCTGACTCTTGCTGCTGGTGCCTGTCGCGCAACTGCAACGACGGAGGGGTGCTGCGAGGCTGCTATGGGGGTGCTACGGAAGTGCTGCGAGTGTGCTACGGGGTGCTGCGAGTGTGCTACGGGGTGCTGCGAGTGTGCTACGGGGTGCTGCGAGTGTGCTACGGGGTGCTGCGAGTGTGCTACGGGGTGCTGCGAGGGTGCTACGAGGACGAGGGGCACTGTGACAGGGTGGAGGCGCCTGCAAAAGAGATGATGGACGCTGGCGGGAGCTGCACAAGGCGCGTTCCTGGATCAGGCCCGTGGTGCAAGCGCCTCCGGGCCAGGGCTGCGTCTGCGTCTGCGACTGCTGCAGGGTCGGGGGCGGCAGACGCAGCGGTAGGGCGCTAGCGCGGGCTCTGCTGCCGTGTGCGGTGCGGTGCGGTGCGAGCGATGGGCCTGCGTCGCCCTGGGCCATTTCGCGCGGCGAGCCAACCAGGACGGCGTGCCTGGGCGAGGCAGCGTGAGGCAGCCCAGGAGGCTCAACGCGCCCGTCCAAACGTCTCAAGCGTGCTCAGGGCCCGCGTGGTCCAAGAGCCCTGCGCGTCATGGGCCCGAAATAGAAGAAATCACGGCCGGGCCCACTGGCATACGACAGCAGGCCAATCTCGCTTCCCCCAATCCCGGGCGGCCCACCGCAAACGGCCCAGGCGCTGCTGCTCGCCGCTGCTTGTGTGTCTTTTCGCTGCGCGGCGTGCTTGTCTCCGCCCGCCAGCGCCCGCGTGCCTCGCTGCCTCGACAGACTCTCTCTCTCTCAGTCTCTCTCTGCAGCGCGCCCTGGAGGAGGACAGCAGCCCGCCCGCAGCGCCCGCCGCCGCATCACCACCGCCTTTGTTCGCGTGCAGCCCTGCGCCCCGGCCCCTTTCGCGTCTCGATTCAGACGGCACTCTCCAGTCCGCCGTCGCACACCACGCCTAGTCCCGCCCCGTCCGCCTGTTGCACCATCCACCGCACCCAGCGCACCGACGCTGCAAACCACCCGCCCGCGCGAGCCTTGCTGCCTCATAGTTGCCGCCCCGCCCGCCCGCTCGCGCAGCCAGCACCATCGCGCAGCTTATGCTGGTCCATTGACCGCGCCAGGTGTGTGTGTATGCTGCATTGCGGTGCCGCGCCCTCTAATCGTGCTCCGTCCAGTCACTCCTTCACCCGCCACACCCTGGCAGCCGCTCGCTTCTCGACATTCTCTCGCAGCCGCCCGCTTCTCGACATTCTCTCGCAGCACCCTCGCTGCCTCGCTCCATTGACTGGACTCCTGCATCGGCCCACGCCCATCCGTCCCTCCATTAGCACTCCAGCAGCGCCTGCGACTGCACCTGCGCACCGCGCCACTCACCCCCTCACTCGTTCCAAGCCCATGTTCTGCGAACACAGCCAGCCAGCCCGCCACCACCACCGCCCTGGAAGCATCGATTGCTATTGCGCGCAGACAGCCTGTCCATGGCCCACACCATTGCACCACTACGACCCAGACCCAACGCACGCAACCATCGCCGCGCCCCGTACACACTAACTGCATCAGACCCGCACACGAGGCCGCCCCTGCACGAGGAAGAGGAGGATCCCGCTGACGCGCCGCTGCTGAAGAGGGAGCACAGGAGACGGACCGTCATGACCAACTCGCACCGGAGGTTCCATCGAAGGGCGCCCCAGGAGGCCGGCACCAACGTCAAGACGGTAAACGTCGAGGTTGTTGCGACTGTCGACACCGCTGGAAATGTGGTGGCCCAGACCACCGTCACGCAGCCCGACTCGCCCGCCCCTACCGAGGCCACCCCAGTGCTGCCCGTCACAGACGCTGCCATTGTCTCAGCGCCGTCCGCGCCACCCGACCTCTCTGTGCCAGCCGCTGCAGCAGACGACGCAGCATCGACACCAGAAGTACCGTCCACTGCATCCCTCCCGGCAGAAACCCAGCCTGCGGTCCCCTCGGCTGCTTCAGCCCCTTCGACTCCGCCCGAGCCATCAGAACCCGCACTTCCATCAGTAGCTGCTGTACCGACCGTGGCATCAGAGCCTGTTCTGCCATCTGCGCCCTCTGTACCATCTCTACCGTCTGCGCCGTCTGTGCCGTCTGTGCCGGCCGTGCCCAGCGTCTCTCTCCCCTCGGTGCCCTCTGTGCCCCCGTTTCCGAGCACCTTGACCGTGCCTGCATACCCCTTCGCATCTCCAAGCGCTGGCGAGGTCGCCGTTAATGCCGCCGCTGTATCTTCAGCGACGAGTGCTGAGGCCACCATGGAGCCGTCCGTTGTTGCGGCACTGACCGCAGCAGACAACACCAACTCCACAACGTCCAGCATCTCCACCAGCACCTCCATCTCTTCATCCATGCTCGCCTCTTCGCCTACACTGTTGTCGACCATGAGCGGATTCACATACATGTCGTCCCCTGTGGTTATGGTGGCATCCGCAACAGCCATCTCTGCCTCAGCCTCGCAATCTGGTTCCTCGCCATCAACCACTGACGCTTCAGTCCGCGCCACACCCACAGAGTCGCTCGACGCCGCTGGATCCTCGTCTTTCTACGGCGAAGGCGGTCCTGGATGGGTTGGAGGCGGCGCAAGTGCAACAGGAAGCTCGTCCGCAGCTACCGACGCTGCCGCTGCGGGCAACTCCAACTCAGGGCCCACCACTCCCCTCGACACTCCACAGGTCGTTGGCAGCGTGGTCGGCAGTCTTGCTGGCGCCGCGCTTATACTGGCCATCATCCTGATGCTCCTTCGCCGCCATAAGCGCAGGCAGGGCGGCGCACTCCAGCTCACCGACAGCCATCCTGCAGACCATGAGCAAGCAATGCGACAGGTACAGGCAGTTCAGCAAGTACGGGCACCAGCGCCAGCAAGGGCCAGTCTAGTGCCGTCCGCCTTTCTCAACCGCTTCTCCGGCCTCTCCAAGTCGACTGCCGAGACGACTTCGCCCACAGAGCGCAGCTTTCAGCGAGTGTCGGGCCGCAAGCTGCCGTCTGCCTTCAGCGAAGGCATGACCTCGGACCAGTTTGTGCGAGGTGGCCACATGTCAGACTCCTCCTTTTACCAGGACGACCAGGGAACATATGGTGGGCCTGGCCTGAACAAGGAGTATGGAGGAGGGTTTGGCAAAGAAATTGGCGAGTCATCCTTCGCTGGTGCTGCAGGCACTCCGAATGTCCGCCCCAGCCCCGCAAGGACACCCGTCATTCACCACCCCGACAACAACCCCTTCGACGACACAAACCGCACACTCAGCCCACCCATGTCACCGAACCCGTTCTCCGATCCACCGCTACGGGGCGCCCTTGGTCGAAGCCTTCACTCGGCCGACGGCTCACGAAGCTCTCGCTTCACCGAAAACGTCTGATGAATTTCCTCTCTTTGTTCACTTCATACTGTCGCTACCAGCACCCACATATCATGACGCATGCATGTGCACACAGTTTCCTCTTCATGCATGTGCACACAGTTTCCTATTCATGCATGTGCATACAGTTTCCTCTTACCTGTCTGCGCAGCGGCATCGGGCGACGTCCCTCGCTGTACATCAGAGGCCCGTCGCCCCCACCCTCATTGCACCCACTGTCATTAATCAGGCCGCAATACGGCCCTCCGCGTAATGTTTTTACCGCCCGCATCTCATCTTGTCAATACTGTTCTAACGCCGCCGCGTTGGTGGCGGCAACTTTTCATACCCCGGGCGCTGGCCCGACATTTGTTTGTGTAGTTGGGAGGAGCGTAGGAGGCGTGTATATAGGCCACTACTTGCACTGCTGGGCTCGAGAGAGTCTATGGTGTGGGTTTGTGCATTTGGCCGCAACGTCTGTTACACATTGGAAGGGGAAAGCGCGTTTAGGGCCTGTTCGGGTCCCTTGTAGATATCGGCGTGGAGGAGTAGAGGGTTGCTTGGGCGAATTCAAAAAGTTGCATGTCTATTCACACATCGATGTTGCTTTCCCATTCTTCCATCCTGCACTCAAGCACCACGCTGCCTGCATGCCGGTTTTGTGTTATGCATAATCTGGTGTTGATGCTATGAGTGTCATTGAAAGCCCAATGAGATTCAGGAAAGTGCACGAGTGAATTATGTAAGCAAGCAACCCACCGTTGTCGTCGAGTTGCATTGCAGATGAATTATGTAAGCAAGCAACCCACCGTCTCGAGTTGCATTGCAGAACACAGCATCCTGCTTCCTACCAACATCCAAGTCCATCTTAGCTTCCATGATTTGGTTACTGCCCGTGAAAAGGGCCGGGCTCTTCCTTTGTCATTAGCGAAAGCCTGCGATATCCGGCTGAGGACTTTCGCGGCTTCGCTGAGTCATGAATTCATCGAAGCTAGCATGGTCACGTCAACCCTCGGACATGCAATCCACTCCGCATCACATCTGGATATCTTTTCTTTCTGAACAGTAAAATTGAGTCAGACCTGGTGTCTCTTTAATCGCATTGTCGACACCTGAAGTACTATGGCGCTGCGAACATGCCAAAAGCGTCGACTAATTGTTGGACCTGCAAACGTAAGTTGCTTCATGTCGTAACCCATCCCTACTGATCGCGTCCCAGAGCGCAAAGTTGGCTGTGACCGGGCGCTACCCCAATGCTTCAATTGCAAGAAGGGACAGCGCATCTGTCAGGGCTACGGCCTTCGGCTGGCATGGCCGGACAAAGAAGACGGACGTCGCAAGCAGAAGCAATATGAAGTGAAAGACAACGACATCGTTGCGAAGTATCTACCTCGCAAAGATGGACAACTCCAGTTCCTGAACACGTTTACTGGAGACCTCAACGGATCCAGGCTGTCGTTCCGAGAGCTTGTCCAGGGCGAGTCTGTCAACGTCATGTGCAGCATTCCCATGCCGCTGAACGTCTGCTCCATCAAAGAGCAAGATGGCATGCTTCTCAGTCACTGTAATTTGACTCAACCCGTTCTTGAGCTCCCCTTCCTGACTTGTCCCAGATGATATGGAAATAGCTCGGATAACGACCACCATTGACGACGAGTCGAACGGCTTCCGTCTGGCACTGATCCCAATGGCCCTCTCTTCGCCAGATCTGTCTGCTCGGAGCATGCTCTACTCGACCTTGGCGATTGCTTCTTATCACCTTGGTCGTCCGCAGCAAGCGCTGAAATATAAGTTCCAGGCGATCAAGAATCTGAGCGACAGTTTCGCCAGCCTAGCAATCGAGAATGTCGATGCCGTGACCAAAACCAGACATTTCGCAGCTTCTATGATGCTGTGCGTATATGGTGTATGAGCACTACCCAGACCATTACCTGCAGAGTCGCTAACCGAACAAAAGGTCTTCGATGAGTCCGACACTTCGTGGGCCATGCATCTCGAGGGCGCCAAATCTGTCTACGATACAATCCCCGAGGCGGTGAAGTCCAGTGTGGACTTCGAGTTCCTGGAGCCGTGGTTCCAGTATCATTACATCCTCAGCCAGTATACGTATCCAGCAGAGAGAATAGACTCGCAAATAGCCCTTCCCGAAAGCACAGTAAAGTCCTCCAAAGCATGTCCTCACCCGCCACGCCAAGATTTCCGCAGCTGACTTTGCCAGATCATTGGTGTCTTGGGCTGCTCGACCGAAGTGCTCCGCCTCATCGGTTGCATCAACCAACTCCGCAGCCTCCAGCTCCCAACCTCGCCAAGCAGCAGCAGCGCGCAATGCCCCAGCCCTCCACCCGCCCACGCCGACATAGCAACACAGATCGAACACCGCCTCCTCAACCTCCGACAAGAACTGGTCATCCACCCCGGTTCAACCTCGGGCACCATCAACAGCGCGCGCATCACCATGACCGCAGAGCTGTATCGCATAGCTGCCGTGCTCTACTTCTACCAGACCGTCCCACCAACCTTGGCCCGTGCCATCGAGCCCCGGGATCTTCTCCGCAGCGGACTGGACCTGCTGTGGGAAATGAAGATTTGTTCAAGCCCGTGGCCGCTTTTCATCATCGGCTCCAGCGTGACGCAGGACAAGGACCGGATACAGATTCTGGATCTGATCGAGACGAGTGGCTCGAGTAGACGCATTGGGAACTATATGATTATCACGAACCTTTTGAAGGCGCTTTGGAAGAGGCAGGATCTTGTTGCGGACGACAAGGGGAAGGTGCGGGTTGACTGGCGAGACTTGGTGGAGGAGGGTGGGTATATGCCTTCGTTCATTTGACAAGTCCGACCGTTTTCTGTCCGTCTCTACTACATAGCTAGCGCGTAATGGCGATTTCACAACTCCAACACACACACTCACACACACACACTGTCTCTCTCTCTCTCTCACACACACACACACACACACACACACACACACACACACACACACACACACACACACACACACACACACACACACACTCGCTCAACCCCTCCAGCCGTCTAGCCGAACATACTCCTGACCTCCCTCCGCTCCTCTGCCCCCGCCGCATACGTCGGATCCTCTCCCAGATACCGCACCCTGTTCTCCCTGTACTCGGTCGCATGACCACCCTGCTCCAGCCCCCATACCCGCTCAATCTCGCTCATAACATGCGGCCACCTCCTCCCCGTCCTCGTTGCAATCGCCTTCGCTTCAGCCGCATACGGCGCGCTCTTCGGATCCGCACTCCTCCGCTCATCCAGCCAGTACAAATACGCATGCCGTGCTCCCACCAACTCCCCCATGACCCACGCATCCAGCTTCTTCGTCCGCTGCCCGAGGAAAACCCGGATTGTAAACGTCTCGTCCAGACGCAGCTTGGTCGCATCAAACCGGATCGTGTCGAAGTCGGGCGCACCAAGGCCAAGCGCGCTGATCCACCGCTCGTCGCGGATCAGGACGTGGTTGACGGACCCGTCCTGCACGTCGGCGCTGACCTGGACGACAGGCCCCGAGGGCGTCTTGTGGCACCACATGTTGGCTATGTGGGTGCTGGGCTGGCGCTGCGACTGGACTTCCTGCAGGCGCTGGATGGGAAACGCAGAGGGGTTGGTGATGGGGATGAGGAGCGTCGTGTTGGGGTCGAGAGACGCGAACGCGTCTTTGTCATCGACGACCGTCGTCGTCTCTGTGTCTGCGTCTGCAGTCTCGCGGCTGCCCTGCGCCACGGCTCCCTCACCGTCGGCTGTCGTATGGCGGCCGGTAGGCGTCAATCCCCTCCTTGACGCTCCACTATTATGCGAGGAGTGTACCTCGCTCGTATCGCTCATGGTGATTTCTGATTTGTTGTTCGGCGTTGTAGGTATCACGAAGGATCCGACTTTATCAGAGTCTTCTTGCTGAGACAACATCTCCTCCTGGGTGTTGTCACCACTTGCCACATGGCCCATGGTGGCAACTGGATGTGCTGCTTTCCTCGTGTCCGCTGCGTGTGGGTGCGAGTTGTAAGCGTAGGGCTGATTTCGGGATGAGTGGGCCTCATTCGCGATGAAGCTGGTTGTTGTTTGTTGGAGATTGACAATGTCAGGTGCAAGCGAGATGGCGCTTTCACCCTCACTATCGTCGCTTCCTGAGACCGTGCCACCACACAGGTCACCACCTCAGCATCAGAAGGTGAAGAATTCAGATCAGGTCATCAGTAATTGCATTCATTAAAGTCATAGCACTATCATCGGCTGGAACGGCTGCGCAGTCGCCGAAACCCTCCGACTTGCCTTGCACACTGTGGACCACCAAGTCCAGGCAAGTCTCGCTTTCCTCCAAATCAAAACCCACCACCTAGTAGGCGTAGAAGTTGACGGCCTCGTTGTTCTGAGCACGAATCTTGCGGTTGTTCCTTATCAAGATGAACTTGAGCGCCCAGGCACATGCAATCACTCCTGCGGAGAACCCAACGCTAGCCCACATAGCCATAGCGAAGCGCGGCTTGCTGCTGTCCGGCCACAGATACGGTGTGTATACGAAGGAGAGGTTGCCCAGAGTGTTCGCAATAGCAATGGCAACGGCCTTCTTCTCGTCGGTCTGGCCGAGGGTTGCAGCCGTCCAGGACAGGTTGATGTTGTTGACGCCGTAAGTGGCGCCGACGAACAGGACCATGGCGAAGTATCGGGCGCCGATGTTGAGCGTGAGGGTTCCGATCATGAAGCCTACGATAGCGATGGCCTTGGAGATTGTGATGTGCCAGGTGCGCTCGTTGAATCTTCCGGATGACCAGGAGACAGCCACGGAGATGAACGCGGACAGCAGGTAGGGCGGGCAGGTGAGCACGAGGGTGATGGTGCGGTTGAAGCCGAGAGTCTGTTATGATCAGTGTGCGTCCAACGCTGGTCGCTGCAACAACATACCTGGACAACAGTAGGCAGGAAATTCTTGAAGCCGTTCGCGGACAAGTGAAGCTAGAAATCGAATCAGCGGCTGTATACATGTAGTCTGTTGTTGGATCGACTTACGTTCTGCATCAAGGCAAAGACCCACATGCGGTAGTCGGAGCAGGCCTCGCGCAGTCCCTTCCACACGCTCTGCTTGTCCTTCTTCTCTGTGGTATCAAAGGCAATACGGCTGTGAGCCAGTTCGCGCTCTTCTTGTGTGAGCCATCGGGTCTGAAGGGGCGCGTTGGGCAGCATGAAGAAGGCCAGGACAGCGACGCCGACTTACAGACGTGTCAGCAGTGTACTCTCACGGAAGTTTTAGAAGACTCACCTGTGATCAAGCCCTGGATAATAAAGAGCCAGCGCCAGCCCTCGAGTCCAGACTTGCCCTCCATACCTGCAAAGACACCAGCTGCGATAAGACCGGAGAAACTACTAGCCAGCAGATTGCCAGTGTAGAAAATCGACATGCGCGTGGCGCTCTCCTTTCGGGTGTAGAACATGGAGATCAGATACACTCCTCCAGGGTAGAAAGGCGCCTCTGTGATACCCAGAACGAAGCGACAGGCGAGCATGCCCTTGTAGTCCTTGACGATGGCCATAAGCGTTGATACGATAGCCCAGGCCATCATCCAGCCAGACATGTACCAAGAGGGCTTGATTCTGTTCAGAAGCATGTTGGATGGAACTTGGCCGACCAAGTAACTGCACATGGTTAGAAGAGGTCGTGATATGTTTGGGAGGCTGAGCGGCTCACCCAACGAAGAAGATCGACACGCAAGTGTTGTATTGAACACCTGTCAGCCCAAGGTCGACATCCATCTTGTCGATCTTGCCGTTAACGATGGCATTACGGTCGAGGAAGTTGAGGAAGTACATGAGCCAGAGGATGGGCTGTCTGCGTTAGCGTGCAATTGTCTCATCTCTCGAGTTACTCACCATCATGTAAAGATCAAGCTTCTTCACCAGGGCCACCTCAGCCGGCGACTTCACCAAATTGGCTCCAAACTTGTCGAGCTCGTCATACTGGGGCTTGAGCGGTTGGTCATTCACAGAGATCGTATCGATATGCTCTGCTGAGCTCTTGGTCTTGGTTTGGTCGGTCATGATGACTCAGGAGGTAGAAGCAAACTCGAGAGAAACGGCTTCAGTGCTCAAGGCGCTGTGTTCTACAGAGGTCCCGCTATCTGAAGTGTCTTTATACAGCCTTGCCAAGCTTGATATCGCGTTGGTTAGTGGAGTTTCGCAAGCGGGGTATTGCAACCCCGTTTACCCCGTGGGGAGCAAGCCACCTGCGGGCGTGCGCTAGTGGGATGCAGGATAGTCGTGTTGATCATCCTTCGCGTCAGCGGGGAACGAGGCCAAAGTGGAATTTTGCGTGCAAAGCTGCGCTAAGTTCGGCGGCAAGCTCGGTGCCCAGATCAGCTGAGCGTAGTCGTTACACTTATCAAGCAAACATCTGTCGGATGCATTATCCAGATCGTTTTCGGAGGATGAGATTGGTGGTAAATCTGCAAGCCTCCGGAAAACCCATGCGGCTGTGGAAAACGGTTCCGACGCTGTTCGGCAATTTTAGCGTCTCTTAGAGGATACCTTCTCCGTTGCTTACCCCACGTTGTGTGCAAGCCACGCGCATAAGACCAAGCCACTGTTCACAATGCTAGACTCTATATCTACTGAGCCTGCTGAGCACACCTTGGGGGTTCGTCAAGGCAAGATGTCGAGCACATACACAGCCACCGAGGAACGGCCGAAGAGGACACCTATTGCAGCACAAGACTCGATCCTGACTATCGACGAGCTGATTCGTCGACGCGCTTCAGAATTGCGCGATGCTCCTCTCATTGGCTACCCGAAATCAGGTGTCACCGATTACGAAGAACATTCAGCAATTGCGGTGAACAAATATGCAGATGCGGCCGCAGATGTCCTCCAACGGAGAGGGCTCAAGAAGGTGGTGAGTACAAGAAATGCCCAGACGGAGCTTGCATTAACGTCGTATCAGGATGCATCCTTGGACAAAGCCCCTGTCGTTGCCATACTCGCCCACTCTGGCCTGCCATTCATCATCACGCTATTGGGTCTGAGCAGACTTGGCTATGCCAGCCTGTTATTATCGACCCGTCTGGCTGCCCCAGCTCTCATTCGCCTGCTTGATCTGGCCGAGTGCAACACTCTCCTGACCACCTCTCACTTCCATCCAGTATTGGAAGAAGTCAAGAGTGAGCGCGGTACTGCCGTACTGGAGCTGTTGAAGCATGAGGACTACTATGGCGTCGATGCGCCTACCTTCCACCGTGCATATGATCCATACAAGGAGTCCACAAAGAACATTGTCATCATTCACTCGTCGGGTTCAACAGGTCTTCCCAAGCCCATCTATCTCACAAACCGCAGCTGTATCGCAGCGTTCTCGACAAACTTGGACAGAAAGGCCTTGATGACACAACCTTTGTTCCACAGCTTTGGTTTTTACGAGACGTTTCGATCAATCTACTCGGGGAAACCGATGTACTACTTCAACTATGCCTTCCCTTTGACGAAGCAGAACATCACAGCAACACTTGCAACGGTCAAGCCTGATCTGCTGTTCTGTGTGCCGTACGTTTTGAAGCTGCTGGGCGAGTCAGAAGAAGGCATCAAAGCACTTGCAGACATTGATCTAGTCATGTACGGTGGCAGTGCATGCCCTGACGACCTCGGAGATATGTTGGTCAAGCACGGCGTCAACCTGGTAGCCAACTACGGCGCCACCGAGACAGGAAGGCTATCGACATCCGTGCGCCCTGCAGGCGACCACGCTTGGAACTACCTTCGCATCCTTCCCGAGGTAAAGCAGTATGTGTTGATGGACGAGATTGCCCCTGGCATCTTTGAGTGTGTTGCACTCGATGGTCTCAAGTCCAAGAACACGATCAACTCAGATGACCCACCTCGATCCTTCCGTACAAGA
Organism: Stagonosporopsis vannaccii; assembly: GCA_028584115.1. Taxonomy (NCBI): domain Eukaryota; kingdom Fungi; phylum Ascomycota; class Dothideomycetes; order Pleosporales; family Didymellaceae; genus Stagonosporopsis; species Stagonosporopsis vannaccii. The sequence continues at coordinate 45,893 of VWXS01000003.1, forward strand.
GATCTCTTTATGCGTCACCCAGAAAACCCAGATTTCTGGAGGTTCGTATCAAGACTTGATGACCGATTGACCTTGGTCAACGGTGAGAAAGTTCTGCCGATCCCTATTGAGGGAAGGTTACGCCAAGAGGGCCTCGTAAAAGAGGCAGTCGTTTTTGGCGATGGTAAAAGCCTTCCCGGTATGTTGCTTGTAAAAGCCGATGCTGCTTCACATCTTTCAGATGCCGATTACCTCGAACAAATTTGGCCTGCCATCGAAGACGCGAACTCCCGTGCCGAGAGCTTCTCAAGAGTTCCAAGAGAGCTTGTCGTTGTCCTACCGGCGGACGCTACGTACGCGAAGACCGACAAGGGCACATTTATCCGTGCACAAGTATACGCACAATACAAGGAACAGATCGAGAACGCGTATGCCAACTTTGAAAGCGGGGATGACGAGGCTGGCACAGTCGCACTGCCCGTGCCGGAGCTCGAGACCTACCTCCTGCAAAGGTTCCGAGAAAATCTTGGCATAGACCTTTCGCCTTCTGACGACTTCTTTGCTCTAGGCATCGACAGTCTTCAATGCATGAAGATGTGGAGTCTGATGAAGAAGGAGCTTGACCTTGGTGGGCGACAGTCTGAACTTGGCCAGAACGTTCTCTACGAGACTGGCAATGTCGAGAACCTCGCTCGCCACATCGATGCTCTGCGTACTGGCAATGCAGGACAAGCGAAGGATACATACCAAGTCATGCATGATCTTGTTGCGAAGCATTCCTCCTTCAAGACCTACGACGAAGTCTACCGCACAGCACCGAGCACCGAGACCGTCGTTCTGACCGGCGTCACTGGCGGGCTAGGCGCACATCTTCTTGCCCAGCTTGTTCGTGATCCCGCTGTTTCGACAGTGTGGACACTTGTTCGTGCATCTTCAGAACATGCCGCACTGGAGCGCACATTGCAAAGCCTTTCCTCCCGTGGCATTTCTCTTTCGGTGGAGGAGATCCGCAAGGTCATCGCTGTCCCGTCCGATCTCAGCAAGCCAGACTTTGGTCTTGGGGCATCAAGATTCGTACAACTGCGATCGACTCTCACCCTGGTAATTCACAGTGCGTGGGCGGTCAACTTCAACATCTCTGTCGAGAGCTTTGAGGACCAGCACATCAAGGCAGTACCCAACTTCATCAACTTGTGCCAATCAACAACACATGGCTCGCCAGCACGCTTCTACTTCTGCTCATCCGTGTCTTCTACCGGAGGCACACCTCGCCCGGGCACAGTTCCTGAGACGCCCGTCCGCGACATCGCTCACGTGCAAGGTACAGGGTATGCACGGTCGAAGTATGTCGCTGAGCAAATTGTCCGCAACGCCATGAAAGACGCAGGCGCACAGGCTAGGGTACTGAGAATCGGCCAACTCGTCGGCGACAGCAAGGTCGGCGAATGGAACACAACCGAAGGCATCCCCCTCATGATCCAAACAGCCGTCACGCTGGGCGCACTGCCCCAGCTAGACGAGGTACGCTCCCCGGCCCCCTCCCTGTCACCATATCCCTCTCTCTCCTACCCCTACTGACCCCTGCCAGGAAATGACATGGCTCCCCGTCGACTACGCCGCCCGCATTATCCTCGATGTTTGCGCCCCGTCTCGCGCGTCCGCCCGCGCCACAGACCCCGACCTCGTCTACCACGTTCTCAACCCCACACGCTTCCACTGGACGCGCGACATGCTGCCCGCGCTCAGCGCAGCAGGGCTGGTCTTCGAGTCGCTGCCGACCGACCAGTGGATGGAGCGGTTGCGCGCCTCGGACCGCGATCCCACCAAGAACCCGCCGATCAAGCTGCTCGATTGGTTCGAGAGCAAGTACGGCGGCGCGGCGGCTTTGAAGCCCAAGGGCCCGCTGGAATATGTCACGGAAGAGACAGCGAAGGACAGTCCCGCGTTGGGACAGATACCGAGCGTCACGGATGGAGAGTATACGGGTATGGTGATTGAGAGGCTCCAGAAGCGGTGGGCAGCGTAGAAGCGACCTGAGTGTATATTGCGCGGATATAGAGTGGGACGATAGCATTTTTGGAGTTTGGCATGTCCAGAGCATTGCGGACTTGGATATATACATACTATGATACAACTTTCACATGGCCGCCATGTTCCCTGAACTTGTGGTCTGGAGTCAAAAACCGGCCGGTCGGCAGTCGAGATCAAGCCACTGGTTGTAATCTGCCTTCCTCGCATTCCTCCGTCCGTTATGGCAACATCAATGAGTGAGTCTGTTCTTGACAAGGTACTGGCTGACAGTGTCGTAATAGAGACAGTGTAGCGCAGCATCGTTATATAGTACTAGCCATCTCTCTTGAGGATGTACTCCGTAAATGTCTACAAATTGCCACGAAATTAATATGTTGCACTCAAGGATCATCAAGCACCAGCACGCAGCACAGGATGAGAACATAGCATCTCGAGGTGAAGAAATGACATTCGACGCTCAAACAATCTAAAATCCAAAACATGGTATCATATCTCAGCCTTGCCTCCACCGCCCACCCCCTTTACTAGACCGGCTACTTCCATTTCCACTTCTCATTCTCAGTCTACTTCTTCGCCTCGTCCTCCTTCTTCCCACCCCAAAGCCCCCCCAGATAACCGCCCGCGCTCTTCCCCGCATTCGCCACTCCACCGCCCACCGCGCCCGCGCCGCCCTTCACCCCATCAACAGCGCCCTGGCCATACCCGCCCAGGGGCCCCTGGCTCTCGATGGGACGGCCTTTCTCGTCCTTGCCGCCGCGCTCGGCGCGGTTGATGCCCTCCTTGGAGAGGGCGTCGCCGATGGGTTGCGCGAGGCCGCCCTGGCCGACTTGGCTGGAGACGAGGTTGTTGACGCCGTCTTGGAGGTTGTCGACTTGGGAAACGCCGGTTACTTTTGTTTTGTCGAGGTTTTCTGGGGGGTTTTGTTAGGGGTGTCTTTGGAGACTGGGGGGAGCGGGGGTTGACGAGAAGGACAGATAGGGTAATGGAGATGGGGATGCAAGGGGTGAACGTACGTTTCGTGGCATACGAAGCCTTGTTATCCTTTGTAAACCACTGCAGGTACTTGTCCTCGATCCACGGGACCCAGTTATCGTACTGGCGGTTGTAGAACTCGCCCGCCTGCTGCTTATACGTCTTGCTCTCAGGGCTCTGGTTATTCGCCATTATGTGTGACTGTGATCTAAACAAAAGTAATGGATTAAAGAAGTGTTGGTGCAGATGGTGGGGTTGTGTGTAAATGGTAGCGGGTATCGTGTAGGATCAATAAACAACCTGCACCCTCCCAGGCTGCGATGATATATATGGGGTGTGCACAAGACCCTTGTTCCCACTCACTCGTCATTCCCCAGTGATCTCATCTGCGATCGCCAGCCTGGGATCATGGCCCACGCAAGCGGTTGGCGATGCTGGCGACAGGGGTCGTGCCTGGTGTGTGGTCGTCGCACGTCATACGTCATCTGGGCTAGAACCAGCGATCGTCCCGCGTGCAGCAACGTCAAGCGAGCCAGATCAGGTTTCCACAGAGCCAAACGTCCACGCTGCCCACTAAGGGTGGCCGGCGCCGTGTTGAGTGTGGCGCAGGTGATAAGTTTTCGAGATCTTGCTGTGCTGGACGCGGAGATCGGCTGGCCATCACATGCAGGCACAGAGTGAAGTTGGTAAAATCTTGGTTTTGAGTACCTGCGGTATCTATGTGACCGCGAAAAAGCCGCGATATGCTGTAGTAGTAGTACTGTACAAAGGACGTGTATCTTCGTCAGCGTTGCGGTGAGGTATCTAAACAACGATAATGTCCGCTTGAATGCTCCCTATTGCGCCCTGGTATGTTCTTGGAAAGAGAATCACCGTTGTGAATACATGTCCCAAATCTCAACAGATGTGAACTTTACATCAATGTCTTGCGACACTCGCCCCACTGAATTTGCAATGCCGTGACGCTCCGCTCTGGGTCTGGTGCAGTGCGTATGCCATACTGCATCGTAACGCGTCTTCTGGATAAGAAACTGGGTATATGTCGTTACAATCGTCAGAAACGCTCAAACAAAATGCGTACAAATCTCGATCTGCTCACTCTCCGGTACTTGCGCCCCTCATGCGTGTTCTGCCTAGGCTCACGCTGCGTGTCAAATCCGCTGTGGTACCAATTGAATTTCTATTCAGATTGGCACGGTTTGCGCCAAGTTGGAGTCTCTCGCGCAGGCCGTTGACTGACTGCTTTTCAACCGCTGGCGAACTCTGTCGATCGAAGTTGTAGCGTCGAGGGCTGTCTCTGAAAAGGAAGCTGTTCTCGTTGGGCACGCCTGTCACAGTTGGCCGCCGTGAAGTAGACGTGGGCTGAAACTTGGGCGATGGCTGCAACTCTGGCATAGGCTCCTGTGATGTATACGTTCTGCTGTTCCGATTCTTTTCGAAACTGCTGTTGTTGGTATTGAAGTTGGTGTGGTTACTGGTGTTGGTGTTGATGCTTCGCAGCTGCCTGAAGTCGGTCATTGCACGGGAAGGCGCACGCAGAGTGTCGTCTTCATCTTCATCTGCATCTGCGTCTGCATCGGACTGGCGTCTTGTGCGAGTAAGACTGGTACCCGCTCGTTGGAGACGCGAAGCAGCAACAGCATCAGATGTGCTGTTGGTGTCTTGGCTGGAAGGGCGTTTGCTGGTCGAAGCCGAAAGCATACTCGTCCTCCGGGCCTCAATACGTTCAAGAGCCCGGCTGGGACTAACACCCGAGAATGAAACAACGCTTCCAGTGTCTTCGCTATCCCGTGCTGCTTTTGGCGATTCACCGTTGACCTGCACGCTCGGTCTGCGCGCGACTGCGGCTGCTGATGAGCGCATCGCAGGGCTTGCCAAGTTTAGCTTCGTGTCGCAGAGTGCTATACAAAGCTCTGTCAAGTTGCGACAAATGTTGTCGGCTTTCCGGCGGACCTGTCTGTCAGCTGTCCCGGAGCCGCTGTACACGGATGCAGCGGAGCTCAGCATGCCCGTGCTTCCTGCCATCTCTGCCAGCGCAATTGCCTCTGTTGCTGTTGACTCGAGAACACGATATACTGGCTGCGTGGTGTGCTGCTTGGCTTTCGCTAGGGCGTCCTTCAGCAAGGGGTAGACCCTACTCGACGGGGCATCAATGGTCGACTCTGACGGCGATGCAGTCGGCTTGCGCTGCTGATGTGGAGACGAGGAGACTGTGGTGGCTGATGTATTGGCGGTCCGTGGGCGTTCGGTGGAGGCTTGAGCGACAGCGGCGTTTGAGGTCGCAGGAGTCTTGCCGCCGCCTAGCTCAATCTTCTTAATTCGTGTCTTAAGCTCGTCCAACTCATCCCATACTGAAGCTGCGGGGCCAGTAGAGCCATGCGACTCGGTATCATGATGTGAAGATGCCTCGTGTCTCGACTCGGACTGTGGCGTCTTTGGCTCTTTACGCGCAGGTGTGTAACTCAAATGCGAAGGCCGATAGGCGTGTGTTGCGGCACGCTTTGGAGGCGTTTGCAGCGCATCTGGAACAGATGGCCGGCGCATCGAGGCAAGAAATTCGCTGGGCGTGAGGTCTGCGTCTTTGCGGAATGTGAACGAGGCTTTCGAGTTGAGCTCGGGCAAGCGCGTGCGATACGTCTCATTTGGGTTGTTTGGCGACAGTGGGGACTGGAATGTGGTTCTGGAAGGGGTGGGTAGGGCGGTGGATCGGCGAGGCAATGCGCTTGCTTTGGGGTCTGTGGAGGAGGTGAAGGGAATGCGACTGGTGGTTGGGGTGGAGTAGGCAGATATGGCGTGTGGTTGGGTGGAGGACTTCAGGCCAGACGGTGTCGAATGGCGGTTGTTGACCCTGGCAATGCGCGAGCGCAGACGGTCTTGGCGTGCTGCAGCATCGATGGCACGCTGCTTGGGCGCCGTGTCTTCGGCGATGTTCATGAAGAGATCCTCGCTCTCGGTGCCCGAGACATTCCTCTTGACGCCGCGCGTGGCATATACGCTGCGCGAGCCGTCAAAGCCGGAGACGTCGTCCCTCGAAGTCGCCATGGGGCGCGAGGAGCGGATGCTGGTCACGGTGCTCTGTCGCGAGAGCATGGGCTTGCTTGCGTGCGGCAGCGACGCGGTGGCTTCGCTGGCGCTCGAGCTGTCCGAGTCGTCGTCGGCGGCGGGCTGGCCCATCCGCTGCAGGCCAGCAATCGGCGTCGGCAGGCCCGAGTGCTGTCGCGGGGGCTGGGTTGGGGTCGTGGCAGGCGTCTTCTTGCGTGCGTAGTCGGAGTTGCCGCGTGTGAGCAGGGTGACGGGCGGACCACGCGAGTTGTCTATGCCTGGAGTGCACACTGTCAGCTATGCAATTGGCGGGAGCGCGGCTCAACAGCGGGTAGCGCATGCCAGCTTCACCGTGGTAGCGCAGGGCACATGGCCGGCGGCCGGGCTGCTAGCTGTCGACTGTGGGATCGTTGCTTACTGTGCGCCCGTTAGTACCAAACATTGGGAGCAGCGGCGCGCGCGGTGTTTACCCATGACCACTGAACGAGGCCGGCGGTCGCTTGCTGCCAGGAGAGCGCAAGTCTGTGCCGGAGCCGGACGAGCCGGGCTGCGGGGAGAAGTAGGACGGCGACGCCGAGGGCGCGTTCTGCGCAGGTGCTGGTGCTGGTGCTGGTGCTGGTGCTGGTGCTGTGGGCGTGGGCGTGGTGGGGTTTGTCGTCGCGCGTCGCGAGCGTGGAGAGGTAGCTGGGGGCGTTTCCTTGTCCTTCTCCCTTCGCGACGACGACGAGGGCAGGCGCAGCAGCGAGGCAAAGCGCTTGTGTTTGGCGGGTGGTGTTTGGGCTTGCATGTCAGCATGTCGCGCATTCGACGACGGGAGCTGCGAGGCCGGCATGGCTGCAAGGTGCGCCGGTGAGTTTGCTGGCAGCTGCAGGGTTCAGCGCTGTGCAATTACAAAATCGATATAGCGCGCGGCATGCTTGTGACACGCTCGCGACCGGAATAGGATCTGTCTCAAAGGTCTACAGTGTGCGCAATGGTGTTTGCTGCGTCGCGACTTTGCGACACTGGCAGTGGGACCTGCTCGAGGAGGGCCGAATCCTTCGTCTAGAGCCGCCTGGGCCGGACCACCTGCTGCGAGGGCCTTCAGGTCTAGCCGTGAGCTAGCTACGGGCAGGCGTTGAGCGGCCGCCCGAGGGATGGAGCGACAACGTGCGGCTGTTTACGAGCGCGAGAGTTGCACAACATCGACTTTGCGAATGCCATGCTGCCTCTCTTCGCGACCAGCCTCTCGTTTGTCCATCAGGGGTAATACGCTATCGACCCAGCCTCGCAATTTCGAGGATGCGAATTTCCCCACAATAAGACATGGGTGGTGGGACTCGACATAATCAAACTCTATATTGCTTTTTGAGTGTACACACTGAGTTGACAAAATGGAAATCCGCCATTCTGCGCTTGCTGTCATGAAACACACCAGACGTCTGGCAGGCGCTGCAGCTGGCCATCGCACCTTGAACAGAGCCAGACGCACAGCATATGCCTTAGGCGATAGATAGTTCAATGCCAAGCGTAAGAGCCAGTCCAAACAGGAATTGTTGTCAGTGAACGGTTCTCGTGACAAGCTGTGACCAAAGCAAGGTGAAGTGCCTCCGCGGTCAGCCATGTCGTGTCATGGCCTTGAGGCGTCGTCGAGGGCAGCAGAGCGGAGCTTCGGCAACTTCTCCCCGTGCTTGGCAGTCGACATTGGAGACCGAACTTTTGCGACAGGCCTGCCCAACCAGAGATCCCCAGGATCGTCCCACGCCCACCCTCCTCAACATGTCCGTCGCCGCCCTCTCCAAGTCGCTGCCGAAGCCGAAATACACAGGCGAAGAGGAGGAGCTGACACGAAGCACGCGCGTGCTGAGCTCTGAACAGTACGAGACGCAGGTCGCAAGGCGACAGAACGGGCCGCCTCCATACGGCAGCAGGCAAAGCTGGCGGCCACGCACCGCCGAAGACTTTGGTGATGGCGGCGCGTTTCCCGAGGTGCACGTTGCGCAGTATCCCCTCGACATGGGGAAGAAGGGCCAGCCATCCACATCGAACGCGCTCACGAGGCGGGTCGATGCCGAGGGAAAGACAAAGTACGACGAGATTGCGAGAAGAGGGCACGGCGAGAACAGGATAGTGCAGGCCAGCTTCAAGGATCTCATCCCGCTGCGACAGCAGGCCAACGCTGGCGAGCTTGATCTGGATCGTCCCAGCCAGGAGGTCGTGCAGGCCACCAAGGCGAAGACAGAAGCCGCGCTCCTGGCGCTTGTCCAAGGCCAGACAGCCGCCCAGAAACCAAAGAACGTCCAAGGCCGCAAAGACGACGAGCCGACTTTCGTGCGATACACACCGACTGCGCAGATGGGCGAGGCACAGGGCAAGACCCGTATCTTCAAGATCCAGCAGCGGCAGATCGATCCTATGGAGCCGCCGAAGTTCAAGCACAAGCGCATCCCCCGCGGTCCACCCTCGCCCCCGCCCCCCGTCCTCCACTCGCCGCCACGCAAGTTGACTGCCGAAGATCAAGAGATGTGGAAGATTCCACCACCCATCAGTAATTGGAAGAACCCAAAGGGTTACACAGTGCCACTCGACAAGCGCCTTGCAGCAGACGGGCGAGGTCTCCAGGACATCACCATCAACGATAAGTTCGCACAGTTCGGTGAGGCTCTGCAAGCCGCAGACAGGCATGCTCGAGAGGAGGTCAAGCAGCGTGCCATCATGCAGCAGAGGCTGGCGGAGAAGGAGAAGCTGCAGAAGGAGGACCACCTGCGCAATTTGGCCAAGCAGGCTCGCGAAGAGCGTGCGAATGCTTCGCGCAGACGGTCCTACAGCGACTCAGAGTCAGACTCTGAGCAGGAAGAGGTTCGCAAGCGACAGGAAGCAAGGAAAGAACGTCGCGAGGACTTCCAACGAGAGCTACGGCAGGCCAAGATGGGTACAGAGCGGAAGATTCAGATGCTTGCGCGCGAACAAAACCGAGACATTTCCGAAAAGGTTGCACTCGGTCTGGCGAAGCCCACACAAGGCGGAGAATCCATGTATGATGCACGGTTGTTCAACCAGTCTAGTGGATTCAACGCAGGCATCAACGAGGATAACCATTACGACAAGCCTCTGTTCGCTGCCCAGGATGCAATCAGCAGCATCTACCGGCCCACTGTACAGCAAGATGACGGAGAAGACGAAGGCCAAACGTACGACCGCATCACCAAGTCGAGCAAGTTTGATGTGTTGGGCAAGGCAGGAAAGGGTTTCAAGGGCGCTGACCTGCAAGAGCAAAGAGACGGGCCAGTACAGTTCGAAAAGGATACTGACGACCCGTTCAACATCAACGCAATGATCAATGAGGTCAAGGGAGAGTCGAAGAGTGGCGAGAAGCGCTACGGCATGACAGATCCTAAGGAAGAACGATCGACGAAGCGTGCACGAGTCGACGAAGACAGCGATTGAGATACCTTTGGTTGGATTTTGTAGTTTGCATTGTATAGGCATGAGCTATGGAGTTATTCCGCGCGTACACATGAGATTGGTAATGCTTACTTGGGTGGCATCCTTACCCGAAGGTCTTGGCCAGCAGAGGATACTGGCGTAGTCGGTGGAGCAGATGCAGAGAGATCACTATCGGATGTGAGCTTATTTGATATCGAACATGTGGACAAGTACTTTAGGATCGCCGGTTCTAGTCTTCAAAGACATTGCACGAGCTTCGAGCAAGTAATAATACGGACGAAACAATGGGAAACAATCTGCGTCCAAACATCCGCAGCAGGGTGTTCTTTGAGCGAGCAGCCTTGCCTACAGTTCGTCTGCAAGACCATTTAGCGGATTACCTGTCTCTTGCCGATTATAGCAGCCCTTATTGGTGCTTTGACGTCGGATCGTGCACGCGGCTAAGGGCTCGTCGGCTGTCTCCCGCATCCACCGTTGCTGCTACTGCTGCCCCACGTCTGTTACTGGCACCGACCAGCTTAGCAGGTCCGAATGAAGCAGACGCTTTAAAGCTGCCCTGCATGGCCATACCTAGCCGTCTTGATATTCTATTGACTCCATACAATTGACTGATTCCTGCGCAGCTCCTGATACCCCTTTGCACTTTACACATTTCCTAGCACACACACGATGCCCGCCGCAGCAGTATCAGACAGCAAGGCGCACAAGTTCAATCCCAACTTCACACAACAGGTCCTCGCGGCAACAGGACAGAATGTTAACCCCCGCATCAAGCAGCTCACGCACAGCTTGATCCAGCACTTGCACGACTTTGCGCGCGAGAATGAGCTCACAGTCGACGAGTGGATGATGGGCGTGGAGTTGGTATGAATCTTTGTAACATGCGTACTACAGAATGCTAAATGTAGCAGATGAATGAGGCAGGCCGCATGTCTGACTCGAAGCGCAACGAAGGCCAGCTCCTCTGCGACGTCCTTGGCCTCGAATCCCTTGTCGACGAGATCACATACAAGCTCGCGACAGACGCCGCCGACGAGCCCACCGCCACCGCAATCCTGGGTCCTTTCTACCGCCACAACGCTCCCAAGCTGGAGATGGGGAGCTGCATCGTCCACGGCATTGAGGGGGAGGGCGATCGTACATGGATGCACGGCACAGTCACCGACTTCAAGTCCGGCGAGCCAATCGAGGGCGCAGTCATTGATGTTTGGCACACAGCGCCCAACGGGTTATACGAGCAGCAGGACCCGGATCAGCCGGACATGAACTTGAGGGGAACCTTTACCACAGGCAAGGACGGGAAGTACAACTTCTACTGCCTTAGGCCGGTGCCCTATCCCATCCCATTTGACGGGCCGGCGGGCAAGGTGTTGAAGGCGCTGGACAGGCATCCTTACAGGCCGGCACACATTCATTTCCTTGTACGTCCACGTACAAACCCCGCAGTACAGTCAGACCTTGCTAACAACCTGGCACAGCTCAAGGCCCCCGGCCACAAGCCAATCGTCACACAGATCTTCGATCGCAGCAGCAAGTACATCGAGGACGACGCAGTCTTTGCCGTCAAGGACTCGTTGCTGGTGGACTTCATACCCTTCAAGGGCGACCCGAATGCTGAGTTCGAGCTGCCGTACGATTTCAAGATGGCGACGTTCGCGGATGCAAAGGAGGGACATTTGAATGGGTCGACAGAAGAGAGTGCTTCTTTTTAGTTTCATACCATGATCAGTTCAACAACGCAATGCTTCAGCCTATCTCTGCTACAATGTTGACACAGCCCGTCAAGAAGCGCGTGACTTTGCTCCGAACAGCGGCTTTTGCTCGGATGGAAGTCATATCCCCCGCATGGCCCCACATGCCGCACTGAACCGAGGTATGGGGTACGCCCTGCAACACCATGCACACGCCCTGCAGTCGGATTGTGGAAATATAACGTTGCTTGCGTTGATTCCGATCACGATTCTGCCTCAAAGTGTTGCACGTCTCGTTCATCGAAAATAGAGTCCTGAGCTAGAACTAAAGCAACAGCATCAACTCTGGCAAGTAACATAGTCGTATTGACATGGTCAATAACTTAGACTAATCATCATTTGTAGGCATGTGTATCCTCCCAAGTTGATTCATACTACTACTGCATAATTTTGAATCGAATACAGCCGCCAATCGCGTTTGAGAAGTCACTATGGGAGAATCTACACCCGAAAAGATCACTCTTGGGCGGTACATGTGGGAGCGCCTTCACCAAGTTGGTGTCAACACCATCTTCGGCGTGCCCGGGGACTTCAACCTCCAGTTTCTGGACTCCATATACCATGTTCAGGGACTGAAGTTCATAACCAACCAGAACGAGCTCAACGCTGCCTACGCCGCTGATGGATACGCTAGAGTCAAAGGCGCACCAGGATGCCTTGTTACCACGCACGGCGTCGGAGAGTTGAGCGCTCTCAATGGTGTCGCTGGTGCAATGTCAGAGCACGTAAAGATGGTTCACGTTGTTGGCCAAACCACACGAGCTATGCAGAGAAACCATATGATGATCCATCACTCCATTGGACGTCGACCAGACCACCAAACATACAACAAGTGTTCTGAGCCCGTACGGTTCGCCGCAGCAGAGCTGTGGGACATTGAGACCGCACCAGCAGAAATTGATCGTGTTATAAGAGAATGCTTTATCAAATCCGGTCCAGTGTACATCTTCCTTCCCCTCGATCTGTCCGCGGAGAAAGTAAGCGCCAGTCTCCTCGACACCCCCATCGACACCTCTCCACACGTCGACACTGCTGCCCAAGACGCCGCAGTGGACGCCATCCTCTCCGCGCTGCGCGCAGCAAAGCACCCCAGCGTCCTGATCGACGCACTTGTCCAGCGCTTCGACGCTGTCCCAGAAGCTTCTGACCTAATTCAAAAACTCGCCGTCCCCTTCTTCTCAGCCAACATGGGCAAAGGCCTCATTGATGAGTCTTCACCCTATTATGTCGGCCTCTGGAACGGCGCTGTCGGCACTCCCGGCGTGCGTGAAGCCGCCGAGTCCGCCGACCTGCTGCTCACCCTGGGTTACCTCCCCGCAGACACGAACTCGGGGGGTTTCAGCCGCAAGATCGACGAGACGCGCACAATTCACATCAACCCGCATACTGTCGTCGTGTGTGGCCAGGAATACCAAAATATCAGCATGAAGCCGCTCATCGCGGCGCTCCTCGCCGCCCTGCCTCCCACCTCCCAGTACAGCATTCCCAAAGCGGTACTGCCCCCGCCACGCACCCCGCGCGATATTGATGCAACCCATATCACGCAGTCCTGGCTGTGGCCGCAGATCGAGCGGTTCTTGCAGCCCGGCGATGTCATTGTCGGCGAGACGGGGACCTCGGTTTTTGGACTGTGCGATATCGCTTTCCCGCCAAATGTGCAGTTCATTGCCCAAGTGTACTACGGGAGCATTGGGTACGCGTGCGCGGCGACGCTGGGGATCGAGGTTGCGCGCAAAGAGGTCCAGGCCCGGCATGGAAGGAAGGGGCGAACGGTTCTGATCACTGGCGATGGTACGTTGTTCCCTTCCCTTCTTGTTGTGTTCCCTCTAGAAGTCTGCGTAAGAAGTTTGCTTGGCTGGCCGACTGACAAACTGACAGGCTCGATGGCGCTCACGATCCAGGAAGTAGGGACGATGATAAAAGCCGGTATTGCGCCCGTTATATTCGTAATAAACAACGAGGGATACACCGTCGAGCGCCTTATCTGGGGCGCCCAGCAACGTACGTACTTCCCTCTCCATTTTCTTTCGTCCCTCCTCCTCCTGAAAAGCCCACTAACCCCCCCTCAGCATACAACGACATTGTCCCGCACTCCTACGGGCACCTCCTTCCGCTCTACCACCACCCGTCCCCCAGCACATCTTTCCATCGCGCCACCACAAAGGCGGAACTAACCGCCATCCTCGACGACCCTGCCGTCCAGCGCCCCGAGAACCTGCAGCTTGTTGAGTTGGTCGTGCCGAAGCTGGATACCTCGTGGCGGCTGGGTGCGCAACTGGCGTGGCGAGGGGAGGCGGATGCGGAGAGGCTCACAAGGGAAGGATTTGTGGATGCGTATGGGGGTTGGGGACTTGAGGGCGTAGAGAGGGGGAGCGTGAAGTGGAGTTGAGATAGGGATGTATGCAATGGCTATGGGCTTCACCGCTTGTGCTCGTATCTCCCATGCTGTAGTATTCACTTGTTTCAATTGACAACAGACGTGAGAGTTGGTGATATGGTGCGGTAATGTTTTGTGAGGTTGTTAAAGCTGTTCCCTTACCCCAACTGTAAGAATCAACAGGTCGAGAGCTCTGGCCGCTGCATAGCTGAGGGAGAGGAATGGATTATGATACTGACCAAGCCCTTCTCTCTCATCGGCTGCAGCGACTTCTGATCATGAAGAAGAAGGCGCACCAGATCATGAGTGTGATGGAGCGTCGCTTTCAAGGGGCCCCGGTCTAGCACTGGCGCTAGCGAAGCTCTTCAAGCTTCTGGCGGACCGTTAGACCGTCACCCGCATGTTTTCCGACTCAAACCCAGCCTTCCTGCAGATCGTCATCCTCGATCCTTCGCGAACCTGTTAGCAGTAATTTTATCTTCGAGGTGAAGCAAACATAACACGCTCGGCGATGTTGACTGATCTGACTCTCAGCTACAATACATTCACCCATGTTAACGTTGTCAACAAAGAGTGCAGGTTCAATGGAGAAAGCATCCCTTAGAGTGACGCGGAGAGTCACAGCGACTGATATCGACGATCACGTCGCGCCGCCAACAAGTCAGTTGTACTTGCGTAACCCGCACAACGGGCATGCTGTCAATCCTCCGAACTTATTTGGTAAGGTCACGAAAAGTCCAGGGCTATTCCTGCGTAGACGTCGCTCTAGCCGTTCCAAGGAACACATCCGCCTATTTAGCCAGCAAACACATCATCCGGGAAGGTTACATATGCATACATCGTAGGATGACCCCATACTTTCCCCGCTACCAAGTAACTACCCCTCACATCACCGGCGGAATTATGGATCTTCCAGCACAATCGGCGGTAGCGACCCTGAGTACAAAATGGAGGTACCTGCCAATTGACAATGCATCGCACTACGCTAAGAAATGGAGAAGATGCTTAGTGCGAAGCAAATCATTAGAACAGCCTTCTTAGCTGGGTTGGTTGCCGCACAAGATGGTAATTTGAGCTGCTGCTCCTTCCCTCAACTCAAGAGACGCTGACACCAGCCAGCAATCACCGCAAATGGCGGCAACTTCACACTAACCGGTGACAATGTCTCGTATCTTTTCCACGTCGACACTCAAAACGGCGACCTGATCTCTGACCACTTCGGAGCCCCGGTTACAGATTTCATCCCGCCTGCATACATCCTCCCATGGGGCTGGCACGACAACCGGGCCAATGATCGACGCGAGTTCCCAGATATTGGTCGGAGCGATATCCGGCTGCCAGCAATCCATATCGAGCACTCGGATGGTGATACTGTATCCGCTTTCCTTTATCAGAGTCATGAAATAGTACCTGGTAAACCTGCTATTCCTGGCTTTCCTGCAACTTACGGAAACGACTCGGACGTAACGACGATCCAAGTCCAGCTCTATGACAATGTCTCCGATGTAGGGGCGGTGCTGTCGTACAGCATCTTTCCGAAGTATAATGCCGTCGCCAGGAGCTTCAAGATCACAAATAATGGCACCGGCGATATCGTCATTGAGAGAGCGGCAAGTTTCTCTTTCGACTTCCCTAATCTGGATTTCGAAATAATCGAACCCCACGGTGACTGGTACCATGAGATGAACACGGTCAGGCGCAAAGTAGACTATGGCGAGACGAGCTTCCGCTCCACTGAGGGCTATGCTGGGCACACGCATAACCCATTCTATATGCTCACATCACCTTCCACCACCGAGAACAGCGGTGAAGCTTGGGGCTTCAACCTTGTCTGGACGGGCTCGTTTGAGGCAACTGTCGAAAGAACCTCAAACGGATACGTGAGGGCCCTGCTCGGTCTCAACCCGTTACACACCAGCATTCGAGTCGCTCCTGGAGAGAGCTTCCAAGCTCCGGAAGCAGTCGCTGTTTACAGCTCTTCTGGCATCGGCGGAGTATCAAGAGCTTATCACGATCTTTACAGGAACCACTTGTCTCGTCACCAGGCGACTCATGAGACTCGTCCCATTCTGCTCAACTCTTGGGAAGGCCTCTCCTTCAATATTAACGATACCGCTCTTGTTGACCTAGCCGGACAGGCAGCGGACATTGGAATTGAGCTCTTTGTAAACGACGACGGTTGGTTCGGCGTTGATTATCCCAGAAACAATGACTCCCTTGGGCTTGGAGATTGGACTCCCAATCCTGCCAAGTTCCCTGAGGGCCTTGGCCCATACATTGACGATGTCGTTCGCATCGACGTTGCGAATGCTAGTACCAACGCGAGCACTAATACACCGCTGAAGTTTGGCATCTGGGTAGAGGTAGGAAGCGCGTTGAATTCTCAGAGCTCGCAGCTAACGATGAGCAGCCAGAGATGGTCAACCTGAACTCTACGTTGTATAACGAGCACCCAGACTGGGTCCTTCACGCTGGGAAGCACGAAAGGACACTCACTCGGAACCAAATGGTTCTCAACGTGGGCTTACCGGATGTGCAAAACTTCATCATTGATACAGTCTCCGGTATACTCGACGCCGGTTCTGTGAGCTACGTGAAATGGGATAACAATCGAGGTTTATACTCTTTGACCTATCGTCCATAAAATGTCGCTGACTTTTTTTAGGTATGCATGAGCTCGCCCGTCCGTCGGACTCATACCAATACATCCTCGGACTATACCATGTGATCGACACACTGACAACCAAATACCCAAACGTCCTCTGGGAAGGCTGTGCCTCAGGAGGCGGCCGCTTCGATGCCGGTACGTTCCTTGCTCGCCATTCCTCATTCCACCTCACCTCGCACTAACAACCCGCAGGACTCCTTCACTACTGGCCGCAACACTGGACCTCGGACAACACCGATGCCGCCGACCGTCTCCAAATCCAGCTCGGAACCAGCCTCATCTACCCACCCTCCGCAATGGGCTGCCACATCTCCAAATCCCCCAACGGCATCACCGGCCGTGACACAAGCTTCACTTACCGCGGCCGTGTGGCCATGATGTGCGGCTCCTTCGGCCTGGAACTGAACCCGCACGAGCTGACCGAGGACGAAGTCGCCGAGCTGCCCTCGATAATGGCTGAAGCGCACCGCGTTAATCCAATTGTCATCTCTGGCGCGTTCTACCGCCTCGCGGGCCCACAGGAGAGTAACTGGCCCGCAGTGCAATTTGTGAGTCAGGATGGGAACCAAGCAGTGGTTTTTGCGTTTCAACAGCAGTATACGACCAAGCCGGCGCCGCCGCCATTAAGGCTCCAGGGATTGGATCCCACAGCCAGGTACTTTAATGATTTGGATAATGGCACGTATAGTGGGGCGACATATGCTAATGCAGGGATCAACGCGGGGTGGGATCGGGGGATATATCAGAGCAAATTGATTTGGTTGGAGAAGAGGTAGAGGAATGGTGGAGCGGTAGACGTATTGGGTTGATTGGCTCGAAACCGCACAAGCTCATTCACAGGCATCCTGATTGACATGTATCCAACTCAGCGCTGCAAAACACTTAATCTGCTTCCTCGACACACTTTCTCATCGCCTATTTGGCATCCATGTTCCCCTTGGCCCACTCGCGCAACACGTTCTTCTTGATCTTCCCTGTGCTCGTCTTCGGCAGCTCCTTCACCACGACAACCTCCCTCGGCACCATAAACCTACTGATGTTACTCTGCTCCTTCGCCCACTGAATCACCTCATCGCCCAGCGTCTCGCTGTTCGCGGCATCTTTGGTTGTGACGAAGGCCTTAGGCCGCTCGCCCCAGTGTGAGTCCGGCACGGCGCAGACACCGACTTCGAGCACAGAGGGGTGCGTTGCTAGCATGCCTTCTAGTGCAACGGAGGAGATATTCTCGCCACCTGCAAAAGGGTCAGTCTACGGATTGATCAGGAGGGATTATGGGCGTGGGTCGACGTACCAGAGATGATGATGTCCTTTGCGCGGTCGAGGATCTGGATGGCGCCGTCTGCGTGCCAGACGGCCAGGTCGCCCGTATGGCTCACGCCGCCGGCCCACAGCTTGCGCGTGGCCTCGGCATCTTTGTAATACCCCTTTGCGCAGATGTTGCCTTCGAAGACAATTTCGCCAATCTCCTGCCCGTTCTTCTCGACGTCGATGAGCACGCCCTCTTCCTGCTCTGTCTTGATGACGCGAACGGGCAGCCCCGTGACGAAGCCGTGGCCCTGGCGCGCCATCTTGGCATACTTCTCTTTCTCGGGGATTTGCTCCCACTCAGGCATGTGGTAGCCCTTTGTGATGGGACCGTAGGTTTCAGTCAGCCCGTAGACGTGGACGGGGTGCAGGTTGAGGTTTGTCATCTGTTCGAAGAGCCAGGCGGATGGGGGGCTTGCTGCGACAGTGACGCGGACTTCCTGGGGTAGTCGTTCGGCTTCTTTGGCAGCGCAGAGGAGCGTGTTGACGGTGGGCGCAGCGTTAAAGTGCGTGACGCCTTCCTCCTTCAGCAGGCGCCATATCTCAGGGTAGTCGATTTTGCGGAGGCAGTAGTGGGTGCCGCGTACAGCGGTGACGCTCCAGGGGAACGTCCAGCCTGTTGCGTGGAACATAGGGAGCGTCCAGAGGTACTTTGCGCGGCCGGTGTGGTAGTTGAGTCCGGACTCGATGATGTTGCCCAGCGCAGCGAGATAGACACCTCGATGTGTGTACTCGACGCCTTTGGGGCGTGCGGTCGTACCAGATGTGTATGCAAGAGCAAAAACCGCCTCTTCATCAGGAGCCTGGGCTGCGAGATCTGCCCAGCCTTTCTTCCCCGTCTCGTTATCGTATTTCAGTCCTTCGAGCACAGCCTCATCAAATGGACCCGACAGCTCGCCTTCCGTCGCATCCGTATCTGTGTCCACCAGAATCGGAACATTCGGCCTCTCTTTTCTGTAGTCGTCCAAGATCTTGACGAATTCGAAATCAGCAATGATCATATCAACATCCGAATGCTGGAAAATGTAACTAATGTCGTCTGGCTTGAGACGATAATTAATAGCAACGTTTACTGCTCCGGCAGCTGCAATGCCAAATATTGCCTCGAGGAACGCCGGCGTATTCGTCGCAAGGATTCCGACTCTTTTATATCCATGCTTTCGCAGGTAGTACGCTAGTCCCCGAGCACGATCTGCAGCCTCTTCATATGAGCGTCGTAGGATCTTGCCGTTCGCGGTTTTGTGGTAGATGGCAGTCGCATGAGGTTCGATTTGTGCGGCTCGCCAGAGGAAGGATGTCGGGCTCAGTGTGTGAAAATTATAGCGATGGTGGTATTCATGACTGTCGCCTGGATGGATTGGAGGTGGGCCAGGTACAGGGTTGGCTGATATGAATTGCGAAGCCAATTGCTTTAGACGATCCGTGGGCCCCATGATAGCGTGCGCAAGGAATTATCAGGATCAAAGGATGTCAGGGGTTCAACAAGGATAGAACTGCAGGAACGTTTTGCGACAGCTAGGTAACTGGCACCAGCTTCTTTAAAGATATCGGTTATGAATCTGGGTATATCAATGCCCAGGTGCGGAGTAGCCGTATCGGAAAGAACAGCGGTGCGGAAGATGGCTCTGAACCACAGGCAACACACGAATTGTTGCAGGGAAGATAAAGAAATGTGCGTATGTCAAAGATGAGAGGAACAAAAGCTGTCCTAATTGTTTCTTTAATCTGAGAGCTTGCGTGAGATTCCCAAAGTCCGGGGTAAGACACGGTCCCGCGTACGTCACAGCCGAGGTTCTCGTTGATTATTGGCCGTCCTCCGTCCCCTAGAGGTTACCCGAACCGGCCATCTCTCCGGCGGCTTCGGGCCGCAGCACAGTAGAGCAGGGCGAGATCAATATTTGTCACATGTTCATAGCATATCATACTCATAGTCGAACGCATAGTACGGCATGGTGAGCACAAGTGAACAGGAAATTGGGATATATTTGCAACAGAACTCCATCATATGCTGTGATAAGCCCTGGGTTTTTCAATTCGTATTTCTTCTAACCGGAAGAGAAGTACCTGAGGACAGCGCTGACCGACGTTGAAGAACCCCATAAACACGTAAGCATCCTGGTATCGGTATGCTCTTTTAGCCTGGACACCCTTTCGATCGGTCGAAGTAAACAGGATGAAAAAATCCCGTGAGCCCAATGCACTCCGCGCCGAACGACATCGCCGACACTAACATGTATCATCATTCGTCGGCATTTAGTAGCCGAGAGCGGTGAGCTGCTCCTTGGTCTTGCCGTCGACGTTGGCGGTCTTCTGGGCCTCAGCCAACTGCCTGCGGGCGGCCTTCTTGCGCTCGTAGTAAGCGGCGCCCTTGACTTTCCTGCGCTCCTCAAGGCTGCAATGCGTGTTAGCAAGCATTCCATAAGGCGTGATATCGAATGTACATACCGAGAGACAACGTCCTGGTACTTCCAGCCGAACTCGTGGCCAAGACGACCGACAGTGCAGTACTTGCGGCCGGGCTTCAACCTCAGAACACGGAGGGCCTGGGGAACGACGACGCGCTTCTTCTTGTCGTAAGGGGGAGGGATACCCTCGAAGGTCTTAAGACGCTCCATGGCGGCGGTACCGCGGGCAGTCTTGTGAGGGATCATGCCACGAACGGTGCGCCAGAACATCTTGGAGGGAGCGCGGAAGTGGAAGGGACCACCACGAGTGGGGTTGTACCTGGTCTGCTTGCGCATGAACGCCTGGTACTTGACTGAACTAATGTCAGACTCTGCTTTAATTTGCAGGAAATTCCTCAAAGCGCTCAATGAAGAGCAGAGGCACATGGCGTCGAGGACGACCAGTGAAGGTATGTGTATGAGCGATGCAACGCAAAGCTGTATATTCCATCACACGTTGCCGTGTACTCTGCTCTCCTTCGAGTCGCTTCGATGGATCTGGGGAAACGTACGCTTCGCGCGGAAGAACTCGCCGGAGATGTTCAGGGCCTCGCATCGCACAACGACGATCTTCTGGCCGTTGAGCAGCTGCTTAGCGACTGTGGAGGCCAGGCGACCGAGAAGGTGCCCCTTTCCGTCGATGACCTGTGCGGCGTGTTAGCTGGTCCTGTCTTGCCATTGCGTAGGTGCTCTTCGAATTTGCGCCACGGCAGCGCCGCGGTGGCAGCGAGTGCCATTTCGTAGATGCGTGTGCTCGTGTGCTCGCGCTGCAGGGGCGTACGTACGATGACCGGCTCGAATGTCGACATTTTCCGGAATTTGCTGGAAGGTTAGTGACGGAAGGTTGGAGTTCGAAGACGAAGCTGAAGTCGAAATTCAGCGAGAGTCGGGCGGCCGCGCTTTCCTCGCTGTGCGGGCTAGCCTAATCAGGAAAGGCTAGCGTAGCGACCCTTTAGCGAAGGGCACAACGAGGAAGACGTGCCCAAAACGATTAACATGCTGGCAACAATTGTGATGTTGAATTTACAGCAGAGTATCCTGCAGAGTATCCTGGCCATGATCTGTGCTCGTTTCGCAGATCAACAGTAATTTCAAGAGCTGGACACTGGCTGTTTTTCGTGGTGGAAGTCATGATCATCTTCCTCTGGCGTTGAGTACGCTTGCGACCGCCAACCATAAAATGCTGTTGAGCACTGCGAATGCGATGCTACATGTCTTGTGTGTCTCTAGAAGCTGGACCGGATGTTGCAAGCAACGTGGTTACAATCTGGGCATTGGAACAGCCTCAGGTCTCAAAATTTGCCACCCAGTCGAAACGCCTCGCTCGCATGCATCGTGATCTCATTGCTAGCGTCGGACTACAAGGATCGAGGTCTGATGGCTCAAACCCTTGCATTGACGACTTCTGGAATATCAGGAGTGCGGATAGATTGCAAACTCTTACATGGCGTGGGCCTGTGTTGATCTGCTATAGAGGCTGGCTGAGGTATGTTCAGCACAGTCATGCCTTGGCATTAACGTGAAGACGTGCATGTAAACTACGCAGCAGACGATTAAGGATGCTACGCTTCGTTTGTTTCGGTCGTGCCTGTCTTGCCCTCCTGCATTCGCGTTAGCTCTGGTCACTTTTAAGCATAACCTCGCCCATATTGGATGTTACAGCAGCCTCGCGCAGCAAGAATCTAGCAGTGACACCATACCGACTCTCATACGCATGCCGAGCTCTGGAAAAACCCTGTTTCACTACCACCATGCAGCGTATATGCTCGTTTTATCCTTACCGGGTTCAGAGCAGCGTCCACGATTGACAGATGACGCGCTTGACGACCAGCATTCGCCATGAAATACACCGCCAGGTCACTGATCCTGAACTTTTGAGCGCTGTACCGCACCTTTTACGACTCAGTAAGAGGTGAGCGCAGATCCTGGTAGTCAGGAACGATGGCTGTCGTCTGGTCAGGTAAAATCAGTTTTGCAGCCCTTACTATCAGTGCTCACTGTGTCCATTCACGATCGCCCAAAGCCTTCATTTTAGGGGGACACTGTGCTCATCAGAGGCTTGGGTGGCATGACAGGAATCAGGTAGCAGGCCGGGTGAACTCTGGGAATGGTGAAAGAAACCAAGCTCACACTTCGAGGACGCAACGATGCCTGCACGAATCAAAAGTCAAAATCGCTGCGCACTATATCGAAACTCGGGCGAACACTATATTCCCTTTTGGCAAGTCTTGTTTTGATAATGCACTTGCAGCTGATTAGCATGCATAACTATAGCAGTCCAGTCACTGCACCCTTCAATTGGTGAGCATAACATATGAGTAACTGGAAACTGCCTTTTGCTCGATTGGTATTGCTGTTCACGATCTGCTGGCGGGAAAAGCCTTCCCGGATACGAGTATATCTTATTCACCGGATTTTCAGGAGCCGGCAACGTCAATCTACAGCATCCCAACAAGGTTCTCGACCAGGAATTCTACACTTTATGCGGAAGTATCAAGCAGCATCTTCTACAGCGCATAGGAAGGCATGGGAAACGACCCGTCTCGTAATACAATGCAGATGCGGCCAGCAGTGAAAGTGAATAGCAATTACAGGGCTCTGACGGTATCAATGTAAGTCCGTCGCCGATGTAAGGTTTGGCCAGCGCTGTTGGATACCTTCGGTCGTAGCGATTATTTCGTGTTTCGGCAGCCCTAACTCAGTCCATAGCCTAGGGCGGGTGAATGTCATTAGATGCTAACAGATTTTGAGAAGGCAGCGTGCGGATCGTTCATCCAGCCCTACGCCTCCTTGTGGCGGTTGCTCGCCTGTGGCGGTCTGGACGTACCCGTTCGTGATCGAGAAAGAAGACCAGTAGCGCCACAGGTCGAGTCCTTGCCTTTAAACGCTAGCAGCCGTTCCGCTCTGCGTGGCTGTGCAAAACGTGGGAAAGAACATAATGCTACTGAGCCACCTGAAACTCTTCTTTCTTAAATTCACCAGCCTCAACCTACAATCGACACACAAATCAGGCCGTCGCCGTGCATGACTACTCTCGATCTCAGACATCTTCGAAACGCTTGGCCAAGAGTCTCGACCCTTATCACATCTTCGCATGCCCGCTTTTCTTGCTCGTTACCTAACAGAAGTGTCTCCAGTTGCATGCGCCACAAATGTGTGTGATCACACAGCCAGTTCCCAGAGATCGTGGCTTGGCCGTCATGCGCCGAACCTGTTCATCCCCATGTTCACCCGGGAAGAGACGGCATCTCCGCGGTAAAAGCCACACTTGATGAGCCGCACTACACATCTCAGGAGATTCTTTCGTCACGGCAGCAAACACCCGCTGCAAGAGAGTGTGCCAAGTGTGGCTAATACGTGGCCTTCTGTGGCTAATACGGAGCAGTGACGAAGCCGCAATCTATGGCGTCAAACGCCTGAGTCAAGCGTCAGCGGACAGCGACGGTCAGCCACAAGCTTAGGCGAAAAACACTTGAATATCGTCAGGCTAGAACTTCCATGCAGGACTCTAACCGGACTTGCAGATTTCCCCGAGCAAAGACAATGCATATAGCACCGTCATGGTGATCAGCTTAGCGAGCTACCTCGGTGCAACGGCGCGGTCGCATGCGGAGCGTCCGCAGACGAAGTGACATAATGATCACAGCAGACGGTCGCGATGAGAAGTCCTGCGACAGAGTTCTCAGAGCTTGCTGACCTTTCGGCTAACCTTCTCACTATCGGCAGACAGCATTTGTGCTCGCTACGTTTATGTAAAGATTGGCGGAACAAAGATCGCTTCCGGAGGAATGCGTACGGCCATACGTCGCAGCCAATACTTTTGGCCTACTAACTAGGGCAGAAAGTATTCCCAAGCGGACAAGCGGGCCCACTGCACATTTCTCAAGGCTCGGCAGCACGACAGTCACCCACAGCCGGCGGACCGCCCAGCTTGTGAGGGTCGACTCACGAGACGCTGCGTTGTTCGCTGGGCACCCTCCACGTTTTTGTCTTGACTTGGCGCGCGGAGTGCCAGAACTGCGTTGCCATGAAGCACCAAGGCATTGGCGGGAATGCCAGGAATGTGCGACGTTCATCTCGGACGGTGACCAACCGGATGAGGTCAAGACCCACCAGCCTCAATCAAGCCACGCTGTCACAATCTGTGGCCGGCGCTACGCTGCGAAGGCTGGTGAAAGTGGAGGTGCACATGTCGGACCTCGCCTTGAATCACACCCCGAAACAAGCCCACGTCTGGGGATGAATTTCACAGCCTGTTCTTGGCTACATGATGGTGTCTGCTGTACCCACAGTACGAGACGGTGTCTTTATCCGGTTCGCTGATCGGCCCTGCAAGCAGAAGCTTTAGAGCGCGCGAGGAATCATGGGATGAGCAAATGTTGCATTGGTGCCAATCAGGCCCTTTGAAGTACGCCTTATTGACCCGACCGCGACTGCATGATCCGCCCGCGCACTGATAATTCCAAGGATCAAGGCTCTCTTGCCTAGTCTTGGAGTGGCGTGGGTGGCGCCTTGTTTTAGGGACCTTCCTATCGTCTCATCCTATGGGCTTGTACGCTGCCAACAATACCATGACGCCACAGCTTGGAGATAAGCGAATGGCTGTGCTTTCCCACTTGGCGGTGTGGTGGTGCAGCTCCGCCGTGCTGGGCTAGGCTTCTTCGGTCGTGCAAATGAACGATGCCGGAGCAGACTGAGGGCGTGCGAAGACACGAAGAATATGCCTGGAAGGCCGCACAGTTTGATCGGCCTTGATGGAGGTCTTGACCAGGCTCGGCGGAACTCTCTGTACACTGCTCGCATCCCCACCACAGCACCGCGAACCTTGGCCTACTTCCTTGTGATGCACAAGCGGATTTCTCGGCGGAAATAACGCGACACGATTCCGGTGCCCAAGGGCGGGACGACGACTGCCATGGAACGGCGCTAAGGCCCTCCCCATCAGAATCCTATTGCTTGGGACCCACCTCTCCGCCGCTGACTGACCCTGTCCTGGCACTCAAGCCATTTACTCTTAGGCGCAGCACCCCCCAGCCACAGTCATGCTCCCCAACTGTCGCCATGGCCTCCCCAAAGCTCACAACAGCTGATGGCCAGAACACAGGCTCCGGCCTCTCTGGTCAGTATGACGCCTCACCACACTCAGACAGCCCAGAAATTGCAGAGGATCAATCGCCTGGCAACGATGTCGCCGACGACCAGGGGCCAAAGCCACAGCCTCTGCAAAAGAGGCGGCGTGTAACCCGTGCTTGCGATGAGTGCCGACGCAAAAAAATTAAGTGCGATGGAAAGCAGCCTTGCACTCACTGTACAGTCTACAGCTATGGTAAGCTTCACGATCTTTCTTTGTTGTTCTTTATTGCATCGTCCCGTGCTGACTTCACCTATAGAATGGTATATCCAGCCAACCACCCGGCAGTGCCCCCAAGTTACTGACAGCTCTTTAGCACATACGATCAACCGTCCAACCGTAGGCGAAATGCAACACCACAGTACATTGAGGCCCTTGAAAGCCAATTGAAGCGTGCCAAAGCTCTGTTGCACGTCGTGTTTCCGACCATAGACCTGAACGATCCTAGCATTGACGCCCACCTCCAGAATGGTCTTCTACCACAAGTACCTGTCTCCGCGCCGCGAGTTCCGGTGATGCCTACTGACCCACGCTTGTCGCATCACCACATGAACCCACCGCTCGAGGCAGCCGATGATTCCCACCTAGAAGCAATGGTGAAAGCCACAGGTCAACTGGATCTGGACGAAGAAGGCAACTGGGACTATCATGGGCACTCATCAGGCCTTAGCTTTATGAGAGGATTGCGACAATTCGGGGATATGTTTCAAGTGCCACCAGACTCTTCGCCATCTCTCAAGCACCGTAACATATCCGTAGATCCCCCTTCGCCATCTTCAACGCGATCACCCGCTGCATCTTCGACTGCGTTGCCAAATGGCACTGAACTACCGGATAAGAAAGAAGCTATTGGCCTGTGCGAGAATGCGATTATCGATGCCGGTGCAATGCAAAGAGTCGTCCATTTGCCAACGTTCTACAAGCAGCTGGACCGCATGTACGACATCCCTGTCGAGAATTACACAAACGCAGAGAACAGTTTTTTGCCCCTATTATATTCTGTCCTGGCGCTGGGCAAGCTCTTTTCACAAGGAGAGCATGATGTGGACAAGTCGAACTACGAGACAGTAGTCGACGAAGGGTGCGTTCAGAAAATCCATGACTGTGAGTTTTACTGACATTCTAAAGCTTTCGGTACTTCAAGGCCTCCCGCCAGCTACTCGATATCACCGACTGCCGCGACCTGACGTCTCTACAAGCGATCGTTTTCATGATACAATTCCTACAATCCTCAGCCAAGCTCAGCACCTGCTATGCATACATCGGAGTTGCTCTGCGATCAGCCCTGCGCATGGGTCTGCACCGCTCGTTCAACAGCAACTTCAGCCCTATTGAGGCCGAAACACGCAAGCGCCTGTTCTGGGTCATCCGGCGAATGGATACATACGTGGGTGCGATGCTTGGCCTGCCCCGATTTCTAGAGGATGAAGACATTGACCAGGATTTCCCCGTGGAGGTTGACGACGAGTACATTACGGAAACCGAGATCTTGCCAATGCCTGAAGGGAGCATCTCTGTGATGTCTGCTTTCAACGCCCACACAAGGATTGTGCAAGTGCTCAGCAAGATTTGCAGATATGTGTATCCCATAAAGGGTACGCAATCAGGCGGTAAGAATTCCGTGACATATACAGTCAAGTACTCCAAAATTCGCGAGCTTGAGCAAGATTTGGCACAATGGTTGGACGAATTGCCCATGGCTCTCAAGCCGGGCGGTGAAGCGCCTCACATTATCATTAGGTCCGTTTCTCAGCTTTTTGCACCACTGATCCGTACTGATAACTTTACAGAGTGCAACAACTTCTTCGTATGGCTTTTGGACACGCGCAACTCTTGCTCTATCGTCCATTTTTGCACTACGTTTCTTCGACATACAAAGATAACACAACCGATCAGAGAGCATTTGCATGCGCCTCGGCATGTGTGAGCGTTTCCCGTAACATCATTCACATCACCTCTGAAATGAGGCGACGCGGACTGTTGGCGGGAGCGTACTGGTTTTCCATGTACACGACCTTTTTCGCGATTGTTTCGATACTGTACTTTGTTCTAGAAAACCCCAACAGTCCGACAAGCCTTGAGCTACTCAGGGATGCAGCAGAGGGCAAGGAAGTTCTTGCTTACTTTGCTAAGACGAGTATGGCAGCCGATAGGTGCAGCTCTGCGCTCAACGTGAGTATTTTACGAAATGAAACAATAGCGCACATGCTTACTTTGCCCTGCAGTCCATGTTCGAAAGACTGCCTGAAGCAGTCAAACAAGGCCGAGAACTTCAAGAGTCAAGAAAGCGTCGACAGGATAGCTCGCCACAATCTCTTGGATCACGACCGCAACTTCTCGAAAGCGATCTGACACAGCCACGTCGAGCCAGTACCTTTCCGGAGAGTCACCCTGATTCCAAGCGTACTGCTCCTGGTCCTCCTCTCCCCATATCTCAATCGCATTACGCCAGCCTTGGATTAGACCCGTCTTTCAACTCGCCTACGCCATCCAACGCAGACTTCTTCGATGCAGTACCTGGCTTGACGCCCACATCTTCTAATGCCAGTCTGGGACAATTCGGTGCTCTCCCGAGTCGTCCTTCGTTCCCACCGACACCATTGTCAAATTCTTTCACAGATCCCTCTGGGCTCAACGTGCCAATCTCCGACATCTCAACTATGATGTTCCCTTCCGCCGACCCTCTAGCCTATCCTAATCCGCCAATGACCACTTTTGAGAACAAGCATCCTCAAGCTTTCGATCGCAGACTGGAAACTCCATCCGTGGTTGGTCCAACCTCTGGCATTGACATCAAGTCTTACCCCGCCATGTTTGCACCTGGCAGTGTTCCTATAAGTTCCCTGCGACGCCACGATAGTGAAGCCCAGCTCTTTGGCCCCATGCCCATGTACTTGATGCAGGCTGCACAGGCTCAAAGAGGACATCCGCTTCATTCTGGCAGCCCCAGCATGCACCACATCCCTGGTCAGAACATGCAATTCGACGAACTGCTTAATCAAGAAGAATGGGCGCAGACGTTCATGGATCCTGGAATGGGGCTGCCTAGCTCGAGGACGCCATTCGGTGGAAGTACGCAATTTCAGCCGCCAGGACCGGGCGTTGGAGGCTGGCGATGAGACCGGTCCTGATCAAAATCACGGACTTGGTGCTTGTCAATTGCCGCTAGAGTTGCGCAGCGTTCACAAGGGATGAATCTCAGACATGCACATCTGTGACTTATTGACACGGATTCTAACGGGTCGCACTTTCGCATACTTCTAACGGCAAGACTATAGGACGACGGTGCGTTCATTCCCTGTCTGACATGGAAACGGCCGCAACATGTAACGAGTTTTTCCTGCAGCGATCTGAAGGAAATGCCCTCCATCGCAATCACACTACTTCACATCACCTGACGATTCACGGATATGGATTCGCTTCATAGCACGATACTCACGGTCAGACAACGGGCTGGTACCGGATTTTCAATTCTTTGCCAGCGCTTCTTCCGTGTAATCCTTCCGTTTTCGCATCACTATGGCGCCGTGGGCGCCTTATCTAGCATATTCTCATGGTCTTTGAGCGGCATCTAGCAGATTTACGGCGTTAAACACAGTTGGGTTTTGGATGCACTTTCGTAATTTCATATTCTATACCCGGTGAGAGGGGTCGACGTGCGACAAACGGGGATGATATAGAGGCTGTCAGCGAAGAAAGCTGAGCACGACGAAAAGGGCTGCCAGGCTCTTGTGGTAGCACATACCAAGTGTAGTCATAGACGAAAGAAAGATGAATTTCCACGTGCCATTCCTAATTTATGTTACTTGAAGAAGTCAGACGCGCCAGTTCGGCCTTGGGTCTACCTGTAGATCATAATCCTACGATAATCAATCTGTCCACAGACAACTGTAGAAGACTTGGGCTAGCTAGCGCGCCACAAGAGGTTAGCAGCACTAGCCACAGCTGCAGAAAATCGAACAACGTCATCGGTTCGTGTCATGCTCGACGAGCGAGGAAACCTTGAACCTCTTTCATCAACCGCAGCTTCATTGCCCTTCTTACCACAGCACGCATGTTATAGGCCATCCTCTCACGCCCTACCCCACGTCTTTGCGCACTCTCACCTCTCTATACCAAATTGCGACCACATCACCCACAGCAATGGCCGCCCGCCGTAAACATACCTACACCTCCGTCTCTGACACCAACGGCTCAACGTCAATAACCGCAGGCATGCCAGGTGGTACCATCAAGCCGCTCACCGCCAGCGCGCGCCGCTCGCCCTTCCTGCCCACCCGCCTCGAAGCGCTGCTCATCTCGATCTACCCCACGACACTCCTCATGGGCAGCATAATCAGCACCTTGTCGCCCGCATCTCGTGCCTCGCCGTACTCTGCTGATTCGCAATCACACATACCCGAGTTCGCGCCCAGCTATTTCGCGCTGAAGAAGAACGTCTTCAACGTATACTTTGTCAAGGTCGGATGGTTCTGGACAACCCTGGCATTTGCAATGCTCGTGCTCATGCACCCCGGTTTCGGGCGCGGATTATCTGCCAGAAGGATCAGGGCGGTGCTGCGGTACGCGCTGGTAACGACATGGTGGGTGTTCGTTACGCAGTGGTTCTTCGGCCCGCCGATCATCGATCGTGGTTTTAAACTCACCGGTGGCGCATGCGAGCTTGCGAGAGACCCAGATGCGAGGGCAGAGATGAGCGACACAAAGGAGTTCATCACGGCAGCGACGTGTAAGGCTGTGGGCGGCAGCTGGAAGGGCGGCCACGACATCTCCGGACACGTCTTCCTCCTCATTCTGGGCTCGTCACTGCTCTGGCTTGAGTCACTGCCTGCTTTGACGCGCCTAGAGGGTCTGCGCGATGGCCGACTAATCACTTTGTCTGATGGCAAGGTGGCTAGCGTGGCTGTAGAGAAGGAGGATCAGAAAGCCGAGGGCGAAGCGACCGCCCGAGGCGTTAAGTTCGCTCTTGGAGTTGCGGCGCTAATGTGGTGGATGCTGCTCATGACCGCTGCCTATTTCCACACCTGGTTCGAGAAGTTCACAGGTCTGATCGTTGCATTTGCAGGTTTGTACGCGATATACTTCACGCCAAGGGGTGTGCCTGCTTTGAGGGCGTATTTGGGAATGCCTGGTGTGTAAAAAGGGACTTTCTGGTTTAGATTCACGACTGTTGACGTAAGAGCGGCATGGATTACCGGGTTGAGCATTTTGTACTATATCAAAGCATCGAGTTGTTTTTTACATTTGTTCCCTCACGACATACCATGAGGTGCGGAGTAAAGACGAGGTCCTTCGACACGCGTTGCGTTGTCAACCCAGCACACAATGCCACAATATCGTTCGGCAGAACACCGCTCAACAGCCTCAGTATAGCGATCGAACCAGCTTTATGCATTGCATTCCTTCGCATCCGCACACCTACAGCACGGGCCACAAGTACGTACCATATTTGCTTGCCAACGGAATGGTTCTGGCGTATACACTCAATGCGTCATTACCGATTGCGTCTTAGGAGAGAGTTGCCGCATCAGAGGATTAGCGCAGAGTTGTATTTGGGTTTTGTATGCTTGAGTGCTTATTCGTCTTCGAGGACTCGGTGGAAGTTTTGGTGGGAGGAAGAGAAACAGAGCGCAGTGGCGATGGAGACGAATGGAGAGGAGGGGATGGGTGAGGGGAATGGAAGGGTTAACCTTCGTGGTGCGGTGTTGCTGAGTGATCCGCAAGCGTGTCTGTCTTGGGCGAGACAAGATGAGTTATACAGAGTAGTGAACTTAAATCGGGCTGCAATTTTCTGCTTTCACTCAACGATCAGGCAGATGGTCTTGACGAAAGTGAAGTGGTGAAATTGTCACTAACACGTCGCAGGACACTTACATGTTTGTAGCTTAAGATATCGAAGTATGTTTTCCGTGTACTGGCTCTTAAACAAACCCAGGCAACTATATACTATCGAACATGCAACAATCGTATCGCGATTCATAAGACATAGTGTAAGTGCCATCGCAAGCTAGTGGAGGTCGAGCTTGAAACAACTCTTACGTAGTGGAAAACGCTAGGCTCTGATTGGACGGCCGATCTCGGCCGCCCGAAACAGACACCTCAAATTCCCCTTCACAAAAAGTCCAGAAGAACACGTGCCGGGTCTCAATTGCAGTAAGATCTCGCTAGAATGATTGCACGCTCAGTACGCATCAGCACACGAAGCTTCTCCACATCACCACTTGCGATCGTGTGTCGACAAGGTCAAGCACCGCTCCAAGCTTTCCGGAACCGGCAAAACACCGTTCATAAAATTTCGGTGCCGCAACAGTCATCACGACTTTCTCGCCGCCAAATCTCAACATCGCCTGTGGGGCTCCAACAACTCGGCTCTCGTGAAGCAGAAGGGATCTCAACATCCAAGAAAATGGCCGGCTCCGATCACTTCCTCACTTTGTCCTGCCCGGACAAGGCAGGCATCGTGTACGCTGTCACGGGTCTGCTTGCGAAGGAGAATCTCACCATTCTCGACCTGCAGCAATTCTCCGACCCTGCGTCGAAGACATTCTTCATGCGCGTGCACTTTGGTCACGCGACCGAGCTCTCTGGCCTGCAAAAGTCAATGGCAGATCTCGCGAAGGAGATGAGCATGACATACGACATCCGTTCCGTTGACACCAAGCCCAAGGTGCTGATCATGGTGTCCAAGATCGGGCACTGCTTGAACGACCTCCTCTTCCGCGTCAAGTCAGGACAACTGAAGATCGAGGTCCCGCTTATCGTTTCCAACCACCCTGAATTCGCAGACATGGCCAAGTCCCATGGAATCGAGTTCCATCACCTCCCCGTCACCAAGGACACCAAGGCTGAGCAGGAGAGCCAGATCCTCGAGCTTATCAAGAAGCACAACATCGACCTCGTTGTTCTGGCAAGATACATGCAGGTCCTGTCTCCTCGCCTGTGCACCGAGATGTCCGGAAAGATTATCAACATCCACCACTCTTTCTTACCTTCTTTCAAGGGTGCGAAGCCTTATCATCAGGCGTATGAGCGTGGCGTGAAGATCATTGGTGCGACTGCACACTTTGTGACTGCAGACTTGGACGAGGGCCCGATCATTGAGCAGCGCATTGCGCGTGTCGATCATGCGCTGAGCCCCAACGAGTTGGTCGTCGAGGGCAGCAATGTTGAGAGCCAGGTGCTTGCTGCTGCTGTCAAGTGGTGGAGCGAGAAGAGGGTGTTCTTGAACGGTGCCAAGACCGTTGTGTTCAACTAGACATTCTTACAACGATGGGAAGGGGAAATGGCGTTTAAAACATCATACAATAGACATGAATTCGACCAATAGATGGGTGTGATTGTCCCAAACACTTTGGTTGCCTGACCATGAATTTCCGTTTCGGTAACCTCGGGCTCGGCATTCTACCCGTGTGCCTCGTCTCGTGGCACGTCCACGAGTCCGCCATGCATCGTACAGCTCGTCTCGACGGATAGTGGACCACGATTGCACCAATATGGAGAGAACCATGGGGAATAATGTGGGGTGTGGAGAGCGTAGAAAGTATAAAGATGGTCGTGGGATGTCACAAAGGCATCCATCTTCCACAATAGCTTCGCTACACTACACATCTTACCTTAGTACAACACAGCAGCTCAAGACTTCGCTGTTGAAGACTGTAGTCAAAACTCTAGTGTAGTTGCGAGATGTCATCCTCAGCAGCCAAGATGAATGCGGTGCCTGAGTCAGGGCCGGTCAAGACAGTCCAATTGCAAGGCAAAATCATCGCAATCACAGGCGCCAACAGAGGTATCTTCGCCCATATCTTTTATAGAAAACCCACCCCTAACCTTTAGCCAGGAATTGGTCTCGGCATAGCAGACTGCTGTCTCGCCAACGGAGCATCAAAGATCTACTCGATTGACATTGGCGACACAGGTGATGAATTCGCCGCCGTGTCCAAGAAATACCCAGGCCAGATTTTTGCAATCCAGGCAGACGTGACAAAAGAAGAATCGATTCAAGCCGCCGTCGACAAAATCCTGAAAGAAGCAGGGGGGTTGCATGGGATGGTAAGCTAGTCCCTCCTCGCGCCTTGCAATTACGGGGACTAATGACCGTGCAGGTCGCAAATGCCGGCCGTACAAAGCACAAGCCTGCCCTGGACTTCACAACCGAGGAGATCGACCAGCTGTGGGGTGTGAATCTCTACGGCTCCTTCTACACCGCGCGCTGCGCCGCACGGGCTTTCATTAAGCAGGGTGTCAAAGGCTCGATCGTTTTCACTGCATCCATGGCCTCACACCGCCCGAACAAGGTACCCTCCCCATGTTACCCTACCCGTATTGATTCATAATGTTAATGCCCCTTCCAGCGCGTCCCCTCAGCGCCATACGGCGCCTCCAAAGCCGGTGTGAAGAACATGACGCACACGCTTGCCATGGAGTGGGCACAGTACGGCATCCGGGTCAACTCGGTGTCGCCAGGGCTTGTGAAGACGGCCATGACGTACTGGGTCGAGCAGCAGCCGGACTGGGAGCAGCAGCTGAAGTACTATGGGGGTATTCCGCGGCTGGCGGAGGTCGAGGAGCTGGGAGGTGCGTATGTGTACCTCCTGAGCGATGCGGCGAGTTACACGACGAGTATTGATGTGCCTGTCAATGGTGTCATTGGAATCTGTTGATTTTGTTGCGACAGACAGGAGATTGAGCAAGAAATAGAAATTGAAAATGGTTGTATTACGGAGACAGAGGTATAGCTGTTATGATTATTTTTCTTCTCCAGCTGGATTAAGATACTCCTTCCGCTGTCTGAGGCCCGCATATGGCACGCCTCGTATAATTGGCCCAACTTCTGACACAACTCCAAACGCACAGTGCTGAAAGCCTTCTGTGCCCATAAATTCGTTCTCGCTTCCCTCGCTCAACACACCAAACTTCAACCGTGTGTGCATGAGCTCCATCGGGAAAGGATCGTTGCCTAGACAAGCGCCGCGGCTGATATCATCGAGGGTTGTGTTTCGAGTGGTGACTAGGATGCGGGAGAACCCAGTGGAGAATGTAGTACCATCTTGCCAGATAGTGAATATACCGAATAGAAGAATAATGAGCGTTACAAATATGACAGGTGCATAGCACATCCATAGCCGCTGTGGCACATAGACGAACGACGACTGCCACTGCATGCGATTCATTTCCAGCTCTTGGTTCTCCACGACCAGCATCTCGGGGGCAGAATACAACGAGAGTACCATGTCAGCGAAGAATTGCTCTAGCACCTTGCCAAAATCCTTCTTCGGTAGACTATCGACGCCTACTAAGCGTGTTTTTGTCACGTCCGATGATACCACTGCATATGAAGGACCCGGTAGAGGAGCTTCCAATTCTATGTGGCCGCCGAGGAAATCGCGGAGCACCTCGCCCATAGCATGGTAGGCCGCTATCTTCTTATACAAGGCAACGTCAGGAAGCGGCCTGACGAAGTTGTCAGCCGGAACTGGATCCATGCTGTAGTTGAGTGACCCGTCTTCGTTACGTGTAAAGTTCGTGTCCAAGACAGGCCCTAGGAATTCCAGCATTGGCATCGCCATGAAGTAAGGCCCACTGAAATTCCATTTTACGGTATATCTGGCTTCGTTCATAACACATCGAATGACTTTAGGGTCGTAGCGATGTGTCCAATTTGTTCGGAAAGGCGAGTCGGGGGGTAATGGTTCTGTCGAATTGTTTGACCATCCAATCCAAAGGGTGGGTTCTGCC
This sequence comes from Stagonosporopsis vannaccii, assembly GCA_028584115.1. NCBI lineage: Eukaryota > Fungi > Ascomycota > Dothideomycetes > Pleosporales > Didymellaceae > Stagonosporopsis > Stagonosporopsis vannaccii. Next base: position 80,754 of record VWXS01000003.1, read on the forward strand.
TTGAACACTCCAAGATCTGCTGGAGTGTCACCCGCAGGGACACCTCCTGGACCTCTTTGGAAATTCTCAATCTGAGGGCGCTTGTAGTCACCAAGCCCTACTTCAGCTTGATAAGCATTACGGCCTTCGGGCAGTAGGGTTGAGGTGTTGAAAGGGGCACCAAGATCGACCAGCCGGCTGTCGTCTCCTATACCATCTGCAACCAGATCACATTTGTAAGCTGGAGCAATGAAGCTTTGGGCGTAGGTGCAATTGTACGGTCCTCCTGCTTCAGCTTTTCCGCAGACAAGTTGTCGTGCATTTAGTCTGTGTGTGGAGTGGTTCATGAGGTTGTAACCGAACAAGAGCGCCACCCTCCTGAGCTCGGCAGAAGGCTGGTCATAGTAGTCGAACCAACCTGGACTTGTGGGATTCTCTGACTTATCAGTTGTGTTGTAATACATCAAAGACCTCTTGTTCCCGCCTTTCGCTAGAAGGTCATCCTCGGAAGGTTCGTAAGCTACCGGATGGCGCCAGTCTTTAATTGTCTCTTGCGTAAAGTTGATATGTGGAACATTCCGGCTTACATCCCTCGCTTCCAGATAGTCGCCAAAGGTGAGCGCGCCAGGTGAAAAGATGATTGTTGCGAGCGGGATCAACCAGAACACGGTTGCGATGGCTACAGCAACCGGAGCATTTGAGATGGTTTCCCAGTTGATGAAAAGAGACGGATCATCCGTAGCGCCAAACAAGTGATCAATAGACAGTACAGATAGCGCCCGTTCGCGAAACGTCCTCCATATCCGTTGGCGAAAAACGAGGATGCAGCATCCACCAAACGCTACCTTTGATAAATAAGCAAGTGCACGTCCATACAAGACCCAGCGAAACTTCTCATTCTCGTCATACGTAGGTCTGTGGTGCAGAAACTTGTACCAGAAGTGCTGCGCGAGAGCTAGTAGAATGCCAGATGTGAATGCAAGCGCCATAATCGACGGCGTACGCCAGTGCACTTTCCACTCCGCAAACTGCGTCGCTCGGTGAGCGATGAGGCGCTCTGTCATCGGGTCTGTCCGTGCTCGCGAGATGCTTGTGCCAAAGGAATAGAGAGTATCTGGCGTTCTTTGGTACAATGGCCGCAGTGAAAGTGGCGCAAACGACGAGAACATGCCAGCTTTGGGGGTCGATTGTTGGCTGTAAGATCTTCCCGGTGAAGTTGGTGACGCAAAAGGCTTCATGTGGATACCTAGGCCAGGCTCAATGTTTTCCTCAAACCTCGAACGCCTATCAGTTCTTGAATCGTATGTCTCATCGTCGCTTGTGCGTTGCGGAATCGAGGCGTACTCTGGGCGCGATATTCGGATCTCAGGTGAACCCAAAGGCGACATCAGGGGAGTCGGTGTACTCGAGTGTTCCATGACTATCGTTGGTGACGACAACTTAGAGAAGGGATTGCTCAAAGCTGCATGGTGTTGCGACCCCAGGATGGAAATTGAGCCCGCTATAGCTTGTGCAAGGTCCACGCACGGTTTTGAAGCAGAGGCGCAAAGCTCACAACGGTGAGCAAATATTCGGACTCTCCGCCATGTCGCAGCTGAAATCCCATGGCTGAGATGCACCCGTCAGCCAGCCAAGACGCCCTTGCGCATAAGGCTGAGGCGGTGCTGCGGTCATCTTAGGAACTGCAGTGGATTTTGAACGAATTATAAACGGCGTTCGAGTCTGAATCGCTTAAGATTGCTACCGCCCAGTGGGCGCTTCTCAGTAGCTGCATGGCGTCCAGGATCCCATTGCTTGAAATAGGTCGCGTTTTGGTGCTCTGTCGCGGGCTGAGCTGAGCGCTGCCGAAGGCTAGACTTCAGTGAGCCCGTAGTGCGCACCTGCGCCGCACAACGCCGCGCTAAGTGTGGCTACGTAACGGTCTTTTGTTATTTCGAAGGTGCTGCCAGGTGGGAATGGCCGTGTTAGATACTGTTATAAGCGGCAGTATGGGCGCGCGGTGTTATCGTTGTCATTTCGCAGCTTGAGGCCCCCGAGCTCGAAGGATGCCGAACTGCCGAGCTCAAGGAAAGAGGCGTGAGCAACGACGCCTGTTTGATCGAGGAGGAAAGTAAAAGAGACACCATGACTTCTCAACGCCCATGAGATTGATGTACGCGTTTGCAGAATTGCCGTGCTGACAAGCAGTCGGAACAGCGCGAAAGAAGTCGCACCGCGGGGCGCGTCCCTGTTACCGCTTGTATGGGCTTCAGAAAACCATGCACCATCGACAACCTATACTATGACTTTGCTTTAACGACATTAAATAAGCTTCGTGTCCGACCAACAACGTTTCAAAATTGATTAAGTCGCTCCAGAAGCCCATCCGTCTCGATGGATTTCTTGAGGTTCTCCAAGCTAAAACCGAAGAAGACTCCACCCATCTGTCTTTACACACAAGCAAGTCATATTGAACAGTCGTGTACCTAACAGTACGGATTGACTGTAATCAATGTACCCGGGATCTTTCCACGAAGGCAGTGTCGGGTTCAAGGTTAGATCATCGGGATCAGTAATCTCCGAGTGTGCTCCTCGGTTGAACCCCTCCTATGATCAACACTTTTCAAAACTTCCCAAAGAAGCAGTGCGCATCTTCCTATCACTGACAGATGGAGGATAGCTTTTAGGCAGATGCTTTAGTCAAGACCCCAAGGCTCTTGGTTCAATGTGACTTGTAAAGTAGAACTTTCAAGATTGACCCAAAAATGCATGATATGTACCGCATTGCCTTGCCCCAGCAATCGTTAACCCACCATACCCAACGTGCCCACCATTTTCTACCCCTGAGCCAACCCAACCAACGTCAAGCTGTCCCTCCACAGCCTCTCCGCGCCCTCGGTATCATACGCATGAGCGTGGTACCCGTCATTGCCCATATACGACATCCCCTCTTCCTTGGCCTTCTCCTCCGTACTCGGCGCCTCCGCAACACCACTCAAATACCTCCCACCCTTGAACTTGAACTCCTCGCCAACGGCCGCCCAAACTTGCGTAGCGGCGCCCTGTTCGGCGCTCTTAGCTGTGCGCTGGACCTCGGGCTCGTAGAACATGGCCGACTGTTCGGCAGGCAAGTGTGTACCCAAGTTGGACGCCAAGATAAGGCCTGGGTGTACGGATGTTGCGTGCAGGTTCTGGCTTCCGTAGTACGATTCGATGCTGTTAGCTAGCCAGATGTTGGCGGTTTTGGACTGTCCATACGCGCGCCACAGGTCGTATGGCGTCTTCTCGAAGTTGTAGTCATCAAAGAGAGGGGGGCCGAATTGGTGACCTGTTGACGTGACGCTAACAACGCGAGAGGGGTAGCCGGGTGTGGCGGAGGACAGCAGTGCGTCTTTCACGAGTTGGAAGAGTAGGAAATGGGCGAGGTGATTTGTGCCGAACTGAGACTCAAAGCCGTCGGTTGTCTTGCTGTAGGGAGTTGCCATGATACCCGCGTTGGTGACGAGAACATGCAGTGTGTTGTTGGACTTTGAAAGGAAGTCTGCGGCGCCTTTGCGGATGCTGGCGAAGCTGTCGAGAGACATCTCGATGAGGCTGATCTTACCACCGGAAGGGTGGTTCTCCGAGAGAATGGTGTCGACGACTTTCTGGCCTTTGGCTACATCGCGGACGGTGCCATAAACGTGAGCACCTGTTGTATGAAGAGCGCGTAGTGTTTCGGTCCCGATGCCTGAGGAGACTCCAGTGATAAGGAACACCTTGTCACTGAGTTTTCCGGTCAGTCCTTCGTCTTCAATGACCTGAAGAGCTGTCGGTCGGGCATCGCCAGCACCACGAAGATTGACGAACTTGTGTGCTTCTTCGTAGCGAGACATTGTTAGGATGGTCTAGAGATGTTGGTGGATTTAAGCTTGGAGAAAGTGGATAAAACAGATTCTTGATCCCTTTTGATGGCGTGGAATAACGTGGATATGTGCTGCGAAACCAGTCATGGCGGCTCCTGTTGGTCTTATATACTATCTCTTCCACGGTGGCATCGCACGCGTTGTTCGTGCAAGGTCGGGCTGTGTCTAACTCCGTGCAGCCTGCAAGGTTGCTCTCGAGCTTCGTCCGTTGCTACCATTGACGGAACCATGGATCCTTCTGCAGTGACTAAGTGGATATTCAGCCTTGCAGTGCTTATGCCATGATATGCATGACCTCTGTTGAGGGTCATTGGACGTAATTCTCGAGGAAGTTGATCGGTGTTAGCCGTCGCTTACCTGCGTTACCTGCGTGGGGGCGCAGCGATGGCCTTGTCCTTATCCCCGCTATGCGCTGTGCAAAACGCATGGCAAACCGAATGCAGCTTATAACAAGGTGGAAGTCCGCAACGCCACATTGCGCAGCCAACAGGGCCACTGGCAATACCGGACGAAAATTGTCCTGAACAATTACTCTCGATTTCGTGAGGCTACCAACATCAGCACAAAGGCTGTAGATGGACTAAACGAAATAACAACTTCCATTCTCATCAACGCCTCTTCTACTTTACACCCCTCTCCTCATCCCCAACTCCTCGCTAAACTCACAGGCTTTTTTGGAGAACTCTCGTCTAGGCGAGGTCGTTCAGGTTGTAAATCTTCTGGATCTCCTTGAGTTCACCCTCATGGTCGAACTTCAGATCCTTCAGCAGCCCATCCTTGAAGCCAAACACCCAACCATGCACGATAGGAAACTCGTTCTGCGCATAGCTCAGCTGCACCGCTGCTGTCTTGATGACGTTCCTGCACTGCTCGATAACGTTCAGCTCGACCAGCCTGTCATACTTCTCGTCTGCGTCTTTGATAGCGTCGAGCTCGCTCTGATGCAGACGGTAGACGTCGCGGATGTTACGCAGCCAGGGGTTCAGCAGACCGAGGTCCTGGGGTGTCATGGCGGCCTTGACACCACCACAGCCGTAGTGGCCGCACACGACGACGTGCTTGACCTTGAGGTGGCGCACGGCGTAGTTGACGACGGACATGACATTCAAGTCGATGTTGTTGACAAGGTTGGCGATGTTGCGGTGGATGAACATCTCGCCGGGATCGACGCCGGTAAGGGCTTCGGCGGGGATGCGCGAGTCGGAGCAGCCTGTGTGAACGATGATTAGCAGTGTATCATTCCAATGGAGTGCTCGTCATGCGCAAAGGTCGCCAATTAACTTACCGATCCAGAGGTAGTCCGGCGACTGGCCAGCGCTCAGGTCCTTGAAGAACTCGGGCTTCTTCCTAGCCATTTCCTCGGCCCACTTCTTGTTGTTCTCGAAGATGCGGTCATGACTCTGCTGGAGGTACTTCTTGACCTCCTGCGTAGTCTGGGGATCCTCCTGGCCGGTCATTTTCTTGTACCAGTTGCTTGTGAAGAAGGAGCTCTTTGTGAAGGCTCTGACGTGCTGTTGTTGCAAGGGCGAAGATCGGAGCAACGAAGCTTGGAAAGCTGAGCTGTGAGTCGACCACGGGTTGGAGATAGAGAAAGAGGAATTGGAAGCTCCAGAGACTGGGCCCGCCCTAAAAAGAGCTCGGCCAACGTGGGGTAGTCCGCGCTGCATCCTGACACACCTTGCACACAGTCCACTCCAGACCCCTCTTGTTTGCAGCCGCTGGTATGCGGTTGACGTGTTGAGGTTTCCTTCAGCGCGGTCCGATTGGGCGCTTTGACGTCAGATCAAAAGAAACCAATCCCAAATGCCCCCAAACCTTGCGCCGATCCAGATATGAGATGCGAAACTCTAGTGGCCCGCGGAAAACCTTCGAGCCTCAGCTTCAGCCTTGATAAAGTCCTGAATATCTTCTGACTTCAGAGGAGCCTGCTCGCGGCCAAGAATCCACAAGAAGCCAAGTGTAGCACGGCGAAAACAACTGTATCACTACTGCTTCTCTCCCCACCCTATCACATAACTCGCCAAAAGCGAGTATGGCTTTGGCCGATCACCAGCGCGAGATTTTGCTCGAGCACGCCAACCGTTTGCTAAGCTCACGAGACTTCCCGAAGACTATCTGCCCCTCCGAAGTTGCCCGTGCGCTGTCATCGTCAGATCTGTCGACGTTGGGTGCGTCACACTGGCGAGCTACAATGGATCCCATTAGAGAGCTCATGTGGGAGATGTGCCAGGCTGGTGAAGTAGAAGTCATGCAGAAGGGTCAAGTGCTTAGTGTCGGGCGTTTAGAAGATATCAAAGGACCAATCAGGGTGAGAAAAGTGCAACCTCGATGAAATACTGTGTAGTGTAGAAGTATATACGACATAGGTATATATGAGCTCTTAGCCAATAAGTGAATGCTTGCTGAGTCAAGGTGTAATCGATGCTTGCGTCGAAGGTATAGGATGCTTCGGCCCGCTGTCATCAACGCCCTGCCACTTCTCATCCCACCCACTCGCCTCAGCTGTGGCATTGCCGGCCCTGCCCTCAACAGCCAACTCTCGTATATCGCTCCAGTACTCTAGCTTCTTGCACTCTACATCGGCAGCCTCGACGGCCTTGAGAAGATTGTCGATCCTGCGGCTCTCGGCTTCACCCTCCGGCTTGTCCTGGGACTTGTGCTCGTCGCGATGCGTCTTAGCGTCGTCAAAGGTGTCCATGAGTGTGGCAAGGAGTTGACGGCGGGAGTTTTGAAATATGAGCATGGACATGATGGCCGGTATCTGTTAGGGTCAGTTTGATATGATTGACTTAGGATAATGCGCACTTGTTCGGCAAGGTAGTGTAGCTCTTCGCCTCCGTCTGCAATAAACCTGTTGATGATGACGATCTTCTCTCGATCAATGGCAGCCACCTTCAACTTCCGCATCAAGGTTGCAGTGTCTCGGACCTCCTCGTCGACAGACGCTTGGCCGCTCTGTTGCGCGCTCATCGTGCCTGGTGTATCTGTTCGTAGCAGCGTCGTGCCACCAACACTGAACCTGTCGCCAAACAACCTCTCACGTACTGCTTCTTTCGTCTTCGGGGGTATCTTCTGCTTCACTCGCCTTCGCAGCCACCGCCGTCTCCTGACGAAGCTGTGGAACCACGGGTGATTGCCGTGCCAGGGCGAGCCCTTGAACAAGAAACTGTACTGCCATCCTTCCTCATCGACGTCTAAACTCATGTCAACATACCAGCTCTTCCAGTCCCATACCCAGCTTGGGTCAGGCACTTGTGCATTTGTAATATCGACGGCCGAGGGCTTGAACTTCGCATCGACCCACGGTGCGGGGTCGACCCTCAGGTTCCAAAGCGCTTTGGAAGAGAAGAGCGGTATGCCGAAGACAAACCAGCCACGCTGGTTTTCGTACAGAATGTCGATGTGCGAGTCCGGCGTTCGAGGGGGCTCTGTCTGGGGCGGGGGGGTGGTGTCGCCGTCGGTGTGGTCGACGAGCTGGATGTTCTGCTCCGCCATTAGGGCTTATAGTTATACGGTACAATTGATCCGCAGTCGAAAAGCAATAGGCGTCACGCCGTTGCTACCGTGAATGCATGGGGAAAGCGCGCCAGCAAGGCAGGAATGGTGCGGAAGACAGCACGTTAGGGGCTGCCAGCGATCGAAGGCCGTCAACAATTCGTGCAGAGGAAAGAAGCACGACAGAAGCGCTACGCGAGCGACGTGGAAAGATTGGCGTGTATGCAACGTGCTATACAGACATAACAATACGAGTCTCAGGAGGCTTGGACGGGGAGTCGAGGTGTGATGCGCCTAGGCTGACGATCTGGTTCACGATGGATCCGTCTGTGCGGGAGCTATGGGAGGAGGAATGACGTAGTTTTCGCTTGCCTTTCAAGCTGGCAGCCGCATCACGACAGCATTCCCCTCTTAAGTACCGCGGCTCCTCCCCTGTTCGTCAATTCTTCACTCTGTTGCCCATTTCTCGTCTTCATCGCACATATTACCCTTTCATCGCTCCCAACACCCTTTCGCGAACAACAATGGCTGGACGCAGGTTTGCAACTTTCGGTGGTCTCGCTGCCGTCGGCGCGGGCACCTACTACCTCTACAGCGCGGGAGGTGACCCGAAGCTTGCGGAGAAGAAGTTTGAGCGTATGTCAGCTACGTAATAGCCAAGGAAACGAAGACTGACAGCTGCAGACGATGCCGCAACCGCCGCAAGGAGAGTCCGTGGTGACTTCCCTGGCCAGGACAAGGAGGCTAAGAAGGCTGGTGAGGAGGGCTACGAGGCTGTCCGCGCAACTGCTCAAGACTACGTAAGTGATTTTCAAGTTCTCCAACGCTGTCGGTTGCACACGTACTGACCCGCAGTAGGCCAATCGCGCCAGCGCAGAGGCCAAGAAGGCCGAGGCGGACCTAAGGGCCTACAGCCAGCAAGCACAGAACAAGGCCCAGGAGTACAGCCGCGAGGCGCAGAACAAGGCACAAGAGTACAGTGCTGAGGCCCAGGCCAAGTACAACACCCTGAGCGTTGAGGCAAAGAAGAAGTGGGACGAGGCCAGGGCCCGGGGCGAGGAGTTCACTCGTGAGACGAGCAAGGACTTCAATGCTGCCGTTGACAGGTTCGATAAGGAGGTCACCAAGGATGCGGCGCAGGCAAAGAGCTGGTTGAGCTCCTGGTTCGGCGGCAAATAAGCCTCTCGCAATTGTAGATGAGTAAGAGGACTTTGACATTGCATTTGCCACTTAGCACTGGAGTATTTGGGAATAATTACCTTTAGCTTCATGATGAATACGACGCTTCTCATTTGTCCCCTTGATCGCGTCGTGCTGCCAGTCGTCCGAAAGCTTTCCCGGAGCCCTGAATGCGACGTCATACCCTCTCTGATTGATAGAATGACCAACAGGTCTGAATCCCATGCATTGACAGATACACGATCAGAGCTCAGTACGTCGAGGCTTATTCTTACGATGACATTCGTCACCTACATACGGAGCACTTCACGGGACGTTTTGGTCGATCTGAATCGCTTCTCCAAGATTTGAAATACCTGCTAGCTACTATGTTACCACACGAACACGACTTGGCCTACAAGCATACAGTCATCCATATGCGGGTGACATACCACCTGCGTTCGTCTCAGGTTCTGGCGCTAGTGCCATATGCAGCACGTTGATTAGCCGACGCAAAAACGCGTCGCGTGCGCGAGCTTGGACACGCTCGCGTTCCTTCCTTCTGCGCCAACCCCACACCTCATAAACACTCTAGCTGCCCTCCTCTGGGAACACATCTTCATTGTCACGTCGTATTCAACCTCGGCTGTTGCCTACATTATCTCAGCATTGCATTAATTGTATTTATCACCATCCACATGGCTATCGCATCTTGCCAGCTCCCGGCTGAGCTTCTCAACCTTCTCGCGCTGCACTCGTCCTTCCTCACAGCGCTGTCGCTGCATTACGCGCACAATGGCACCTCCATACCCGCCGACCTTCGAGACCTCACAGCGTCCATCACCTTAGTCTGGCGGCAGCGGAAAGTCACATATGATGACGTCCGATTACTTATGGGTGTGCTCAACTACGGGCCCGACGGCTCGAGCAACCCCTACCGTCTCTCAGACTACGGCCACGGCAAGATCGTCTTGGAGATCAAAGAGAACAGTTCGATGCTGAACGGGATGACGGGCGTGGACGAGCAGACAATGACAGATATGTTCAAGGAGGGCCTTGACAGCCTCTGGTCACATTGGTGCACTGCACAGAGGATGGCTACGCGACCGATTGCAACTCCCAAGAAAGGACGTGGACGACCAAGGAAGGCCGAATCCAAGCAGGCACTCCTGGAGCAATTCCTCGATGATGCCTCCATGTGCAAGTTTCTCGCCCAGCTGCCTCTCGCGGACATCGAAACCTGCGCTTCGCTCAATGCCATTGCACCGCTACAAGAGAAAGGTCGCAAGAGATTGAGAGAATTCAAGGAGAGCGTGCAACAAGGCCGCACCCAGAAGAAGCGCCAGGTATCTGGCAAGGAGAATGATCCGACCATCTCCCAATCAACGCCAGCGCAGCCTTTACAAGCCAAGATCACCGACTTTGCTGCCGTCCGCAAGACCAACCTCCTCGACCGCATCCTTGCCAAGCAAGAAGCAGCGAAATGCGGACCCGCTGCTCCCACTCCCGCCGAGCTGCAACGACGAGCTGCGCTCCAGCGGTCAGAGGAAGTCCTCGGCGTGCTGTCCCTCCTCTGCGCCAGCCGACCGGGAATGCGTGTTTCGTTCTCCACCACAATGGTACTGCAGCAACTCCAAGGCTCGATACGGAGCCCCATCTCGAGGGAAGAGGCCCTGAAGTGTATTGAAGTCATCGCGGATGAAGTTGCGCCAGGTCACGTTTCCTTGGTCAACATGGGCACCATCTCCAGTGTAGTCGTCGTGCCTGCGATGAGGCCACTGGATGTGAAGAGCCGCCTTGTTACACTAGGTGCTTAGTCTTTCTTTTCTCTTTGCCTACAACGTTGTTTTGAAATATACTGCATAGCCGGCCTATTGTTGTTTCTTGATCAGCGTTCGGGCGTATTTACACTGCAGGCATCCACACATCAGCATTAGCATAGTAATTATATTGTTCTTCTTCCACAATCGGCTTTATTCTCCATACAAGATCACTGTCGTTGCATGATGTTCTCGGCTCTTGTGAGTCAGCTACGCGGGCTACAACGTCTTCGTGCGACACCTGACAGCTGCGACATGTCAGAGAGCGGCTGCAACGCTGGGCGAGCGACCCTTCATCAATTTACGACGAACCCCACATGCTTTGGACGCTGTGGCACTCGAGCGTTGATCTACATGTTCTCCATCAATACCGTATGCACTATAAACAGAAAGATCATCGCAAAGCATGGTGCTACTGCTCCTGGCGCAGATCCAAACAAGGCCGCACATGTTGTTACAAAGGATCAGGCTGCGTGTGAAGCTTCTCGTTGAAAGTCTCAAACATGACGGCGGAATGCGACTTCGCCGAGCACTCAAGACATGTCACAAGCATGTTCGACGCCGCTTAGTGCAGCTGGGCATCAAGCAGTTGCGCGTTCTACAAGCAACCGGCAAGGACAGTACTCCATTGGGCCGAGTGCGAGTATATATATTCAAGGCTTCTCTCCAATGGTCAGCACTCTCGCTACAACACATTAGATCACAGTATTCATACTTTCCTTAAATTTGGCATACTCTTCCTTAGTCCAAAGTTGGTCCTTCGCAGTCGACTGCCGCTCTTCCATCGATACCCATCATTCTCGTCAACAATTTCGCAATGAAGACCACGACAACCGCCTTTCTCTTCCTCTCAGCTCTAATCTCCAGCACCATCGCTACACCTGTCACGCCGCTCCAATCGCGGTACAGCCACATCCAGCTCATTCAGCGCGCCTGTGAGCTCCACGAACCCACACCGTCTCGCAATAACACTAACACAAGTCAGCAGTAAACTCGACTGTACCATCCATCCCGGGGGGCGGAAGCACGCTCATTATTCAAGAGGGCGATACACTGTCCTCGATTTCAGCAGCGACTGGCGTGGGTATCTGCGATATCGCGAAAGCGAACAACATTCAGGATCCGAATGTCATTCAGGCGGGGGCAACACTGCAGATCCCTGCGCCGACAGGAACAAAGGATGATACTAGCTGTCTGAAGACTGCATAGCGTGTGTATCTGGAGATAATGTTGTTTAGCTATGAAGTTTGTGGAGTACGCTGATTTAGGACTTGAAATTTGATAAAGCACACACATGGCCTAAATCCTGAAACTGCATCTGCTTACGTGATTGATGAGGTTGGGGGATTTGTGAAGGTGACTCGAGATCATTCACAACTTGTCTCGTGTTCAGCGTGTTGTGACTGAGAACGGCAGAAGCGCGCAATGGCTTCATAAAACCGCCACCTCGCAACGTCGGCGCCCAAAGGTTCATAACGCAGCTATAGAGACGGCTACCTGATTGTTGTAATACAAAACGCATGGAGAAGGCATTCCAAGAGGGTGAAGGCTATAGGATGATTGGACTTGTATACATGACGTCAACCATACTCCGTCAAAACCACAACTCCATGTTTCGGTTTTGCTCTTGTACCGCAACCAAAACATATCACAGGTATCACAAAACTGATCGTTCGCGAATTACGCCACCAGAATGGCAGACCAACCCACCCTGAAGCTCCTAGCCAACTACAGCGTAACAGCCTTCCTCTTCAGCACCGGCGCTCTCGCCCTCTTGTCACCTACAACAATGGCATCACTCTTCGGCATGCCAATCACGGACAACACATTCGCCTCAGGCTTTGTGCAATGCATGGGTGGGCGCAATCTGACCTTTGGCATCATCTCGGCGATTTTCGTACAGAAGCGCGACTTGAAAGCTGCAGGCACTATGGCGGCGCTACTGGCGGTTGATGGGTGCATTGACGGTTGGGTCACTTGGACGTATGCAGGATTGGGGGCGGCGCTGCCACATTTTGGAGCTGCAGCAGTGATCCCTTTTGTCAGTGCTTGGATGTCGAGTTGAAGCGTGCCTGACAGATCACCTGGGTAGGAAGAGAAGGCTTTATCACGTGCTTTGGATTGTGGGTACGGGCTACTTCGGTGAAGTAACCGAAAGAATGCTCCAAAACCGAATCAGTCGTGGCTCTTCAAGAAGGTAACATTCCACAAGTGGCAATACTCCGCAAGAAGATAGCAACGGGCAATCCAATCCTCCACACCAAGGATTCTTTTGAGGACTTTCATGACACACAAACGGTACCATATTCATGAGCGCCTTGAATAGACTCGCTACAGACATGCCCTCATTTCTTCGATTCGTGCGTTTCGTGGCTGAAGGTAGCAGGGTTGATGGCTCGATTAGTCTAGAGTGCAGCCATTGAAAGGACGGAGAAGCATCATACGCTCTATGGCCTAAGGTTGGACGTGTATCGGCAGAGCAAAGCTGGTTCCAGTATGGAAACTGAAAAATAAACCCCAGTCATCAAGCCGGTTGGTAGCGGGAAGGCACCCGGGCTTACAAAGATGAAGAAGAGCCAGCACAATACAGCTGATACATATTACGTTGCAAGATTATCGACAGATGAAAGTGTCATTGCCAACAACTGGAACAATCGAAGAGTCAGGGAGTACTAAAAATTTGCAGATAAGTGTTCAGCCAGCCAGCTTGAAATAGGATCAGTCACGATCTTGCGGGCGCAGTTCACCTATACTTGCAGACCCTTCGGGCGAATGACAAGTACATTCGAAGAATACAATAGTCACGAGCCTTAATGCGAGAATGTGCCGCATGTGGTCAATTATGCCACTCAAGGATTGCCATGATCAAATGTCAAGAGAGAGACTGTCATCGCTGCGTGGCTTGAGCCGAGACTAGGAACGACGCTAACCGCTTCCGATTTTCAACACACCAGCAAAAAACTTCATCTGTCATCATCGCAACAACTTGCATTGATTTCGAGGCAAAAAGAATGTTGTAAGCCCGACGTGGGGCTCGAACCCACAACCTTGAGATTAAGAGTCTCACGCGCTACCGATTGTGCCAGCCGGGCTTTTGTTGATGGAAGGTCAAAGGTTTATTGTCAATATATTGTTTGTAATTGATTTCACAGTCCACACTTCGACTGCATTGCATTGAGGGAATATCTGGTCGTTCCAGCAAGGGCGGACACCGTCTGGTTGTCCGGATGTCACAGGTCTGCCAAGCGGGGCAGATATTTACTCCTGGCACACGTTATTGGAGGAGTTCTTAAATGGCGTACTTGTGGATTGAGAAAGCATCACAAGAACAGTAGCTGTTTTTCATGCAGAGGTGTAATAACTGGATTTCTTTTTCGACATAAAGCATAGCGCCGATGACACTCCGGTCGACGGGCTTAAAACAACCCTCACTCTATTTACTCTGTGCACCAGTGTCCTGGAGCAAGTCAGCGTCGTCCGCACCGAGCTTGACATACTCACTAGGTAAACCTGGTAGAAGTCCATCTTGACTTTGCCATCGTCTTTCACCAGATGTGCGCGCGCTGCCCAGTCGAGGCCAGACTCGCCACCAGCCTTCAAACCATACTTGACAGTTCCGTAGAGCATACACTCGTCGGAGTGGGGGCCAAAGGGGAAGATTTTCACGGCCTGGTGCTTCCTGCTGGCAACTTTCTCCCACATCCCCTTGCGTAACGCAAGAATCTCTGAGCATCGTAAGCTAGAAAGCTTCGAAAGCACTGGCATCGCTGAGCATACCATCTGAGCCATTGGCCTTCTTCGACGCCATTATCAAGGTCGCATCTTTTGTGAAATTCTCGATGTATTTCTCATGCGCATCGGGCGTATCTGACGTAGCGTAGAACTCCTCGAAAAACTTCTTGTAAGCTGCGTCGAAATCGACTGGCGGATACTCGGAAGCGTATGCAGACATCGTGAAACTATGGTGTCATAAAAATAGCATGTAACGCAATTATGAGTGAATCTTCAATGCCTGCAGCAAATTTCCGTGCTCACAAGCTTGACGTAAATGATGCTGGCATCGGCTGCGGGACGGCGTTCGGAAAGCGCAGCCGGGAGGACGCTAGCCGCCAGTCTCGGCAAGTTGACCTGGACAGCGGGAAACAACACGTTCACGTTGCAGGAAGGAAACCACCGCCTCGAATGAACAATTTCAACATTTTGTACACGCTTCAGCATAGCCCAGCCTCGTTGTACGCATCCTGCTCTTGGCTTGTTTTCACACGTAGCAAGGCAGCGTGTGTACAGACACGACACCATCGCATATCCTGTTACGTGGCTCCTTGCGGCTTGAGAACATGCTTTGGCGTTGGTAGGTGGAGATACTGATAGACAGCGATTCGATACCACACAAGTCTCTGAACTCTGCGACTTCCATTGGCGCATTCCCACTCTTCACGTTGATGTATTGATGGAGACTGCGCCCGTTTGCTGTACTGCGAAGTGCCGATGTTCGACCGACCGCTCGCCCTCTTTCCGGATGATTTGGATGCTCCCTTTCGTTAAGCAAAGCACGTACGCCAATTGCGAGACCCTGAGGCATGAGCATTCTGCACGTTGAAAGCCCAAACGAGGCTTTCACTATGTTCGGGCAGGCGCAGGTGCCACAACTCAAATCAGAAGTCCAAATTCAGACTATCAAGGATAGACCTGCAAGATCAAGGATGTCAAATTTTGTGATCCCTGCCATGAGAATTAGCACGAACATGACAGGCACCAGACATGGTTCAATGGAATTTTGCGTCACTAACGTTCAGGCAGGCCTGTCTGCGGTGACACTCGGCGTCATTGATGACAGCAGCTTCACTGCCAGAACTCCAGCATGCCTTCAACCCCTATTGCAGCAATTTGACAGCAACAGATTTAATTAGTATGACAAGAGACCAAAAAATCAATGTTTCAGATGGTGCGCACAGAGGCGTAAGATTTTGTCTACTCACCGACCGACTTTTCCAGCTTCTCGTTCAGGTTGTGCCGTCATCCAGCCTTAGATTCGATCATATTTCACAAATTTATTCTGACTGTACTTCTCCTCGGCTGTCCCCGGACAACTCCCGCTTATGGTAGTAGATTTTAATTGTCCACCGCACCGTCCCTTTCGCCGCGGTGCCCATTCTAGAGTTCGAATGACTGCATCTCGACGATCATGCATCACCTGGGAATAATCCCGGGCCATACCCACGTGGCTCTGCCATGAGTGAGTGTACAGCACCTTCAGTGCTTCCAATCATGTGAAGTAGCACCGCTCTCGGATCCAGCCTGTTGTGCTGAACAATGCCCTTGTTTGTAAGACCCACAACCCCTTCAGCCCGTGGCCGCGCAAGAAGAGTCCTTGAAATCTGCCCTGTACGAGCGTATATAAAATCACCGTGTACTTAGCATGCCGATGATTTACTAGCAAGGATCCAGCGGGTGGCGCTTCGGCGATTTCAAACGGTCCGCTATGGCAAAGTCCGCAATGTCAAGGTGCGTCCCAAGCGGATTCTGGAACTTCTCTTACAACCCCTGTTCGACCAAATTTGGTTGAACGTCGATCAATTTCCATAGCGCCACACTTCGAAACAAACATTTCCTGTCAAAGCTCTTTGCTGCGCCAGCCACGGGAGAGTCTCCGGCATTAT
The DNA here is from genome assembly GCA_028584115.1 of Stagonosporopsis vannaccii. Classification (NCBI taxonomy): domain Eukaryota; kingdom Fungi; phylum Ascomycota; class Dothideomycetes; order Pleosporales; family Didymellaceae; genus Stagonosporopsis; species Stagonosporopsis vannaccii. The sequence goes on from VWXS01000003.1 coordinate 96,750, forward strand.
ACTACCTAGGCTGAAGTTGCTTCGCTCACGGCCCATATGACGCAAGCTCACGGTTCTCCCAAAGTAGATTCTGAATCGGTGTCAGTACTGATATGCCAACCTCTAATGCCCTGATGGACGACAACGGCAATGCTCTCTTCTAGCCATAAGCTTTTGGATTTCATTTCTCCAGATTGAAGTCTCATATAATATCAAGGATGGTAAGGGTGAGATCATGGTACCCAGGCTAGGGACGACGGTTTCTGAACCGTAAAGTGGGAACCACAAGGATGAGGCAGCCGGGAACTCGCCGTCATTGAAAAGCTGTGGCTTGACGCAGGTCTGTGAACTGGCAATGGAGACTTCCCGAATCTAAACGCGGTTACTCGGCCTACATACAGTCCGTTTCAGGTTTTACTCAGCTAGCTCCGATCGACTGCCTGGTCATCGACGTCTGGCTTCAGAAGAGCCTGAACAGAACCCACCCTTGACCAGGGTGAGGATCCAGTCTGGATAGACAGCGTGGGTACTGTACGCTCGCACATGGGAGGAGCCCCGCAAAGGTCGATTGTTCATGGGTGATGCAAGCTCGTTGTTGGCTTTAGGCTCCTAAGCTTCCGACTTTCTGTATATACACTCTCTATCTTTTCTCTTTGCAGTTCCAGCAACTACACACTATCCTTAATTTCATAATGTCTCGATTATTACACCCACAGTACGAGGGTGACGACTTCAATGAGAAGCAGGACGAGCCTCATGCCCAAAATCGTCAGTCTTATTCAGCACCTATTGAAGATGTTGCTATTCCAGCACACCTTCTTCGAGCTACCGGCAACCTTGGTTCCGTACGCGATGCCAAACCTCACCTGGCGTGGGAACCTCAGCAGCCGTTAGTCGTTGATGAGGAGAAGGGGGCCGCTGGAAGGAACGGAAGTTTGATAAGAAAAGGGAGTCTTGCAAATCGATTCAATGGTCGATCAATATCCCGTCTCAACAGATCAGTCAGCCGACATGCACGCAACTCGCAACGGTCGGGCCGCCACTCAGTCACGTTTGATTCGCAACTTCAAACACAAGATACTGCAACCTTCTCCAAACAAGCCGAGGCTGGTGCGCCAAACAAAATCCGCCCTCGATCCTGGCTGCCTGGTGAAGAAGACGTTCTCACGATTTCTAGACCTAACAGTGCAATCGATCCTGCGTTCCACGCCTCAGGCCGAGTAGCTACTAGGAATCCTTTCGAGTCTCCATACAATTTGAATCACTCCAGCTTCAGCTCAGTCTGGTCCAATGACGATCCGTTTGCCACAAGGCCAAACTCTCGCGATGGCAGCGACAAAAGCTACAAAGAGCCCGAGACGGCCTACACTCCTGCTGGCCAGCGGCCAAGGCGGGGTACATTCGGCTCCATCATCGACACTGTCGTCCCTGATGGCCTGCAGAGGAAGCTAAGCCATGTGTCCTTCAATGGCTTGCAAAGAAAAGGCTCGGTGTGGAAGACCTACGAGAATGCCAAGAAGCGTGGCATCGAATTGCAGAGAAAGAAATGGGTGCAAGTCGTGTTCGAGTATAGCATCTATCTTTTCCTGCTGTGTTTCATTTACTTTGTTCTCATTGGCAGACCCCTGTGGAATGGAGCTGTCTGGTGGTTGTACTGGGTGGTAGAGAACAAGTTCGTTTTCGCAGGTGGTTTCAGTATTACTCTCGGTATTGCTTTGTTGTAAGTCATATTCACAACGCTCACTCCTGCATACCACTGACCCAACTTAGCTATGCCTTCGCTCCACTTTTGATTCAATTCGAAAAGGACCCACCTCCAGCCGAGGTCACCGCCGAAAATAAGATGCAGAACAATGTTAAGGACACAGCCCTTCTGATACCCTGCTACAAGTCCGCGCAGCTCATCGGCGCCACCCTCGAAGCGGCCCTGAAGATTTTTCCTCCATCGCACATTTTCGTTCTTGCCAACGGAAACAGCCCAACACCTCTAGATAATACCGAGGAAGTCTGCGCTCCCTACGGAGTCAACCATCTATGGTGCCCAATTGGCTCTAAGATCGTTGCGCAATATGTTGGTGCCTACGCAGCCAAAGCCTTCAAGAACGTTCTTCTGATTGACGACGACTGCGCACTTCCTGATAACTTTCCTGTCGTGACCGGCCGCTTGAAGGGAAATGTCATGTGTTTAGGGTACACTATTAAGAGCGTGGGACCTAATTCTAGTCGAGGTAATTTGTGTCAACAGGCGCAGGATCTCGAGTACAAGCTCAGCGGCATTCAGCGTGAGTTTGCTGGCAAGATCGGTTCAGCCACCTTTCCGCATGGTGCCATAGCATTATGGGACCGCCAGTTGCTCATCCAAACCTTTCACGAGCACCCTGGTTTCAGTGTTTCTGAAGATTGGTTCTTTGGTCATGTTGCTCGCAAGCTCGGCTCGCGTATCAAGATGTGTTCGCAAGTTTTCGTCGAGACAGAAACACCAGCTGCTGTCTTCTTCTCCTCGGGTGGAGCTCGAGGCGGTTTTGGTGAGATGACCATCTTTAAGCAGCGATTCAAACGCTGGAATTTCTTCTTCGTCAACGGCATGTACTACAACATGGCATACATCTTGGGCAGCTGGAAACTTGGATGGTGGGAGATTGGTGCGAAGATATTTGTCTTTCAGGAGGTCTACGAAACTCTGCTCTATCTTGTCTCTCCTTTTATTCTTCCCATCTCCTTCATCGTCAGACCCAGTTTCGCTGGTATTCTTCTTGGCGCTACGATCGTAAGTTTCATCGCCAGATATTCTCAGCCCACGTTGACTCGAATCAAGGCTATGTATCTGGTCAACACCATTATCTTCAATGAGGTCCACTTGCGCCGCAAGAACGAACGACTTGGTTGGGTACTCATCTACGTATATTACCTACCTTACAAGATTGTTCTTACCGTTGTCAACGTGGCAAGTTGCTACTGGTCACTCTACAAATATGCCCGTTATTTCGCAAAGCGTCACCCCAAGGTCATCGAAGACGAGAAGGCGGTCGAAGTCATCGTGCGCCTGGAAGAAAACCAGATGGCATCTGGTGCAGATGCGGGTGGCCTCGGTCGCAGCCTTACCGTTCGCACTGTCGGTGCAAGACAAACACCGAACGACGAAAATATCGACCCATTCGAGCAAGCGAAGACCGAGGGTGTCGAAGCTGTCGATTACGCACCTGTACCGACGGCCAACAAGAGTCCTGATATCGAGCGCCAGCCGTCTCGCGCTCACAGTGATCCTTTTGGGGATAGCAGGCGTGCCAGCGTATCCTAGAAGCCCCAGAGCGTGGAACGGGCTGAACATTTATTTCCTCACTGACCGGGTCAAAGCTGCTATGGTTCCAGACGGTTATAAACTGCGTCTGGGCTACATCAATCGTTCCTTATTCTTCTTCATTGTTCAACTTTCATCACTTCGAATTTCCTGGCATTGCATCGGTTCTGGACGGGCACCCTATATATTAAACTTCTCTTCGAAACACAATCATGCAACCACACTTAGTATTGTCAATGATGATCAAACCTCTTCAGTACCTCGGTTGTCTATTGCTGTTATCACTGCTCGTCAATATGGTACCCGATGAGGATGTTCGAATCCACAACTTCGTACCGCTTTGTGCAGATTAGTTGAGTTCCACATTGAAGATCTGTCATTTCTTTGGCTCAAGCCAATCATTACTAGCATCGCCGGGTCTGTAGGCCGGGGCTGGCTGGAGAAAACAAATCGTGCAGAATATGTACACCTTTAATTCGGCAACACGAGAATATGTTGTCAAATCAGTAACAGTGATCAGCAATGCACATGCCTGTTCCTTCACCTCATCTTGCACACCTTCAAACCCTCAAGTCTAAAACCAATACTTCAGCACCTTATAAGGCAACCGCATCACATATGAATACGTCGTGCATTGGCTCCTTGCATTCTCCACTGATCAACATGATCATCAATGAGGTGGGTACTTGGAGGTTTTCGAGCACGACGATCTGGCGCGATCCGCTAATCTTAGCCACAGTTCGGTGAAACATTGAGTGGCTAGTGCTCTAGCTTTCGATAGTGTGGTGTGCGGCTTATACCATGAGTGAACGTGCATATCAACCTCATTTGCCTTGTGCGACTTGCATGTTTGTATGGAGCATTGAGGCGTGCATGATGCGTTGGTCAGGATTACAGTTTCGCCTCGACTAAAAGCAAGTGCGTGGAATATGGTTCGCAACGAGAGGTCGCACGAGTCCTCGTATCTATGAGGTCACACAATGCAGCAAGGCTTCGGTATGCTCGTACATTGAATGTAATTACGCAGCGATAAACTCGCAAACGCTTATGCTATCCACTTGCATATGTGAGAAGGCTTCAAGCTTCACCACACGCCGTGGCGACTGTTGATCTAAGTCGCTTGCACTGTAATTAAACCGTACTGATTTCCACCCTCCAATGCTTTGCGAAGTTCCCGTGGAGATGGTCGTGGTGGCAACGTGCGACATGTCCTCGAAATATCGATGCTGGTTGTAGTGCGCCGGAACTGTACAACATCAAATGTGTTGAGTATTGTCCATCACCAGGGAAGCAGCTTTCAACAGAGATCCACTTAACCGCAAAGCTTTGCCTGTCAACAACCACAAGGGGACCGAGCTGATGACAGAAGACTGAGTGTACGATGCCGAGGCAGAGTCCGAGAATGACGTCGATAGCTCAAACCAGAAATCACGGGTAAGTGGATCGAGCTCTCACCGTTCGAGAATGGGACAGCGATGCTACAACAATATTATGTGCTGGTGTTGTACCCTAAGACCCTTGAAATTCCGCACTAGAGATCTTAGACACCTGATAGCTTGATGGTCGATGTTGTTGAAGAAAATTGGTGCTCACTTGGGTACACCCAAGTCCCATGTCGGATCCAGGATATCTGCATTGAACCAGTCAAGCGAAGGCTGGGACTGGAACAATTGCCACATCATGTCGTCATTCCAAGTCGATAAGAATGAGTTCTCAGTACTGGCGGTGTCGGCGCTCGGTGCTACGTTCAGTAGGTCTGGTGTATTGAGTATGCTTGACAACGAAGAAGGATTTGCCGAAGGTTGCGCCGAAAAACCAGGGACCGCTGCACTCGTGCTACTTCGATCCTGCGGCCCAGAGGTGTTGACAAGTGGCGTACAAAGACTCAGGAGCGTGGCACACAACTTGTGTAAGCGATTTACGTACTTGTTCTCGGTGATTAAGGCCGAGATACCATCCGTCACTGTTTGCAGCAGATGAAAGTCGCGCTCGTTGGAGGTGCCTACAACATTGCAAAAGACCACGAAGAATGGACATAGAGGATACGAGAGCATAGTCCTGTACGATGTGAGTGCGAAAACCTTAACAAGGCTTCAGTGTACGTACCACGCCAGGTAGGGATCATAGCCTTCGATGAAGTGACTCAGACTTTTAGATGTAGCATCGATGACCTTGACACACTCAAGCGCTTTACGTGCACTTTGAAGGCACTCCTCTCGCTCGGCCGGATCAGTTGTGACTGTGGGGCTCAAACGGTGTACGGAGGTAAGGGTAGAAAAGTATTTAAACTCAAGGCACTTCCAGTGAAGCAAGATGTCCATGATCGAATCAAGAAGATGTGTAGGACAATTCTGTTCCATTCGATCAGACACTTTGACAGGCAAATGGAGGCGAGCTGACCTACCCGCTGCATAAGGTTGTAGATGTCCGACATTTGCTGGCGTAGCTGCGCTACTTCTTCCTTGAGAGGCGCTCCTGACTTTTTCGACGTAGAATCCAATGTCAGATCCAGGATCTTGTCATGCACTGGAATCATTTCCATGGCGATCATCTCGAAGACACTCATCGGATTGAGGGGATTGGTCTTGATCATAGACGAAGCCTTGATGTTCATTGGGGGTAGTGATCGAGGCCGTAGCAGCAACAGGCTCATGCAGCTATCGAAGTGTGAACACCAAGCAATAGCTGCTTGGATCTCTTCCTCGTATTCGTCTTTTGCTCCAATGTCTGTGATGTTATGATAACCGAGTGCGACTAGTGTTCGTGAAGCGTGAGCTGTGAGTTCCCAGCAGCTTGCCGGGTTCCCCACAATTTGCATCATCATGGCGCCTGTTATTAACACCTGAACCAGCAACAATGAAGGTGTGGTCAGAAAGCTGACGTGGTCCAAAGCTGTGAGTGCTGCACTCAGGTGGTTGTATTCCAATTGTTTGATATGCTTCTGTACTGCTGGGCTTTTAGGTCCTTGCAATTGGCTGGCATATAGTACAACTGCAAACTTGAAGTGGATGATGACTTTGTAAAGATTCTCGGTCTTTTCATCTGCTGTACCTTCCATCAGAGCAAGTGCTATCCTTTCTACTGCTTTTGGCGGAAGGTGATCGAGACTGTGGAAGTAGATAGTTGTTGCAGACATGTTCTTGACTTCTGTCCCAAGTATAACATGCAAAATTTCGCCTTGGGTAAGCCCGGTCGGCTCATACATTGATTTGTCGAAGGTGCTACGGTCTTTCATGGTTGGTACCGGTGCATTCGATAAATGGTCGACAAACGAAATTGCCGTCTCGAGCACTGAGCGTTGATGCATGGAGAAACGGCTGCTCGTGGAAAGCTCCTTCTGGATCAGGTTGCGTGCTTCATTTGTAGGCTGCTGGGCTGTATCAACTTCTGGAGTTACTGCAGAAGCAATAATGTTGACGGCACTACTTGTACGCTTGCGCTTGAGAGGACGGTCAGAAGATTCCTGTTGTTCTGGCGACGCTTCTTCAGGAACAGCTAGAGAAGGCTTTGGTGTTTCTTGTGTGACACGGACAGAATCCTCAAGACTTGATAATCTCTGAACAAGAGCTTGAATCTTATCATCAGTGCGTACTTTAGGACGAGGAGCTCGTTTGTGTCTGTTACGAAGACATCGATTCTTCGAGCTTATGCAGTTTGAGCATGGATCATTGCGATCGCATTTGACCTAGGGATGTTGTCAGTACGAAGTAGCAAGCCGCTTCCAGACCTCCCAATACATGTAACATTCAAAGACCGTCTCGAATTAACTCCTACGATGGCGAGGTTGCTGCATGCAGTACAAGGAACCATTTGTGACGGCATGGTACACACCTTCCTAGCGTGACATAGATCACACGCTTGCACGCCGCCATGCGCAGCCCAGTTCTCTTCTGGCATTTCTGATCAGTAACGTGTCAAAGGCGGTCGCTCAATGACGAGACCTCCGCTCAAGCTGGCGTTCCGAGAGAAGGAGGTGAATGACACGCCAAGCTTTCCGGCCGCCGCTTCGGACCTCCGAACTTGCCGAAAGGCCATACTCAAAGCTGAGGCGTGCTCTCAAAGATCACAAAGCATGTAACCCTGTATACAACTCATTGTCTATCAAGTAGACAACCAGCTAGTTAACACTTTGAAGATAAGCTGATACTCTTCAGAAGACGTTCGACATTTCTTGAGGTTTAATGACAATAAATGGCTACCTCTTTCCTTCTCCTGTAGAGCATGAGACATGAGACGCTCCTGCATAGAGAATCACCAGCGTCAATGAACCCAGAACGGACCCAGGAAGTGATCTCAGTCTAGCAAGCAAACTTTTGTGGCAGACAACGTGCTAGGTAGAGTTACGACGCGTCGTAAACTTCGAGTGCGCTCAAGCCAGCATTCGGCGACCGGCTTCATGAACCGCCCGAGGAGAAGACATAATGAACGTCAAAAGCCGAGACATGCACAGAGACAGAGAGTCGACGTGCAAGCTGCTGAAGCAACGCAGGAAGTAGTCTCCTTCCAGTCAAGACGGCTAGTGCACGCGGCTGCTCCCGCACCTGCAGTGTCCGGAAGAAGTCAAAAAAGCCCACTTGTAGTGGGAGATTTTCTATACCTGGCGAAGGCAAGTCTTGGGCGCATGCGCTCCGCTGTTCAAACATCAAGGTGTCATCCAGCATTGTGAGCAGGATCCAAATTCTGTGAATCGAACGATGCGGATGTCGCTACAACGGCATTGGATTCCACGATCTTGCGAATTGAGACACTGTGTTTTCAATTGTCGTACGTATCACAAACCGTAACATGCTATGGGCGCGGTGCCAGTCTGTGCACCGAAAGAATAACATTGCGTCGCAGAAAAGAGGAACGGATTGATAATTATTACCCCATAGTTTCCACTACGAAAAGTAGCACCTGTAAAAGTTGAAGAACATGCCACGCTAAGTGCGATGTTTCGAACAACGGTGAGCATTCTTCGTGCACGTTTGTGCATTTGGAGCGCGGCTAGCCGAGTCGTCATCGGTCGAGCCAGGAGCTGCGGCGAGAGCGTAAAGCACTTACGAGACATGGGATGCTCGTCTCCAAAGCTATCAATGGTGTGTACACTGCAAAGGCATTGTTCCGATCAAACGGATGCTCCTTTGGATGGAACACCCAGCCCTCTTCGGAACGGTCTCACATTTGGCATTTTGCTTCGGCCGGGAGAACACGTGGGTCGCGGACTTGTATTCCCAAACGTGATGATTCCAACTCGCTCCCTCATTCTGTCGTGTTTTCCCTGCAGGCTCTCTCTATTGAGCTGTGCTGTGGAATTACTGTATTGCTGTTGATTGTTCGGCGATAAATCGTGACCGAACAAAAGGAGAGGTCGAATGCAAAAGTTGCAGAATGTGCTGCTCCTCGTGAGGCCCAAGACAAGCGTGGTAGTTGGGCAAATGATGTACGTACGATGGCCGTCGGCCGGTACGGCAAGGGAAATTGAGCTATTTCTGTGATTCGTGTTCCTCGGGAGACATTCCGATGGTGGTCATGGAGCCCTGCTGTGATGTGCTTTGCCACACGAAGTGTCTTCTCACTGTGTTCCCTGTGTTCGTCTCAGGGTCTACGTCGCTGCCCAATCAGCACACTGAACGTTATTTTCGTGGGGTGAAGTTCATTGCGGTGCGATAAGGAGCAGGCTGCCAATTCGAGATCCGCAAGATAGCCAGAACAGGGCAAAGGCCCTATCAGGACGATACTGAATCAAAGGTGCCGTGCACTGCCTCCAAGACGGTTGCATCTGGAACATGCCCTGCGACTGCGCACTGGTTGTGCGCACCGAGACCGAGTCAAAATTTACATACTCTCTAACATAAACTGGCGGAGCGGAACGGGCATGTGTGGGGTATGGCTGGCTATCCGGATGGCACCTGTTGTGGACTGTGGAGACGCGCGGGTATCGCGAGTTTGGCGCGCTGCCTCTGCGTTTACGTCGACCAAGAACTCGAGCTCAAAGGCCTCTTACTGCTGGACCCAGGCTCCGGCATGATGCTATGCGGCGGCTGCAGGGTGCTTCTACGGTAGGTATGCAGGCACAGAATTAGGAAGGGGCTGCTGGCGTAAACGGCCTGCGGCGAACGTGACTGATTTTAGCGCGTTTGTCATTGGTGTGTGTTATCTTTTGCTTCCACCACCACGCCGCCAACATTTCAGCTTCCACCAGAGCCGCCCAGTGGCCAGCACCGTCCCCAGACATGACAGGGCTGACCGCCGCGGGAGCTAACCCGCTCCCAAAAGGAAGAGTACCTGCACATCCCATGGCCCTCGACCGTGCTGACAACTGCTCCGCGCCCTTCTGCTTCGAATCTTTTATCTCTCACATCTTCACATGTCGGCATAGTCGTTTCAGTCGCACACCGCTGTCCGGGTGCTCCCGTGTGCTCCTGTTGTGTGGTCCAGGATGTAAGTATGATTGCTTATCTTGTACACCAACCCTCCTTCGGCCCTGTCTGACTTGCTTCTTCCTGTATATCAGCACAGCCTTGACCCCAGCTAACACCCCAGCTCAGAGCCCCTACTAGTTCTTTTCCACGACGTTCACTCTTTTCCATTCTCCTCGCAGCATCCCTATCAGCCTTCCATGAGCCCCCTGTCCTTCATTCTTTTGATAGTGAACCACCACCACGCCGGGTCCACTCCCCATGTTCCTCAGTAATACGCAGCCAAGCGCTCATCTGTCTGGAAAGCTTGCTTCCAACGAGGAGGCTCAGCTACCTCGTGGAGAATGTGGCTTCCTCCAGCCGGAATCGGAATCGAGCGGTGCTGCACGCCAGCGCTGCACGTGTCGCAGCTTCTATCCTGACTCCATCGTTCGTTCCCGCTGCGGCTGTGGACACCAAGCATGGCATCACGAAACACAGCCTCTCTCGGTGGTTTCGGTGGAACAATTTCTGCAAGTTGTCGAGCAAATGAAGATGTTAAAACACGAGGTTCGACGACATGAGAGCGTCGAGGAAGAATTAAGAAGAGAGCTATTGAGGGAGAGGGCAGCAAGAGAAGAACACTTTCGGACGTACAAAGCGCTGGAAGCACGGCTGTACGAAAACATGAGGCTCTTGAAGATCACCATGGACGACAGAGTGGAGGCCGTGGTCGACAGGACGTCCTCGTTCAGCGAAATGATCAAAGCAGTGCAAGAGCGCTTGACTATAGTGGATGAGGTTACCATGGACCTGGAGAACCGAGTCGATAAAGTTGAGCACGTCAACGGCCCTCATAGGGACGACACGCCTGTCAAGTCAACGCCAGAACCTCGTGTAACAACACCAACCGCATCGCCGGCCCTTCAGATTCCTCTGCTCATGCAATCGCAACACATGCTCGGCCAGCTGCCAATACGTACGGACAAGAAGTACCCTCTCGCTTGGAATGTTCGTGTCATCTTCGTCCCTCGAAAGACACAGACATTCGCGTTCGATCCGGACAGCACTGGCTATAGACGGTGTGCATCCCGCAAGCTTCAGCAGAACATCGATTTTGCTCGTCAGGACAGTGCCTACTTCGCAAGTCGGATCGAAGAAGCCTTCAGAAGTGTCCTGCGTGGTAGAGCATGGATGCCGTTAGTGGGCCATCGGCCACCGGACGAGCCGTTTGGCCGCATGGCACTCAACTTGTTACCACCTGACCTTATCCATCTTAGTCTGTGGGACCATCCTTTTATTGAAGACCATTGTATCTCTCATGACAAGATGCAAGGTGACGTCCTCTACATTGCTCTTCAACATGAAGAAGCTACGTGGAACGAGATTCGATTTCTACCGCCAGCACTTGGTGCCGATGAGGCCTGCTGGGCCCACGATGAAGAACTGGACGGCACAGCCAAGTATAAGAGTCTGGATACTGAGATCATGTACGATTGCCAGGATCCTCCTCCCACATATTCATCTCGAACTCACTCGGTGGCGGATAGGGCGCCTTCCAAACTCGACGTACTCGCTGACTCCGCTGCTATGCTAAGCCCTATTGAACGTACACGAACACAAACCTCCCTCCACTCCACTATGTTGAGGCCGTCTCTCGATCGAACTCACACGGCGTCCTCTTCGCACTCACATCATCGGTTCTCGTCGGAACAAAACAGTCTTCGCAGTTTCGACTCTGAGATGGCTGAGGATGAGCACCGGGACAAGAAGCCAAAGCTCAGATCCAAGGATAGCGCAGCGAACGTTAATGGTGCCACCCACGCGCAACATCCCATTTACGTGTCAGGTCGCTCGAAAAGAAAGATGCCTGTCAAAGAGAAGGGTCAAAAGGAGCCTCTCCATTTCAACGTAACGAATGTTGCAAAATGGAGGCCGAATTTGCTACACCCGCACTCATCGAAAGGCAAGGAAGTTGCTCACACCCAGTGATTATGTTTGTTTCACCCTTTTCCTGTTGTCAGGCGTCTAAGAGCAAAACTCATGCAAGCGAAGGATACCCATCGGCGTTATATTGTAAGACTACATGCACGACACAACGTCCGTTTCGCAGTCCGTTCCTCCTTTTTTCGTCAACTATAGACTGGCCTTTCAGCCTAGCTTTATGATACATTGTATCAACAATATACAGCAAGACTCAAGAATACTATTGGTACTAGACTGTTCATCTACTTTGACACCGGTTGGCTTTCGAATAACGGATTTGCCAAATGTTCAACATTGCCGATGATCGCAATCATGTACTTCGTAGCTACTGGTACTTCCCATTTAGAGCCACAAAGAGTGCAAGACAGCCCTAATCAGACAAAAGACCCGGCCGGGGCGCCTTACCCTGAACGTGTTCGAACAACCTGTCTAACAAGACTATGCAACATTCTTGAAGGCCTTGTCAGCGATAGGAAGGAGGTCAGTGACTTGGTGGACCGTGGGCTCAGGGTACAGACAACTTGGTCGTGGGCAGCTGATAACGTTCAGTCTCGGGACCCACTTGTACATCCGATTGCCCGCGGCGTGTTATCTCACGCTATGTGTAGGCGACGTACTTATCAACGATTGTCGCTGGTCACTGGAAGTAATGCCATCAAGCCAAGAAAAGACAGAATCGTGCTTGGGTGGCAACGGTTCGAGCGCAAGGGCCGACGCCATTGCTGTGTCTTGTCTTGCGTTATGGAGCGTTGCCGTCGAGGGTTCAACGTTGTGCCGACTTGACAAGGTTGCAATGCGGGGAATCAGGTGGAGCGCCCAAGAATCCGGGGGTGGTCCCTCTGCCGGCTTGTCATGTTCTTGACACCTTAAAATCGCGATGGCTGCAGACCACGTCCATAGTACAAGAGAGAGCTCAATTCATGAATCGCAGGATCATGCTCGCCGGACGGCACTTTGGGAGCATCCCCCAGCAATTGAATGCGAGCTTATCACAACAAAATGGCTGCGCTCATGGTTGGCATGAGGACTTCCCCACTTTCGGGAGCTTGCCAGTCCACACATGGGAAGTGATAGTCTCCCCAATGCAAGCACCTGTGACGCAGGTAAAGATTCGAGCGTATCACCGATGGCGAATCGTCAAGTTGCAGCGAACGGATACTACCTTGACCTGTTCCACGTTTCTAACCTGGTTTAAGGGTGCAGATAAGACCAGCATGTTGCAAGCCCATGTAACTTCAAAGCAACATCGCTTGATCCTTCATCAAGCTGATAGAGTGTGATGATACATATGCCCTGGACGGGTCGTCACTGCTCTTCTGCGACAATCTCGTCCCATCCTGATCTCACGCACAACGCCCACCCAATTTGCGCAGCAAGCGCTCTAAGACCACCATGTCTGCCGGCCAGGATCCTGAGCTCGCTAAGAATGATCTGAAGATAACAAATTCGGCTTCTTCAGCAGACGCCACACCTGTTCCTCTTGAGGGCGAAACCCAGCATCTGCCTACATACGAACATGAAAGGGCGTTGACATGGAAATTCGACATGCGAATGCTGCCTATGCTGGCAGTGATGGTAGGTTCATTAGCACGATGAGATGTGGGCCTATCTGACTCTTCAGTACTTGTTCAATGCACTGGACAAAGGTAACCTGGGGAATGCGAAGACCGATGGGATGGATAAGGACCTTGGGTTTACGGGCAACCAGTACAACACCATGTTATCAGTCAGTACCTATTCAAACCCGACTGTGATTGCGACTGAATTCTAGAACAGATTTTTTACGTCCCTTACGTCGTCTTCGCTCCTCCGATCGGAATGCTAGGAAAGAAGTATGGTCCCCACCGCGTCCTCCCGATCATGATGTTTTGCTTTGGCAGCGCAACGCTTCTTGCGGCGTCAGCACAGAATTGGAGTGGCATGATGGCACTAAGATGGTTCCTAGGCATGAGCGAGTCGGCTTTTTTTCCGCTTGTCATATACTATCTTACCACTTTCTACCGACGGGGTGAGCTGGCGCGACGTCTAGCTTTGTTCTATGCTGCATCCAACATCGCAAACGCATTCTCTGGGCTTCTGTCTTTCGGTGTGTTCCAAATCGAATCCAAGCTGGACAGCTGGAGATATTTGTTCATCATCGAAGGAACCTTGACAGTCTGCTTCTCGTTCTTCGCCTACTGGTATCTCCCGGAGTCGGCGTACAAGGCCAAGTTCCTAACTGAAGCTGAAAAGCAACTCGCGTTTCAGCGTATCCAGATTGATTCTTCTTCTATTGTGAACGAGAAGTTCAATCTCAAGCACGCGCTGGGTATCTTTAAGAACCCATCGACATACGGCTTCCTTGCCATTGAGATATGTCTCGGTGTACCACTCCAGTCTGTCTCGCTCTTTCTACCCCAGATTGTTGGACGCCTCGGCTACGACAAGATCAAAACCAATCTGTACACAGTCGCACCTAATATCGTCGGCGCATGTGTGCTGCTCATTCTGGCTTTCGCGTCTGACCACGTGCGCCTGAGGTTTCCATTCATTGCGCTCGGTTTCTCTCTCACCTTCATTGGCTTCATCATTTATGCGACTATCGACGTAGAGTCCAGTATTACTGTCGCATATTTCGCGACCTTCATGATGTGTTGGGGTACTTCAGCCCCGTCCGTCCTTCTGTCGACTTGGTACAACAATAACGTTGCAGACGAAAATCAGCGCGTTACGCTCACATCTATCGGAGTGCCACTAGCAAACCTGATGGGTGTCGTAAGCAGCAACATTTTCATGGAGAAGGAGAAGCCAAAGTATGTCACTGCACTAGCCACGACAGCAGCGTTTGGGGCCACGGGATGTGCGTGCGCGCTGTTGCTGGGAACGTTTATGGTCTTTGACAACGCGCGGAGAAACAGGAAGCAGGGTGTGAACCTGACTGCAAGGGATGTGAGTACAGAGAAGTTGAGGGACGGGCCGAAGAGTGCGGACTTCAGATGGTTTTTGTGAGGCGCTGTCCTGCTAGATACACTCACAGGGCGTTTGGGATGCATCTCGTCTGACGGACTGGATCCATGGTGTTTGTGGGGCCTCCACAGTCACGCGCAGCCATCACCCGGATCCGGCTGACGCTGGAGTAAGGTTAGGAGAGTGTTACTTCCGAAAAGCATTGTGTTGAGTCTAGTACGGTAGCAACGACGAGCATGTGAGCACTTTCAATGTATGCGTCTAAAAGGAGAAACGTAAAATGTGGCCCTTCAGTACCAAACTGTAAATCAATAGGACGAGATGCCATGAAGCAGCACCGCCCGCGTCGGCCGCGGCAATGTGCTAGTGCGGCCCGGCCTATCTTATCGGGGAGCTCTAGCTGCGACATGATCAGCCTCACGGGGCCGCACTCGACTCACACGTCACGGGACGGTGCTTTGGAGCTGCCTATCCTTCGAACTGACCATACACTCTTCCTTCAGACACTCGATACTCCCTCGACGGAGTTTGTCTTTTCTCACACATCCTCTCCACTCGACTCCTACTCCACCACGGTGCGTGATAGTTCCATTGATAAGCATCCCGAGCTCAAGGCGGCTCGAACACACGCGCCATGGCGGTCAAAGGCATGGTACCCATTCTCGTGGGCATGATGCTGTTGACAGGCTGCTGCAACACGCTGCTCACCAAATATCAAGTACGTCTCAGCCTTGATCACAAAGCACCACCTAACCTCGCCCCCAGGACATGCAGTGTGTGCGCAACTGCGATTCCCCGAACCCCAAATACCGCGAACACTTCGAGCAGCCCGTGCTCCAGACGCTGCAGATGTTCATCGGTGAAATGGGCTGCTGGCTTGTCATCGGCCTGTTCTCGCTCTGGCAGCGCTATGCCAGTGCTCGTGCAGGCTACGAAGCGATCCCGGAGAGCGACGGTATTGCTACACCGGCGAGCGACGAGAGCGAGGCCAGAGACATTGTCAACCCGCTCAAGCCTGCGCACCCGGATGATGAGGGCAGAATCCCTCTCGAGGGCAGAAGCGTCTTCTTGCTAGCGCTGCCAGCGTGTTGCGACATCGCCGGCACGACATTGATGAACGTGGGACTGCTCTTCGTGGCAGCGAGTATCTACCAGATGACGAGGGGAGCGCTGGTACTGTTTGTTGGGCTCTTTAGCGTGTGGTTCTTGAAGAGGCATCTTGGTCTGTACAAGTGGTTCAGCTTGTTCGTTGTGGTCTTTGGCGTCGCTATTGTTGGTCTGGCAGGCGCAATTACCAAGGATGACAAGGCGACCCCAGGCCACAAGTCTACCCACTCTGATATGGTGGCCTTCGATGTGGCACCGCCCATGTCTCAGGCTCTCATGACCGTCATTGGCGTGCTGCTTATTGCTGGAGCGCAGATCTTCACGGCTACCCAGTTTGTGCTCGAGGAGCGCATCATGGAAAAGTATGCCATGGAGCCGATCAAAGTTGTAGGATGGGAGGGCATTTTCGGTTTTTCCGTCACCACAATCGTGATGATCATTCTGCACTTCGCTATTGGTACTGGATATTTCAACGCCAAAGACGGCCTGTACCAGATGACGCACTACAAGGGCATCGCCGTATCCTCCGTCCTGATCATGATAAGCATTGGGTACGTCCTCTTCCTTTCCCCATTAACGATTTCGCTAATTTCCCGCAGTGGCTTCAACTTCTTCGGCCTTTCAGTGACACGCACGGTGTCTGCCACATCGCGCTCCACCATCGACACATGCCGCACGCTCTTCATATGGGTCGTGTCGCTTGGTCTTGGTTGGGAGACATTCAAGTGGCTGCAGGTTTTGGGCTTCGCTTTTCTGGTGTACGGCACGTTCCTGTTCAACGACCTGATCAGACCGCCGCTGAAGGCTTGCGTGGAGAGGAAGCCAGAGCCTCTGCTACCTGAGGACCCTATTGAGCATCACTGAGCGTGGAAGATGGTGCACTTGTACATAGTCCGGCGGGTAGCGCATGTTGGGTAGCATTATGTTTTGGCGAAACAGCATGCTTTGTACTTTGAATGTGATTGGCAGCTTAATGCACATGCATGTATTCACTTCACCTTGCAAATGAGTCGTGAAAGCATAAGTGGAGGAATGTCTGTGTGGGCAAGTAAGAGTGTTGAGAAACTTGTTGATGTCGGCAGAGGCTGCTGAAGAGACGCGCCTTTTAAGTTGGCTATGAACATCTCGACATGCAGACCATGTTACACAAACGAGGCCAATATTCGACGAGTCGCAAGGCATTCACGTAGGGTGTTGGTGTGAGGCGCCGCAGAAATGGCCCGTGCGCTCTTGGCTTCACACAAGCGAGCCCACCACTAGCTCCCACTTCGAAATCGGCAGCCGCGACTTCAAGCGCGACTTCACGACAACCACGGCAAGGCCTTTCTGATTTTCAGCAGCTAACCACAGTCCGACAATATGGCCACTACTCAGTCTGCTATGTGAGTCTGCCCCGCAGCACGCTATTGTGCACTGTGTGCCTTTTGAATGTCATGCTAATAGTGCAACAGCTCCAAGAGGAGAAAGTTCGTCGCTGGTACGCTGCACCCATACCCACCCCTACCCTGAGGATAACGAGAAAGACATCGAGAGACATTGGCGCAGGACTTGGAAGATGGAGGAATAGTTGGACGCACAATGGCGACATTGAGGACTATGCGCAGGGCTAACAATCACCGCAGACGGTGTTTTCTACGCCGAGCTGAACGAGTTCTTCCAGCGCGAGCTCGCTGAGGAGGGTTACTCCGGCGTTGAGGTCCGCGTCACACCCACTGTCACCGACATCATCATCCGCGCCACCCACACACAGGAGGTCCTCGGAGAGCAGGGTCGCCGCATCCGTGAGCTCACCTCGCTCATCCAGAAGCGCTTCAAGTTCCCCGAGAACTCTGTCTCCCTGTACGCCGCCAAGGTCCAGAACCGTGGTCTGTCCGCCGTCGCTCAGTGCGAGTCCCTCCGCTACAAGCTCCTCAACGGTCTCGCCGTCCGCAGGGCCTGCTATGGTGTCCTCCGCTTCATCATGGAGTCTGGCGCCAAGGGTTGCGAGGTTGTCGTTTCCGGAAAGCTCAGGGCCGCCCGTGCCAAGAGCATGAAGTTCACTGTAAGCATTGCGCCTGGAAACAACCGTGTGAGCTGCATTCTAACACCTCTCAGGACGGTTTCATGATCCACTCCGGTCAGCCCGCCAAGGACTTCATCGATGAGGCTACCCGCCACGTCCTGCTTCGCCAGGGTGTGCTCGGTATCAAGGTCAAGATCATGCGCGGATCTGACCCCGAGGGCAAGGCCGGCCCGTCCAAGACTCTCCCCGACTCCGTCACCGTCATCGAGCCCAAGGAGGAGCAGCCCGTTGTCCAGCCCATGTCCCAGGACTACGGTGCCAAGGCCATCGCTGCCCAGCAGGCAGCTGATGCCGCCAGGCAGGCTGAGCAGCAGCAGGGTGAGGGCGAGGCCGCCCCCGCCGCTGAGGAGCAGTAGATTGCAGCGTGATTGCAGGGCGCATGAGGTTACGAAAAGGCACAACGATGCATCTTCCTTTGCACATTCGGAATGGACGGGTCTGCTTTTGATTTTGAATGGGCGGTTATGGAGTCGTCACACATACTCTTCGATACACCCAAATACCAAACACCAAAACACGGCTCTGGCCACCGATGTGGTTCGATCTGATCATTTTGCGCATTTGAGATGCCTTGCGTGAGCTAACAAGCGTAGTCAACTCATCTGCATCAGCAGCACACGCATGCTGTACAGTTGAGGCCCTGCTAACAATACCTTAAACAAATACTGCTGTATCCTTTCTGTCCATACAGTGAGCTTCGTCACTTTACGAATGTTCGGGCTCTGCAGTGCCAACGTCCGAGCGCTGATAGCCACGGTAGTTTCTTGCATATCGACTCGGTGCGATCTTTCGTATTGCGCGCATGCCTGGCTCCGCGGATGCCTTTACAGTAATCTCGTGCCACGATGGAGGCTTGTAATCAACAAGAAGGCTATGTTTGTCTTCCGATGTTTTAGTAAGACACTCTAGAATCAAGCACTCATTCCCTAGCTGAGGTATGGATATGCAATATCGACAGTGGCGTGACCTGCCACACGAGGCGAGAGGTCCTATCACTCAGCTCCGCACCGGTCGAAAACAGGCTCGATGAACTAATTTAGATGTTTCCATGCCCTTGTTGACCCATTGAAACACTCAGGGGCGCGACCATGGTCCTCGGGTGGGCTAACCCCAAACCTCCCTCCCGGCCCGTCAAGCTTGATCACACAACACCTCGACCTATCCGCCCTGCCACAAGCAACCGTCGTGATCGCCAGGTCAGCTACCTGCAGCTCGGATTCTCGAAGCCCGATAATGTACCTTGTGATCACCAAATTTACCCCAGACAGCTGCTGGTCTCGGCTCTTTAGCCTTCCGCCCCCAGATGAGGAAATCCTTCCTGAGCTGTAGTCTACGCACGGCGTGACAGCGGCTCGGCACTTCACCGCGTCGATATTAGCACGAGTTTCATTTTCTCCGGCACTATGGGCGTGTTCCTCCAATCTGTAGGATTCCTGGCTTGTTTACCCCACAGTGGTTCTCGCTTACTGGTTACGGTATCCTGGCTCATTTGCTTGAAACTACACGCCATGACCTCACTGGCCGAGGGAAATGCATTTACTGGACGGATATTGAACCTGGCCTCGGCAGCGGAAGGCACGGTGCGTAGGTAAGCTGCTCGCATGTACAGAGCCTTGGGGGGGGGGGGGCAGCACGGCCTGGAGAAAAGGACAGAAGTATATATAAAGCGAAGAGATCAGCATGCACATCCCAGCACCGCACCGCACCGTCAGCCCACAATGCGTCTCCCCTCGCTTTTCTCCCTCTTCTTCGCGTCCACCGCCCTCGCGGCACTGCCATACAAGGGCATCGACTGGTCCTCTCTGCTGGTCGAGGAGAAAGCCGGCAAGCAATACAAGAACGCTGCGGGCCAGGTGCAACCCCTCGAAACCATCCTGAAGAACACGGGCGTCAACACAGTCCGCCAGCGCATCTGGGTCAACCCTTCCGACGGCAACTACAACCTCGATTATAACATCAAGCTGGGCAAGCGCGCCAAAGCCGCGGGCCTGAAGATCTACCTCGACTTCCACTACAGCGATAACTGGGCCGATCCGGGCAAGCAGATTGTGCCTGCAGCATGGAAGTCGCTGAACCGCGAGGCGTTGATTAAGCAGGTTTACGATTACACCAAGAGTGTGCTCAACCGCTTCCAGTCCGAGGGCATCCCATTGAGCATTGTGTCGATTGGCAATGAGATCACCCCAGGTCTGCTGTGGCCGATTGGGCAGCTGAGTAACAGCGATGGGCCGAAGAACGTTGCGGCACTGCTGAAGAGCGCATCCAAGGCTGTGAAGGAGAGCAGCTTGAGCAGCAAGCCCAAGATCATGATCCACCTGGACAACGGTTTCTACTGGGGCACTCAAGTACGTTTTCCCTTTCCTCATCCACAAACCCTCCGATCCCAGACCAACTTTGAATCCCTACTAAACAACCCGCACAGGAATGGTGGTACGACCTCGTCCTCGGCTCTGGCGGCGGCCTCTCACTCTCCGACTTCGACATCCAGGGCGTGTCATACTACCCCTTCTACAATGCTGACGCCAACCTGGGCTCCATCGCCTACAGCCTGACTCAAATGGCCGCAAAGTACGGCAAGGAAGTGCAAGTCGTTGAGACCAATTGGCCGTCCTCGTGCCCCAATCCTAAGTTCCCCTTCCCAGAGGACACAAAGAGCATCCCCATTAGCGCTGCGGGCCAGTATGTCTGGATGCAAGAGGTGGCTAAGCGTGTTGCGGCTGTGCCGGGCGGCAAGGGAACTGGGCTGTTCTATTGGGAGCCTATGTGGATTGATAACGCAGGGTTGGGGAGCAGCTGTGATTGGAACTTGATGGTGCAGACAAACGGACAGGTTATGGAGGGCATGGGAGCGTTCAAGGTCATTTGAAAGGTGCATAGTGGTTGTTTGATTCGATTCATGTGAATATTGTGGACACCAAAAGGTTTGTTACTTTCGAACAATGGATTACTGGTTGCATATATTTATGCATTGATCCTTCAAGTATGAGCGCCTGAGAAAGAGGATGAAAGATGCGATTTATGCTCACGAAGAAAGTAGCCCGAAGCTATGTCAGGCTCATTCCACTTCCCACACACAATATCGTCGCACCAGATAAATGTAAGGGAATCAATGTTTATTCAGACTACGCCTATAGGAGAGAAGGGAAACTACACAATCAACAAACGCCATATCCATAAATAGGCGCCTTCGAGCGCCTGTAGCTGCCAGCCCGTCGGGGTGTGGTGAAGATCGCACCAGCGCCTTCAGAAAGGAGCGTTGCCGTTAGTACCCAATTTGAACGCCAGAAAAGCACCAAAGATTCTTCAGAAGCACCTACGGGCATGCTGTATATCGCATGGTTTTCCACTTGATGCTTATCGGGTCTCCTCGTCACTAGCATCAAGGATATCGTACTCCTCGTCGGTCATGAAGCTCTCCTCATCGGAGTGCAGGGCGACGCTCTCAGCATCCTCGAAGAATTCCTCATCCGAAACAACAGTCACGGTGCGAGCAACGGTGCTCTTCTCTGAGACCGGAGACTGAGGCTGAGCAGTAGAAGGCTCGTATGTGCTAGACTCGGGCGACTCTTTGTCTAGTTGGGGGAAGATCATGCCCGAGGCTTGAGGGGCAAGCTGGCGCTCAACTGGCTTCTCTTCGACAGGAAGCTCAGCAGTCTCGACCTTGGGAACAGAAACTGGTCGAATGCTGGCCAACGCAGCTGCATGCTCCTTACGACGATTCTCGAGCAAGCGCTCAACTGCAGCCTTGCGAATCTGCTGGATGCGCTCCATCTTTTGTTTCTCGAGTTGCTGCGCCTGAGACTGGCGAATAGCTTTCATCTTCTCAAGCCTCGCCTGCAGAAGAGATTCATACATTTGTGATGATGATGAAGATGGTTCGGCAACTTCGGGGGCATGAGCAGGGATTGGAGCTGGAGCGGCAACAGTCTCGATGTCGCACCATAGGCGGTGTCCAAAGGGAATGCCATCTGCAGTCTTGAGGCGCCAGTAGGAGATGGCAGTTCCCTCGCGCAAAGGAGCCTTCATGACCACACGGAAAGACACCTCGTCACCAACTTGGACAGGAGTACCAACAACATTGCTCTCGCTGGCATCAGCAAGCTCGGCCTGGCTAAACGCGCGTGAATTGTCAATGTTCAACATGTTGTCGCCACCAACGTGTCGGACGCTGCAGCCTGCAGGCCACGCGCTGGGGCCGGGGTTGCGGAGAGTCCATATTTGAACGAATTGTTGACCAGCGCAGATCTTGGATCCATCGACGATGGTGTCACGAATGAAGTGAGCATCAAGGTCCTCGTGGCTGGGCTCGGTCTTCTTGACAGCAGGCCTCTCCTAGACAAAATTAGCATTATGCTGGGCGATGTGATTGGTAGCGTACATACCTGAATAGGCTCAGCCAAGAGATCCTGAATAGCAATCTTCTCCTTCTTGACAGGTTCAGCCGACGGCCTCATGTCGACGATAGTCTGCACCTGGGTCGCAGCGTTTGTGGAGGAGGTGGCAGGAGCAGTCTCAGTGGCAGTTGAACGCCTAGAAACTGGTTGACGATCCCCAAGCGCAGTGATCGAATTGTCGACCTTCTCGTCCATTGTGGTAACGCTGACATTACGCACAGGCGTCTTGAACTTGATGAGAGGGTGCGTGTGGTTGTGTTTGTTACTTGGATGCGCCTCACAGTTCTGGCAGAAGTCTGTGTCGTGGCATACGGCGCACTTGTAGCGCGTACCTTCAATATACGACAAGTTTTCCTTGTCTTTGCACAGAGGTCCATCACAGTAAATACCGTAGTGTCGGCAGCCACTCGAGAGAGGCTCGGTGAGAGGCTCATAGATCGGTACAAAGCGATGACGGGGATGGATGATCTTGGCGCTCTGCAAGCACTCAGAGCAGTAATCCCAGTCTGGGCAGTTCAGGCACTTATGGCGCACGCCGTAGATGAACTTATCGCATCCATCGCAAACGGCATTGTGGCGCGCGTTTCGGCCAGCGTTGCACAGGGCGTTGCCCAGGGCAGACAACGATGTTTCGGAGGTAGCCCCCTTGAAGGCGTGACCGGGATGATGGCCGTGCTTGTTGCCTGTGTGGCAATCAAGGCACAGATCGTAGTCCTCACAGACTGTGCATGTGACAAACTCTTTCTCAGAAAGGACTAGCGATGTCAATAATGGAACAGCAATGGATCAAAGTCAGCTTACCCTTGACGCAGCTATTGCAGGTGCGAGTCGCCTCTTCATCATACGTGACAGACTGCTTCTCATCGGTGAAGGCACCAGGGATGTCCTTTGGCTCTGTTGACTTGACCTTTGGCGGGATGCGCTGGGTGGTGCTATTCACAACGTTGCCATTCTTCACGAAACGCTTCACCATCCAGTGGCCTTCTCCAGGGCAGTGAATGCCCGAGTCTACACAAGCGGGGCAGAGATCATAGTCGCCGTTGTCACACACGCTGCAATGGAAATGCTCATCGTCCATGGGATGGTTGCAGTTGTTGCAGTACACAACCCAGGCAGTGCATGCCGCTGGCTTAGGGCGGAAAGTGAGTGGGATATCCCGTGGGACACTTGACAGCTTGTCAAAGAAGGCTGTGGAATGGGTCAGTATCTGGCTGTCATCCGTCTCCTTGATATGTCAGCACTTACCCTGACGAGTCGTGAATGGCCTGGGTACAGGAGCCTCTCCATCATCTGCAGGTTTTGGAGGTGAAACAGGGCTGACAGACTCGAGCTGAGGTGCTTCCGGTGAGCGTGCAATGACCGGAGAGATCGGGGCAGCAGCCTGAGGAGTCAAGGTCTCGGAGCTCATTCGGAAGACTGAGGGATCTGGAACGGCTGCCCGCGGAAATGCAGGGAGAGCAGGCGTGAGGAGCTCAGTAGACTCGCCTGGGATGGTGGCCCTCAGACGGAGCTTGAGCTTCGCCTTCGCGGCGCGGAAAAGCGTCTTGTAAACTGCTGGTGCGTTGGAATCGAGGGTGACGTATGCGGCGGCTGAGTCGGAGTAGCGCTCAAAGACGACGTTCTCGTCATCGCGGATCTGGAGGCCAGCCCGAAGCTACATTTACGATTGTCAGTTCACATCGTTGCCCATATTAGAGCTTCGGCGAGCTTTGGGCCCATCCGTTGCCAAAGTGAGGCGGTAGCCTAGGGTCCGGCAGCGTAGATGAGTGGTAACGTACCTTTGATGGAAGAACGCTTGCTCCGAGGTCCTTCAGAGGTAGCTTGAGCTTCCGGGTCTGGCCGCGGAAGAGGATCTTGATAACGATGGGCGTTTCC
Organism: Stagonosporopsis vannaccii; assembly: GCA_028584115.1. Taxonomy (NCBI): domain Eukaryota; kingdom Fungi; phylum Ascomycota; class Dothideomycetes; order Pleosporales; family Didymellaceae; genus Stagonosporopsis; species Stagonosporopsis vannaccii. Next base: position 120,777 of record VWXS01000003.1, read on the forward strand.
AGCGTGACGGGTACTTGGGTGGCAGCCATGGCGGGCAAGTGAGGCGGCTGACGATGGTCGACAGTCGTCGGCAAGAGAGAGGGAGAGCGGCGCTGCAGACTCGCTGCGGCGCGATGCTGCGTATACGAAGCAGCTGTCGAGAGAGGTAGTTGCTGTGCAGTGCAGGTCGGTGGGAGTGGAGGCTGCAGGTGGAGAAGGTGAGGTAGCTGGGGCAGCGGTAATGGAGCTGCGGCTGCCTAGCTCGGGCGGACTAAACGTGATGCGAGCACGTCAACCGCGGTACTGGAGCCACACGTTGCCTCTTGCAGGCAGCAGGATGCGATTAACGAGCAGAGCTCGAGGCAGACCCTCTGCTTTGGCAGTTCACTGAGAGTACTGTAAGAACAGTTTGGTCACAGCTCTAGCAGGTCTGGTCAAGTTGATGATGCTACAACAGATGCACGTGAGGCACCGATAACGTTTCCGGTGCGTGAGGGCAAGGGCGGTCTAGCGCGGAGCGACCAGTATCATAGGTCTGACGCAAGCGCCTTTGGTTCACCACTCTGGTAAGAGGGCTCCAGTCGACAGGGCTTCGCAGGTCTGGCAGGTTGACCGCTGAATGGTCATCTGATCGTTCCATTCCACATGCAGGGCTCTATCTCGGTGCAACGAACCATCGCCTCGCTGACTGCCTGGCCCTAGTAGTTGATGGTGATGCGTGACCAATAACTTCTGAACTGCTCTATACCGACAATGAATTGTATATCTCTAGCTATCCTAGGAGATGCTTTGCACTCGACTTGATTCGTTGCAGCGCTGCGAAACCGTTGCTCGCTGCGCGGAGAAGATGCGCCGTGCCCCACACGCCACGCTAATGCCGTTACTAAGCCGAGCTCCACAACTTTTTCTGTGGAAAACTGCAGGAAAAGTTCGAGCCTAACATTACTGCTACATATTTTGGATCAAGATGTCAGACACAGAAATGAGCTCGGAGGAGGAAGTCAAGAAGGTTATGAAGAGGGAGAAGAAAGAGAAGAAGGCAAAGAAAGATAAGAAAGAGAAGAAGGGCTCAAAATCCAAGGCCGAAGCCGAATCGAACTCAGACAATGAGGGCGCCGAGACACCCGCGAAGAAGCGCAAGCGTGAAGTTCTTCCCGAAGAAATTGTCGTCGACGTTGGCCTTCCCGAACCAGCTTCAAAAAAAGCTGCTCGTGCTGCGAAAAAGGCAAAGCTGAACCCCAAGCCAGCCGCTGCTGGTGATAAGGATGCATCTGCAGATGCAACAACAGATGGCGCTGCCACCGAGGCAAAGAAGGGCGAGGAGAAGAGGTCAGAATTTGGCGTGTGGGTTGGCAACCTTCCGTGGTCTGCCACCAAGGATTCTTTGCGCACGTTCATAACAGAGAACACCGAGATCAAGACAGAGCAGATCACCAGAGTGCACATGCCTCCGTCTACGAAGCCTGTTCCAGCCCACTGGACGACCAAGCCCAACAACAAGGGCTTTGCATACGTCGATTTCTCGACTGAACTCGCCATGTACGCATGCATTGCCTTGACCGAGACCAAGATGGACGGCCGCGCGCTGCTCATCAAGAATGCGAAAAGCTTCGAAGGCCGACCTGACAAGCCGAAGGTAGATCTGGAGGAGGCTGGTGCTCGCGGGAAGCCGGTGGCTAAGGCTGGCGGCCACCCACCGAACAAGCGTGTCTTCGTCGGCAATCTCTCCTTTGATGTTACCAAGGAAGATCTTGAGGCCCATTACCGCCCATGCGGCTCGGTCGATAACATACACATGGCGACTTTCGAGGACTCTGGGAAATGCAAAGGCTACGCCTGGGTGACGTTTGGAGACGTTGAGGCTGCGACTTGCGCTGTTCAGGGCTTCGTTATGAAGACTGAGGCAGAGGTGAAGGCTATGAAAAAGAAGGACGCGGAAGACGCAGATGATGATGAAACTGAGGTTAAGAATCCTAACAAGAGGAGAAAGTGGCTTTTGAACAAGCTGAACGGCCGAGAGATGCGCTGCGAGTTCGCCGAGGATTCTACAACACGTTACAATAAGCGCTACGGCAAGGACAAGCCGGCCGCCCCCGTTGACGGCGTTAACCCAGATCGCTGGAAGAACTTCGGTGGTGACAATGATCGGCAAGGTGGCAGGAGGGAGCCGCGAGAGCCTCGTGCGCCGCGTCCTCCCAAGAAAGGACCCAACAGCATCGAACCTGGTAAGAAGATTGACCCTAGGTCGATCAAGAGTGGTTCGGCGCATATGAATGCACAAAGAGCTAGCCAAGCTATCGTGGAAGGACAGGGCAAGAAGACCACCTTTGAGTAAACTACCGGTGTAGAGTCGTGCACTGGTTATGGACAATACCGCGCTGTGTCGGACGTGACTGCTCAATCTGGGGAGCAGCTGCACTTGGCCTGTTGTTTACAAGATACCCATTCACCCCACCATCACTTGCAATCAAAACCTACCATTGGTTATTACATCTCTAAAGTCCATTTCTCCAGGTCCTATGTCAAATTCTTGCGCACCAGAGTCACATCTAGTCCCGCCTACGAAAAGACGGGCATTGTCTCATACGCGAGTCTGCTAATAAGTATGACCAATACCCACCACAGCTGGCCCTTTCCCGATGATATATGAGCAGACGCGATCAATAAAAAACTGCGCCCAGACCAAAGAGGAAGAAAGCGACAAAGTCTGGATTACGCAAGGTCGACGAATATGGAAAGTCTAGTGTGAATGCGGCCAGAGATAGCCAGAACGACGCTCTCTACATATGTCCTGTCACGACTGGAAAACCACTCATATTGACACATTCTTGCACATCATTGTAGCCCACTGAGCTCGACTCGAAAATATAAGTCGCCCTTGGCAATTACAACTTGTGCGATACTACCAAAACATGTTCTTTCAAAAAGACATCCGGCAGCTTCCTGAAAAACATATATGGGGACGGCTCTACTGTATCAGGTATTGTGGGGACTGACAACGCCACACTAGGCGGTCTTTATGTTGAGAATCAAGTCATTGAGCTGGCCTGCACGCTCTCGCCTCAATTCATTAAGAGCGCGGGAGACGATGTCCTTGGCCTTGCATTCGGCAAATTAAACACTGTCAAGCCTGTCGGTGTTGCAAGGCCGGTCGAGGACACGGTCAGTCCTGGTTGCTGTCCAATGCGACAACAGAACGGCCAACTAGCTCTCTCATAGATAATACAAGATGATATCAAAGAAGGTCAGGAGCTCTGTCCCTGCTGCCTTGGCTCCTGGCGCGACAAAGACCGCATCGGTCAAGGAGAATCTTTTCCACATTCGGCCACATTGGCCAAGAACTCCTTGATCGTTGCGGTGTCAATGAACCCCACTGTATTGGAATTGACACTACAGAAGGCTCTTCGCAATTCGCTTCAGCCTTTGCATCCATAAACAGCAAGATCATCACCGCGGCCCAAATACTTCCATCGTCAATACTGGTACCGCTCTCGCGCTAGTCAGCGATGATCTGTGTAAATGAATCTATGAAGCAATCCTGACGCTAGACTTGACGGAGAAAAATAAAAGCTGGGTATTTTCCATTAGTGTTACCATCGAACTGCTACCTCGGGCTGCATAATCATCTGGTGACAAGCAGTTCGAAGTCCAGAAGGAGGGTTTGCAAAAGTCGGGGGTGGTATGCAGTACGGCGGTATTCAGTCGAGGGGCACTTCAAAGCTCGATATCTTGCGTGACGCGTGGCTGAAGGCTGTATGTGCTATTTTCGATTAGGGCAAGAAGAGTTTAGGCGTAGCGCAAAGAATTGAGGAGAACCAGAACACGGCGATGGCACCAACGGGCTTTAAAGAGCCGTGACCTATCGCGCAATGACACACAATTTATACGGAGCGCGAGGAACGTGTCACATGGCAGGGGAATAGCAACGGCTTCTCAGTCAAATAATGACCTTCATTACTTATTAAAACTAGGTACAGCATCGTTTCAGATCACCGCGCTCTACACATCCCGTCCCCTTCTTTCCAAGTCAACACTGCAGCCCAGTTTCGACACCATCAGGTCTGGTACTCAGACAGATCAAGGTCCGCCTCAAGGTACAGCTTCCTCGACGATGCACCAACGTATATCTTCTTGGGGTACTCGCTGATGACCCAGTTCTGGCTCTCTGTCTCCCAGTTCGACACATCACGACGGAGGATATCGGTCGAGAACGTGACAGTCTGGTTTGGCTGGATCGATAGGCGGTCGAAGCCGCGCAGAACAACGGCTGGGTCCTCGGGCCCGCCCAGGCTAAGATACAGCTGCACAACTTCGTCACCGGGGAGGCTGCCGTTGTTGGTGATGCTTGCGGTGACGGTAAAGAGGACGTCCCACAGCTGCGGGTTGCCTCCTGATCCGCCGCCAGCAGCGATGCGGGGCTGGGGCGAGCCGTCAGAGGCACCTTCAGGCCAGGTGTAGTTCAGGCCGTACTCGGGGTCGAAAGAGGCCTCGGCCAGATCGGTGCTGTTCAGGTATGGGTAGATGAATGTGCCCTCCCTGGTCAAATTAGCGGGCCACTGGTAGTCTTCGATGTTGGTGCTGAAGTTGCCAAGGGTGGGTGCGGCGATGGTCTGCCCGGTGGTAGGTGTGTAAGGACCAGCGTTGATCTTCTGTACGCTCAAGTTGGAGTATGAGAACGTGGTGTAGGAAAGACCAAAACCGAACTCGTACACGGGGGTAATATTCTTCTGATCAAAGGCACGGTAGTCGATGAAAACGCCTTCCTCAAAGTTGTCCTGAGGAGAGTCGTTGCCAGCGATGGGATCGTAGATCAGGTCAGGACCGTATTCCTCTTCTGAAGCACCAAATGTGAAGGGCAGCTTGCCACCGGGGTTGACACGGCCATATAGGACGTCAGCGATGGCGTTACCGGACTCTTGACCAGGAAGACCTGCCCACAGCACTGCCGTAACGTTCTCAGAGTCATAGAATGAGTTGACCAGAACGGGGCCAACGGAGTGAATCACGACGATGGTGTTGTTGCAAAGCGAAGAAACATTCTGAATCAAAGTCTCGCCATCGTGCCAGATAGTGAGATTGTTGCGGTCACCGAAGTTGCCATCGACGGTGATGTAGCCCTCACCGGAGTCTGCATTGACGAAGACGATGGCAACGCTGACCTGCGCGGCCATGGCCTGAATCTGAGTGTAGGCATAGTTGTCAATGACAGATGTGAGCAAGCCGCCATTGTCTGTAATCTGGCGCTTGATGGCCTCAAGAGGTGTGATGAGGTAGGGGAAGTCAGACGTTCCAGAGCCCCAGCCCATGGCGAGGGTACCGTTGTCACAGCCGCGGTCGGGGCAGCCATTAGGTCCGTACTGGTTCTCTCCAGCATCATTGCCGAAGACCGCTGTCCACTTCTCGTTGCCAGTTAAGGGAAGTGCACCGTTGTTCTTCAGCAGAACGGTCGACTTGGCAGCCGAAGACCGGATTGCGCGGAAGTGTTCCCCACGAACATCGACGTGCTGGTTGACAAGCTCGTAGTCTGCCTTGCCGTAGAAGTTACGGTAGTCGTATGTCTCGCGTGTCCAGCTGTTGAAGTTTGTGTCTGTGTTGTCCTGGTCACGACCCACGTAGTAGTAGGCAGCCATGATACGTGTTGCAGCGTCGTCAAGGCGCCACTGAGGAATAGTGCCATTGAGGATGGAGATGGTAAGGTTGGTGCCCCAGAAGGAGAATCCAGAGTTGAAGCTTGTATCTCCAGGCATCGTCATGTCAAGACCAGCTTGGGTAGAAGAGACACCACCATGTTGAGCGTCCCAATCTGACAAGATAAATCCTTGAAATCCAAGCTCACCCTTCAAAATATAGTTCTGAAGGTATGAGTTTTGGCAAACCTGAGAGTTGTTTCCCTTGTTATAAGAGCACATGATGGCGCCCGTGCCGGCGTGCACAGCATCGGCGAAGGGCCAAAGGTACAACTCGTGCAAAGTCTTATCGTCGACGTTGGAGCTGATAGCATCAACAAAGCCAAAATCTTGGAAGTTTCCTGGCGAGCGGAAGTGCTCCTGTTCGTTGAGGATATAGTGTTTAGTGCAAGCGATGACACCAGCGTCTTGGATACCACGGACGGTCTCAGCAACAGCGTGACCCGACAAATACGGGTCAGGAGAGAAGCCTTCCCAATTGCGCTGCCATGGATCAGTAAGGCTCAGAAAATAGCATCTCTCGAACTTACACCGCCCTTGGGGTTCCGGCCAATAGGACCAATAGCAGGCCTGCATCTCGTCAGTCTTGCATCTAACGCGATAATTCATGCGCCGAAGTCATACCCTAGCTGAACATCAACACCCTTACCACGGTGCTCTTGTCCCATTTGGTATCCACGACGGTAGAACTCGCCGCGATCCCAGGAAGCAGCAACCGTGCCACCAGCAGGGAAGGCAGAGACATAGTCAGCGAAGCGAACACCCAGAGGACTGTCCTGCAGACACAAAGCTTTGAAGCCCAGACGCGGAATCTCGCCTACGTTGCCGACACAGTTGTCGCTTTGCCAGCCAGTACCGGTTGTGAGATTGACCTTCTCGAGAAGAGTCAATTGCCTCACAAATGCTTGGGCTTTAGCATAAGCTTCCTAACATGGACATAAGTGCTAAGCTTAGGCGAAGTGAAGCTTTATACGTACAGCCCAATCGCCAGTACCCTCAATCCATGGGCTGGGGTAGAAAGGAGGGCTTTCGGCGTTGTTCAAGGGACTGGAGCTGTTGGTAGGGTTTGTGGTGTTGGGGAACTGTGCTACTGTCAGCTATGGTCCAAACAAGCAGAACAGAGGTGCCTCAATTAACTTGAAGGAATGGAAAAAGCCCAGCGACAAGAAAGGCGGGATCCGGAAGCATCTCTGCTGCTTGCGCGAAGCTTCAAAGTGCAATTGGCGTTGTTATGTTATGCTGGTGTAGAAATGTTTGTACGCACCGTTTGGGCCTGGACTAGGCCAACAGCCAGCAATGCTTGTGCGAGCCGGTGCATGGCGACGGTCGTGCTGCCAGGGTGACACGGGGAGCAGCAAAACTATATTCAACACAAAAAATGTGAAGCCTTGGACAGGTAACAGGACAGACTCCCTGGGGCGCGCGACGTCAATGGCCGGGCAACAATGAGAGCTTTATGGGAGCTACGACAGGGAAGTAGCTACTTCCAAGCTACCCATTAATTAGCTCCACACGCGTCGAGCGATACCTTTTCCTGCGTGGATGGTCAGCACTCTGCTGATCGCACCACAGTTCCCCCAGCGACTCACTGGAGCAAGGCCCGAAGCCTCCGGAGTAGCGCGTCCGACTTTGGCGCCGTCAAGTTCTTCACGGCCTTCAACACCTGCTAAGCTTGCACCTCCCCACTTTTCCAAGCCTATTCCTTGCAGATGTATACATGTACCGCGAGTACTTCATTGCGCGTCATGGCGCTCCGCTCGGCACGCATAGGTACATCCCGTCTCCCTTGGGCAGCACAGGATGGGAGATTGCAGCTGTCACTGCCATGGCCTGGGCCATCATGGATATCGTCATCTGCTTGCACCACAACCCTGTCGTAGACTTAAGCTCCTCTCGCAAGCCGCTGCCGACGCCACAGAAACCCTAACGGGGCTGACCAGCGCTGTTTGTGCCGCGCTATCGTCGGCGGCGGTGCAATTCCAGCAACGGTGATGCGGGGTCGGTAGCACACCAGCGTTCCTTCACGCTGTACTCCGCCTGCACGACTTGCTCTTGGGAGTATCTAGCGTGTGCAGTTGTTGTCCGTGATCTGCTGATTGACGGAAGTCACGCTAGGTACATGCCCGATGATGACACAAAGTCCTTTGTGGGGACCCCATGTTCCATGGCAGAAACTCGGCTCATCTGTGTGGGGTAGCCACCCCATTGCGGGTGCAAAGTCTTGTTGTTGTTCGCCCGCGGCGATCCGTCGTAAAAGGATTCTGCCGTCACGGGAGCGTTCGCACAGAATCTCGGCTCTAGAAATCTGCCGGCGGTTCACAACACGGGCGATACGTCGCGGCATGACGAGTACGATGGTCCATGTCGTGACTGAACAGTTGCTGCATCTCACTCAGAATATCCCGCCGATGAACGCCCTCACTCTCCTTGGCTGCCAATAATCAAGTGCGGAGTACTGACAAGATGATCACATGTTGGCAACTGCTAACCACTCAGGCCTACTTTGGCCATCTCATTTGCTCCTTGCCTACTTTGATGAACACGCACAGATGTGCAACGAAGCTAGGAGGAGGCTCGCTCAGGCACAGAATGGAAGCGAGCACAGCGCTTCTACGCGCCAGCGAACCACGGAACCCGGCTCTCGTGGCTGGCGGCACCGTTACACTCCAACGATGATCGATCTGAAGCGAATTCGCGCTAATCTACTTACATGGCTCAGCCGCAATGAATGTTGCGTTCGGTATCGTAGGAAGCTACCTTCATTCCGATCAACCGGAGTCAGGCCGATCGAGGCTTTGTGAAGGCCTTCCGCTGCATTGAATCATCTTCCACTGGCGGCATATAAGAGAGATACTGTGTGAGGATTTTCCTTCAATATGCTCAAAAGCATCTCGCAAAGGGTTTATGTTGTTGTGTGTCATGAGGGATTCCTATGCGGAGCGATCGACAAACTGGGCGACAACATACGGCCGAAGACTCTTGGAAGACTCACCCCATCCGACCAGTCATCCGCCATGAGCCGGCTTCATGGATGCGATTTGATGTTCAAACCTCTGCAAATGTCGCAGTTGCGCCCTCTAAATCAGAATGAATGTTCAGGGAGTATGCACAGGGCGCTAGACGCCGCACCCAGAGAAGGAAGGCGTCTCGAAGCCTACAAATCAGGCAATTCATTGCTAACAGTCCGGCGCTCCTTGACATCCTGTCGCTAACGCGAATTGTACAGACTGCAAGGAGACTGGTCAACTTGTCTTCCTAATGCCCTGTGGTTGCTCGACTTGAAATTCCAAAAACAACTGCAAGTGCTTCCACCAAATACAACCTTTCGAGACCCTAAAAGCATCTTCATTCGTCTTTCATTGGTCTCTGATCTAAAACGATCATGTCACCGCCGGTATCTTCTTTCGATCTACCGTACTGTCTTTGTCTTACATGTATGGATCTTCTTGAAGTCTCAGCCAATGATGCTCAATATCACACGAGGCTGCCTGCAGGCAACACCGCCCCAATCTCTGAGTCAACGACTATGGTACTTGCCTAGGTCGATACCGAATCAGCCTGAAAGTCGTTTAAAAGGTAATCTATGTAAGTAATGACTGAACTGACAGCCAAACCTTTCGCCATGGGTTCTCGCTCAACCAAAGTTGCAGATGTGGTGCATCCGCACGCGGTGGCTATTGCCTCACCTACCCGGCAGAACCAAGGAAGAAGCAACGACACAAACGGACCGGGACCCTGCCAAGGCCATGCAATTCAGCCTGCCCAAATGATTTTGTCTTCCTCGCGGCCATGCGATGATATCAATCTCGAAACCTCAAGCCATGAAACTATTCCCTCCAGGCGCCGGTACAGCGAACCTGCGAAGACAGCGACTATGGCTATGGAATTGAACACTGACGGAGTAAGACACCTTGCAGCTTTTGAGAGCTTTATTGCAGAGCGCGACCTGATGGCGATCGGCGCCGTAAGCGAAGATTTGGCTACTCTAGATTCGTCTCCATCTGTGGAAGAAATAGCCGAAGACACCGAAGAACCAGAAGTACAATGTGTAGCTTGTTGTGCACAGCTACCAAAAGCGAAGGACCTGAGATACGCGAAGGAAGTAATCCGGCCTTGCAGATCATGTTACAGCGCCTACTGCATCTCCTGTGTTAAGAATATGTTTCTTACAGCCTGCAAGGACTCTACCCGGATGCCCCCACGTTGCTGCGTACAAATACATCTTCACTACGTCAAGTCTCATCTGACAACGGAGGAGGTTATTGAGTATAAGCTAAAATATGAAGAGTGGAGCACGCCCAAGCCTTTCTACTGCCCGACACCAACTTGTTCGACCTTTATTCCGGAGCGATTATTGCTGCTGCAGAACAACAAGGAAAAGGTGGACTCTGGTATTGGACTTCCGACTCCATGTCACATCCAGTGTCCGAAGTGTGAAAGTGAAATTTGCATGGACTGCCGCCAGATAGCCCATCCAGGAGTTCTCTGTGCGAATCTAGATCTTGGTGTTGATGCAGACACTGCAGCACTTCTGAAAGCATGGGGCTACAAGCGCTGCCCAAAGTGCAGCCAAGGACTGAAACGTATGTACGGCTGCAACCACATGGAGTGTAGATGTGGAGCGCATTTCTGCTGGGGCTGCATGAAGAGTAGGAACGAATGCGAGGGCGGTTGCTATGAGCATGAAGATGATGACGATGAAAGTGATTTCGAGCCTGATAGACCTGAGCCTCTTGCTGAAGAGAACAACAACAACGATTCAGATGAGGCGAGGATGGAGAACACAAGGCGAAATGATGTGGCTGAAGTGGGCAGCACCTCGCAAGCAACTGGACAGGTTGCGAATGATGCTTCTACAGCTTCAAACCCGACTCCTAGACCACGCAACCTAGACGGTGGCTCGGCACGCTATTGGGAAGATGAGGGTCTTAACTTCGGCGAAGAGCCTACAGACGATGTTCAAGATACAGCTTGGAACTGCGAGCATGACTTCGAACCTTATGCAGTCACACTCGCAGAAGCGATCTCGACATCTCCTTTGGCGCACGAGATGGATTGTGTCAGGTGTTGGTCTGCGATACAGCCTGGTATTCAAACACAACCAGCTACCATACCGATTTCAGCAGCCACTCCAAGGCCAAGAACACCTGCTGTCGGGGGCCGTGGAGGTCGCCGCGGTCGTGGACGTGGCATGGTAGCTAGACTGCGACCTGCAGCGTACGTGCCTCCACGCGGCCTAGTCCGCTCAGATGCTACTGTCAGTACTGCACCACACCTCACGGCACGACTTCCGATCGGTAGCCCGAGGCATCCGGAAGCACAGTCAGTTCCCATGGAGGGCATTCGGTACGGAATGGGAGAAGATTCTACAGAATCCGAGACCATCGCGAAAACCAGAATTGCAGTATCAAGTTCCAATGTATTCAATGGCCCATCCACAACTTACAGCGTCGCGCAAGAGTGCAGCAGATGTAGCCTCATCGTCTGCAAAACATGTGCTGATTCGATCCTCGCGCGACAACAAGCACGCGAAGACGAGAAGGAAGCGGAGGAAGAGATGCAGCCGGAAGAGGATACAGAATCTGAAGAGGAACCTCAAGCAAGCGTTGAGGTGCCAGTTGCAGCCGATGACGATGAACAACCACCTCCTTCGCTGTTCGACTGATTTGAAGTTTCTGTCACTGAATCGCCTGGTGGGGTCTGTAGGTATGATGTGTATTGCTGTGATCAATTGTCCCTGGGCTGGTGTTGTTGGCATGGCGAGGCGTTATGGCTGGGTCCAGTGTTCCTCTACTATTATTGTTTAAATACACAACGAATACTCAATGAGCTGAAGACGGAATGTTGAAGCTCGTCTGTATCTTGCGTGAAGAGATTCTCATCAACCTACTTTCAGGCCTGGGTGGTGTCGAACGTTATGCACATTTCTTCAAGTCTTGGGCTGATGTCCCACTACGCACTTCAAAGCGAGGCCAATAACCCCTTTCCATGGCCATGGATAAGCATAGATGTCTGAAAGAAATGTCTGCCTCGTCCGATGGCGGCATTCCGAATTGCTACACTGAGTGCTCTGTGACTGAGGTAAGGCGAAATTCACGCTCTCGTACTGCTGGCAAGGGAGGATGCGACAAAGCACGAGTAATTGCAAACGTGTGAGAATTGCCGCGCCTTGTATCGAACTACCACTGTGGCGTGAGCGTCTTGGAACGTGTCCATGTCGCTGGCTTCTCCGTCGGGTTGACGACATACAAGGAAGACTATCGCCATTGTAGTGGCATGATGGGTTTAGTCGATCGCCGCGTTTATGACACCAAGATTGATCGTGCAAACAATTTTCATTTAGATCAAGAACATAACGACCCCGAAGGGGACCGAGCCGTGGGCCAAACACAAACAAGGAGTTCATCGCACTTAAGAGAGAAATGTTGACACCAATACATGAGATGATTTTTTCTGCCGTCCGTCCTTTTAGAGAATCCTTATATCGTGTCCAGCTCCTCCGTTCAATCATCCCTTCGTCAGATCGCTTTGTTGTCGTATCGTAGAGACGTCGTTGGTGCGAACGTCAGGCACGAGCCGCAGGAGTCGTGCTAGTGGTCGACGCAATGTCGAAAGGCGTCTATGCGCCGAGGCTGGGGAAAGCGCTGGAGTCGCTGACGTTAGGGGCATTGCCACGAGCGCCGCCACGGGGGCCAGCAGCAGGGGCACCACGGCCCTCGCCACGACCACGTCCACCACGACCCTCTCCGCGAGCGGGACGGTCACCACCGCGGCCACGGCCCTCACCGCCACGGAAAGAACCACGGCCCTCGCCACGGCCACGGCCGCCACGGTCACCACCACGGCCACCACGGGCACCACCCTCACGGGGAGGAGGGGCGAGCATGCGCTCGCTGTCGAGCTCAACGTGAACCTTCTCCTTGCGCTGGCGCTCACGCTTGGCCTTGCCGCCAGAGCCGGCGAAGAAATCCTCCTCCTGGCGCTTGACCTGGGTGCCCTCGGGGAAGTTCTGGGAGCTGCCCTCGTTGGCCTTGCGGAGGTTCTGCTCGCCAAGCTTCAGTTTCTTCTCAGCCAATTCGGCGAGGTAGGCAGCGTAGGACTTGGAGTTGTCCTCGGGCTCGGGCTCAGCAGCCTCGGCCTCGGCATCCTCCTTGACGGCCTCCTTCTCCTCCTTCTGGGCGATGGCCTCACCGGCTTGCTCATCGGCAAGCTCGGCCTCGCCAGTCTCGGCGCCCCAGCCGTGGGCAGCCTGCTTTTCGTGCTCGCTGTTCGAGTTAGAGATCTCCTTGCTTGCGTTGAGATTGTGTGTCATACCCAAGGCCAGTCCTGGAGTGACGGTCACCCTCCTGACGGGCAAGACCACCACGGCCTCCACGGGCACCACCGCGGGAACCACGGCCGCGACCACCGCGACCACCACGCTGCTGCTCAGGCTCTGAAGGACATCAGTGTATGTTGATAAGATTGGAGACGCAATGTACTCACCGCCAGAACCACGTGCGCGGTTGCTGCTGGCACCGACACCGCGGTCCCTAAAAGCTGTGTGCCGTCAGTCCAGAGCCCTAATCGCCCACACTGCAATCCATTGCAACAGCTGTGCTTCCTCTCGAAAGGGGATGCCTGGACGTACCGTTGTCGTTGGCGTTGTTGCTCTGCTTGGCGCGGCTCTGGTTGCCCTGGCGCTCAGCGGGGGGAGCGGCCTTGACGTCGGAACCGTCGCGCTTGCCGTGCCTGGGGGCGGGCTTGTCAATGGCCTTTGTCGGAGGCTCAGCGGGCCTGTTGGGGTCGAGCTCCGGGTCGTTGCCTGCGGGGTCATGAGCGAGTTTTCGCGAGCGGTGAACTTCGAAATAGCATACCCAGCAGCTCGTACATGTTCTGCAATCATCGTTAGCTGGTATTCCATTGTATACACAACCCCAGACGCCCCATTGAGGTTGGCAATGCAGCGCGGGGCTGCAGCGGACGCTTGAGCAAGGTGCAAGCTCACCTTGGAAGCAATTGTCGTCATCTTGATGGTTTAGAGCGCCTTGTGCGCTTTGCCCTCCTAGATGCGCAATCTGCCGGGGTAAAAAGAAAAATGCGAGAGCTGGCCCTACGGTTCTAGGGACTGGACTCTCGGTGGTGGCTCTCAAACGAGGTGTTGACGCTGGTGGAAGCACGCTTGCAGCCAGGCAAGGAAATTCGTGTGGGTTGGTTCGCTTAGTCAATTACAAGGTGGGGCACGGGCCTCGACGTGTACTTCAAAGTGCGCATGACGCTGCAATTACTTGAGCATGCAGCGTGCCAGCTATAGTCTGGATCACTTCTTTGCTCACTTGCAGAGCGCTGTGGCATGTTTGGCGCTGCCTGCGCTGTGCTAGATGTTGCTGTCTCAAGATTTGGCCCGGTTCGCTAACCGAAGCAGCTTTGACTCGAGTTAACGTCATCCCGAGGTTAATGGTGGTGTGGCAGTGTGCTTATTGCGCCCTTGCATGGACGTTGAGCATTGGCTTTGGTATTCATGTATGTACAAGGCAACAGTCGGTCTTCCAGTCGAGTGACCGACTGCGCCGAAGAGGGGTTCTACCCGTTCCCTTCCAGCCAGTTCGGTCGTATTTCCCTCAGTGTAGAGAACCGTGAACAGCTGATTCAGCCTGAACACACCCATTGATGCTCCTCCCAACTCGCGAGGAAGAGCTGTCCAAAAAGCTCAATTCCTTTTCAAAAGTGTTGCTATAACCGTACAGCTGGAATGTCTATAAAACTGAAACGAAAACAATGATGCTCCCGCATCTTATGAAAACAGAACTTTTTAAATGGTGCCAGGTCTATGGCCACCGGTTGCCGTGATTTGAGGAACGCCGTTATGCTGTCTGACAAAGTCGAAGCCAGTTGTGACGCCCGCTAAAGAACACATTAAAAACGTATCGGTCGGTAAGGTTCCTGATGTCGAAGGTAGGTGTCCTATATACCCTCCTCTTAACCTAATCATATTCATCCTTGCGTCGATCATCTCGATTCGTACATTGTGGGGAAGTGCATGCTAGCAGATAGCCCGAACGGATCTGCATCCAACATGGGATCGTAGGGATCGAAGAGGTGGTTCATATTGTTGAACGGCTGGTTGCCATCATTCGGCGCCAGCGTGGCTGGACTTGCGAACGGTGGATTCTGCGCGGGTGGCATTGGTGGGGGCATGCTGTTCGCGGGTGGGAAGTTGTGGTGTGGAAAGGGGCCGGGGCCGGTTGACTGATCGCTCGGTTCCTCGTGTTCGTAGTTGTCGGCTTGCTCGTCATACTCCTGCTCTACACGCCAATCAGCCTAGGATTACAGGGTCCTATACCTAAGGAAGGAGAAATAGGGGTCAGCTTGCCTAATTGGTTCATGTGGTCCGAGTACTGTGTTTGGTAGAAAGAGGATGGGCCACTGCTTTGAGTTATGCCATTTGCGCTGGGACCAACAGTAGACACGCCCTGGATGCCATTCGCAGGCCCCTGATTTGTACTTTGCCTCTGCGGGCCTGCAATCATGGGGTTAAAGTTGGATCTAGGCGGCTGTGGTCGCAACTGCTGCTGCTGCTGCTGCTGTTGTTGTTGCTGAGGTGGAATAGGCCCAAAGTTGGGCGACACAGAGTGACCCTGAGGTATGAAATTGGGCGAGCGCGTTGCTGACTGTGCAGGTGAGGAAAGATGAGAACCTGGGGTAGGCTGCGATAAAGGGGAACGCTGGATAGGACCATCTGGCTGTATCATGGGTAACCCATTGGTACCATCAACCTTGGGTGGCCCTTGCAATGATCGCCTCTGCTGCTGCCTGTTCAAGATTGCACGTTGCTGAAGAGGAGGCTGGTTCGGAGACGTGAGTGCAGAACCCGCAGGCCTCGTAGGCCCAAGGTTGGGGCTTCCAGTCTTCGCGCGCAGCTCAGCCTGGACGTCAATGCCTAGTAGA
Source organism: Stagonosporopsis vannaccii (assembly GCA_028584115.1). Classification (NCBI taxonomy): domain Eukaryota; kingdom Fungi; phylum Ascomycota; class Dothideomycetes; order Pleosporales; family Didymellaceae; genus Stagonosporopsis; species Stagonosporopsis vannaccii. Next base: position 136,370 of record VWXS01000003.1, read on the forward strand.
GCATACGTTAGCGTGTGTCGGCGATGAGCTTTCAGATGAACAGTCGGTACCTTTCTCCAGTAAGACTCTCTCTAGTAGAGAGTTCTTATACCGGAGCATAAGACATTCGTCGGCGGCGTTGCGGTGACTGTTCTGCAGGTTCTGCAGTGTCTCTTCATGGTGCTTAATGGTGCTCTCCAGTTGCTTGATGTACTCGGTGCGTCGCTCGCGGAAGGCGGCCTGCGCTTGCCTGTTGCGCTGCTTGCGCTCTTCTGAGGTGGCATAGATCTTACGGCGTTTGGTTAGTCCAATTCGAGACATGTCATATGGCTGCGCAGTTACGGCGCTCATGATAGGCAAGATAGTGCGATTATGGGTGCATGGAGAGGCTCACGGGTTTGCGACCGCCTTTGCGCTTCTGCTGCTGCGGGTTTTCCTGGGTATATGTTTCCGCCTGGCCCGGCTCGGGGGAGTCTTCGATAGAGGACGTCGAGCCCTCGCGCGGGTCCTCTGCTTTGCCCACGGCGGCCGTCATAGCTGTTACGCTATTATCTCCCATCTGCGTCCACCGTACCCCTCCGATCTGGAAGAGGGGCACAGGAGCGCCAAGAAGTGAGATAGACGCGACGAGCAGGCGTCGACAGGTGCGGCAGGAGGCTCAGTATCGGCTAAGCGCGCGCTGGGGTAGACAGCCGCAGCACCGGGTCGAGTAGCGATTGCGTTTGTTTGGGGGTTTGATAATGTCTGATAAGAGTCCAAGGAGTCGAGCGCTGTGGGTGGCCGCGCAGAAGTTGTGAGGTAAGCTCTTGGGTAATGAAAACGAAAGAGGGCCAGCGGAGGGGCGGAGGTGCTGGACTTCAAAAGGCGCGGGCGGACCACGTCCAGTCCACGGTGCCGAGCGCAGCTGCTGTGTGCTGGAAGACTGCGCTGCAGAGGACAGCTGATGGCAGCGAATTGCAACCGAGCGCCCACTGCTGGGCGCCTGCACTCGATTCTAGCCAAGGCGTGCGGAGATGCGGTTGGCGGACCAGCTCAAATTTTTCTTCGCGGGGTGCCCTCTGCATCACCGCTGCCCTCGAGACTGTGTGCATCGTGGAGGAGCCGTACAAGGCAGGGACTGCCGATACGGCCGCCTGCACCGCATCCAGCGTAGCTGCGCTCTAGCTCCCGCGCCACCAGGCAGAGTTTGTCGAGCATCTCCGGCTTCTCCAAGCTGCCAGCATGAGCCTCAGCGTTATCAAGCCTGCCTGCTCCCCAGTGCGCTGCGGATGCGTGGACGGCGTCATTGCGTCCAGCATGCATCACTCATGAACTTTTTGCGTCCCCTTGCGACCACGCGCTGCCAAAGCCGAGGAACTGCCACCAGCGGAAAAGCTAGCCCGGGCGGCCTGCTCCCTGCACCGAGGCCACGCCCTGTGAGACGTGCAAGACTCGCTATGAAATCACTGCGCACGCGGATTCAAGGGCGTCGTCGTAAGGCTGACAGTGCAGCAACCTGATGTGATGTTGATGTTGGTGGCAGAAAAAGCATTCGCGCCGTCACGCTTAGGCAGATCACCCCAGCAAGCATTTCATCCTTTCGCCGGAGTGCTGTGTAACAGTTATACTCCTCAGCTGCGTTTACTTGGACACCGATCAACAACCCAACAGGAACCTCATGCACAAGCATGGAGTACGCCGGAGCCATCATAGAGGCTGATCACAGGAAGAGCTTGGCCTGCACCCCGCTTGACTGGCGCCAGCACGCGCGAGCCTCTGATTCGCAAGCACGCGTAGGGCAGTCTTCCCGGTACGTCCGCTGCTGAAAATTCGCACTTTGGAACCACTCTTTGCCATTCTGTCGCCTTGAAGTGCGAGCTGTGCTCCTATCCCAATCCGGTAAATAAAGGTCATGCGCCGCATCAGCTGCGAACAGGTGACCTTGACACGGCCCACAGCTCAAGAGTCGAGACTCGTACGAGACTGCTGGTTTCATGTCCAACGCAGCCGCCATGGCCATCGTCGAGTTTGCGGGCCGATTTCGTGTCGACAGGCTCGTTGCATTGATGCATAGTAGATTGAGAAGAGGTGAGCGAATCTGGCAAAAAGTTGTGCAACAAGCTCGATTGCCCATGAAGGCACATGAGAGCACAAAGAAGCTAAATGCAGCCCCGTTAAGCATTCGTTAAGATGAGGTGTAGAAGAGAGATATTCTTGTCATCGAGGTGAAATGCAACAGCTCGCGCAAAGATCACCAGAAGCTGTACCTCCTGCCTTGAACCTGCTGGCAACGAACATCAACATATGGAGACACAGCATACGAAAACACAGCACTGTACAATGTCAAAGCTTCGCACGTGTGCGTCATACGTTGTTAGATCTGGCTCGGCCTCATACTTGAATGTACCAATTCCAGGCTCGAGGTCCGGGGCACTTCACGCTTCCTTCCTGCCCTCGATCTGCGCATCCTGCACGTGTGTTGACTTCCATGATGATTCGGGTGCGCTTACCACTCAATTGCGACGGTCGCATTTGACGTCCACAGTGCTACGCATAACCACCATGTACCCCTCAGGCGACAGACCTCACCCCAAATCAGGATATCGAGCATCGACATAGCTCACATGACTTTCTTCCTGTTTTCAACACTTAAGGATACAGCATCAATCACTCGGTCGATATATAACCAGCAGTTGCCAGCTTTCTAACGTGCTGAACACCACGTACGCTTGAAACATACGAGGGAGCGCTGCTGCTGGGCAGGCTGCGATGACATTGGCCGAGCTTGCTGGACGGCTGTTGAAGGGATCAGGTCACTCACAGTCGCAGCCAGGAGCAGGCCTATACTCGGACACTCGACCTTCTTTCGAACGAGTGAACGGGTCGACATTCGTGGCGCTGCCTGAGACAGGAAGTAGTCGGTGCATGGATGGTGGAGGCCTGAACATCAATACGATCGGCGAGAAAGCACCCTCTGTGCATGCTCCATCTTGGGGAAAATGTCGTCCCTTGTCCGACATTCGTGAGCTTACTGAACCAAGCCTGGTGGATACTATACCACGAACGCTACTTTCAGACAGTAGTCTTCCTCGGAATACATCACGACCGGACATATCACGGAAGCCGTCCACCACATCGAAGCATCGTCCGAGCACCGATGTTCGACGAGGCGACAACCAAAGATTAGAAAGAAAGAATAGCGTCAAGAGCAATTGCGGCAGATCTATGTACCGAGGGCGCTCTTCCAGGACGCCTTCGCCGCCAAGTCCTGCAGATGATAACAGCTCTTACAGTGTTTACAGCGTTCCGGCTGGCAGCGTTCCTCCTCGATCTTCTTCACGTGCGCACACACGTAGTGCTTCTCACACTCGGCAGGCTGCTGGGGCTTTGCTATCGTCCAATACTCAACCACTACTTACAAACGCTACAACGCAGGAAAAAACGACGCAAGCACTGCCTCTTCCAGGACCTCAACATGGTCAGTCACCATCACCTTTACGCTATGTTGCTACTCAAATAGATTCTACACTGTATGTTACCAATCGTGGGATACCTTGCCGAACATTCAGCCGCATGCCGCTTTCGAAGGAACTCCTTGAATTTCCTACGCATCGCCATCCTCGAATCGAGCTCGGACTCGATCTCTCAGCCGGCATCTTCGTGGGTGGAGGATCGATCGTAGGTGCTGTTCAGATCAGTATCGATGACGCGGAGCGAATACGTCACAGAAAAACCCTAGATATCGCCCGCATATCGATTGACCTGCTCGGTATAGAGGAAATGAGTGGGAACAGACGTTGCGTTTTCTTGAACCTTGCAACGGAACTGATCGACAAAGACCATCCCCCACCCCAACAAATGGTCTACGATCAAAAACCGATCAGTTCCAGGGAGCTCTTCTGGCATCTGACGCCCTCTGTAACCCATTTGGCTTTCAATTTGAGCCTGCCACTAAACGTTGGTCCTCCACCGTTTCAATCAAAGAATGCACGTATCCGATACACACTTTGTGCATCACTCCTCATCCGTGATCAAGGCAAGCAGTACATCGTCCGGGCCTCGGAAACTGTTACTGTTCTTTCAGTATATGATCGTAAATTCTCCAAGACACCCACTCTGAAGGTTCTTCTAATGACTAAGCAGCCGAGAAAGCTCTAATGTCTCTTCCAAGTCCTCTTACAGCCTCGGATGAATGGGTCAAAGCCCGCGATGCGTCCCTTGATATTGTGCGAGTAACAGCAAGTCTCCATAGACAAGTATGGGTTAGCGGGACCAGCATCTATGTCGATGTGCACATCGCGAATAACAGCCGCAAGATAATCAGAAAGATCGAACTTCAACTCGAACGAGATATACTATGCTATAAACACGTTCGTTTGGTAGCGGTTCTGAGTGGTTTTTGGTGCTCTGCTGATTCGCCACCTTTGTAGGCCGCTGCATCAACCATGGAGAAATCTGCTGGCCAAGCGCGCATATTCGATAATAATGAACGCTCCATTCTCAGCAAGAGCCTAGTCAGGCAGGGTGCCGCTGGCTGGCACGGCGTAGAGTCTCGTCAAACGCACATACGTACTTGTGATCTGGAAGTGCCTCGCGGTCATGCTACAGTCAAATGCGGTATGTACATACTTACAGTTCAGGACGGAGACATCGCTGATAGCCCAGGTAAATACTTTGAAGTAAGATATTTCCTCAATGTCATTGTTGGAAGCGCGCATACGTTAGTCGTCGAGCTCTTCAATGCGATAGTGCTCACTTGCTAAGACTGCACAGCAAGCTGGTTACTGTTCAGCTTCCGATTGTACTCATCCATATGGTAAACGTACTCTGATACCCAGTTTCACAATCGGTCTAACATTCTTTAGAATTCACTCGACGTGGTGCCGAACTCAGTTGCGCAGGTAGCTCTGGCTATCGAGGAAAAGCGCACCGCATGCATCCATCAGCATGGAAACTCTCCATCCGGGCTTAATCGGAAGCGCTCACAGTCTGTCCAGGGCCGCGCCTTTGCTGCACCGCGGATGCAATCGCTAGATCGCATGCGGGCGCAGGTCGAAGACCTTCAGGAGCTTGGAGACATACTCGATCACAGTCCCCGCAAGTATGCTATGTGTCGCATGGAACCGAATTGGGACTATCATACACCACCGTCCAACCGCAAGGGCAGGGTCGTTGACGACGGCGTAGCAGCAGAGCTGCAAGATCGACTGCGAAGGGTTCGCTCAAATGAGACGATTGGGTCGAATCGAAACACTCTGAATCGAGGAAACTCGTCAAATTCGAAACGTGCAGAGTCGGCACTGGGGTTTAGAGAGGCAGAAGTCCGAGATGATATGGAGCTCGCTGGTTTAGGCGTGTCTGGTGACGCACCTTTCAAAGAGCGACTGGAGAGGAGCCGTTCACGTCAATGCCAACATGCCAAGAAGAGAAGCGTTGAAAGGTGGAAAGGCGTGGCATCATCAGGTGTAGGATGGCTGAAGGGGAACAACGGTGGCAGCAAGGACGAACGAGAGCGAGAGGATTGGGTCTGAGAACGTCAATGCTCCGTCCTCAAGCTATCCTCCTTTGCGGCTGTAAATACACTGCGTCAGTCACTCCTTGTGAAGGAAACGTTGGAAGGTCTAGGAACACAATATCATTCTTTAGATCATCTCTTCCATCTACGTCGTCTCAGAAGTTCATCGTCAAAAACTTGAAAGGACGGGACGGTCACATGACTCGTGTAACTCCAAGATCGCCAGTCTGCCCTACCTGTGCTCAGCTGGATGTTTGAGATGGGTGTACTGTCTGATCTGTCCGTCCCCAGCCACACCATAAGGTATCTCCTGTTTTGGCTACAAGGATATAGGTTGTTGATGGTTGCATCATGTCAGTGCGCCGATGACGCACTAGCATCAACAAACGCGTTCGGCGAAGTTCGAAATTGCTGGCAACAAACAAAGGGCGACAACCGCAAAACGCTGGCATGTCCCCGGAACAGGTGTCCGCCATGTGTGATTGCAGACTTTGTTATGCATGAGGGTCTAGTGGCTCACAGGGGCTTGCCAGCGAGTGTGGCTCTCCTCGCTGGCATGCGCTGCAAGACGGGGCTGGCGTCTTCTCTGGAAGGGATGAGAAGTGTGTCAGGAGAAGTCGAGGCAGCCACAAAGTGCTTTTGGCACAGTACCGCAAACAAAGAAGGTGATGCGAGCCTACATGTACCTGCAAGGCCTTTGTTGGCCACCACATGGAGCCTGCCTCAGCTGTCGGCTTTCCAACCATGGTTCGTTCGCTCGCCGCACTTGTCGAAAATGCACCATCGCCTCGTGCACGTGACTGGCCATCAGCAACGCGCACGGATGTGTATTACGAGAGTAATTTCGGGCGCAACTGTCGACGTCTGCGGCTCTGTGACTATCTTATCCCTATCGATAGCTCACCGCGGTTGACAGCACGCGCGACAGTTGCCGTCGGTTCATCTGGTCTTCTGCTGGCTGCGCAGACTGCGATTTCCGGTCGACGCCAATCGGTCGCGTCACTGAAAACAAACATCGGCACACGTCCCAGTGCGTAGGAGCCACGGCGACCGCGGCCCACTTCCCAACCCCATCACCTGCGAACGCACCGACACCGCCTGCCACATTGCGCCAACCTCAATATCTCGAGACACACGCATCGCGCATTTGTCAAACAAAACGGATCGCCGACTGCAGAGGTAAGCATGTTCCCTTGGTAGCGGTGGAGGGGCATCGACGTCCAGGACCAGAGCTGTGGCTGCTGGAATCTGCACGGACGCGGTTTGCTCTGAATGCGCCTGGTGCGTTTGCAGGCATGCGCGACGGACACTCAGCCGTCGCATTGCCTGTGTGCTGTTGCAACGGCCCCTGGTGGGCAGCAGCCGCCCGCGAGGCAAGACTCGCAGCAACGGCGACTGGCCAACTGGCTCTGGTCCGGCTAGACCCTGCCCACCACGGTTGCCAGCCTGAGCAAACAGCAAACATTCATAAAGTTGCACGAGTGTCGCTAACTCGCACCCCCTTCAGCACCCGCGCCTATGCAAGATGCCGCCACGAGTGGGACTCCGTTCCCGCCGGGAGCCTGACGCTCAACCGCAGTCCGACGCCGACTCGATAGCCACGCCCTCTCGCAAGCGCAGACGTGTGAGTAGCCCTGTCCTAGGACCCTCGAGGCGCCTTCGCTCACCCGGCCAGCTCAACGGCAACGAGCCCACAGCCGCTGCCCCCGATCCCCCACGCACACGCATTACCGAGTCTGTTGCTAGCAACGACAGCAACACCACGCTCCCCAACGCCGATGACGAAGACCCCGTTGAGCGACAGAACCGAATCATCGCCGCACTCGGCATTCCCTCGACGTACACGCCGAATGCCGCCATCGACTACGCCAACGACCTGCAGGCCCGCAAGAACCAGGGCCACAACATCGCCGCCTTCGCCAAGATAGCAGCCCGCGACTGGTGCTTCTTCGTCCAGGAGACCCGCATCCTGATCGGGCGCGCAGACTCTTCGATTCGTCCCCAGCCGCCAAGCTCCCAGGCAGATATTCCTGGTCATCCACAGAGCGAAGCTCAGTCCGTCTCAAACTGGGGGGTGCACATCGATCTGGGCCCCGAACGCCAGGTCTCGCGTGTGCATGCTGAGATTTATTTCGACTCAGCAGACCAGAACTGGTATATTATAGTCAACAGCCGCAATGGCCTGAAGTTGGACGATGTGCATGTCACGAAAGGCCAGGTGGAGATGCTACACTCCGGCATCTGCATCAGCATCATGGGCACCCAGATGCTGTTCCTCCTCGCTAGCCAGGAGGATCACTTCCATCCCATGCTTCTGCGGCAGGCAAATGGAGAGGAAGCCGGCGAGTCTGACAATGACGGCAACCCGCCTTCCAGAACGCACCCCAGCATTGCTCCTAGCGGACCCACGCCCAAGCGCGAGCACTACGATCCCTTCCCACCGTCTTCTCACCCGCGAAACCGTGAGCATAAACACCAGTCGTCGCAAGCCTATTATAACCAGATGACATCCACTCCGGGCCGCCCACCGCCAGGAACGCCTCTGACGTTTCAGCCGGGAACTGGTCCTCGTAGCAAAGGCTCCCCTGCCACCTTTTCTCGCGGCGTTATGATTGACTCCACGGATGAGGTTGATTACAGCCACGACCAGGCCAAAGACATAAAGCCACCGTACAGCTATGCGCAACTGATCGGACAGGCCATCCTAAGCAATGATGAGGAAATGCTAACTTTGGCAAACATTTATGATCACATCAAGTCGCGGTACGCTTTCTTCCGATTCACCAACGGCGGCTGGCAAAACAGTATCCGCCATAATCTGTCTCTGAATAAATCCTTTGAGAAGGTAGCGCGTCGAACAGACGAGCCTGGAAAAGGGATGAAATGGAAGATTGCCGACTCAGAACGCGAGGAGTTTATTAGGAAGCAACTGTTGAATCCCCGCAAAGGTGGTGGAATAGCCATTGGATTCCGACCCGATGGCTCTGGACCCAGCTCACCTGCGCTCGGAAATCCATCTCAAGCCACTGAACGGTTGGTGGGTGCACTCGACCGCGACCCTAGACAGCAGGGCTCTCGACTAAAGTCTCCGCCACGTTCTGCCACACCGCCTCTGTCATCGGTTCCTGCGCCTAATGAATCGTACACCCCGGATCGTGGCTCTCGTCCGTTCGGTGCACTGAAGCAGTCACCTAACATCCGCGAAATGAACCACTTCGTGACACCTGCTAAACGCCTTGTATATGGTGGAAACGACGGTCGTCATCCTCCATACATCAAGACCGAAGAGCCCAGATCTCATCTTGAATCGTCACCCGGCGTTGATCCTGTCAAGCCCATGGTTCAAGGTCTTGGCCTGAGTGGTCTGAAGAGCGAAGCAGCAAATTCACCGCCTACGCTCTACTCCGACGCAACGACAAGCAATATTCAAGGCAATCACGATGCGAGTCGAATCAACAATGCTCTCGTGACACCGCTCGTTACTCGCCATGCCCCTCGACTGGCACCACCTAGCACAGCACAGATGCCGAGTCAATACATGAACTTTTCGAGTCCCGCACCTTTCTGGAAATTTGTCGACCTTCCCAGTACCCCTGCGAAGTTCCCCATTGATCTCAGTCCGACCAAGATGCACCACGACGAGAAGGATAACGAGGAAGAAGTACAGCCCAGTTCGCCTCCGATGCTGCCTGATGAAGACCGTAGTGCCGAGCCTGAGGACCAGGATGCGTCTGACGACAAGCCTGGCGACGACGAAGATGTCGGACCTGATAGCCCGAGCCGCACCGTGAGCCGACCGGTTAGTCGGCGCGATCGTGGGGGAAGTCAGCGGAGCAGAAGCAATTCGAATGTGAATGTCCTCGGCCCTAGCGGGTTGGGTGGCATGGTCAGAGGAGCAAGTCTGACAAGTTTCGAGGAGCAGGATGAGCCGGAGGAGGAGAGCTATGATCTGTCAAAGTGAGTTCATCATTGCTTGCTTATCTCTATTTGATGGCAAAACTAATAACATGACAGAGGCTTTCAGAAGATCGGCTCGTTTCATCATAGCATGGCGCAAGCTCACGGCGTTGTCGGCCGTTCTGCTATCTAATAACTTTCCGGCGGAAAGTAGGTGTAGTTGTCGAGAAGACACAATAACACGAAGAGAAGACTGCGTATCTATAATTCATCATACATGCAGTCAGAACGCTCAGGATGAGCGAAAGGTCTCAGCATAATGTCGGAGTGCATTAGGAGCATGCCAAGCAGATATTTCTCGCTGGACTTGGGGAACACTGTAATGGGTGAGCAAAGGACATATAATGTTACGCATAGCTTGTTGTATACTCTTTACGTGTAGGGTTTACAGTATGGCGCATAGGAGTGGCATGATTGTTTATGATGTCACGATATTTGACGATATTGCTGTATACCTCCAAAGGGCGCACTGTACAGCACAAGACGACAAAACAGTTTAAATGAAGTTTCATTGCATTCGCGCATCCCCGCTCCCTTGGGTTGTCCACAGTTGTCACTCAATTCGTTTGATTGGTATACACAGTGCTCTCCATCCCGCTCCTTTCCTCAAGCCGTGCGTGCCTCGTTGCCTTCTCACTTTCCGAACGCAGAGAAGGGTAAAGCTCAAGCTCTACCTTAGTTAATCTCCTTGTGCGGGAACCACTTGGACGGCTTCAGATTCTTCTCCTCCAGCGGCGCGTCCAGGACGCCCAGTCTCCGTATCTCGCCCGCAGACGGCGCGTCGTCGCGCTTTATGTTTGCTTCAGCTTTGCGGTACGCGGCTTGCAGGGCGAGGGTGCGGGCAGCCTGTCAAAAAGATACACATTAGCTGGTGTCCTCTTACTAGTTGACCATCCTCAGGGATCTTTAGGAGCTTGTGGGCGAGATATATTCTGCAGAGAGCCAATATTGCCAGAGCAGTGTAGATAGATTTATCGTACCTCCTTCTTGTGGTGCAGACACTCGTAGTAGTCCTCGAGGACGGGCACGCATTTCGCCTTGCCGCTGTCGTCCTCGGCGTTTGTGTTGGTCACGTAGCAGGCGAGGACTTCTTGCCAGAAGGGGAAGCAGCGCGAGGGGCCTGTGAGAGGTCGTTAGCAGGAGCTTTGCGCAGCGGCGGTGCGAGTGCGGCATTATGAGGCAAAGTGGCTTCAGAGGCTGTGGAGGCTGGCGGTTGTGGTGCTGTGGAGCGTTGTTGTAGGGCAGCTCAGTAGCGGCTGGAGTAGTTGCTGTTCTTGGTCTAATGCATGATTCTGCGGGGACGTTGCTGTGTGGGATCGGTGGCGCACGGCGTCGTCTGTGTCGTCGTGAAGTTGGTCTTTGGTGTCTCGGCATGCGCTCTCTCTGCACATTCAGTTGGCGACGCCTGGCGACACCTGCCAATGAACCAGCCTCCCAAACAACTCCAGAACCGTGTGCTTCCATACAATCGAGTTTTGTTGCCGCCATTCCGCTGTGACCGCCAGATGAATGACGAAGCCGTAGATAATCGCACAGCCATTGCGCCCTCCCCGCCGCCTCCGCCGCCTCCAAAGTCGGTCCCAGGTGCCTGAGAGAAGTAACGCATACGTACCGCCAGCGAGTCCGTATCCAGAAGCCATTGTCGCGGTGTAGATGTGGGGTTCCGTAGCCGTACTTTGAGCTTCAACAGACGTGAGGTCGAGCTCGGCGTCCGCTTGTCTGGTTTCGAGCTAGCGGCTTGGCAATGACAATGAGCGTTTCTGAGGGTGCTGATTCGGCCATCACTACACATTCGCTTTGTCGTGCTTGTGATTGTGACTTCTGAAGCTCCCGGTACACGAGAGTATCCATTGAGGAACTTGTAAGCGACATACTCAGTCTGAGCAAAAAGAGCTGGTGGAGGTGTGTGAATGTAAGCACAGTGTACGAAGACGTTGGCTGAGGAATATCCGCTGAATTGGAGACATTGAGGATCGATTTGAGGAACAAGCGGTCCTTGTACAGGATTTGCTACTGCAGTCATATCTACCCAAAGCCATGCAATAGCCTTGTGTTCTCACCCTATGTCCACCGTTCATTATCCTCCAAGAGTCATCTTACTTCTCCCATACCTCCTTCAATGTCCACAGCTGCCCAGCCCACTGCTCCTTAACAACAGGCCAAATTTCCTTTGGATCGAGCACGAACCCACCACCCGCCTCATCAGCCGGACTCAGCTCCAGCGTCCAGGAATGGTTAGCTCCATGGGTAGCATGGTGATGGTCCCTTGAGTTTCCGGTGGAGAAGTACAGAATCTGACAGCCCGGGCCAGCCTCATATGTGCTATTTCTCTCACTCGCGGCCTCGATTGCACGCGCAGTGCCGTTCGCAACGTAGACCATGCGATCGATTGTTTCGGGCAGTGGGTCACAGCTGAAACCCCAGGGAGTAAGAACGAGCTGCGAATAAGAGTGGAAATCAATGAACGAGCGGATGCCCTTGCCCTGTTTAGAGAGCCTGGCGGATAGAGCGTCCAATGCTGCGTTCTCCGGGGTGTCGCCCGGCGCAAGACCGCGGTAGGTCTGGCCACAAGGGTCTGGGGTTGAGCCACCCTCTGGAGGTTCGGCGTCCCATTCAAACTTCCAATTGCGGTTTCCGTCGGTACCGATGCACGTGGTATTGAGTGTGGGACGTGGTTGACGGTTCTTGCGCCAAAGACGGTCGTTCGTTTGGGTGTAAACGAAACCGTCAGGGTTGTGGAAGGGGACGAGGTAAAAATCGTAATGATCCAGGAAAGCAGTCACATCGGCATCACCAGACTTGTAGCCGTCAATAAGCTGGTACGCCAGATACTCGATCACCATTGTCGATATCCACTGTGGTGAAGCTTAGTAAGTCCTTGGTTGCAAAGTCAAGATTAACTTACCTCCCGAGCATGTACGGTCGCGTGCCAAAGAATAACAGGCTTCTGCGGCTTGTCCTTCGTCTTGGATCCATAACCACCTTTCTTCTTGTCCCCGAAGAGATGAAATGCGTAGATAGTCCTGTTCTCATAACTCTTTCCAAGTGAGAACTTCTTAGAATTCTTGGGAAAAGCATGCACTAAGTCATCCCAATAGTCTAGATGGTCCGCGTATGGATGGTACGTATCGTACCAAGAGAGATCAGGCAGCTCACCACGCTTGTGTAACGCTCGATTGTACAGTGTTGGTTTGCTGTCAATCGAACGGATATGGGCTCCCAAGTCACGATTGACAAGGCGCGTATCCAGACGAAGACTTTCAAAAGCAGCCACTTCCTCCGGTGGGATAGCTACGGATAAAGTGTCTCGGATGGGATGGGTGTGGTAATGAGAGAAGTGATTTGCCAAGGCGCGAGCTTCATGGACAGAAGAAGGAGTGATACTATAAATATGGAACCCATCGTAGCTGGCGCCTGAATCGCGAGGAAACGAGACTCTACTCGCTTCAAGTGGCGAGCCTGCCACCAGCGGAGCAAACAGAGCTAGATGTACCAGTCTCATTGTAGATATCTTTCTTATTGGTATGACCAATATATAGAAATGTGCTCTCGAAAAGGGCAGCAGAAAGACCGCACTTATACCACGACGTACTACCCGCGGAACCTTATCACAGCCGAGTCAAATAAAATGGAGCTCTTTCCTCGTGTAGCTACATCCTTTCCCTGGTCCATGGAGTTGAGGGGAAGCTGCATATTCGTCATGTCGCCAAGCTGAAGGGCGAACCCGATTAGGCAGCTGCACATATGGAGCACTTGGCGAACACAATGAACGACACTGCGCATACCCGTTGTGGCTTGCGCGCCTTGGAAATATCAAAAACTTCAGGGTACCCGTTGGGCTTGTCGTGCGTCGGGTGGCGTCATAGATATGATAACCAAAGCAACTGCAAAACCATGCCAATCCATCCTTGCAGCAAAGCTAGCCAAAGACGGCTCTTGCCTGACAAGAAGCAACGTGCCTAAGCAACCGAAGTTTGTTCGGTGAGCTCGGCCTTTTCGTGATTCTCTTCAATGATGAGAAATATCCCCATTATCAGAATTCGAGAAATGCAACCCTGAAGTCAACCAGATCAGCGCAAAGTTGGTAGCACCTGCGGTCAGAGCTAGAGAAAATCTCATACCCGAGGGTGTATACTCAGCTTCGAGGCGTTCGTCGTCACAAGGCTGGTATTCTGACTGGATTTAATGGATCTAGCCGGTATGATTGAGATTGATCGCAGGGCGTTCAGTTAACCCCTTCGTCAAGAATGAGCTCAATCAGGCCGTCTTTAGAACGCTTCTCTGGTTTAATAGTCCAACGTGCCACAGCCATACTAATGAGCCCTGCACTCATTACCAAGGACATCAAATGTGGCTTTGGCATCTCCTCAATTGTTGCTTGTTTGTCTCTCGATAGCTCCGAGGACTTCGAGCGTGAATAGAATATGCGCGACGATACGAAAGGTACATGAGTACTTAAGCGCAGAAATCGAGGCTCGTAAGAGTCCGGCTTTGCCGTAGTCGTGTCCGACCGTTGCTTGTGCGTTTTGATGGCTTCGGAAGGTTGTTGGATATGTACCGTGGCGGATTGCCTTCGCACGGGAGAATGTCTCTTATGCTGTTTTTGGTCCTTTCTGTCACTGCTGGTCGCGCTGAAAGCCGGCTGGTCAGTAGAGAAAGGTGTGAGTGGAGTTGCGGTGAGTTCCATGTGACACGGTTGTGTTATCTCGTTGAATTCGACAGGTTCAAAGGAGGCACCCTTGTTTCGCATAAAAGTCTGTTCTATGACAGGGCTGCCACGCAACAAGGCAGGCTGAGACGCTCCATGAAAATTATGCAAGTGCTGGAGAAAAGCTTCCTCGGATTCATAGAACTCCTGGTTACATGACCGGTATCTGTGGTAGTTTTGAGCGTGCTCGACATGCACTGCTCGATAGCCAGCTCCACAAAGATGACAGTGGTGAGCTTTTGCAGAGGGAAAGTCCTGACAGAGTGGTGGACCGGCATTCTCGGCAGCCACGTCATCGAAGCTCCGTAAGAACCGACAACTCCAGACGCGACAGTGGGAGTGTTCGTTCATGGCCTGTATGTCCGTAAAGACTTTCAGGCAATAGCGACATCGGAACGACTCGAAAGGTGTGGTGGAATAGAGATTCTCGAGATGGTTCTCCCTTCGCTCTGACCACCATACGGACCTAGTGAGTTCACGAGCGGCGAAGTGCTCAGCAACGTGTTCGCATCGCTCTGACCAATCTTTAGATCTCTTTCCACAGAAGCCACAGTGAAGCATGGGGTCGTCCTTCTTCATGGGCGCACCGAATCTTCGCCATTTCAGAGACAAATCTTTGCATCCAAAATTATGTCCTTCCGATGCAAGGAGACGTGCTTGACAGCCCACACGTACTGATGGATGTTTGATATTGGCGAAGTGAACGTGATGTAGATGCTGTACAAAGTGATCGCGACGGTAAAACGTTCTTTGTGCTTCTGGCTTGGATCGGCACTGCTGGTACTTGTGTGTCGCCATGTGAGCATCATCAGGATGCATTTGACCACAGAATGGGCAAGACTGCAGGGCAGAAGTTTTTGTGTCGCAGCATATCCAAGTCGTTCGAAGAGCATGTACTGAGTCTTCGTGACGGATCCATTCGTACTTGGTTTTGAACGCTCGAGGACAGAAAGTACAGAAGAAGGGCAGATCCTTTTGAGGCTGCCCGGCGCTGTTCACGCCATTGATCGACCGAGTGTGAGAGGATTCTTTCCATGCCATTCTTCTTCGGCCACGGCGTCGCTCTCGACCAAAGGAAGACACATTGCTGAGGCTACCGTTCGAGGACACGGTATAGGTGGTCGGTGCGGTGCCTTCGGACGACACGGTTGATTCGACTGCAGACCCTCTTCTTGATGCTGACCATACACCCCTATCGGAGTAGCCACTACCACTGAAGGAGTCACTATCCATAGCAGCCTGTATGTCTGTGAGATCAACGCCTTCCTCTTGATAGGACTGTGCGAGATAGAAGGCCAAGGGAGGTTGAGGCGGTTCGGTAGCTTCTGCAGCATGAACGTCGAGAGCTTCTAGGCTATCTCTTGAGAGTTTTGGCTTGAGAGACGGTGTGTTCTCATGTTGTGCCTCTCGAGCCGTGTCATGGGGATCTGCACGTGTGAGTAAGCGGTGCCTCTCTCCAAGATTTGTTTGCGAATCACCTTCACCCTTTTTCCTCGCCCTTGTGTTATTGAACCAGTTGCGGACTTTCTTCACGTCAAGATTGGCCTGATGTGCAATGATGTCGTATTCCCAAGAGCAGGGATATGGGTTCGTGGCAAACTCGTCCTCTAGAATTTGTCTGGACTCGAGCGGGATCCTGCTCTGGGGACCTTTTCGCTTCGCTGAAGCGGGCTTCCAGCTCGCAGACGAAGTATTGCGTTTTGGTAACGAGGCCTTGGAAGTATTGGAAGGTATGGCCTCGCTACGGCCAAGCACCTGCGTCACTGGCCACTCATTGGCACTGTTCTCCACTGGCCCGCGTGGAGATTCAGCAAGACTATTCGCTTGAGGAGAGGCAGGTGGGGACATCTGGCCTGTGATGAGACCGGTACGGTCATGTGATTGCAATGACATTGAAGGCGTAGGGTCAAGACATTGTTGGTGGTCGTGGACAATAGGGGTGTTGCTGACAGGCCACATAAAAGTCGCCATGTCTGAATGATTGCGCGCCAATGAGCGGTCTAGCATATCGTCCAGCGGCCACTGGGTATCAAGTCCCTGGTGCTCTCCCTGCAATGGAGTATGGTTAGGGACCGCGGGCTGCCAATCCATGGCAGTGACACTCCCAGCGAATGCGGCTTCGTCGAACCCAACATTTGAAAATTGGTTGTGTACACCACCGTCCTTCTCCAGTTGTGCAAAGTCGAAGAACTCTTCCAGGTTGTCGCTCATGGCAGACATGATGGCGAATGCGCGCGTCCTTGCATCAGGCACACGGACGTCAGGCACTTAGTCGCTATTGAGTCAAACAAGAAACCACGGGAGTGGGTGTGTCATGGCAGGTTGAAGCTGCCCGTCTGGCGATGATGGGATGTTTGTTGCGGCGGGCTGGCCTGGCACGCCTTCTTGATCAATTGTCGTCGGGCCAGGCGATCAGGCAACACTAGGGCTAAATTTGGCAACGTCCCTCCGGAAGGTGTGCCCCGAACACTGGCAGTAGCACACGACGGCAGTCGATGTCATGCTTGGACGAGCCCGTGACTAGCACGACCGCTGGTCAAAGTCAGACGCAATGTCCTGCTGCGCGGTCCGATAGATCGGGGGTGCAGCCCTGCAGTTCATGATGGGTCTATCGGTGCCGAAAGCGCGCCAGGCCGGGCTCGCCTAGCGCGATGCTCCACCAAAAAAAGTCGCTCGACGAAGTTAGGCCTGCGCAACGCAAAGCTGCACACCACACGAGCCCACATTGTGCGCGCACAACAGCCCGCCATGGCCGCCGAAGTCCAGCTGCTGCAGCCCGTGAAGCTGCCCAAGGGCCCCTCCACCATCACCTCCGAGCAGCAATACTGGAACTCGTTCACCTCGGAGCTTCGCCTCGACCCTTCGCAGCACTCGTCGCCGGTCACGCACATCTCCATCCCGCCCCCGCCGCCCTCCAACTCGCTCACTGCGCCGCAAGACCTGTTCGCCGTGACCACCGGGTCACGTGTGCAGATCTTCTCCTCCAAGACCCGCAAGGTCGTCAAGACCATCTCGCGCTTCGGCGTTGACGACATTGCGCGATCTGGAAACCTGCGAAGAGACGGTCGTATATTGGTCGCAGGCGGTGACAGCGGGTCGATCCAGGCATTTGACGTGAAGAGCCGAGCAATCCTGAAGACATGGAAGGAGCACAAGCAGCCCGTGTGGACGACCGAATGGAACCCTGCCGAGCTCACGAGCCTCATGAGCTGTTCCGACGATCGCACTGTGCGCCTGTGGGATCTTCCCAGCGACACGAGCATCACCACTTTTGAGGGTCACCAAGATTATGTGCGCACGGGTACCTTCATGCCTGCGCAGTCTGGTCTGCTCGTCTCCGGTTCTTACGACCAGACCGTCCGGTTGTGGGACTCACGCGCAGGCGGCAAAGCAGTCATGGTCTTCAAGCACCAGCACCCCATCGAGACCGTCCTTCCTATGCCCTCTGGCACTGCCGTCCTCGCGACCAGCGACAATGCAATCTCCGTCTTGGACATCGTTGCCGCCAAGCCAATTCATATGCTGCGCAATCATCAAAAGGCAGTCACGGCCCTTTCGCTGGCCAATGATGGCTCACGTCTTCTCTCTGGCTCTCTCGATGGCCATGTCAAGGTCTTTGAAACCTCAGGCTGGAATGTCGTCGGTGGGCTGAAGTACCCATCGCCCATTCTCTCGCTGTCCGTTGTCCCGAGCCAGAAAGAGGACAAGCACATAGCGGTTGGCCTATCTTCGGGCATCCTTTCTATTCGCACCCATTTGAGTGGTGAGCAAAAGGCGCTCGCGCGTGAGCGCGAGAAGGAGATGAAAGCCCTGATGGAGGGTAAGATTGATGAGTACGATCGCAGCAAGAAGCGCAAGCGCGGCAAGGGCTGGGAGAAGCGTGTTCGAGGCAAAGACTTTACAGGCGAGAGCGCAGACATCGTCATTGAGGGTAATGCACGCGGCAAAGTCACAACGGGAGCCCCATGGGCGCACGCCTTGCGACAGGCCCAGTATGCCAAGGCATTAGACATGGTGCTCGAGTCGACGGTACGTTCCAAGCTTCCATCCTAGATGGACAATACTAATACTTTCGCAGGACAATAATGCCCGCACCCAATCTCTCTCCCTTCTGACCGCCCTCCGACACCGCTCTGCGCTACGTTCCGCTCTTGCAAACCGCGACGAGGTCACACTGCAGCCCGTTTTGCGCTGGCTCATCAAAAACATCTCCGATTACCGCATCACTCGTTTGACTACCGACGTCGCCTTGGTGGTCTTGGACCTGTACGCCGACCAGTTAGGTCGGAGTGAAGAAATCGACTCGTTGGTTGATGCACTCATGAGTCGTGTACGGGTCACAGTCGAGGCCAGTCAAATAGCATGGAGTGTGCAAGGCATGGTTGACATGCTGACGGCAAGCGCGGGGGGTGAAGGCGCTGTTGAAGCGTGAGCAAGAAGGCTAGGTCCCGGTTGGTTCGTTTGCATAGCGATGGCGTTTGGAATGGCATACTTCAAAAGTTGGATGTTAGATATACCCGGATGAAGCAAGACACGCTTTGGATGATGGGACGAAGCAAATGCACAATGTTTGGTATGACACCTTGTACATCTTGCATCACAATGTTGCATATACTTGCTGCATTGCGATATAATGGACTATGTCGATGGCAATCAGGAACATGGGTACTGTCCCCTGGCCTGCCCGAGGCTGTCGCGCTGAAACACGGCGCCGATCGAATGACGCGGATCGCCCCACAGTCCCCGCATGGAAGCTACCCCAGAGCTTCGACAGCTCGCTCTTCTTCCAACAATGATAGATTGATTATACCTCTGTTTCTGATATTGCGCGTGGCTGTTCATTCTCGCACTCTGTCCCTTTCGAATGCAATGCGAACCTTCAGCGTCATAGCCGTAGCGCTTCTAGCAAGCGTCGTGGAAGCTTCGTCCCTCAAACCGCCCATCTTGCCATTGATCGTTAGGAACCCATATCTCAGCACATGGCTGCAAAATGCGCGCGAACAACCCTGGAGTAAATGGCCCATGTTTTGGACAGGTGATGAGCTTGGCTTCTCCGTACTTGCATCTGTCCCCGACACCAACAATGTATATCCCCTGCTCGGCCGCCCGCACGACTCGCTCGAACAGAGCAGTGAGTACTACACGATCGCATTCCCCAATTACAAAGGGTCAAGCTACGATGCGAGTACGACAAACTTGACCTACTCAATCCCTGCGCCGCCCAAGCTTGCTAGTACTAGCGATCTCGAGATCACGCTGAGCTTCCTCTCCCCCATAACGCCGACATCTACCCTGCGACAAGCGATACCTGCTGCGTATCTCAGTGTCTACGTACAAGGTAGCATTGATGTATCCATATACGTCGACGTTAACGGACAATGGGTCAGCGGCAAGCGAGACAGCCTCATAGAATGGCGTTTGACTGAGCAAGAGGCTGCTGGCTCCGCCGAAAAGCTGAAGACGTGGAGTGTGAAGCGCCAGGTCGAGCAGGTCTTCACTGAAGAGCATGATCAGGCCGAGTGGGGCCAGCTGCACTTCACTGGGCCGAGCGATGTGAGGCATGAGTCGGGAACATCGGCACTGCTGAGACAACGATTTGCAAGGACTGGCACACTACAGGATCAGGTCGACGATAAGTTCCGCGCCATCATGGATGAGGAGCCCGTGTTTGCTTTTTCCAAGACTTTCAAGCTGAAGAACACGTCCTCGACTGTGTCAAACTCAGCTGGTCAGAGTGTTCTATTCACGATCACACACATTCAGGACCCTGTCACGCAGTACGCCTCAGCCCGTGGTCTTACCTTCATGAGGCCCCTATGGTCATCGTGGTTCCACGATGATAATAAACTCATCAAGTTTCACTATGGAGATTTCGCCAATGCCTACAGTCTGGCGAGTAATTACTCCGAACAGCTACGCACTGACGCCTACCAGTCTGGCTCCTCAAACTATGTTGACATTGTCGCACTCTCGGCGCGACAAGCCATGGGTGCCACGAGCTTTTCTGGAACGCCCGAGAGCCCGTTGCTTTTCTTGAAGGAGATCTCGTCTAACGGTAACAGCCAGACTGTGGATGTTATCTTTCCTGCCTTCCCTTTCTTCCTATACACGAACCCAAGGTGGCTCGCGTACCTCCTTGAGCCTCTTCTAGAACACCAGCTCAGTGGTCAGTATCCGAACAAGTACTCGATGCACGATCTAGGTGCACACTTTCCCAATCTGACCGGTCATGCTGATGGTCGAGACGAGTACATGCCTGTGGAGGAGTGTGGCGACATGCTCATTATGGGATTGGCTCTGATCAACTCTATGAGCTATACCTCTGATTCTGACGCTCAATCTATCTGGTCTACCGTTGGTGACGATACGGACTCTGTAGACTCATCCGAGAAGCCATTCGCACTCACAAATGTTGGTGAACACGGCGGCATATCATACATCGATGATACCTGGGGTGGACACAGCAAGGGTATCAAACAAGCCAAGAAATGGCTAGAAGGCAGTTACGATCTTTGGAAGCAATGGACAGGTTACCTAGTCGAAGATGCCCTCGAGCCTCATAATCAGCGTAAGTATCTGTAATGAACGGTACGTCCTCGTTGAGTAGCTGACCATGAGCAGTATGTACAGACGACTTTGCCGGCTGGCTGCCACTTCAAACCAACTTGGCGCTAAAGGGTATAATTGGCATCAAAGCCTTCAGCGAACTTGCGGATTTGATGGACCGCACCGGCGATGCAAGGCATTACCGCAACATCTCCGAAACTTATATCGAAAAGTGGCAGGAATACGGCATCTCGCGTGACGGTGGTCATGCTAAGCTCGCGTATGATTGGTATGGCAGCTGGACGACATTATACTCGCTGTACGCGGACGCGGTGCTGTGTTTTCACCCGAGCATCACGAATGCAACATCCGACACGGTTGAGGAGATGCCAGGTACTGAGGCTTTCGCGGCAGGCGATGCGCACGCTCAAGAGCCCTTGTCAACTAGCAAAGACTCCAGCGGCCGCCGCCCTATTACGAAAGACTTCATCCCGCCAAGCGTCTACAGAGGACAGTCGAAATGGTACGCCGACGTCATGCAGAAGTACGGCCTCCCTCTCGACAGCCGGCACCTGTACACCAAGTCCGACTGGGAGTTCGAAGCTGCAGCCGTCGCATCAAAGAAAGTCCGCTCAGAGATCCTTGACCGAGTGGCGGTGTGGCTCAACGAGACGGTCACCGATCGTCCGTTCACTGACTTGTACAACACTGAGGGCAACGGTGGGTTCCCTGGGCCGTGGTTTTTTGCAAGACCGGTTGTTGGTGGGCATTTCGCTTTCCTGACGCTTGAAAGGGCTTGTGGCGGAACAGCGGCGAAGGCTTTTGATTATGAGGAGTAGACGTGTGGAGTCTGGTGGGTCCTCGCGAGTTTGTCGCTGGCCCACAGTGACCGACAAGTTCTCTCAATACCTCGACCAACGATAATGCACTGTTTGCAACTAGCATATATATGCAATAAGGTCATTGTTTACTTTATGTTGACATCCGAAAGACCTGATGGTCGAGAAGGTCATCACATGATGTACCGTTCTCTAAGTTATTGAGGATGTGGAGATCGGATCGCTCGTTCGAGTCCGCATCGCATCGCATCAATGGCTGGACCTTCAAAGCGGTTGTATAATAGTAGATGTTCACGCATCTATTTTGCTTCCGTGCCAAAGTTTTGCATTTCCAATTCTTGTAACTAGAGAAGAAAAAATGTTTACATCCGTTGTCTCTGCATACGCGGCATGTTCTTTCTCCATCACGACCCGGCTGTACGTTCTGCAACTGTATCATGTGTTACGACAAAGTATTCTTGTCGTTCTCTGGGTTCTTCTGACTTAAATCTATGTATGTTCACCAATCACGGATCTAGAGCACTGGAACGGTTGCGTTTTAGCGCCAGATTAGCGAAGATCTATGACCGCATGTCTACCAGCCCCCCGGATCAGGAACAGGTCCTTTGTCGTCGATGCTTTCTGTCGCAATCGCAGACATCTGCTCCTTTTGCTTGTCTGCAGTACCTGAGTGCTATAATCTTGATACCACCCAAACTACACTCCAGCCCTTTGACGAAAACAATCCTGAAAGGACGCTATTTGACAGTTCACGTTCTAACTGACATTCCGCTACGCTCGCCATGCCAAAACCTCGAGTGATATACTGGTTTCGCACCGACCTGCGCCTGCATGATTCTCCTGCGCTTAAGGCTGCATTAGACCTCAAACCAGAATGTCTATATCCCATCTGGACATGGGATCCTCATTACGTCTACCGCGCGCGCGTCGGCCCAAACCGCTGGCAGTATCTGCTGGACTGTCAATCCGACCTCAGCAAGTCCATCACCAAGCTCAACGCCAAATCAAAACTGTTCTTGATTAGAGAGGCGCCGCAGACGCTGTTCCCGAAGCTGTTCAAGCAGTGGAAGATTACGCATCTGGTCTTTGAAAAGGATACGGATGCTTATGGCCGAGAGAGGGACCAGAAAGTCATGGCGCTAGCGAAAGAGGCAGGTGTAGAGGTTGTGGTCAGGTATGGACGCACGTTGTACGACCCGGATGAGTTGGTGGAGCAGAATAATGGCAAACCGACAATGACTATCAATCAAGTTCAGGCAGCAGGGAAGAAGATCGGACAGATTCCTAGGCCCATTGCGGCGCCGAAAAGCTTGCCTGATCCAGGAGATACGAGCCTGGATTTTGAGCAGGAGGTCCCGGACAGCAAGCCGGATATCAATGCTAAACAGCGAGACGGTGATGAAGAGAGTTACACAAAACTTGCCGGGCCGAATGGCGATTTCGCAGTGCCTACTATGGAGGAGTTGGGCCTCAAGGCAGCGACAACTCAGCATAGAGGCGGCGAGACAGTAGCGCTGAAGATGCTGGACGAGATCATCGCCAACGAAGACTACACAGCAACATTTGAGAAACCAAAAACTGCCCCAACTGCTTTCGAGCCTCAAGCCACCACTCTCCTGTCTCCACACATGCATTTCGGCTCTCTCAGCTGTCGAGAGTTCTACTGGCGCTGTCAGGACGTTGTCGACAAATACAAAGGCCATGCGTCCCAGCCACCAACCAGTCTTACAGGCCAACTTCTCTTCCGCGACATGTATTTTGGTGCGCAAGCATCACTTGGCTATGCCTTCGGTCAGACCTATGGTAACCCAAACTGCCGTTTCATACCCTGGCACCTACCATCTAAGATCGACACCACCTCAGGCTTAATCACGGGCGATTACCTCGTCGATGACGCGCAGGCCGAGACGTACTTCCAACGTTGGCGCGAAGGCCGCACGGGGTTTCCTTGGATCGATGCGCTGATGCGCCAGCTCAAGTACGAAGGCTGGATCCATCATCTGGGGCGACACGCCGTGGCATGCTTCCTCACGCGCGGCGGCTGCTACGTAGACTGGGAGCGTGGTGCAGAGGTCTTCGAAGAATGGCTGATAGACCACGAAGCCGCGTGCAACATTGGAAACTGGCAGTGGCTGAGCTGCACAGCCTTCTACTCGCAGTTCTACCGTTGCTACTCCCCCATTGCGTTCCCACAAAAGTGGGACAAAGAGGGCAACTTTGTTCGCAAGTTCGTGCCCGAGTTGGAAAATTATCCGCAGAAATATATCTACGAGCCGTGGAAGGCGCCTATCGCGGACCAGAAGAAGTGGGGATGCGTCATCAAGGGTGATGGGAGCGAGACTGAGGTCGATGGTAAGAAGGCGTATCCCAAGCCCATGTTCGACTTCCCTACGCAGAGAGAGGTATGTATTGAGGGCTTGAAGAACGCGTATCACATCGGTCTGCACGGCAACGACCCCAAGGTTCTCGATGGCACGTGGCGCAAGCTCTTTGACAACAAAGCCGAGGGGCCGACTGAGGGTACCAAGGGACCACCGGGCGCCATGGTCGAGCATGAGGACGCTAATGGGCACGAAGAGAACGATGTGCAGGAGCCTCCCAGCCCGAAGACGAGTCGCAAGGGGAAGGCAGATAACAAAAGGATCACGGGGAATGAGACGGAAATAAGTAACACGGGAAAGAAGAGCAAGGCTGGACATAAGATGGAGCCGAGTAGTACGAAAAGTACCAAGGCAGGACACAAGAGGGAGGCGAGCCAGGGGACACTGGACAAAATGGTCACACGGAAGAAAAAGAAGGACAACAGTGACATCGCTGATCATACATGATCTCAGCAGCATTGAGTTCTTTGCATACACACCCACTTCACGTGGGCTTCTTTTCTAATCGAGATTAAGCCATGACAAGGCCCGCCTGTACATTTTCCCTCGCCTCCAAATCCTCCCTGCGGCTCTTGCTGTTCAGATCCAAATACGGCGCCTCGCCTAGGCTGCAAACACGATCTCCCGCGCGCGGGTCGCTGTAATCGTACGTCGCGCAGTGCCACATACTCCTGTTGTCCCAGATGGCGAGGTCGTTCGGTCGCCACTTGAACCGCACTTGGGCATCGTGGTTCTGCGTGAGGATGTTGAACAGGTATCCGAGGAGCATATCGGACTCGTCTTTGGTTACGCCGTTGATACGCTTGGTGAATCCTTTGTTTACGTATACGGATTTCCAACCGGTGACGGCTATTCGAAGTGTCAGCTTTCCATGCCATAGCAGACGAAGAAAAGAAGATACTCACGGTTTGTGCGGATCACGGGGTGGATGGCTGTCAGGCCTTCGCCCTGGTTCAGAGGGTTTCCGCGGATTGTCTTGCGAATCGGGTTGCCCAACCTTGCGGCCTCGTCGAGGAAGAACTTTGCATCGTGCGTGGCTGTCAAGCCCTCCAGCATTGTTCGCAGCGCAGGCGATAGTCGGTCGTAGATCTCGTACCCCGAGGCCCAGAGTGTGTCACCGCCTGTTGCGGGAAGGGTGTGGATCTTCAGCATGGCATAGTCGGAGGGGACGGGTTCGAACGAGATATCAGTGTGCCATCCTGCCGATGCGAAGCGGCTAACGTCCGACAGCTGGTGTGTGAGACCTCCGCCCTTCTTCTGCTTTTCGCTACTGATCACAGAGATCTGGTCGCCTAGTTCTGAACCTTCTTCAGTCAGGGGGTGGACGTGCAGACC
The DNA here is from genome assembly GCA_028584115.1 of Stagonosporopsis vannaccii. Classification (NCBI taxonomy): domain Eukaryota; kingdom Fungi; phylum Ascomycota; class Dothideomycetes; order Pleosporales; family Didymellaceae; genus Stagonosporopsis; species Stagonosporopsis vannaccii. Next base: position 161,609 of record VWXS01000003.1, read on the forward strand.
AGATGATTCGGGGCAGCCTGAGAGTTCGGTGATGCGAAGCATGAGGTCTTTCATCTCGTTCGGTGTTACATCTTGGTCGCGGAGGAAAACAACACCACGCTGCGAGACTGTGAAAGGTTAGACAAAGAGGTTGTTGGTGGTTACGTTGTTCACGTACTGGTGATGGCCAGATCCCGGATCATCTCGTCACCCCATTTCAAAAGGTCTCTCACTTGAAGACCTTCGTACTCTCTGCCGATGACCGGAGTAGAGTCCTGATGCTTGAAAGAGTCTAACGAGCCAGAGTAGACCAGCGGCTTCAGCAGCCGTGACCTTGCGGTCTCGTGTCCACCAATGATACTTGACTCCGCGTCATCCTGGCGAGCTCTTTTGACGGAAGACATGTTGAACAATGAATAGTTGATAGTGGCGTCTTTCGCAATCGAAGGAATGATTTAATCCCACGGAGATATGTGAAAGCCTGTGAAAGCCTAATAGAGTAATGTGCACGATGGTCGACCCAAGACAGTTAGACCACAGTACAAAGGAGCCGAAGAATAACGGCAACGTGCACCTGGCGGCTGGAACATCTTATGTCGACCCAAAACCACGCATCATTCGATGCCAGCCAAACGGCAGCGTCGCATCTCCAAGCACGTCATCGGCCTCGGGCCAAAAAGAGACCAAGATCGAGCAAGTGCCGCACGTAGGGCCGACAGGGGTGCGTCCCAAGATGCATTAGGGCGTGCGCTTCCGGCCACAGAAATGAACTTGCGGAAAGCCCCGCAGACTGGGTAAGATCACCGCTACGCTCGCGTCTGCAGAGCGGAAAACACACCTCGGCTGCACGGCGGAGCTTCTCTTGTTGAACAAGCGGATGATGGCGCGCGAATCCACGAGGATGGCGACATGCACGCCTCGAACCGTGCTATGAACTATATGTAGACCTGGGCCATCTTTGTTTCAACGACAGGTCGCCTTCTTCAAGTATCGCACGGCAAAGAAAAAGCACGATATGGGTAACGATATCGAGGCCGTCCGGTCCCGCATCAGCGAGGATGTTGGCTCGCTCAAGGCCCCGACTGCGGTTGGTAGGCAGGAGCTTGCCGACATAATCCCTCCGCACGATACCTACGAGGGAAAGCACCGCTTCGACCCCACTGCGTCCTGGACTGTTGAGGAGGAGCGCCGTGTGGTCTGGAAAACGGACTTGAAGCTGCTTCCGTGGCTGTGTCTCATGATGTTTGGTCTGCAGGTACGTTCAAATCGCTCACCTGTCTGCTGCTTACGCATGCTAACAGTGTTTAGCTCGATCGTGGTAACGTTTCAAACGCACTCGCAGACAAGCTTCTCGACGATCTGAACCTCACCACTGATGATTACAACAACGGAACTACCATCCAACTTGTCTGTTTCCTTGCGGCTGAGTTCCCTGTCCAATTCCTCACCAAGCGCTACGGTTTCAAATGGGTTCTTCCAACCATGATGATGGGCTGGTCGACTGTGTCCTGGGCTCAGGCTTGGATGCACGACCGCACGTCCTTCTACCTCGGTCGCGCGTTCATTGGTCTCTGTGAGGGCGGTTTCATCCCAGGTGTTATCCTTTTCGCGACGTACTTTTACAAATCGAAGGAGCTGGCCGTCCGTTTGGCGGTTTTCTGGTCTACGCTGAACGTTGCCCGCGTCATCTCAGCACTGCTGGCTGCTGGAATCCTGGAGATGCGTGGTATTGGCGGAAAGCCTGGCTGGTTCTGGCTTTTCTTGATCGAAGGTCTTTTGACGGGTCTCATTGCCTTCATCTCGTACCTCTACCTTCCCGCTTCGCCTACAGACACTAAGAATGTCCTGTGGCCAAAGGGCTACTACACCGAGCGCGAGGAAGTCATCATGGTCAACCGTATCCTCCGCGATGACCCTGCCAAGGGACTTACAGCCATCAAAGAGCCCGCAGGCTTGAAGGATATCTGGGAAGCCTGGAAGGATCCAGCCATGTGGGGTCTGTACTTCATCGGCCTGATCGCGTACATTCCCGCCTCTCCTGTCCAAGGCTACCTGACGCTCACCCTCAAACGCCTCGGCTTCTCGACCTTCAACTCCAACATGCTTACCGTCCCCTCCGCGGTCCTGCAAATCATCACCATGTTGACTCTTGCATATAGCTCCGACTACTTCAACGAGCGCACGCTGCACATACTCTTCGGCGAATTCTGGATTATGCCGCTTCTCATCGCCCTCCTCACCCTTCCCGACGGCGGCCGCGAATGGGGCCGCTTCACGCTTATCACGCTTATCTCCGGCTACCCGTATTTCCACCCGTTGGTCTCGTCGTGGATCTCAGAAAACACTTTCGACGTGAAAAAGCGCGCCATCACTGCTGCTACATACAACGTGATTGTGCAAATTGGATCTTTGATCAGTTCGCAAATCTACCGTAAATGGGACGGCCCATACTACAAGACTGGCAACAAAGTGCTGGTCTCCATCTGCGCGCTCAGCTGCGTAGTCATGGTACTGCAGCGACAGATGCTCGTGCGCTTGAACAAGAAGAAGGAGGCGCAGTGGAGCCAGTTGACGAGCGAGGAGAAGGCCGCATACCAAGCCGATGTCGTTGCGCGCCAGGCGGAAGGAAACAAGAGGCTGGATTTCCGATTCGCCGTCTAAGGACTGCGTTTCGCACTACTCGCTTTTGCGCGAGTACAGTAGATTCAGACTTGGTGCCCACGCAATCTCACACGAGTCGCGCAGCTATACCGTACCTCGCCGTCCTCAAGCGGCATCATCCTAGATACCCATCATAGTCATAATCTCATCCACAATGCCACCCACATTATCATCCACAATACTTCTCCGTAATACAATCTATGCTGTAACAAGCTGTAGTCTTTACCTATTCCCATCACTTACACACACGTCTTAAATCAATCAACCAAAACCTTCATGTTACCCACGTGTGTCGTCGAAACAGCCGCGGCCAAGCACTCGCCGCCCCACCCATACCCGCAAAATCTCTACAATTTAAAGTGGAACCTGGGGAATCGTCATTCTGGGGTGCGATGGCACCATCGCCTCCCTGCAGTCTCCAAAGAATGATCATGCTGGTACCTGGATGAGCGTGTCTGCTTGGGGTAAGACTTCTTCCCGTCTCGGCTCGTGGGCGACCGTCTCGCTTCGCTTCCATACAATACCCGGATGATTTCCCGCATGAGTGTTGTCCGCCGCTTCTCCGCTAGCGGCGGGCTGCTGGCCTGCTGGCTGGTAAGGTGGCTGCTGCTTAGTCTGACGCGCGGGTCTGGCTCCGAAAGGGGAATGTTGGCGCAGCGGCGGGCGCCGGCCTCGGTATGCTTGGAGGGGTATCACAGTAAGTTTGTTGGAAGGGCGGGGCAATGAGAAGGGCGTTTGTTGATCAACAATTTTTTCTTAGCCCGCGTGTGGGTGTGACATGGTAGCTTGGAGGTGTTTCTTCGATCGCGCTGTGATTCATCAGTCTCACCGTACGGCTGTTATTTAGGACAATTCTGGACCTGTAGGATTTCTTGTTCAACAGACTTACTTATTCTATCTACTCGTGAAGACACCGTACAAGCATCATGGCGTGGGAAGAACCGAGAAAGACGGGCATGCAGTACCGCCGCCTGGGAAACTCAGGACTGCACGTCTCTGTGCTGGGCCTGGGAGGATGGCTGACATTCGGCGGACACGTCGAGAATGGTATGCATCAATAGGCAACTGGTTCACAACAAGTATTCTAATTGACTGCAGAGCTCACATACTCGTGCATGAAGCAAGCCTACGACAGCGGCATCACCTTCTTCGACACGGCCGAGTCGTACGCCGCGGGCCAATCCGAAGTCGTCATGGGTCAGGCGATCAAGAAGTACAACTGGAACCGCAACGACATCGTCATCACGACCAAACTGAACTGGGGCGGTGCAAACGGCGAGGTGCTTGTCAACAACCACGGACTGTCGCGCAAACACATCATCGAGGGTCTGCGCGCGTCGCTCAAGCGCCTGGACCTCGAGTACGTCGATGTCGTGTACGCCCACCGCCCAGATCGGCTCACGCCCATGGAGGAGACGGTGCGCGCGTTCAACCATGTCATCGAGCAGAAGGGGTGGGCGCTGTATTGGGGCACGTCGGAATGGAGTGCGGATGAGATTGCAGAGGCGTGTGGGATTGCGAAGCAATTGGGGCTTATTGGTCCTATTGTTGAGCAGCCCATGTACAACCTGCTCACGCGCAAGAAGGTCGAGGGCGAGTTCCAGCGTCTGTACAGTCGCTTTGGCATCGGGCTGACGACTTTCTCGCCGCTGAACTTCGGATTACTGAGTGGGAAGTACAATGACAGCCCTGATGCGCCGCCTGCAGGATCGAGATTTGCCGAGGGGAACGACAAGTTCGTGAACAGCATGCGCGACTCGTATGGCAACAGCGATTGGACGCGCATTATTGAGAAGGCGAGGAAGCTCAAGCCGATTGCGGACAGGTTGGGCGTGACACAGTCGCAGCTGTCGCTGGCATGGTGTCTGAAGAACCCGAACGTGTCGGCGGTCATCACAGGCGCATCGCGGCCCGAGCAGGTTGTAGAGAACTGCAAGGCTTTGCAGGTTCTGGACAAGCTCACGCCGGAGGTGCTGGCGGAGATTGATGAGATCTGTGGAAAGATTGATCTTGATCCTGCAAGGCAGGATTGAGCGGAGCGAACTGCATATTGAAGATTGTATGAGAACGGAGCTAGAGCCGAGGGTATCATTTGCATGAAACAAAAGCAGAAAAGCAATGCTAAACGGCGGCGATCTTCCCAACGCCCACCACTGTCCAGAAAGCCTCTTCTCTCTTCTCCTTGTTTTCCTTATTTCCCCTTGAATCGCCTAATCCTCTTTCCTCAGCGTTGACATCCGCCTCGAATTCAAGTCTGACAAAAATCGGTATCTCGATTATATCATCGTCTTCCTCCAGTTCGCCGTCAGGTCCTTGATCTGTAGTCGAGACGACGCTTTGGCTACGCCCAAAATTGAAGCCCGATGAAACAGACTCAAGAAAGCCAGGTACGACCTCGATCACCACGCTCGTCCAGTTTCGGCCTCGGTCATACGGTTTGCCGGGCTCGATGGCACCGTCAGAGTCTACCACTGTGCCTTTATTCACAGGTGCAGAGGAGGATGAGAGCGCATCGTCCCAGACATCAGTGTTGGCGCCAATCTCGAACTGCGGACAGAGAATCGTAACCTTAGAGTGAACCTTTCCGGGAGTAATGCTGGGAGTGGCGAGTGTAACGCGGACGGGGTCGAAGAGGGGATTGCTAAGGTGAATGATGAAGTTTGACGGGATACCTTGACGGAGGTTGCTGTAGTTGAAGGGAGGGGGTTGGGTAGAGGCAGGACCGGAGGCTGAGGGAAGTGGCTGCTGAGCAGTGGGTGAGGGCAGTGCGCGAATGCTGATGCGGGGGATGTGATTGAGAGCCAGGAGTTTGATCTTGTACCGCGTTGATGTGATCTTAGACTCGGGCCTGGATAGAATGTGGCGACATGATCGGCAGCGCTTCGAGCGCTTTGTACAGAGAAGTGTTGCAACAGGACGAAGTTCGTCTTCAAAACGCACATGTGGGTTGACCTGGGCAAGCTTCTGCGCAGGCGAAAGCGTGCTTGACCATCCGTCTTTCTTGAGGCGCTCAATTGCTGCAGTGTCTGATGCAGGGTCGTGGATTGACAGACCTTCCAGCTCTGCTGCGGCCTCTCGCATTGGAGGGGGCTTCTCGCGCTTCTTGCTTCTGGAAGTACTTGAGTAGAGGTTCATGATGCGCGAGTACGTCGAGGGTGAAGAGAAGCTTAGATCGTGTGCGGCAAACGGATTCGACGGCGTCTGTGCTTCTATCTGGGTCTTGTAGAATGCACTCAAGTTCGAGAACAGCTCGTGGCGACTGAGAGTCTCTCCATCAGTGGCGGGGTCGAGCGCAGACGAGCCGTCGGTCGGCGAGCGCACGCTGTACCGTGACGCTCGTTGGTCTTCCAGCTCCCGCAGCCGTCGCTCACGTTCCTTGTCTCGCTCCTTCTGTGTCGGTATCGGCCTGCCACCGTTCGCTATCCGCGACAGCTGGCTGTGGATGCCCGTGTGCTTCTCGAACTCAATGCCCGTCTCGGCTGTGCTCCAATGGCAGTACGAGCATGCCAGGATGTAGGGCCCGCCGGCGGCCGAGGGGGCGTCTGGGTTCTCGACCGAGTTGACGCTCAGCGGCGCGGTGCATACGGGGCAGTTGAAGCAGTTGCGCGTGCACCTGTTCCCGTCGCTCTTGACCACAGAGCTGGGCACCTCGAACAGGCAGCTCGGGCAGTACCAGTTGAGCGTCTCCTCGATGACGCAGCGCGGACAGCGTATCTGCAGGCAGTCTTCGCAATACAGCAGGTGCTCAAGCGGGTAGAGGGCGTAGTTGGCGCGTGGGTTGCGCGGGTCGAACGTGCGCTCCTCCTCGTCGGCGCCCGCGTGGTGATCGAAGCAGTTGCAGGCGTAGTACGTGTATGGGAAGGGCTGCGCCATGATGACCGCGTATCTCGACCTTCGCGGTCGCCGTGCTGCCCCTCTTCGTCCCTCCTCTTGTTGTCGGTCGCGGGCGTGTTTACCGGGTTTGATATTGATCTAAAGGGAAGCTTGACTTTCGGCGAGACATCGGTCGCGTCAAACGCCGATCATACAAGTCTTGACGTAGGAGCTTCCTTCCCTTCCGTCTTGCAATTGCGCCTCTCTCACAGTCGGTGGCCGCCAGCATGAACACATTGTCGATCCGCGCCTTTATACCGCCCTTGACACGGCGAGGGCTGCCACTGCGTGCAATCCGCTGCTATGCCGTCCAAGCACCTGGAGCTCCGACTATGGAGATCTTCAGCAACCAGCACAAGTGGATGCAGAAGGAAAGAGCTGCTGCGGATGCCGAAACAAGCAGGAGCGTCGATTACCTGAGGGACGAAGTTGCCTCGCGCCTATGCGAGCGTGTGCTGGTTGGTTCGCTCTTCTTCACGTTTATTGCAAGTCTAATTGTTCAAGGACATCAACCGCCACTTCCCCCACGTCCTTGACCTTGGTGCCAATGCATGCAACATTGCAAACGCACTCACTCAACCGTCTCCTGAAGAGCCTGAGAAAGGCCCACGAGCCAAGCGTGTTGGCAAGATCACCGCTGCAGAATCATCTGCTACGCTCCTGCACCGCGACGCCGATCTACCGTTCAACAATGAGATCGAGATCATTAGAGAAGTTTTGCCGACTTCGGAGCTACTGCCATACCAAGCGAACACATTCGATGCTGTCTTCAGTAGCTTGAGTCTGCATTGGATCAACGACTTGCCATCTGTTCTCGCGCAGGTCAACAACATTCTCAAGCCAGACAGCCCCTTCATCTCAGTCATGATGGGAGGCGACAGCCTGTACGAGCTTCGCACCTCTCTGCAGCTGGCAGAGCAGGATCGACGTGGTGGCGTTGCGACCCACACTTCGCCCTTGGCTGATGTGAAGGACGTTGGTGGCCTGCTGCAAAAGGCAGGTTTCAACCTCCTCACTGTTGATGTCGACGACATCATTGTCGACTACCCCGACACGTTCTCGCTCATGAAGGATTTACAGGCAATGGGTGAGTCCAATGCTGTTCTGGCACGTGAGAAGGGCGGCATTCATAGAGATGTGCTCCTCGCTGCCGACTCCATCTACAGAACGTTGCACGGTAACGAGGACGGCACGCTTCCGGCCACTTTCCGTCTGATCTACATGATCGGTTGGAAGCACAGCCCCGATCAGGCCAAGCCACTCGAAAGGGGTACGGGCATGTTCAGTATCAAGGATTATTTAGAAAAGAACGGCGAAGGAGGAGAGGGCAAGAACTAGGCAAATATCAACATCAGGCCATAATACAATCACCAATCGATCACCAAAACAGCACTGTACGGTTTTCGGTAGTCTCGACCGTAAGGCAACCACGCTAGCACAGGCTCCCATCCCTTTTGCTCGACTTGGCAGTCAATATAGTCTCTCGACATTTCTCCCATAGAGAGTGCAACACAATGACGGAATTTCTGGCTCTTCCAGCTGAAATCCAGCGGCAATGCTTCAATTATCTCGATGGCGTTAATCTGAAGTCGATGAGGTTGACTTCCAAAGCGCTCGTGGATATTGCCACTGAGGCGCTGTTTGATCTAGTAACAATTCACGTCACAGCAGAGAGCGCTCAGAGATTTACGACACTGATCGAAAACGCCAACATTCGGCGCTGTATACGTACGGTAAGCCGTGCTATTGTTCATCTCTTGATCGCGGGTCAATGGCTAATCACTAACAGCTTTATTTGGACTCACAACTTGAGAAGTACGTCTCATACGACGAATGCTGTTCGCATCATCGAATGCCGGAGTGGTGGAAAGAAGCCGTCGCAGCGTGGAGTTGCATCACTCTACCGAATCTCAGGAAAATCGTGCTCGACACTGCCTATGCATGCGTTGACGATGGCCATTGCGCGGAGCTCATGCTGGCTTTGACGAACTTTGTTTCCCATGCCAATGTCGATGCTTTGACGATCAAGCATTTGCAGGACCTTTGCCCGCAACAATGCCTGGATTTCGCGCAAGTCTCAAAAATGCCCAAGAAATTGAATTTCTTGATAACGACTTGGACCGACGATGCATCAGACTACGAAAATGAAAATAGCGCGCGACATTCCTTCTTCAATCAGCGCTTGAACGCATCATGGCTAGACATGTCGCAATCCCAGCTCACCCATCTGACACTCCACTGCAACACGTACTGGGGCGTGTTTCCACGATGGCAGCTCGGGGGCCTGCACTTCCCATCTCTCAAATCCCTCGCTTTCAGCAAGTGGACCATCGGCTTTGACTGGCAACTCGACTTCATCACTTCCCACGGCCAGACACTAGAGCAGCTCAATCTAACTGACTGCCCTATCCTTCACGCATCCCGTATGGAGCGGCACCAATCCACCAACGCATGGCAACTAGGTCCACCCCCCACCTCGCGCGGCAAACCACCAACCACCGAATACTTCTTCGACACGCGATGGCACCACGCTCTGCTGGACTTCCAGCACAAGCTGTCCAAGTTGAAGCATTTTTCCATGGGCCGCGGTCCTGTCGGCCCCTCGTTCTGGGGCGAAGTCGATCGATGCGCAGACGAGGCTTTCGATGATCGCTACGAACTGGTTCCGTGCATTGACTTCTCGCGCTACGCGATTTTTGATTTTGGTGAGGGCGCGATCGAGTATGAATCTCCGATGTTTGAGTGGGATTACCAAAAGAAGCCGCTGGGGTCGAGATGGTCGTGGTTGGAGAGGGAGAAGGACGAGGATGTGAAGAGAAAGATTGCGTTTCCAGACTGTTCGCAGGAGGATCAGGAAGCGTTGGAAGGCTTGTTAAGGGTGGTGAGGGAGCGCGCGCGCATATGTTGTTAAATGGTTGTTCGTGAATCACGTCCTATGGCGTACAATCTCGTCCGTTGGTTGATTTGTGAGCGTTCACTTGTGTTTGATTTAATACAGCTATAGTTCGCTTGCTCTGTCAAACTGAATGCACCAATCTTTTTGGAAAGGACTCTCCAGATCCGGCAATTTTTGTTTTGATATTGCAACCCCACTCCTCTCTTGCCTGGACTAGTCACACCGGTAAGAGCTACTGAGCATCAGGCGCACCTCTGTCGATCGTGTGGCTGAGGCGCACCATCACGATCCACTCGCAACCACACCCGCAGCCCTAACATTCCTATTCGATCCTTGGCCTAGCTCAAGTACCTTGTTTTGAACGAGCAAGGCCAGCCATCACGCCTGGAGTCAGCATAAAAGCCCGTCTGTCCTGTAGTTTAACACCTCAACCCCACTCCTCCCCGGCCCTTAGCAGTGTCCTTACAAGCAACTCCATGATCACAAGTCCTGCCACGCTGAAGTCAACATAATTACAGCACCACTACCACCACTACCACCACCACCACCACCACCACTCCATCACCACTTTCCAACGCCCCCCAAAAATGGCCCACCTCGCCCCCGTCCCCTCCCCAATCGGCATCTTCCCGCAGTTCATCGCGCAAGGGCCCGAGACGCTCGTGCTCAAAGAAAAAGTGCTCTCGCTGACGGGCGACGACTTCCACATCAAGCTGGCCAGCGGCACGCCGATCCTGCGCGTCGAGGGCAAAGTGATGAGCATCTCCGGGCGCAAGAAGGTGTTTGACGAGCAGGGGAACCATTTGTTTGACATCGTGAAGGAGCACTTCCATCTGCATGCCACGTATCGCGTTGATGGGGCGAAGGGCGACAAGGTCATGGAGGTGAGGAGTAGTTTGAAGTGTAAGTTTGAGTGCTGGATCTATCTACTGGGTCAAGGAGGTGGGGGAGGGGGGTGAACTGATCGGGTGGGCGTAGAGATTGAATCGGACGTAGCTGACGCGGATGGGCAGTGATGGGCAGCAAAGCCACGGCGACGTTTACCTCGCAGTCGGGCAAGCACGAGGTTCTGACCATGCGCGGGAACTGGCTCGACACTTCGGCGGACATTATCGACGAAGCGCAGGGCAGTATGTTTCTCTCTCTCTCTCTCTCTTTTCTTGTCATCTCTTCTCCCTCGCTTCGGCCTCCAAATTCCATCCGCACGCCCTCTCTATCCCCACTCACGATCCTCCAACCCCCTCTTTCCCCACCCCCCCTTCACCAGCTAACCCCTCCAGACCTAGTAGTCGCCCGCATCGACCGCAAGCTGCTCTCGGGCAAAGACATCTTCTTCGGGCAGCAGACGTACGCGGTGACGGTAGCGCCGGGCGTGGACATGGCGCTGATAGCCGCGCTGTGTATTTGCCTGGACGAGAAGAATAACGAGGGCAGTTCGTAGAATGTGATGACGTTTGACGGGGAGCGGGCGTGACGAGGTGCGGAAGGGGGGCGAGGAGGGTGGGGTCGAGGACGGCGTAAGTTGGAGGTACTGTCTGTGCGTGGGCTTGTTGTGAAGGGTCGAGGGCGTAAGTTAGAGGTACTATCTGTGCGTAGACTTGTTATGAAGGGTTAAGGATATAAGTTAGAGGTACTGTCTGTGCGTAGCTTGTTGTGAAGGGTCAAGGACGTAAGTTAGAGGTACTATCTGTGCGTAGGCTTGTTATAAAGGATTAAGGATATAAGTTAGAGGTACTTTCTGTGCGTGGCTTGTTGTAAAGGATCGAGGACGGCGTAAGCTGGAGGTACTGTCTGTGCGTGGGCTTGTTGTGAAGGGTCAAGGACGTAAGTTAGAGGTACTATCTGTGTGTAGGCCTGTTATAAAGGGTTAAGGATATAAGTTAGAGGTACTGTCTGTGCGTGGGCTTGTTGTGAAGGGTCGAGAACAGCGTAAGTTGGAGGTACTGTCTGTGCGTGGCGTGTGGTGCAATCGAGTGTTGCCAACAGGAGCGCCCGAATCAAGCTTGAAGGTGGTTCATCGCTACGGTAGTGTGTGGCAGAGCAGGCTGACCACCAACCGGCAATGCGGGCCAATCTGCAATCACTACCGCCAAGTCTTTCACAGAGCGTAACGAGCAGAATGGTAGAGAATGTTATTGGATAATTAGGGAGGGTCTACAGACCCGTAGTCTAAAGTAGTAGTGTAGCGTAGTGTAGTATAGTATAGCAGCAGCGCGGCACGCCCAACAAACACATTCAGTTCCTAAGCAATACAAACACACGAACAGAAACCAGAAGGAAGGGAAAGTGTGATATCCTGAAAAATGCGCTTTGAGCCGAACAGCACAAAGAAAAGGGCCCTTGCAAATGTCTAGTATGCGCTGCTATAACAAAGGAGAAAGAGAGATGAGAACCTCCAGGGTGCGGTTGGTAGTGGCCCCGGGGTGCCTGTGACCTATGCCAAATATGCCGATGATGTGATAGAACGCTCGCTGATGCATGATATAACGCCCGATGAAATGGTTTGGTTGGACTCCTCTTTGTCCTACTCCTCCTCTTGTCTGATACTACGCCCGGTGACGGGGCCTCTCTCCATGCTCTTCAGAGATAACAATGCCTTGGTCAAGGACAGACCGTGGTATCAAAGTTGTCTTTACTGGTCAAGCCGTGGCAAGACTACGTGCCTGGAAGCAACGCTGAGCTTGGACAGACGCAGTAGCCGGGCGTTCGTCCTAGCCCCATCTTCGCCAATCGCAATGTGGCGAGGCATGACGGCAGGGCTGACGCTGCTACTGGCAGATGTGAGAGACTGTCGTCACTCGCTTACTTCTCTCCGACAAGCAAGTCAGAACCAGGCACGTTGTGACCAAAGTCCAGGATCAGTGTGCGTCCATCCTGGCTGGTGGCTACAACGCGGCGGTAGTCGCTCTTGGCGGAGAGGATCCAGCTTGTTGTCCAGTTCTTGTACACAGCATATGTGGCACCTGTCTCGTAGTCGGAGACCTGGATGCTCTGGTCATACGAGCCAGATACGATGCGGCCGTTGAAAGCGTCCAGGAACAAGGAGCGGACAAGACCCTCGTGCTTGACGCGGCTGTGGACGAGGTTGCCTGAGTTGGCGTCGAATTTGTACACGACATGGTCGTTGCCCCCGGCAAGAACGTATTTGGCGTCATCAGAGAACTCGACAGCAGCAAGGCCCCTATCCTCGGATGGGAAGTCCTTGATGGAAGCGCCAGTCTCCAGGTTCCACAGCTTGGCCATGCCGTCTCCACTGGCGGAAACGAGGAGGTTGCCACGGAGCTGGACGGCGTTGACAGGGCCCCTATGCCCCTTGAGGGTGCGAATGCAGACGCCTGTCTTGCGGTCCCAGACCTTGATCATTGCATCCTTACTGCACGAGATGATGTACTTGTCGTCAAGGCAGACGTCCAAAACACCAGCCTCGTGACCGCGGAGGCGATACATGGGAACGTACTCGTCTCCAGTAATGTCCCAGACGATGCAGGTGTAGTCGGAAGAGCCAGTGACCATGATCTCGTGATCGTACTGCAGGCAAAGAATGGATGCGTCGTGGTAGTCGGAAGGAACGTGGTAAATCTTGTTGCCGTGCGCGGTGCCATTCACCGAAGCATGGCTGATGACACGTTCAGAACGCTCCTCCATAGGGAGGGGGGTGTTTATTGTTGGACGGTGGTTTGGTCCTCCGTACACCTTGACGCACTTGTACGTCTTCAGGTCCCATACTCGGATCGTACGATCACGAGATCCGGTGATGCACTTGTTCTCATCAAACTGGCAGCAGTAGACGCTATCCGTGTGCCCGTTGAGGTAGATAGCAGCGGGAGTGCCAGCCTTCCACCGCTTGTTGATTGTGCTGCGGGCAGAATACATCTTCTTCCAGTCTTGCGCAGGAGCAGGCTTGCCGTTTGCCTGCTTGCCGACGCCTGTGCCGCCCATCTGGATTGGCGCAGGCGAGACGTGGACCTCGGGCTCGTACTTGCGGAGGAAGACGTTGCGCCAGACATGGCTCGAGGAGGCGTGCTCGTACCAGTGGCGTGAGACTTGTTCGGCGCGAGCGAGGGATGTTGCGTCGAGGTTTGAGAGAATGGCAGTAGCGAGCTCGGCGGGAAGGCGCTGGAACGGATCCGCTGGGGGGGCGTTTGTCAGCATTGTTGAGGGCATAACGAGGTCATGAGGGGAGACTTACTCATCTTCTTGTCAGACGCACTGTCTGTCCTGACAATAGGGGAGGAGCAGGTCATGTCGACGCCGCTCTCATTGTCGTTGAAGTCGACGTCGTTCAACTGGGGCTTGTCCAAGGTGATGAGGCCATTGAGGAAGCGGTGCGTGTGCTCTTGCTCGCGACGCAGCTGGCTCAGACGGCTCTCGTTGGCAGCAGCGGCGGCCTGGCGTGCAGATGCGCCGCCCATGAGTTGCGCCGACAGGAGCGAGGTGTGGTGCTGCGGGGTCCTCGACGACTCTCCCGAAGGCAGGGGGTGTGCTGGCTTCCTGCGCATGGAACTGAAGCGCTTGAGCGAGAAGCCCTTGTTGGCGCTGCTGGGGGACGGCGTGAGGACGGGCAGCGAGGGGATGCCAGAGTCTGTGTGCGGCAGGGGCAGGCGTTGCGTCTCGCTGCTGGGCTTGCGGGAGGCGGTGGAGGACGGCAGGCTGTCGATGAAGCTCTGGATGGAGCCTCTGCGGTGGCGCGCGGGGGCGGTGGAGGCGGACGAGAAGGACGAGAGCCTCCTGCGGCTCTTCTGGCGGGTGAAGGTGCCGGCAAAGTTGCCCAGGGCGCGGGACAGGGCGTTCTCGGGGTGCGGGTGGTGGTCGCCCTCGTTTACGGCGTCGAGGGCCATGCCATAGCGGTCGGCGTCGTAGTAGGTGCTCGAGCTGAACGTCTGCGAGGCGGTGCGCTTCATCGTGTGGTCGAAGGGGGTCGAGGGGGCGTCGTCGGTGGCAGCAGAGGAGGTCTTCGGACGGGAGGCCAGACTGCGATGCATTGGAGCGTCTGGCGGCAGCGGTGCAGCGGTGTGCACGAGGGCGACGCAGCCAATTCCAGGGGGCGAGGGCGGGTTGAGGCCGAAACGCGGTGCGAGTCGTGGGCGTGCGTCGGCGGGCTAGGACGTCAAGGAGCGTGGGCGACGCAGCGGTGAATCGCAGCAGCAGCAACAACAACAACAACACCAGCGGCGGCGGCGGCAGGACAGCGGCGGACGGAGCGAATGAGTGGACAGGGAGCGTGCAGGGCGGCCAGCGACGGGGTGGGCTGCGGGCGGGGCAGCGCGTGCGGTGGAAGGGGCGCGGGCGTGAGAGGGCGTGGATGAGACGGCGGACAGGCCAGAGCAGCAAGGAAAGGGAGCGAGCGGACAGGGCCGTCGGCGGAAAGCAGAGAGCGCGAGGATGCGGCGCTGGCAGCTGGATCGCAGCCTGTGTAAATAAGGCTGGGGGCCGAGCGACGGGCGAGCGCCGGGCGCCCACAGCCAGTCTCTGCGCACTAGCCGCTGCTGGCCCACGGCTGCTGCTGGCTCGCGGGCCCCAGGATCGCCTGCACTTCGCCGGGCCCTGCGAGGATGCGTCTAGCGCGCCGCAGCTTCTGGAAGACAGCAGTCGGCCGTCTGCAGGCGTGCGCTGGGTGCTGCGACCAGCTCCAGCCCGCCCGCCGGCACCCCGTCGCGCCCACCGCACCACGGCGCTGCAGCTGCGTCGTCTGCTGGCCGCGCCCTCACCGCTCCGCCCGCAGCCAGCACGCCCACTGGCGCGGTTACAACGCAGCGCCTGCGAAACGCCTTCCAAACAGCGCCCGCAGCAGCACCATGGCCCCCGCCTGCGTCCCGGCCTTCTACCGCCTGGTCTTCCTGTACCTCGAGCCCGTCTCCATCCTCGCCGGCGCCGTGCAGGCCTGCTTCTTCCAGCCGGCCTACCTGGCTCTGACCCACGCCGCCAGCGCCCCCGCCGCAGTGCCCGTCTCAACATCCATTGTGCTGACGCAGCTGGCCAACCTGTACCTGGGCTTGGCCCTCACCGAGGCCCTCGTCCTGCGTGCCACCACCGAGTACCGCGTCTGGAGGGCCCTCGTCATCGTGCTGCTCATCGCCGATGTGGGCCACCTGTACTCGGTGCTGCCCCTGGGCTTCTCGCGAGCATTCCTGCAGTACTGGAACTGGAACGCCATCGACTGGGGCAACGTGGGCTGGGTCTACTTCCTCGCCCTGACGCGCCTGTGCATGTTGTTTGGCATTGGCTTCGGCCAGACACAAGCCCGCGCGCTGAAGAATGCCTGAGGCTGAAAGCACGTACATGGTCGTTGCTGCACTGTACACGGTCGTTGCTGCACTGTACACGGTCGTTGCTGCACTGTACATGGTCGTTGCTGCGCTGTACATAGTCGTTGCCCGTTCTGGTCGCCTCGGCCCCCTAATCCAGCGTCTTGTCACACAGAAGCCATCGAAGCCCTTTGCCACTCCTGCCACCGTGATCCATGCCATCCTGCCCATGTCATCACGCCGAACGCCACGTTCTGCTTTTCTTCTGCCATGTACCCGTTCGGCAAGCCAACCGAGGACGACCCCCCTTTCCGGGTCCTCAGGCTTGCTCTGGCGGGTGCCACAAAGATCTCCCTCAGCCGCTACCCCAGACCCACCTGTGCGCCCTAACCCAAAGCGTCGTCGTCGAGGTCGAAAATGCACAAGTCAGGAGGTCGTGGTGACCGCGAAGCGCATCCAAAGACACAGCCAGGCGCTCCCAAACTCTCGCTCAGTGTATTCAAAGCATCAGCCAGGGCGTCTAACCATCAGCGGTACCGCACCGCACTGCACTGCACCGCACCAGCAGATTCCGCTGCACGTACGTTCCCAGGCGAACCGAGCTCGACCCAGCGAACCACCGCGCGATACGAGGCTTGTCCAAAAACAACCCGCACGCCCGCCCCCAACCAAATCCAACAAAGAAAACTCAGAAGCAATTCTGCGCCTCGTCGTCGTTGTTGTCGTTGTTGTCGTCGTCGCCGCCGTCGCCGTCGCCGTCGAGACCTCAGCAGCAACGTCTCCGGAATTGTCTTGTGCTCACGCAGCTCGTGCGAGCTGGACTGCGGACAGTCCGTCCGGTACGGTGAGCGTATGGAACGCCGTTGGTTGACGACGAAGCCAACGTCACACTGCACCTGGTTTTGCACAGCCAGCAGACTCCCATCGCTACCACAGTACGCCCCGACCGCCGCCCAACTGGTTCGTTGCTCAGCCACAGCAGCAGCGGAACCCGTTCCTTCCTTCCCTCCTTCCCTCCACCCAAGAACCCCACCAATCCCTGCCCTGTCGCGCCCATCTCGCCCGCGCCTTCCTACCGCATCCCACCACCGCTCCCTGCAGCCCGCCGAGAATAGCTTCGTTCGCCACCCTGCGCCGCGCCCGCGCCCGCGCACCCAGCTAACCATCACCCTTACCCTTACACAGTAGTTTCCCTTGCCGTTCGCCTTCGCCTTTGCTCGCCTTCGACGCGCCTTCGAAACAAACCTTCCACGCTAGCGCCCTGCCCGCGGCAAAGCCCATTCGTTCCCTGTCTGCGTTGCGCCCACGCGAGCGGCGGGGAAACCCCGTCGGATGCGGCTGCGACGTCATTGGAAAGTTTCTTCACGCGACCCCGGAGCGTCGTCTCGGACAAGTTGCTGGTGCTTGTCGTGTTTCGTTGGGGACAGACGATGCGCTTCTTGGGCGCGCGTTGAGCGTTTCGTTCCGTTTCGTTTTGTCGCGTCATGAATGAACTTGAACTGAACTTGAGCTGAACTTGAGCTGAACTGAACTTGATTTGAACTGAACTGAACTTGAACTGAACTTGAACTGAACTTGAACTGAACTTGAACTGAACTTGAACTGAACTTGAACTGAACTTGACGTGCATGGCAGGCATGGCACGGATCATGCATTTCCCCATCTACCCTTTTCTGCGCTGCTTGACTAATCATGTTCACGACATGCTCTGTCTGCTCTGCCCTGCTCTGCTATATTATTAAGTATTCTGCTGTATAGTGTTCTGGTCGTGCTGTGCTGTGTCGTGCTGTGCTGTGCTGTACTGTGCTGTACTGTACTGTGCTAATCGTCACCTGGAGCACTCACGGCCTCGTCCGAACCCAGCCCCCAACGCCGACCCACGGTTCCCTCGCTGTTCTCGCCTCGCCAGAAACATCCACCGACCATTCGCACTGTGCGAACCACCCGATGCCCTGCGTCGATGAGGGGGCGCGCCCATCGCTGGAACAACGACAGGAGGCATCAGCGCTGATGCGGATGCAGATGCAGATGCAAATGCAAATGCAAATGCAAATGAGCTGGCCGAGCTCCAGCCTGGCCGCTTCCGCAACCAGACGGAAACGGCCTTGTCTGGCTGTCCGGCGTGCGCGGGGAGTGGCTCCTCACTTCGAGAAGGCGCGCTGGCCCGGGCGCGTGGGCTGCGAAACCATGGGATTGTCCCTTGTTAGTGCCAGTCGTTTCTCACTCGCGGTCTGGACGAGCATCAGACGTTAATGCGCTTCTGGCGCGTATGGTCGACAAACTGATCCAGAACGTCCAGGGCTGTGCTTTCATGACCTCACGTTTACTACACCAACGCATGGCATGCAGCTATCAGGACCTCACGTTTACTACACCAACGCATGGCATGCAGCAATCAGAAGCCGAGCCGGTGAAGACGTGCATAGTAGACCTTTGATTTTGCACATGCAGACTGTCTCCCGTTACATTCCACAAACCACGCCATAGTGACAGAAGAACAGTAAATAGGGGTATAAAAGGTATCCACAGCTGGCCAAAGACAACGAAGATGAATCAAACTCAATCCCATACATCGGGCACATACATGGCATAGGTGCATTTTCCTTCTCACGTCGCGCCAGAACCCTAAGGCCTCAAAACCAGAGCGCCTTGCGAGGGAAGCCAAAAAAGAAAAACAAGAACAAGAGCGATGCAAAAAGCCGGGTGCAAGTGTTGTACAGTGAAAACAAGACGCAATGCAAACAGTCGAAAGGCTGGAGTTCAGTCGAAAGACTGGAGTGCGTAGATAATAAAAAACCTCAATAGATGCCAGCTTCGAGACCAGCCAGGCTGCCATCCATCTGCTTCTCCATCGCGTCAAAGTCCATCAGCGACGGGAACAGCATCATCTCATCACTGTCCATGGGAGGTAGCGAGACACCCAGAGTCTGTAGATCGTCCGAGAGCTGCATGTCAAGCGGGAGGACATCGCCGTTCATGCCCATCATCCAGGCGTCAGGCATGTCCATGTCGAGGCTGATCTGGAGATTGTCGTTCTCAGAAATGTCAGACTGTCGCGTCGAAGGCGTGTCCTTTGCTGACGAGTCGGGTGTCTGCGTTGGCGAGCTTGGGCGCGAGCGGACGACCCAGGTGTTGTCCACATCCTTGAGGTCAAGCACTGTGAAAGGACCGTTCGCATCGAGCGTAGCAAAAGTCTCCTCATACGAGCAATCGAGGAGGGATGCAGGGAACATGGGCTGCATGTCCTGTGACTTCTCTGGTTCTGCTGCAAGAACAGGTGCAGGCTCCTTGGCAGCCAACTTGGCTGCACTGGTAGGCGTAGGCTTAGCTTGAGGTCCGGTGCTGGGCGTGGCAGCCTTCGCGATTGCCTGCGGAGTCTTGAGTAAGTTGGCCGATGGTGAGTTCTTGATACCAGTCTGTGTCGGTATGCGCGCCATAGGGGTGGCTGACGCATGTTGGCCAGCAGGAGTCGAAGCGTTCTGCGCAGTGCCAGAGGCGTGCTCGGTTTTTGTAGCCTGCGCAGGAGCACGCGGAACGGCGGGAACAGGTGCGGGCTTGGTTGTGAGCTTGGAAGCATTGACATCGACTTTGGGATCGCCTGTCTTTGCATCCACCTCAAGGTAATCCGCCATAGATTCCAACGCGAACTGAAGAGGATTGTCGTGAATTGCGTGTGCAATGCTGATATGCGCATCGAGCTCGCCCTGTGTGTCAAACCCTCGGACTGAGTATTCGCATGCACCCTCCTTACACTTGAAAGTGGCCTTTGGCGGCGCTTGCTTGTCGGGTACGGGCTGGCGCTTGAGCTCAGGTGAGTTGCCCTTCCCAGCGCCCATGCGAGGCGATGGCTTGGGTCCTGGTGTTGAAGATGCACTACCTCCGTCCATTCTTTGACGTTTCTTGTCGGGCAGAACGAGGTTTGTGAGTCTTGGGGCTTCATCAAAGTACTTGGGCGCTCCGCTTGGAGACTGTCCGCCACCAAGCGGGAATGGAGGACGGTCTGTCGTAGGAGCCTGAGGAGCCTTTGAGTTTGAACCTCGCTGCTGTGACTCGGTGTGTTGCTTGAGATTAGCAGCATTCAACTGAGCTGGAGGTGTAGCGAGCGAAGGATCTGAGCCAGTCTGTGCCTGTTGTGGGACGGCCTGAGCATTGGCATTCTGCTGTTGTGTCTGTGACATGCGCGCTCCGATCTTGGTGACGAAGTTCAAGATGGTACGGAGGTGAGCCTTGAATCCGTCTGTTGGTAGTGTGATCTGGTCGTTGAGCATGCCATTCTCCAGGTTCATCTCCCGGAACAGCAGGCAACGTGCTGTCATGATCTGTCGTATGACACCCTCCGAACCACTGTCGACATCGAATGAGGCGTAGAAGGCACGGATTGCTCCATCAACCTTTTTCAGCATGGAAAGCTGCTTCTGCAAGGTTCCTTGGAGTGAAGCGCGTACTTGAGGTGGGATTTGTGTCGGCTGTCCAGCAGGTAAAGTCCTCTCGACCTCGGCCATGATCGTCGTCAGCTTATTCATCCTGACCGGATCACTGATGCGAGCACGAAGGTCGTCAGCACTTGGCACGGGACGTGACTGCTGTGGAACCTTGCCAGCATTTGAGGCATCTTGAGCTTTGAGCAGCTGTGCCTTGACCTGCGCTTGTTGTGTAGGCGTAAGCTTAGATATTTGCTCCTGAGTAAGATGAGGAAGTGGCCTTTGAGCACCCATAGACGCTTGAGGTGCATTGCCGCTAGCTTGGTCCGCAGTGCCCTCAGCAGAGTCTTCATTCGGCCGCTTCAAGTTCTTTGCGGGGTTGGGTGTAGGCTGTGCCATTTGTGCTGGCCTGGCAGGTGGCTTCGCTTGTGGTGTTGCCTGAGGACCTTGGGCAGCTGCGGGGCGGTTGGGCTGCTGTTGAGGAGCCTGCGGAGGAGCCTGCTGAGGAATCTGCTGCTGCTGCTGCTGCTGCTGTTGCTGTTGCAACATGTTCCGTTGCTGTTGCTGTTGCTGAACAAGCATTGCTTGCTGCTGTTGCCTGCTCTTCATCTTCTGCGAGATGACAATGTTGCGCAACTGCTCATCTGGCATGTTCATCACCTGAGGATTCTGGGGTGCCATCTTTTGCCGGAATATCTGCAGTTCCTGTTGTGTGACACTGATGGGTGGGAGGTTCGCCATATTCATAGGCTGTTGTAGTGGTCTTCCCTGCCCCTGCGCAGGAGTCATTGGTGCTGGTGGTGCCATTCCTGTAGCATTGTTCGGCTGGGGAGCACCGCCCGGCATTTGCTGCTGTTGTTGCTGTTGTTGCTGCCGCTGCAACATGTTCTGGAAGTGTATCACCTGCAGCATCAACAGCTTTTGTGTCTCGGTTGGGGGCAAGATAGCCGGGTTTTGCTGAGCCCACTGCTTGAGTTGTCCCCAGCTCTTCACATCCGCAGGTAGGTTTTGTCGCACCTGTGGGCCGACTACTTCTGGAGGAAATGGTCTACCGTCTGTATTTGCGATGATGCCAGGATTCGACTGGAGTAGAGCCTGTGCAGCCATGATACGTTGCGGTGTCAACATACCACGCTGTGCCATCTGCTGGGGTTGCCCTCCAACAGCGCCAGGGGTCTGCTGCCCGAGACCCATGCCAGGGCGAGCCATGTTGGCCATGTTGTTCATGTTGGCCATGTTGGGCCCTCCTATCATTTGGCCAGCCATGCCCGGCTGCATGCCTGCTGGTTGATTGAAAGGCAGCATGTTCCGTTGCCCAGGGGTTCCGGGCCCGCCAGCCATCATTCCGGTCTGTAATGCTTGGTTTCTTCGTTGTTGGCTCACATAATTGGCAAGAATCGCGCGAAAATTCTGATCTGGCACCTTGAGCAGTTGCTCTTTCGCATGATGGTCAATGTCCGCTGGCATCATGGCCAAGCGTGCCTGGCTCGAGAGAGGTCCGTTCGGCTGACCGAGGGCAGCGGCTGCAGCGGATCTTTGTTGTGCCTCGCGCAGCAGAGCAGAAACCTGCTCAGTCTGCCCCTGACCAGGTTGAGGCGTCATCTGGGGAACATGAGCTTGCGGTGGTCGCTGTTGTGGCGTTGTGGGCCCTTGTTGACCCGGTGGATTCATTGGACGCGTGAGCAATGGCATGGCTGGGCTTTGCTGAGAACCTGGTGGGAGGTTGAGACCACCGATCTGTCCCTGGAGCAGTTGGTTTTGGTTTCGTGCCTGCAGCGCAGCTTGCTGAGCTCTCTGCTGTTGGTCGAGTTGAGCTCGTGCTTGGGCTTGGGCCTGTTGCTGTGCCTGCGCCTGTGCCATCTGGATCTGCGACGCATTGGCCTGACGTTGTTGGAAGCCCTGCTGATAGGCGACCTGAGAAGCTTGTCGCTGCGCTAAAGCCGCATTCTGTTGTTGACCTCCCTGTCCAAAAGCACCCATTTGAGCGCCGTTGTTATTGTTGTTGCTGGCTGGGACAACTTCAGCACCAGAATCCTGCAGCCTCACGGCTCCCAATTGCTGATTTGTGATGGCGTTGAAGTCAAACGTGGGGTCCGACTGTCGTTGTCCCATGTTAGCTTGCTGGCCCTGCATCTGGTTGGGCTGGCCGTTCTGTTGTCCGCCCATCTGATTTGCGCCCTGCTGTTTGGGGATCGAAACTTTGCCGTTTCTGTACAGCAGCTCGGCGTGCGTCCGGAAGCGAAAGAACAGAGGATCGATCCCCTGCTGAAGGAGCTGTTGCTTCTTCTCTTCTGGCCAGGCGTTGACTTCGTTCTGGAACTTTAGGCGAACTTCAGCCGCACAACTGTCCAACAGCTTCTTGGCCAGCTGGTTGATGAATTGGCTCTCTGCTTGCTGGGGCAGCCGCTGCTGTTGCTGCATGTTTGGCTGTTGATTCTGTTGCCCTTGGTTCAGGTTGGGCGTACCAACGTTCATGCCCATCGATGACCCACCCTGTTGCATAGGAACTGGCGAGACTTGCATCGGCCGTTGGAGTTGTGCGTTAGGAAAGCCTTGATTAAATTGTTGCGGTGTAGCTTGCCGCGGGCCTTGTGGTCCGTTCTGGCCCATCATGTTCATCTGGGCCGGGTTCATCCCATTCATGGGCATGTTCATGTTTCCAAGGTTGTTCTGCATGCGCTGTGACTGCTGCTGCCGGGCAGCAGTCATCTGCAGAAGCTTCTGCTTGATGTTGGAGACATACTGGTCCTTTGTCTGAGACGTCATGAAGACCTGGCTCTCGAACGAGAGCGAGGTGCGCATGGCATCGATCTCTGGTGTCTCGCTCTTGAGCAGACGGAACTGTGTAAAGAACTGGAAAGCAAGCTGGCCGCGTTCTTCAGGCGGCGTCGACTGCTGCCAGCCCTGGGGCAC
Source organism: Stagonosporopsis vannaccii (assembly GCA_028584115.1). Taxonomy (NCBI): domain Eukaryota; kingdom Fungi; phylum Ascomycota; class Dothideomycetes; order Pleosporales; family Didymellaceae; genus Stagonosporopsis; species Stagonosporopsis vannaccii. The sequence goes on from VWXS01000003.1 coordinate 184,597, forward strand.
TTTGCCCTGCTGCTGCTGGGCGCGAAAATGGTTGACAAATTGGTTGTAGGTTGCAGCATTCGGGGGACCCTGGCGGGCCATGCCGGGTTGCTGCATCATGTTGGGGTTGTTCATCTGCATGGCGGGCGCACGGGGTGTCGCACAGTCGGAGGATGCGTCGGCGGGGTTAACAGGGCGGTGCTGTGCCGCAGGACGGGGAGATGGCGATACGCATGCAGGGAGCTGGCAGGCGGGAAGATGCGCGGTAGCAGGAGGGGAGGTGGCGGTCAGCGTCGAGGCGTGCAGTCGGCGGTCGAGTTGGGCGGCCGTCGAGGCTGCGTGGGAAAAGCAAGTGCGGGCTGCGTTCGACTATGGCCAAGGCAAGCGGCGGAGCCAGCACAGGCAGTGGCCAGCAGGTCGCCGGCGTCTGCCACGGGTCGTGGGTGGTGTCGTGGTCGAGGGCAGGACGAGCGAGGTCTGCGGGAGCAGGCAGTCGAGGGCCGCTGCGGATCGTTCGTATGGGATCGACGCTGGGCGGCAGGCGGTTCTGCGGCGGCCAAGAGCAGTGCCGGATGCAGCGGTCGAGCGCGCCGAGAGATGCTGCGGTCGCTGCGGTGAAATCTGCGCGCAGCGCGTTCAAAGCCCCCGGGCGAGGAGGCAGAGAGCAGGACGAGGGTTGCAGCGGGCGTCCGGGCTGCGTGAGAAGGATGTGGTCGGTGAGGATGCTAGAGCGCAAGCCATGCAGCAGAGGAGCCAGCGGAAAGTTAGCGCGGCCAGCCCGAGAGGGTCTCCAAGGCGTCGTGGCCGTGGCCGTGGCAGTGGCCGTGGCAGCGGCAGCGGCAGGATCTCGACTTGCAGACAGCCCCGAACAGTGCGGTTTTCTGGTCACTGCTGCGCGGCGCGTGGGAGAAGAGAGGCACTGTGCGCGTCTCCAGAGGCAGCCGTCTCGCAGGCGAACGCAGGCAACGCAGCGCAGCGCAGATTTGGACTGCCTGGTCGCACAGCTGGTAGTCATCTGGAGCGACTAGCCGCCTAGGGCGAAGCCTCACTGGCCCCTACCGGCACCAGCAGCAGGGCCCCAGCAGGGCCCAGCAGGGCCCTCTGGTCATCAGCTTGAATGCACCGACGGCGCAACATCTCCCCTTCTCAACGTGCGCTCCGGCGTAGAGCCAGTGCTCCATGACGGAAGCTCCCTCGGGCTCGTCTCGCATTTGCAGCACTTCTCGCCCCGCGCCTGGGACGTGAGCATGGCAGGTTTCACTTGGGCGTCGTGCCCAATCCGAACTAAACCATCCGTGGCGCACGACCACACGACGCCCAGCATGCGCGCACCCTCCCATCTCGCTGCACGCTGGCCCGCTAGCCTGATCTGCTGGCCGCCGCCCCAGTCTGGTGATGAGGTCAAGGAACCAGCGCCGTTTGTGTTTGCCTCTGCATCCTGTCTGGTCTCTTTGCACGCTGGGCAACCGCAGCAGAGTGCGGCCTCTTCGTCCTCGACGCAATAAGTGGCTGGTCGCACCGAGCTACGGAATCCGGCCAGCACTTGTCTGCTAGCTCACAATGAACCACTGCAGCCTCTCCAGGCCCTGCTGCTGCGAGGGACTCGCCCTCATGTCAGCGGCTGCAGCCCATTCTCGACCCCTTGACCGCTGCTTCGGTGCGCGTGAGCGCTTGAGGCTCTTTAAGATTTCGCGACCAGTCGCAGCATCGTGAAGCTCCCGGCTCCCCTCAGCCTTCGTTGGTCGTTGCGTTAGTCACCGTTGGCCTAGCTTCCCATAGTGCAGCTCCAGCCTCCAGGGACCCACGTTAGCCGCAACGTAGCCGTCCAGCTAGGCCACAGGCTAACTTGGAACCATGTCCACTGTCAATCACCAGCGCACAGCAGATGCCGAGTCGCGCTTGTTAACTGTCGACTTGCGATACTGACTGATTTCTCGCAACGTCCTGACAATAAGTGATCTCTCTCCCTCGACTAGCTGCAGCCCGTGTGCCGTCGATCTCGTACTCGGCGGCGGGCTGCAGATGCCTAGCCTTGAATGGAGCGCCATGATCGCCGTCATTTGCCCTTGCCCTGCACCCTTGGAGGGGTCCTCCGAGTGCCTCCTTTTGCACCAACGTCCTTTGAAATGAGAAAATAAGGAATGCGCGTACAGATGACTCTCGCTTTCATCATTATCACGAGCCGCCAACGCTACACAACCGGTCTCCTCGCCTCGCTTACGCATTCATGCGACAGCAGCTGACGACCGTTGATAGATGCTACACGCGTCACAACTGGAGACAGCACATCGCTATGGAGAACTGATCTTCGCGAGCTGCAATCACGGAGAGCTTTGCTGTTGGGTTCTGACTTGCATTGGCGTGAGAGCAGCGTCACTGATGTTTATTGTAAGCGTTTGTAAACCGAACATTATGAAACGCCTTCGAGTTTTAAATGTAGCAACGGACTGGTATCGATCAGCTGTACAGGACTAGGGCTGCCGAGAATCGTGGCTTGGATGTGTTCGTCAAGTGCAAGGACACTCACAGGCAGTGTGCGTGGCCGTCCCTTCCCAGTAGGCTGAGAAGCTGGCTACGGCCAATGCTGGTAAGCCCAGCCACATTGCTGCCAGGCCACACTCAGTCCAGAATCTGCAAAGGTATGATATCCCTGACAGATCTTGTGTGGTATCTGCGGCTCCAATAAAAGTCTCAAGGCTTGAGGCCTGGGCATGTCATCAGACAACGACCGTTGACCACGCTCCTCGCCTCTCTGATGCCTCTTGCTGCACTTGTCGCTGCAATAAACGCAATCACAGAATAAGATAAACGTCTGGCACTGCTTCAGCAGAAACACGCCCTGAACCTTGTATCATGCGGCTAGTGCGTTGCCTTTGCCGGAGAGATAGAGAAAAAGAACGACCGAGCAGGCTGTATATACCTTTCATGATCACCTTACGGAATTCTCCGTGCAAATCCGCTACGCAGCCTGGCCAAAGCCGAGCTTCCATACTGAACGAATGGCCAGCCCCAGATCCGCGCTTTCGTTTTGCAATGTGTTGTCGGGCCATGCTGCTGATGTAAAAATCGTCGTTAGCCGTGCGGCCCAGCGCAACCTCATGGATGTACTAGATGTTTTCGCAGGGCTGTACAGTCACAAGAGCGACGGGCATGCTTGACAATAGAAGACAAATAGGAAAGCCGCCAGCAGCGGCGCTGACAACATGGACGAAAAGATGAGTATCAGCTGGAAGGAAGAAAGCCCATGGCTCAAAAACGCTGATTGAGAAAATGGGTGGGATGAATGCAAGGTATTTGTGTTGACTTGGCTGATTCGATATGGCATGCCTTTGGGCGTCTACCCCACCTATGATACACTAGGTCCCAGCTCCAGCAGCCCTCTATACATCCTCGCATTCTCAGAACATAGGAGATCTTTACTCGTGGTGCAATGTCGCTTATTTTTGGCCAAGGGCTGCGGCACGCTCGTCCTCGAGCTTCTGGTAGAAAGCGTCACGGTGACGGACGGCGGGGACGTGGTAGCCTTTCAGATGTGAGTCCCGGATCGCTAAGTTCGGAGCATGTTGTATGCGTCAATGCTCGAGAGACTGGTAATTACGTACCGTACCACCAGCCGTAGCCAGCGGTGACACCGAGACCTTCAATTGGCTGTTAGCAAAGCTGCTCCGAACTGCGCGCGCATTTCCCAGAGCTTTCGCGAGACTGAGGGAGGTTCTGGAAATGCGCAGCAGGCTCTCAACGTACCCATGGCGACGGAAAGGTCGAGCACGACCTGACGGCGGAGCATCTGTTCCCGTCGTTAGTCCCCTGTTCGCAGCTGCCCAGCACGCCCAATGGCAGCACGTACGCCAGTAATCGGTTTGAAGGCCATTGCAAAGTAGATTTGCGGAGAGTGGAGAGTTTTGCGGCGGGGCACGGGTTGCGGTAGCTGGTAGAGGTCGTCGGTCGATCGTGAAGTTGCAGTGGTGTGAGTTGATTGTCATCCGTCCTTGGCGCGTGGGTCTGTGCGTTTTGGGGAACCGCGACTCAAAGGCTGCACATGTTCAGGTGAAAGGCACGTCGACAGCACACGACCCGAGCGTCGCCGCGCTCCCACAATACCTGTTGTCGCGTGCGCAAGCTTCTGCAGCCCGCGCAAATCCCTCCCGCACCCGCACCTCCACCACCGACACACTTCGACAGCCCGCCCGCGTGGACACCGCATGCGACGTCACTCTTGATCCCCACCTTGCGCAGCCGGCTATCTGCACGTTTGTTGCTGCCTGCCCGTCGCACGAAAAGCATATGCCAGGCCTCATTTCCCCCTCTAGCGCCAGCAGCGGAGGCGCAATCGCAGCTATGAAGAGACCCCACGATGCAGGCGGTCCACCACATCAGGGCGCGCCGCCAAAGAAACGCAAGGTTCTGCACCAGCTACATCACACGCAGCCTGTGCAGCACATGGTCGACCCTATCAGCGCAGAGTTTGGCTTTGGCGACAGCAAGGACTTCTACGACCAGCAACTCCGGCGCGCAATAGCCATACAGTGCAAGACGTTGGGGTTTGATAGCGCGCGGCCAGATGCGCTGGAGGAGTTCAGAGGGCTGGTCGACTCATGTACGACGTTTGTGCGCGTGAGGAGAGCTGGGCTAATGCAGAACAGACATGACCAAGTTTCTAGCAAATGTGCGCATGTCCATGACCAGCGCGCGCCGTACCGAGACTGTAGCTCACGATTGGATATACGCGCTCACGAGCGTTGGCCTTCACGGCTCAGCGGCTCTTGAGCAGCATTTCGACACAGGCGAAATACCACCGTCGTTACTACAGCCACACTTTGATCCACCTGCCCCGCCGGAACCGCAACCTATCAGTACAGACGCATTACTTGGTCCTGAATTGTCCGGTAAAACAGACAAGGAAGCACGAACATACATACCAAAGCATTTCCCGCCTTTTCCCTCAAAAAACACCTACAAGGCCACTCCAGTGTTCACCAACCGCGAGAACGATCCACGCAAGATCAGAGAGAAGGCGACAGAGGAGGGCATATTGGCAGAACAGAGCTTGCGGAAGCTCATGGCTGCACAAAAGGCAGGCATACAGAAGCAGACCGCCGGTAAGCGGAAACGAAGCAAACGCATGAAAGAAAGCGACCGGTTATGGCAAGAAGCAATGACGGATCTTCTCAACGAAGAGAAGGAGCACGAGAAGAACGAGGCCCAGCAACGCGCAAGGGAGGAAGAAGCCGAGATGGAGGCCGATGACGACAACTGGAATGCGCCCCTTGTTGAGCGACAACTACGGCAGCCTATTGTGGACCGGAACGTCAACCTGGAAGAAGGTGTGCATGTCAATTACGACCAACGATACTGGAGAAAGTCAGCGAGAGGCGTATGAAAAGCGAAGTGAAACGGGATCTGCAAAGCATTTACACAGCGTGGCGTTTGGCGTTTGCATATACATTCTGGCCGCCCAAGGATGGGCCTTTCAAGCACGTGGGAGGCGTTTAGTAATCGAGTAGAAGTTGTACCATGGCCTTCTGGCCCCAGAAGAAGAGCAATCAGATCTGTCATTGTTCGAACGTCCTCGAAGCTCACATGCTTTGTCTGTAATCGTGACATACCAACATGTACAACCTAGTCCACCATCTCAATTCAACTCACTTTCTCACTACCGTCTTGCTTCGCCTTCCACCCCTCCCAAGCCGTTGTCTCAACACTCAGCCCGTTCGCGCATCTACCAAATCCATCAGCGTCGTCACTCCCACTCACGTGCCAAGACCACGGTCCAGCACCTCTCAAGACGGCCACTTACTGCCTCAATAACCGCACCACCGGCTCGCAGATAATATCCGGCTTTCCCGTCTGGTCCGACAATTCGACATTGCATTTATACTGCACCAGTTCTTTCAGCGCGCAGTCGCCCAGTCGCACGGGCGGTTTCCGCGACTTCCCGTTGGGGAGCACGTTGACTTGCGTTTCGAGCGCGCTGAGGGCGTGGATGGGTGCTGCGGGTGCCATCCAGATCGAAATAGGTTATGGAAGAGATTGAGGAGAGGATAGGAAAGAGTAGGACTTGAAACAGGGAATGACGATGAGTGGTGATGTGGAAGCGAAGAGGTTGGGTGAGAAGCTGTTGTTGGATGTTCATGTTGAGGGATTGAGCTCGGTATGTTAGAGTCACGACTTCGCATTGATGAGGGATACTGACCCTGCTTTAGATTTTGGCTTCTCTCCGAGCTTTTGAGTCTGGGACGTGAGTATCTTTTAAATCACAGTCTGATCCTTGATGTGAAGAAGTCTACTCGACAGCACTGAGAATCCACATGTGAACTGACGATCAATCCAGCGAAGGCAACGACATCGCAAACGTTGTGACACCCTTCAACATCCCAGAACTAGACGCCCTATCAGGAGATTCACCATCAACAATACTCGAATTGGTATCACCATCACACACCCACCACCCATCCGGCGCCGGCAAAACCTCTCTCCTCTACCTCATCATAGCCCAAGCCATCCTTCCCTCATCATTCGACGGCATCCCAGGCCTCAACGGCCACGATGCCGCAATCATCCTCTTCGACCCGCTCCACCACTTCAGCGTCCCCCGCCTCTCCAGCATAATCCTGCACCTCGTCATGTCCAAACTCGAAGTCCCCCTCGACACCCTCAGTCCCAGCACCAAGGCCGACCTCCTCAGCCTAACAGCCCGCTGCCTCGACCACGTGCACATTTTCCACCCCTCGTCGTGGGCCTCGCTGCTCAGCACCCTCCGCTCGCTCCCGGACTATCTCTTCAGCGCGCAAAAGCACAAGAGCATGCACCGCCGCATCCACTCCCTCTTGATCGACGACGTCGACGCCTTCACCTCGTCAATACGCTACACCCACTTCTCGTCAACGTCCTCCTCGAGCAACACTGCAAGTGCGCTGAGTGCCGCGTCCCGCGTGCTGACACGTGAGATCCATAAGCTCATGGCGATGCTGTCTTGCAACGCTGTGCTGACTTCGTCGTCGGTTGTGTCTACTGCGTTTCGGCCCGCGCTGCCGGCATCGTTGGCCAATGGTGTCAGTGTGGTCCGGTTGGCGCTGAGGAGGGTGGAGGTGCTGAGGTTTGCGCCGGAGATGAGTGTCGAGCAGGCTGAGGCTGAGAGAGGGCAGCGCTGGGAGGTTGTGAGGCGGGGACGGTTTGAGTGCTGGAGGGTGGGTGCTGGCGGAGGGGACGGTGCGGGAGAAGGATTCATGTTCCGAATTGGGGTGCACGGGGTTGAAATTGAGAAAAGGCGCGGAGGGTGACTGCTGTAGCGGGCAGTGTAAATGTATTGGAAACCCGGTATGCACGGTAGCATGAGAGACCCGATCTGAGCGTTTCAAATCTTGCCATTTGACAATAGTATGTTACAAAAAGTACAGCCCGCCTAAGAAGCTCCTGAGTATGCATATGCCCGGCCAGATGTCCGCGTCTGGCCTTGATATCGTACAGCCATGCAGAAACAGTTTTATACACATTGTCCCCCGTGCGTCGGTCGTCCTCGCTTTGCTTCCCGAGACACGCATGCGTCGGTCGTAGTCGCGTGTCCAGTGCCACGTCCAGTCCCTCATCGCCCACCACCTCATCAGCATGACAAGGTGGTTTCGAACACCATCCACGGCCTACAAATCCCGCCCCCAAAGCACCTTCCTCCTCTCGCGCTCCTCGCGCGCCTCTCTCCTCCTCTTCCCCCACTTCTCCCTCGCCGCCTCATGTTCCTGGCTGACCCTCGCCGCTTTCTCCGGGACCTTAACAACCATACCGACGAAGAACTGACTGCACCCGAACTTCTCCGCGAGCTTGACTCTGGTCCACTTATCCGGATCGCCGAGCCTGAGTCTGCGGATCTCTGCAATCTGCGCCTCGTCGAGGTGGTATTTCTTCTCGTACGGGTTGCGCACGGGGGCCGGGAGCGCCGCGGTCGGGCGCGGTGGGAGATGCGAGCCCGTCGACAGCGGGGTGCCCGGAGCGGCGACGGGTGAAGACTGGCGGCGCAGCGCGGCGGTGTTGGAGTAGGAAAGTGCGGCGCTGTACATTTGCCGTCGCTTGTCGTCCTTGGGCAGGAACTTGAGCGGGGTGTGGTACACGCTTGGTGCGGATGAAGGAGGGTTGAAGACCAGCGAAGGTTCAGAGCGCGAGGGTGTGTATGATGGGGCTTCCGGGAGTGCGAGCAGCTTCTTGTGTCGCCGGGCAGTGGATTCGTGGCGGCATTGCACCCTTGGCAGGAGAGAGGGCTGCCGTGTGTTGAGACATGTGCGGAGGATGGGTTTGCTGGCCGACATTGTGCAATTGGACGTGTGAGGCGGACGTCGACGGCGGGCTGGTGATGGCCTGCGGTGAAGGGGTGTCGAGGTGAACTTTTTCGGAAAAACTGCGCCGAAGTCCGATGTTTAGACGGTGCCACGCGACGGGCAATAACGCTTCACAAAACACAACAAACGCAGTTCTTATATTCAGATGAATGTCAAATGGGTATAACTGATTCGTCTTGACTATTTGCATCGTATTGCAATTCTTAATCGCGCTTGAGCTCGGCACCAACATAGTGCAGGTACGCGCCGAGCAGCTTTGTGCCCTCAATGTAGTTCCGCTTGTCTAGCTTCTCGTTGATCGAGTGTGCGGCGTCTGTCGAGCTTCCCATAGGCAGCAGTAGCACGTTCTTTCCAAGCTCCTCCTGGAAGGTGAGAGTGACTGGAATACTTCCGCCCTCACGAGTCATATCAGGCTTAACGTTGAACACTCTCTCGACAGCCTTGGCAGCAGCGGTGTAGTTGGGGTGGTTGAAGTCCTCAACCCACCACTTTCCACAGTGAACAACGTTGAACTTCATCCTGTTCTTCGACTTCAGCTTGGCAAACTCGTCGTTGACGTGCTTCTCGACAAGCTTGGTAACGGGGTCGATCTCCATGTTAGGCACAGTGCGAATGGAGAACTTGCCAATGACCTTTGCGGGGATGACAGTCTTGGCTCCCTCGCTATAGAAGGCGCCCTCAATACCGTGCAGCGACAACGACGGATACCTCATCTTGGCCTTGAGAGCCTCCTCCTTTGTACCGTGAATAGAAACCTCCCCGCCGAGCGACTCCTTCAGATCGTTCATAGTGAACGCAATTGGGGGATAGAGAGCTTCCTCCTGTTCCGTCATGGGAGCGACCAGCTCGTCGATGCCCTTGATCAAGATCTTGCCGTCAGGGTCGACGAAGGAGTTCATGATGCGGACCAGATCGGTCATCGGCTCGTGGGAAACACCGCCATAGACACCGGAGTGCAGATCAGCGCCGGGGCCTGCAATCTCAATGGAGTAGTAGTTGCAGCCACGGACACCGTATGTAAGACAAGGCTTCTCTGTGCCCAGCCAGTAGTTGTCTGAAATGCAAACAACATCTGCGTCCTTGAAGAACTTCTTCGCCTCGGCGCGGATAGTATCATCCAGACCCTCAGAACCGTTCTCCTCCATACCCTCGAAGCACATGATCAGGTTAACTGGCAGTTCAACGCCGGCCTTCTGGTGTGCCTCGATCGCGTTCAGCCAACCAAGAACAGGACCCTTGTCGTCTGTACTGCCACGTCCGTACATGCGGCCCTTGTCGTCGATGCTGAGCGTGAATGGGTCAGTGGCCCAGCCGTCGGACTTCTGTGCGGGCTGGACATCGTAGTGGCCGTATACGAGAACGTTGACCTTCTTGGGGTCGTTCCCATAACGGCCGAGGAGGCAAGGTGGGAGGTCGAGGTGCTCGCGCCCAGGCTGCTTTCCAAGCTCACGGAGCTCGACTTCACCACCGAGGGCCTTGATCTGGTCTGCGAGCCAGTGGCCCATCTGTCGTGCTTATCAGTCCCATGCTCCCAGAGATTTGTGCCGTGCTAGCCGTACCTTGACAACATCTGGTCGTCTCTGGTCTTCAGAGCTGATACTGGGAATAGCGACAGCTTCCCTGAGCCTGTCAATGAACTTGTCTTGCAGGGAGTCCACCTGCTGGAAGTAGGAGTCGAGGTTCGCCATCTTGTCGTACTTGGAATACAGGTACGGCCACTCGGCGTTTGGTATGCGTTCCGGAGTGTATCTATCGAAACGCTTGAGTGCAGGTGTGAATCTACGTAGTGGAGTAGAAGAGAAGAAGTTTCGGCCAACACGATGCGCGCTTATTCGCGGTGGAGTCAAACGGGAAGGTGTGAAGGCGCGCGCTGTTGCATCTGCTCGATGCAGCAAGGTGAGGGGTCTCTGCCCCACCTGCAAGCGTGACATTGCTGTGGCGGATGGCGGAGCGAGCATCACGCGTTGACTTTTGGCAACACCAAAAAGTGACAACCTTGACTGGTCCAAGCTTTCACTTCACCAGTTGCGTTTGCGCAGTGGTACTGGGGTCGCACACAACAAGCCTTTGGTGATATGCTTGAACGAGCTTAATTCTGCGTTGTTGACGGTCGAGAACTGTGTGCCTCGGCCGGGAGAGACAGGTCCCACTTCTTATGTAAAAAGGCTTGCCCTCGATGAGAACGAGACCAGGGAAGACCCTGTGCGCTTGTAGCTCGTGTGTTGATGTAACCCTCGAGATTTTCAGGTATTCTGGACGAATGTGGGAAAATGAGTACTTTGTGCGAACTGAGGCGTAAATGTGCATTACGTATTATTGTATAGCTCGTGCAAACATGTTCACAAGACGACAAGAATTCGAGGAAGTAGAAGAATGCAATCAGAAGAGACGCTTCGCTATGCAGTGCTGGTGCAAATGCATGACTGTGACCTGGCTGACAGATTGTCAAATGCAAACGAGATACCGAAACATAGATGCGCAAGTAAGATCAAATCACCCAAGACAATCATTGCTCACATTCTCCCAATGAACAATTTTCTCTAAGATCTCAGAAAAGGCCTTGACCCTGACCACCCTTGTCGTCCCGGGTAGTCGTAGGACTCAGAGCGTCGCCAATAGGAGACACCAAACCAGAGGTACTTTCAGAGTCGAAGCCAGGCAGATTGAAGGTCAGTTCACCAGCCTTGATGCGTCCGTCCGAGGTGAGCTGATGACCGGGCCCCATCGAATGATGGGTGGTTGTCGAGGCATGTTGTGATGATGATGAGGAACTGAACGAATTTTGTATCTCTTTCTCATTTGTGCTGTTGCCGCCGAAGTCTCGCTCAGCGAAGCCCCCAATCCTCGGGAAGGCTTCAACAGGGGTGGTGTCTTCGTACGAGAATGTTGGCCCGGAGTCCAAAGGATTCGTGCTTTTCTCACGCTTCTCGAAACTAGTACCGAAATCATCCATGGTGAAGCCGATTCTGTCGGCTCCTTTCTGCTTGCGGAGTGTAGATCGTGACGTATGCTGACTAGATGCAGCCTGTTCCGTAGATGTTTGCCGTGTCGAGAATCGTGCTGAAGGGCGATCGCTTTTGGCTACAACAATGCCACCAACCTCGAGCTCTTCGCCATGCTCATCACCAAGGATAGAGTGCTCTGGTAGAGCGCGCAAGGGCGGTTCCGGATGCTCGTCTCTTTTGAGATGTTCAAACTCGACTAGGGACGATCTTCTCAGCTGCTCTAGCTTGACTTCGGGATTCTTAGGACACAGTTAGAGTTGACTCATCAAAAGACTTGGGTTAGTTAAAGAAGCCAGGGGCACGCCGGTCGCGCTCAGGCCGCTGCGAGGATTCGGCTCTGAATCCATGGGATCTTGCACTACTTCCTCAGTTTCTTCAAGAGCCTCCTGAGCTGCTTCCTGTTCTTCCACAAGTGGGGTCTCATCTCGCAGATTCATATCGTCTTTTCTTCCAGGCTGGTTGGAGCCCGGAGCATCGATTACAGATGCAACAGTAGACGAATGAGATTTGACATGCTTGCTGACGGAAGCGAAGGAGCCGCGGCGGCGAGCAAAAGCGGACGCATGGGAGGAGGAGAAGCCGCACTGTGGACATACCCATTCATTTTGATCCGGCACGCCCTCTGCTGCCGGTAATTCACCCGCCTCATCCCTTTCTTCACCCCAAAAAGTTGGACGTCGCAGAGGTGCTGGAGTGACTGGCAGACTGGGGCGTTCAACCGCAGACGGGAAATCAGTCAGAATCAGACTCTCGCGGCGTTCTTTTCTGGATAATACCGGTGAAGCAATGTCATCTGTGCCAGTCGTCTGTTGCAGAACCTGGACCTTTCCTCGTCTTGCTTGTGTATCCATGATAGACCGTACATAAGAGTCAATACCCGGAACACTATCCCACGCATTAGCACTATTCTGCGAGAAGGCTTGCCACGACTCCTCAGCAGTTCTTGGCTTAAAATCGGGAGGATCGTCCCTCCAAACCCTGGTGGGCTTTGCTCGGGTCCATTGATCCTGAGTGTTCTCATAGCGGGTTGTTGAGAATTGTGATGTCGGTGGTGAGGCCTCAAACTCTGATACCTCAGCTACTGGGGCTGGGGCTGGGGCTGGGGCGGGTTTTGGCTCTGGTGGGTAATCCTCTGCAAAGATGCGTGTTGGCTTCGGTCGTGAGGCATCCTTTTCCCAAGGGAAGATGGGTTTGGGTGCCTCGTAAGGCTTAGGCCTGGTCTCTGGTACCTTGTACCACATGTCGCGGGGGGGCTCAGGGTATGCTGATGGCGCTTTGAATAACTGCTTGCTGTCATTGAAGATGTACGTCTCGCTCGGGAAGTTGGCAGCTTCAGGCTTGGATTGCACAGGCGGTTCGAATTTCGTCGCATCCCATTCCATCACAGGGGCAGAGAATTTACGTTGCTGTATGGTAGGGGTAGGCTCGACCAAGCCTTGGTCGATATCCTCAGCTATTTCGCTGGGGTCGGTCATAGAGGGCTCGGCGGTTGGGGCCGGTTCATCGACAGTAATATCTGGGATAGGCTGGGGCTGCAATGCAGTGTTTGTGTTCGTGCTTGTGCTGCTTTGTACCGTAGCCGCGATATTATTGCCTTGAGAGAAAGCCTCTCCGTTGTGCAGATGCCTGTTATGCACTGCCCACCATCGTGCCAGAAGCTCACCATACACGCCGTGACCCACTGTGCGGTTCTCAGACCACGGCTTTGTTTTGCCTATGAAGTGCACGGCGCTAATGTCCCGTTTGTAGTATCTGTATGCTGGTTCCCACTGGTATTCGGCGTTCGGAGTACAGTTATAGGTAAATTTCAGGCGCTGCCATGGGCGATGCTCGTAGTATTGGTTGAGCAGTCCCTGGTCGGCACCGTCGAAGCTTTCACCAGCAGCAGCCATGGTGTGAAGCGACCAGTACTCGCCCATGTCTGGATTGAGAACCATGACACCACTGTTGAATGCATCTGGCCAGCCAATGTCTGGCGCAGCTGCGAAAGTAGCCTCGATATCGAACAGCTCATCGAGCGCTCGCAATGCCACCACATCAGCATCGAGGTATACGATCTTGCGAAACTGAGTCTGTCTCCACAGAGCGATCTTCGTGAAAGCATACGACAGGTCGGGGCGGCCCATGAGGTAGAGATTGGCCATATTCGAATTGCGTATGCGTTCGACAGGTATCACGTAGTCGTACAGCGATTTAAGCTCGGAAATTGTGTCAGCCGACAGCGATTCCAGTGTGATCAGCACTGCGAGCTTCTTCGTGGTGCCAGCATCGCGCAGGGAATGGGCAAGGACAGCGGCTCCTGCAGTATACAGTCAGTTGCAGCCCCGATGAACATGACGATAGTAGAAGATGGCTGAGGGGTGAGGCTGAGGACTGTTCCAAGTCTCACTGTCGCAATCGTTGTACGTACCCGGCAGGTATGAGTCGCTCATAAGGAGCTAGAGTTCAGGTCAGCTTGAGTGTTTCAGTTATAACTCAAAGACAAACCGTGCAATACACATCCTCCAACTGTCGCGCCATCTTGGTCCAGCAGCTGCAACTGCACTCGCAGCAGTAGAGCGAAGATAATATACTGCGTCGGACAGCTTGGTCAGATGTCACCTTCCTGCTAGCTTCCCCGCAACGACGTAGGTGAAGCTTGCGCCGATCAATGTACCGAACGCGAAACGGCAACTACTGGCCACCTGCAGGAGCCTGTTGGGCGCGGTCGTGGATCGCAACTTCCCAGCTGGAAAGACAAGAGGGCCGAAGATTTTCGCAAACGAAGAAGGAGAAGCCCTGATTGAAAATCCAGAGCAATTGGCCTAACACGGCATAAACAATACACGAAGAAATGGTTGAGAGATGATGGGCCACGGTTCGGCTGGGGAGCTCTGACCAGCCTTAAGCTCTCCCTGTGCGTCATGGCAACACTAGTTCCACCCATCGTACCATCGCGCGAACCACGAGGCGAATCGTCGTCGGTCTTGTTCAGGCCTGTAGATTATCTTTAGCAAGCATCAGCTTTGCTTCATCTCTCCCCACAGCGTGCTCATCCATCAGCTCTGTTCTCAATATTGTTGGGCTTCAGGAAGCCCATGCTCAATGCATTATGCCGCCAATGGCACGACGGATGTCGACTCCGCACTCACCTCCGCTTGCAACATCCTTGTGGCTGCCGCCCATAACGCTAAACGCCATCAGTTAAATGGCTGTCACTCGTGTGACCATGGACGAGCATGAGCAGTATGTATGTACCCGTGTCTCCGGAGGCAAGAAGCACGGTACAATGCAGCAGCCTCAACAGACTCTTCAGCGACCTGCACCCTCTCGCGATTTCTCTGGCTGTTCGCCTAGCACCTTGGACACCTTGGACACCTTGAACGACTTTACGCATTGAAGCCAGGCGTGCACGGTTTCCGTTCCAGGAGTTGGAGGCCGGTAACGCCTCGAGAGACCAATCGTGCACAGGCCATTCATCGTCCATGCTGACCACCGTTTACCTGCATAGGCACCCAGTGTGTAACGGTCAGTCGAGAAGCCTCCCATGTCAAACACTATCTGCACCTCGATGTACCTCGATGTACAATGTATCAACTCGGAATGTCGGCCAAGGGCACCGGAGCATCTTCGGAGCTTACCTCAAATTTGCCTAGAATCTAAACGAACAGCAAATTTTCTACGAGTGGGCCTGGCCTTCCGATTCCTGACCTGTACGGCTTGGGCGTCTCCCAATTCCTCTTTGCGTTCTGCTTGACGGTCGAGAGTTATTTGGTAGGTCAAGTAATTGAGATGCATTCTCGCAAGTCACAAACTGACTATATTTACCAGACAACTTGTCATCCACTCATAAATCACAACATCTGGTTCGATGGTGTAGTTGGTTATCACGTCAGTCTAACAACGTTAGTCCACTGAAGGTCTCCAGTTCAAGTCTGGGTCGAATCAAGTGATTTTTTAGACTTTTGAAGTCTCTTTCTTTGTGCTTCTCCGCCAAGCGCTCTCTATTTTTGCCTTTTGTTCAGGTCTTGCTCTCCTCAACGAAGGACAGAATCGCTTTGTTACCATTTGTCAAAGAGAATTCTCTACGTGACACCTCCAAAAGTGTCTCCTATAAAGGTATCGAGTGCCAACCAGGGGCCCAGCTGTGCATTTGGTTGCGCTTACTAGCAGTTGATAACACACACTATCACGCTGTATGGAGCAAAGCTCCTTGGACGTTCACTTGTTATGGTTGATAGAGTGCGATCGCAAATGCTTCTACCCGTCTTTTCTGTGAGTCGAGAGCCTTCGTCGGATCAGCGTTGCTTTCCCATCCGACTTGAACCGCAGTACCCCGCAATGATCTTTCTTACAATGTTGCTCAAATCTTGCGACATAGATAGCTTCGTTTCCCATGACGTCATATTTCGTGCCCCTCAGATCTCAGTCTCAAATCTCAAATCTTTGACGCAGTGAGAGCCCTCCAAGATAATTAACGTTAGGCGTCACCTCAATTCCCACGTGCAAAGAACATCGGCAGCCAGCGGTAAAGCTATGAACATACTTATCACAGGGGGAGCTCGTGGCATAGGCCGTGGTCTTTTCCGCCACTTCATTGCGAAAGGCCATCGAGTGATTATCCTCGACTCAAACAAGGAAGAGCTGGAACATGTCAAGTCACAAGCCGACAACTGGTCAAGTACAAAAGGCAATTGGCAAGCAATACAGTGCGACTTGAGCAAGCGCGAGCAGATCAAGGATGCGGTTCGAGCGGCCAAGGACACCTTTGGTGGCAGACTGGACGTCCTGATCAACAACGCTTTCCCGACAACCTTGCAAATTGCGGAGGATCGAGCCATGGAAGCAGTAAGTGGTGATATCGAAGCCGAATGGGATCTCAAGATTGCCATTGGCTTGACAGCTCCGTTCATTCTCAGTCGACTTTGCGTTCCGTTGCTCGTTGCGGGCAGGTCGACCTCAGGCTCTCCCGGCACCATCATTAACATCTCATCGACCCGAGCATATCAGGCTGAGTCGGATCACGAAGCCTACTCCACAGCCAAGGCTGGCATCCTCGGTCTTACTCAGTCGATGTCGATATCCCTGGGTCATCGGCACAAGATTCGAGTAAATGCGATCATCCCGGGCTGGATCCATGTCGAGAACGAAAGCAAAGCTGGCGATGAGAAGGGCACTGTTTGGGAAGAGGGACTGAGTAAGGACGATAAGGAGTGGCATCCGGCAGGAAGAGTGGGTAAGAGCGAAGACATTGCTCGAGCCGCAGAATATCTGATTGAAAGTGGGTTCGTAACGGGTCAGGAAGTTATAGTCGATGGTGGAGTGGGGAGGAAGATGGTGTACCCAGAATAAAAGTCAGCACGCCGCAGTCAATAGATCCTTCATGAGGCTGAGCCCAAGGGCGGGTGGTGCCGAGAGTAGACAATTTCTCTGCAATCTTTCGACCACATTGCCAACATAGCGCTCTCCTCCCAAGACCTCTCGAAGCTGTCGGTAGTTGAAAGCGACTGCACAGGACATCATTGTACGAATGCGTAAACCTGAAGCTCCTAAGTGGATGCCTTTAGTGTTGATGAAACGTGTAGTCGTCAGCCAAGACATGGAACCGTGCGAAAGCTGTACACAGCAGCCTTTCTTAAGCTCGTCAGAGTCCTCAGGCTCGAACGTCGCCTTCTTACGCCACCTCGCTCTTGCGGGCGCAGTGCTCATTTCCTCGATGGTGCGCAATTTCGTCGACCGCTCTGTACCATGTGGCGATCATGCAAATGCCGTTTTACCTTGCCCCACTTCGACGTTTCGTTCATACCCGCGCGCCTTGTCGCCCAGACCTCAATATCCACAAAACAAACATGTTTGAACACATGAACAGATGAGAGGTTCTTGGAATCGGCATCAAGCAGTAGACGATATCAGAAAATCGAAGAGCAAGGCGAACGTGGCTACCTTCACTCGCAAAATTGAGCTTCGCTTGACCAGTGTGTGTCATGATTGAGCCTCGAAATTACACCCGGCAGCCGGCATGGTCAAGCCCAGGACGAAGCCGAGATTTCTGGATACGCCACACGAGCCTCTAAGCATCAGGCTGTTCGGCCCTTTCAATATATCCGTCGACAAAGGTACAAAATATGTATACAGCCTTGTCTTGGGCTGTGTCTTGGTCTACCACAGCCAGCGACAGAGCAAAGCTAGCTACTCGCTGATCTTTCGCATCAGCTACAGTAACTTCAAGCTGTAGACATCATGACCACATGGTGATTTGGTCAGAAAGGTAGCCCTGGACAATGCAGCATAACCGATCCCCCTGCATTTTGAAGGATTCCTCGCACGGGTTGACAGCGGGCGCTACCTAGACCAACATCGGCCTACCGCCAGGTACAGCAAATGGTCCACCAATCATACACGTCCAGTGAAACCTGTAAGATCTGGTACCCGGACTGAAAACAGTAAAGTTTCCTCCGGGTCATCAATGCGCATGTCGTTCGAGAAACATCAGGCCTTTAGCGCTGTCCTTCAGATGCGGCTGGCGCAGAACGAAACAATTGCTTAGGTGGAGCTAGCCGCATACCGGCTTGGACGGCGGTAGCGCTCCTTTGACGGTTGAAATATAAGATGTGCATTGCTTCAACTTCTCGAATGGTAACGCAGCTGCGCTGACTCTCTTTACCTTGCCTTGCAAACTTCGTTCTTCGTTCATTCTTTTTCAAGTCATTCTTTTCTGAAACCCACACTCATTTAACAATCATGAAGACCGTCGCTGTTATCGCAGGTATTGCTGCGCTGGCTAACGCCCACGCCACATGGCAACAACTCTGGAAAAACGGAGAGGATCTTGAGAGCACATGCGCTCGTCTCCCTCCTTCCAACAGCCCCATCGAGGACTACACCTCCACAGCACTTCAGTGCAATGTCAACCCCGCTGCGGCTTCTGGCAAGTGCAGCTACGAGGCTGGTGACACAGTCACGTACGTTGAGTGAGCATGTCTTTTCATACACATCGCTGACCCAATACTAGCATTGAGATGCACCAGCACAACAGCCGTCAGTGCACTGAGGAGGGTATCGGTGGTGCTCACTGGGGTCCCGTTCTGGCCTACATGTCTAAGGTCGAGGACTCTGCTACCGCTGATGGTTCATCGGAGTTCTTCAAGGTCTACGAGAACACATGGAAGAAGGCCGAGGGTTCCACCCAGGGTGATAACGACTACTGGGGCACCAAGGATCTCAACTACAACTGCGGCAAATTGGACTTCCAGATCCCCAGCGACATCGCTCCCGGTGACTACCTCCTCCGCGCCGAGGCCATCGCTCTTCACGCTGCCTCCTCCGCTGGTGGTGCTCAGCACTATGTCACTTGCTACCAGCTGACCGTCACTGGAGACGGTACCGCCACTCCCGCTGGTGTCAAGTTCCCCGAGGCTTACTCCAAGACCGGCCCCGGTCTTGGTTTCTCTATCCATGCCCCTCTGAGCGAGTATCCTGCTCCCGGCCCTGCCCTCTATGCTCGTGGTACCAAGAGCGAGCCTCAGCTCCTGACCTTCGGTGAGATCGCTGGCATCAACAAGCCTAGCGGTGGTGCTTCCGCCCCTGCTGCCAGCGCCACTGTTGCGCCCTCATCCGCTGCTGCCTCATCTGCCGCTCCCACCTCCGCTGCTGCCACCTCCGCCGCCGCCGAGGCCCCTGTCACCTCCGAGGCTGCCGCCACCTCTGCTGCTCCCTCATCGGCTGCTGAGGCTGAGCCTACCGAAGCCACCACTTCCGCTGCCGCCTCCTCGGTCGTCGCCTCTGCCCCTGCTGCTTCCTCCACTGCTGCCCCCGAGACCGGCAGTGACAAGTACAATGTTGACTCTCTCGCCACCTATCTTGAGGCCCAGCCTGGAAGCGATGCCGAGTTCAGCTTTGAGGAGTTCATTGCTTGGTTGGAGAAGATTGAGAGTGGCTCCAACTCTGCTGAGCCCACTGCCTCCGAGGTTGCTGCTGAGCCCACCGCTGCCCAGTCTTCTGCCGCCGTTGAGCCCACTGTCGCTCCTGCCACTTCCCAGGCACCTGCCCAGTCTGCTCCCGCCGCTGCCTCTTCCAAGGCTCCTGCCGGCCCGGCCAAGACGACTCTTGCTACTGTTACCAAGCCCCAGCCTACTTCCGGCTCCGACTCCAGCGCTGAGGTTCAGGCCTACGGTCGTTGCGGTGGCCAGGGTTACACTGGCAGCACTACCTGCGCTTCTGGGTACACTTGCAAGGTTCAGAACCCCTACTACTCTCAGTGCGTCAAGTCTGAGGGCGGCAACGCCGCTCCTCAGCCCAGCGCCACCAAGCCCGCTGCCGTCCCTACCAAGGCACCGGCTGCCTCATCTGCTGCCCCTGCTGCCTCATCCGCCGCTCCTGCCGTCACCAAGGAGGCAGTCTCTTCTGCTGCTCCTTCTGCGTCGGCCGCACCTGCTGCGGACAAGCTATGGACCATCGAGGAGCTCATTGCTTTCCTCGAGGAGGCTGCCGAGTAAGCTCGTTGCCACAACAAAGCCAGTTGCTCTCCGGTTTACGCTTCTCCGTATGGGTACCTCAGACATCTGTATATAAGCATCTCCCAGCGGGAGCTTTTCGATTCTACCCAGCGATTTTCTGAATGTTATTCCTCCATCAAAAGAGCCATCACGGCCTACAATGCCATGAAACTTTTCTATAATTATCTTGTGATGCATTTACTATCTTGTGTGATAAGCTATTAGGATGTTGAAGACATCGCGATTGTGACAGTGGACCTCGATCTACTATTACAAATTTGCTATCCGCTAAACCAGGCAATGAAATCAGACAGTTGTGAAGTCCAACAGGAGGTTCAAGAGTCATACAGACGCCTTGCAAATGCTCTTGCCACCGCCGATCCGCCCATTCTCCTCGTGAGTCTCCTCTCCGAAGCACCAGAAGGGATGATTTTCGAACAGTCCTGCAGGCTATCTACATCGTTACCGATGACTGCGAATCGATTCCACGCATCAGTGAATGCGGTGTTCCATGCGCTTGTATCGCCATCTGCGAACTGCTTCCACTTTGCCTGAGTCTGTTACTTGTTAGCTCCTTGCACAGCAATTAGCTATCTGCAATTCTCACCTCTGTATCATTCGCAAGACCCTTGTCGCTCTGCAGACTGTAAGGTGCGGTTCCGTCCAGCGTCTCCTGGTAGAACTTCAGATCGTATGTAGTAGGTGTCGAGTCCAAAGCCTTTCCCGCCTGCTCCGGGTCGTCATTGACCTGTACAGCAACGGAGTGCGTCCCCATCAGCGCAACTACATCATCCGGGCTGAACCCCTTTGCCGCAAACGTGTCCAGGATCGACGATATGGGGTCTCGGCTGCCGGGCACGCTCCCCACAGGTGCCGCGTTACTGTTGTCCTTGCGGCCGACCAATGCCTGCACACGAGGGCCGAGAGGGCAAAGAGATATCGCAGTCGCAGCGGCGAACTGGATCATATCTGCTGCGCTGGTGTTGTATTTCTCGGTCCAGGAGAGGAGCTTGCCGCAAATGTCTGAGAGGCCGGCATTCTCGGCGCGGCTGCATTCATCGGTCAGGATGAGGCTGCCATCGCAGCCGTTGTTGATGCAGTCGTGGAATGGCGCCCGGATGGCGCCGTGTGCATCACGTCCGCAACCTGCGAAAGCCTTTTCGAGTTCTGGGAGGGCTTCTGACCAGACTTTTGGACAAGAGGATGCTCGAGGGGGGAGGTCCAAGGCTGATGATGTTGATAAGAGCAGGAGGAGGGAGGGTGCTAAAGCTGAAAGATACATCTTGATGGCGATATTCGTGTGGTTTGTGGTGCACTGTGATGTACAACTAAGAAGTATATGTAGTATTAAGTGATGATTAAACGCAATGAAAGAAATGTTCCCAGTGGTGCAGACAGCGAATGTAAGGATCTCAAGGTACTATCTTGAGACAGCCACCAAGGCCTACCATATATATAGACATGAGCTCGCGTGAGCTGGCTGAGCCGTGAGATCCACCTTGCTACCTATCACACCTCGCGTCGTTCGATCTGACAAAACCTGCTCGTCTAGTGGTCACTGTCAGTGGCCGCTACCGCTGCGATTAATCCCCACATCCGTGAGCGTGAGCACTTGAGAAGTCCAACCTCTCCACATATCTCTCATATCTTCGCGACTAGCAACCAACGGGTCCCAGGCTGACAGCCAATTGCCGTCCCCAAGCATGCTTCGATTGGCTAACGCCTGCGAGGCTTCGCTGGCAGGACAGGCCGTGGCGGACATGTACCGTCTTGCCCGATGCCGACCAGCAATTCCCGAGCGATGATTGACGCAGGGTTGATGTGTACAAAGCTTCGCAAAGCTTAAGTGCAAGTCGACCATGACTTGCGCCGCTGTTTGGCTGAAAAAGGTGTGACGATCTTTCCTCGTGGGAGCTGGAACGAGCCGCTAGCAAGCGAGGCGGGCCCTCATGCATGGCGTTTCCGAAGACATGGTGAGCTGAAGTCCGGTCAGCGTGGGGAACCGAGAAATGTGGAACAAGCGAGCGGTTTGTGAGATGGCAAAGTGATGGTTCTCGTGAGATGTCATGCAGTTTGTTGTTCGCGTAGGTTATTTATGGCGCTGGCGAGGTGCATTGCGTCACCAGTTTCATGTCCCACGGTGCGGAGCGTGTCATGCACGAAATGATGTTCTATGGATTCCGAGCCACTACAGTATTCTAGAATACCTGTATAACATCCTCAAAGCTTTGTTGAAAGGTACAAATATGTAGTCAGCCTCGCTTGCGTCGGCGCAGCCGCGCTCGGCTTTCCCCTCCACCCACTCAACAGATCGTCATAACTACTGAGATAGTGTTCATCCCACCGGTGATAGGCGGTTGACCGTCATCGTGCAGATCAGTCGTTGAGTCAAGCTCTAGGTGACCGAGGTGGCGGTGCTGCTACTTTGGGAAAGTTCGCCAATGCCAGCAGCCTATTTCGGTCATGGGCGGATGTAGCTGGCGAGATGATCCAGTATTCTCTACCTTGGGGATGACACCTTCTGAGACTTACACTAGAGAAGACGCCGAAGTTCAAGAGCAGCGTGCACCACGCTTGCAGGGCCTGTCGACACGGCAGTGCAAGAATCAGCGCAACACATGCATAATGGACAAAGGCTGTGCAAGTCATTGCCGTAATAGGGTTTCCAAAAATACTAAACTGGATGCAGAAATCCCCTAAGTCATTCTTGCAGGCCCAGCTGACTGTAAGACGGCAAAGAAGCCGCACCGACCTGCGTCTTAGAAGAATGGGGCCCTGGGCGCTGATAGATCCTTTGATCGTACGACACCCCTGTCACGATCTAGCCGCAGACAGTCACTCAAGTCTCCCTCAACCTCGATATACTTCTCCTCATTCTCAGCCGGTTCTTTTCCTTTCATGAGAGCCCGGACTATCCTCCTCCCCTCGCTGCGATCCCTCTCCTCGTGCAGCTTCAGTCTACACTGCGTTAGAAACCTAAACTCGCTGCCCCAGCATTTATTAACGTATTCAAGCTCCAACCAGGTGTACGGAGGGTTGTATAGTGGAGGTGCATGTTCAAGCAAGGTTTGGGCGTGCCTAGCTTGCCAGCACGCTCGCTCCTCGTTCGGCCAGTGACAGCTCGCTGTATAGGAAGCTCCGTTCTTGAAAGGACTTGGACCAAAGTGCATACCTTCTGGTGGTAGAACAGCTAGTGAGAAAGGCCTCGCAGGATCAACTTGAAAGTGCGCGATCTCCTGTCCGGATACAGATAGTCTGCCTCGAGATGGAGGTCCACCGTTGTCGTGTGAACCGCCGAGATCAATCTGGTACACGCTTGCGAGTGGCCTGCCAAGGACGTTGCAGATGTAGCTTGGGACGTGAAGGACGTTGTGGATTTCAATGGTGGAAGTACCGTAGGCAGTGAAGGCGTCTGGGCGGGCCTTGACGGTGAGCTTCACGCTGCCAATGCCTACCGCAGGGATAGGAGCGCCGATGCGGTATACGGAGCTGAGATGTGAGTGGAAGTTATGGTAAGTGGTGAACCAAGCCTTGTCCTTCGCTACACTGTTGATATGTCAATATGACAGTGCCGAGTCAACCTATAAAATGATCGAAGTCACCCACTGGACATTGGAAGAGTCGGAGTATATCCAATCAGGACACAGACCGCTATCATTGTCAGTGGAGTAAGGATCCATTGCATAAGTTGGTAAGGTTGAGATTCAGAGGATTGTATAAAGGTGTCAAAGGTTGGTGCATGATTGGATGCGGAGCGTTTCTATTGCGCTTCCTCAAAAGAGTGAAAGCCGTTGCGTGCATAGCGACCGTGTCAGTCGGGTACTCCCGCCCGCATGATGTGGAGGCACGTGGAGGCGTGTATACTTCATCTGCCGCGCAGTGAAAGCACACCATCACGCGCCGTGTCTGCCTGAGCAGCTAGGCATCAGTGCGAGGTCGAACATACCCACACTCGTATGATCGTAGACCCACTGCACGAAGGACCTACACGGACAATTTCAGCTGTTGTCTTGGATTCCCGGGACACGAAACCCACGTGTTTTGGCGGCCCGATCTAGGCGTCAGGCCCACCCAGGTGGTTGGTCAGTCAGGAGGTGAGATGGCCAATGTGGAAGTCGCAACTACCAAGCCAAAAACCTCATTGACCACAATGAAGCAAAAATATATATCGGTATTGCATCTACATCTCCTCACAAACTTTCTGGCCCAAAACATTAGTGTTCTGATACTCCACCATGCTTTCACCAGCCACGATGTCGAAATGCGTGCTATAGCTCTCAGGCTGCTGGACACCCTTCATAGTCACCAGAACATATTCTCCGATTTCCTTTCCCAGCTTCCCCTCCCATTTTTCTATCTCAAAAGCTGGTACCATCGTACCCTGCTTTGCATACTTGCGTGCCATGCTTACGATCACTGGTGTTCCCGCATCAACGACACTCTTCCGGACAGCAGCAACGATGGTAGCATCATTGTCAATACGGCAGGACTGTGCATCTTGATAAAGCACATTGTCGTCTAAGGGGTAGCCGCGGCCAGCATTGTCGTAGAAGGTCTGTTCGCCCGTTGAAACGCGGGTTACGGTCACATTGAAGCTCTCGATGGATGTTGAGGTGGGCAGTGCGACGGAGAATTCGTGCCATTTGAACAGTTCGCCAAAGATGCCACTAGATGTGCCGAGTTTGAAGTTCGCAGGCGTGGTGAGGATGGTTGTGTTCAGTGTCGCGTTTGCGGCAGGTGCGAAGCGAGGTGTGTATGTGATTGTGACACGCTCGTCATCGTACTTATCGGATGTGGTGAGGAGTCGGATCCGGCCGTTGAGCGTAACGTGACTGGCGTTAGTGAGTGCAAAGGACTCAATGTACGGTTTGAGCGGGATGGGCTCGAGAGGCTCCGTAAGAGTGACAGTAGAAGGAACAGTATCGATCATCCTGGCGAAGATGTCCGAGCACATTGATTGGAAGGTCTTTGGGTCCGAAGCGAGCGCCTTCATGGTGATGTTGTTGTCGGCTGCGAAGATGCGTTTGTCCGAGTTCAGAGTATCATTATGGGCGACGACAAGCGGGTTTTGTGTGGTTCCATCAAGATACTCCGTTGCGACCTTGGGATCGAATGTAGCGTCGGTAGAGTCGAAATGAACGACGTTTGATTCTTCGTTGTTCTCAGTGATCTCTGGGAATGTCTTCCCGTGTACTCCTCCCATTGTGTGGCCACAAGCGACCATGGCAATCATGTCCTCTGAGATCCATTAACAACTACTACGATGGTGAGATTGCGGTGTCATACCAGTGCTGAAGCCAGCCTTAGCGAACATCTTCTTATGAGTATCCAAGTCCTGCTGCGGTTCTGGCACGCCCAGAACACCACCTTCAGTTGCATCCACACGACCGATCCGAAGTGGGATTTTGGGACCACCGCAGTTACCCACAGCAAGAACTGTCGAAAGAGCGATGAGATCAGCAGCCGATGTGCGGATGCTGTAGTAGTTGTTCGTGAAGCCAAAGGTGCCATTGAAAGCATCACCAGCATTTTCAGCGCGGTCAGTTTCAAACTGGATAGAAGCATCTAAACCGCCAACACCAGTAGCTTTGTCAAATGTAGCCATGTCATGAAAAGCTGTTCGAATCCACTCGGCGGCAGTTTGGCGTCCAGGCGAGTTAGGATTGCGAGTGCATGGTGAAATGCCTAGCAAGTAGTTCTAGTAAACCCACCCAAGTTAAAGATCAGATTCGACATACCGTCGATGAAGCCTTCTCGGATGTAGCCACCTTGTAAGACTAGCAAGTCTTCCATTCTGTCGTGTTTGCTCGGCCATACATACTCAGCAGCTGCTGGCAGCACATTTAGCAGGCCTATTTGGGCTGTCGCGAGTGTGGATAATCTCATTATTATGCGAAACGAATGACTGTAGCGAAGTAGGTGAGTAAAATAGCTGCAACTGAGGATCAAAAAGCGAAAGACGGAAGCTGGTGATCTCAAGAGAATGTCATGGCAAGTTCCAGTACTTGTATCAAGCTCAAAGCATAGTGCGCTGTGATTGCTCCCTCAGGCATTAGATTTTGACACCAGCACGTCCGGAAGCCAGGATGCTACGCATTGCACACGAGGTGCTTAGGTGGAGCCAATGACAGGAGGGAAATTTGAATGACACCTGCTGTTTCAGGGAGCCGACATAGCAGGGATGTTCGGCCACCACGCGATCAAGCCCACTTAGGGCACACAGACGTCTGTTAAGCCTTGCAAGCTTTGCGTCCTTTGCTCGTATTTGAATGGAAGTCTGCGAAGGTGTCCGGGGTACCAACGATTCCGATCTGTAAATAGTTTCGCGAGAGCTAAGTGGAGACAAAGCGGCTGTGGCGGTGAAGGTGCCCGAGGCACGGATTATCCTCGGCGGAAAGAACACGAGGCTCCACAAGTTGTATTGCATGGTCCCCAACACTATTGCAAGCGCATACTGTGACGATGCTTTCTCTACTTCTTACCGGCTCGTGATGGTCATTTACAAAGAGATCGTCCGTACGAGGAGATTGTCAATTGGATACGGTGTGCATTGCGTATTTTACGAAGCACAAACAGATGCGCACTCGTTCAGCCTAAGGCATCAGCACTTCGACTTTGACCCCTGTCAGACGTGAGCAAATACTCAGCTACATAGCCCGTACCATCACAATATCTGGCGATACTATCTGGAGTCGATGTCTCCGACTGATGCGTCCTGAGTTCCTTCCTTCGCCCCTTGGGCGACACTTGGACAGTGTTGGGCGCCAGCTTCTAGTTGAGTGGTACTTTTGTATAAGAAATTGTCCTGCGATAACATGATCTTCGCCAACGCAATTCCACAGTAGTGGTAGGCTGCGGTTGGTACGTCTGGAACATAGAGGCCTGTCGAATGTGAAAGGCTGACAGATAAAACATCTGCGTGGTTGATGGCAAGGGCGTGCGTGATTTGCGTTTTGAAGTGAAGGCACGAGGCGCTTGAATTCGTATTGTTCC
Source organism: Stagonosporopsis vannaccii (assembly GCA_028584115.1). Classification (NCBI taxonomy): domain Eukaryota; kingdom Fungi; phylum Ascomycota; class Dothideomycetes; order Pleosporales; family Didymellaceae; genus Stagonosporopsis; species Stagonosporopsis vannaccii. The sequence continues at coordinate 211,375 of VWXS01000003.1, forward strand.
GGTGCCATGGGCGCCCTCGTGCCGTTCGTGATCAGGTCCGTAACCTTATTTCCTCCCCTCAACCATGATGATATGATACCCTTCGCTGGTCTTGACCTCTCCAATCTTCGGCGCGCCCGTAGTGCTCGGTTCGAGTTCATAGGCGACCTTCTCAAAATCAAGCATCAAGCTTCCACGCACCTTCCAGCCGAGAGAACCACCTAGAGACCCAGTCAGTGACCCCTTTCGACTACGTATTATCTTAAGCCCCTGGCCTCGCGAGAGTGGACTTTGAACATACCCTGCCTCGCCTTATCCTCGCTCATCTCTCTCGCAACCTCATCGAACTTGGCCCCATTCCTAATCTTCTCCAGCGCCTCCTCTTTCTTACTATGCTTTTCGCACAGGATGTGGCGCACGTTTATGCTCGTTGCGGGCTTGAGCTTGCCTTTACCACCCGCTGCGTCTTTCGAGTCGCTGGCGTCCTTGCCTTTGCCCTTGTTCTTTGGAGCCATGGTGTGTGATGCGGTTTGGTGCGGTATGTGAGGTAGGGCAGTATCGTCGTTTGAGTGATGACGGGCTCCGATGCGGGCTACTTCCGATTTGTTTGTAACCAGGAGGTGTGGCTTTGAGTGTTGCTAGTGACGTTTGGGGGTATACACGTTGTCGATGGCGGGAGCTGTGAGCTTGAGCTCGGGCGGTCAGGCGGGCGGTGAGGGGTAGAGAGGGCTAAGGTAAATGTCATGTTGTAGGCTCTGGACCTGAATTGAATCAGTCTGATTCGTCGCTAAGCGTCGACAAGTCTAGCATTTAACCGCTAGCAGAAGGCTGCACCCGACCCTGCCTGAGTAGAATTTAGCTATCCTTGAATCTTCGTAGTCGCTAGTGGATAGATATGAGTGACAAGCCTTATTCAACCTCCCTGGTAAAGGACACGCAATGCAGGACAATTGTTACCGATCATCAAGATGACATTTCGTGCATATTTACATTTCTTGTCGGCCGTATTTGCCTGTTTCTTCCTCCATGTAGGTATGGTACATCAGAAGACCGATGCAAGGACACCCTCTGCTCCAGTCCGTCCTGATCGTTTCCTGCCTTCGTGACTTTGACCTTGACATCTTTTGCCGCGCTCCTCGTTGCAAGACCCTGGACTCAGCTCTGCGGAGCGTGTGGGCGACGCGCTAGGCCACGTGCCTTCATGTATGGGTTTCTCGCATGGGTCGATAATCCTTCACCTCTTCCCATTTATAGCAACGCCATTCAACTTGTTCTTTGCGAGAACCATATCCATGAAGCTCTTCCTGGGCTTGTGCTTCCTCTCCAGCTTGTGATCATCCACATCGATGATGTGCAAACGCCTTCGCTTGCCTTCGGACTTGATGTCCTCAAGCAGAGGCCGCAGAGAGTCAATCTTTTCCACCTCCGAGCCGATGAGCGATTCTTCGACCCAGTACATCCCTTCCATGGCCAGAAATTGATTCTTAGCCTCCTTGATGCTTTCTTGAATTCTGGCATAGTCGAAGTCAGGCGATCCTTCCATGGGGAAACGAATGTCTTGAGCGAGAAGAGCTACATCGTACTGGCGTAAGATAGCCTCCCGTTGCTTGAGTGTTACAGGGATGCGGTGCCAATCGGAGTAAGGGCTGGACAAATGGGCGAGATCGAGTTCGGGCAAACCAAGAATGCCTACAACCTGGAAAGAGCAAACGTAGGTTTTGTCTGAGACGGCGCTTGGATCGCGGAGATCCTTGGCTGTTGCATACAGTAAAGGCAGAAAGACCGGTGACACTCCCAGCTCCTCGCCAGAGAAATGCAAAGGTCGGTTGGTGCCCAGTTCACAAGCACGCCGCAGTGCTCGCGGAAGCTTTGCAATTCGCACTTGTCGAGCTGCAAGCTCCTCTTGTCGTTTAGCTTCATCCTCAGCCAGCTTGCGAGCGTCCTCTTCCGCTTGCTTGCGGACAGCTTCAGCCTCTTCGGCCTCACGTTTGGCCTTTGCTTCTGCCTCTGCCTTATTCCGGGCTTCCTCTTCTGCCAGCTTGCGAGCGGCTTCCTCTTCCTCAGCTTTTCGAGCTTCAGCCTCCAGTCGTTGCTCTTCTGCGCGGCGCTCACGAAGGACCTCTGGAGTCGCAATCCTCTCTGGAGGAGCAGGCGTCGATTTTGCAGAAGCAGTAGGTGTTCTCTTGGCGATGTGACCATCCGTCGACACATCTGACAACCGACGCTTCTTGATCTTGTCATCAATGGTTCGATACTTGATCTTACTCTTTGGCGGTTTGCGCTCGTCCGTTGACTCGACTTCAGGCGTGGGTCTGGCGCTGGCAATCTTTTCTATCTTCTTGTGAACTTTTGGTGGAGACTTTGCATCATTCTCTTCGTCACTTTCGTTCGATCTTGCGCATACCGCACGTTTCGTTATCTCGTTATCGTCCGAGCGTGTTTTGAGTGGCTTCTTGACAGGTTTGCTCTCCTCGCCCTCACTGAAAGACCGTTGTTTGGGCTTCCTTGTTGGCGCCCGCACTTCGTCCTCGCTTTCGTCAGAAGAGGATTCGTCGCTCACGACTCGCTTTCGCCTCTTGACTTCTGTGCCAGATTTCAGCCGTCGGGCTTTCTGAGGTGCCGAGGATTCCAATTTCTTCGATTGGGTACGTTTGACATCCAGCCTAGGCGAATGTGATCGCTCTCGACGGGGTGAGGATTTGCGCTTGATGCGCGCTGCTGCTGGGTTCGGTGCCTCCTTCTTGACTCTTCTTGGGCTTCGATGTGTCGCGCTGTAGTCGTCGCTTGCTTGCTTTAGCATATCTCTTTCTTCCTCCCACCTAGGACCTCTTCGTTCCTCGGCGATCTCCCAGTAAGCTTTGCCTTCTTTGTTCCGCCGGGTGGGATTGAAGTTGTCTTGCTCCAGCAGCAGTGTGACAATCTTGATGTGACCCCGTCCAATAGCAACGGTCATGGGCGTCTCGGGGTGCTTCGAAGGGTCCGGGTCTGCTTTAAGGCCGCTTGCAAGCAGGATGCTAAGTATGTCATAGTGTCCACCCCTTGCTGCGGCAACACCACATGTGATGTTCGGCTTGATGTTGCTATTAATGAGCTCTCCAACAGCAAGAATATCTCCGTCACCAGCTTTCTCAATCAGTGTCTCGACGTTGTATTCGTTGTAGAGAAGTCGTGAAGCACTCTTGTTCTGCTTCTGCCCAGGCCTTTCGCGTTCCTCAGTCGTAGAGGTGTTGATCTGCCGTCTCATTGCTTCCTTGAGTTCCTTCTCGATTTCTTCGCAGTCCTCATCTTCGCGGTCAAGAACATCAATGGCACGCTGGCCCTTCTTGTTCTGATGATGCGGGTTAACGTTGCCCTTTGTGAGCAAAATCTTGACGACCTCCAGGTGTCCGTTCTCCACAGCATCGATGAGAGGTGTGTCTCGATCACCCGACTCGCAGTCGGTACGACAGCCTTGCTCAATAAGGAATTCCACTACTTCAGCCCATCCATTCAATGCTGCCTTTTGCAGAGGTGTGATACCCGCAAAGTCAGCCTGGTCGAGCTCGCCCTCAGCCTCCTCGTAAGCTGCCTTGACAGCTTCCAGATCGCCCTTCTCGCTCTCTCTAGCCAAACGCGTTGCGCCGAATCTGTCAGTCTTCCGACCATGGGGCATGGTCCGCGCAGGAGAGGTCAATGCTCGATGATTGGCACGCTTGACACGAGTATGTGGGTTTGCATCAGTAGCTCGTGGTGAGGACGAGCGCTCAGAGCTTGAGTCGGAATAACGTTCGGTCGAAACGGCCAGACCTGGCGTCTCCTTGCGTTTGCGGCCAGCGGCACCGGAAATGGCAGACTGTGTTGACTGTGAGCGCTTGTGAGGGCGGCCAAAAGCACCCTAGAGGAAGGAGTCAGTAGAGCTACGCCAGCAACAACGTTTACAACCAGAACGTACTGTGGCGGGCGAATTTGGCTGTGTGCGGTCCTTCAGCCCCTCTGTCTTGGCCTTCTGTCTGGGAGGCTCCAACTTTCCAAACTCGTCTCGCAGTTTGCGCTTTCGACTCTCGGTAGTAGACGCACTGCGGCCTCTGGTGGTGGTCTGTGTGGGAGACAGTGTGGGGCGGGCGGGCGATCCAATCGGGCTGGTGTCCTTGGTCGGCCTCGAACCTGTGCTTGGAGAGGTAGGCACAGGGCTCCTGGCGTCGTCGGACCCATCCTTGGCATGGCCGTTTGGCTTCATGTCGTTGGAGTCGCTGGAGCGTCGGCGGCCGTTCTGTGGTGAATGCGAGCGGGCGTTTTCTTTGATGGACTCGAGCCGTGCGGGTCCATCTTCGTTGCGCTCGGTCTTGATCACCCTCTTCTCCCTCGATTCGTCGTCTTTGGACAGCACGACCGTCTCGGCCTCGGATTCGTTCTCTTCATGGTCGCCGTTCTGCGTGGTGGGGACGTTTTCTTTGGCCGAAGGCGAGGTGGCCTTGGGTGCAGGCTGGACAGCGCCTCCAGGGTCGGTGCGCGGGCTTCGAGGTGGGTCGAGGGATGCGTTCAGGTCGCCATTACTGGTCATCACGCATATAGGGGACAGGACACGCGAGTTCCTGCCTCATGACGGCTTGCAGAGCAAGGGACGACAGGCGTGGGCGGCAGGCGGCAGGCGGCAAGAACGCAGAGCGGGACGTCCTAACACGGGAGGGCCGTCGCGTGGTGGGGTGTTGAGCCCGCAGCGACACCAGGGGAGCGGCAGCAGGTGGTGGGCGGCGTGTTGTTGTGAAGCTATGCGTGTGGAGATGCTGGGAGAGCGAGCGGTGGAAGAGCGCTGGACGATAGCAAAGGCTGCGAGCCAGTCAGCGTCCTGCACCAGCGCCTGGCTTGAGCGCCGGCCCTAGCGCCCAAGCGCATCCTTGCAACACGCAAGCGTGCCGCCAGCGCGCATCGTCATTGCTGCCTGCGCAGATGCGCGACGGGCTCGGTGCCTGAGGGCGCGGTGAGGGCCGTGGCAACATGTAGAGAGCCTGTCTCCAGCGCAGACACGCCCGTGGTTGCTGCTCCTGGCTGCGCCCAGCGACGCTCCCTCGGCGCTCGCAGCACCGCAGAGCACCATGGGCGAGGCAGCCAAATTTGCCGCTAACCACGCGATCGGCGAGCTAATTAACCTCATCAGTGCAGCCCGCAGCTCGCCCGTGATCCTGTCCTGCGCTGCGACTTGGGGCGGAGATGCGGCTGCGAGTTTCAGACCTGGCCGCCAGCGTGCGCAACACACCGACAGCAGGGCGTGGACGGCTCTGGACTCGTGCACTGCTCCGTGTGTTGCTGGTGCGCCAACAGTCACTGGGCGAGGCTGCTCAATGGGCACCGCTCGTCAGTGGATAAAGTTCCGCTAATTAGCCCACCCGCCTGAAACACACCCGCCCATCATTCTTTCATCACCAACCCTCCCCTCCCCTCACCCCTCACGCGCCTCGCTGCACCCAGCTTTCGTGGTCGTGCCTCGCCATGTCTCCGCCAGCAACTGCAGCCTCGCTCGAGGCCCTACTCAGCCCCGTCCTCCTGCTGCGCGCCTTCTACCTCGCTGCGTCTCTTCTTGTATTGCGACACCGGCCAGCCTGATCTGCGCTACACTGACCTGCTCTGCTTACTAGATCGTTGTCATACAGGCTGTTCCTGCTCTGCGCAGTCGCTTTCTTGCCTACGGCTCTCGTGCGACGTCGCCATCCGGCCGCCCGTCAGCAGCACCGAGTCACCCTCCCCTGGTTAGCCAGCTCCTGGACTATGTTGCAACGTTCCAGGTTCCACACAACTGGTTCACCCATTTCTACGTCCTCTCGCTCGCCTGCTCACTGTTCTGGGGATGGCGCCTACAGATCTGGGCCGCCTGCGGACAGCTGCAGGCTGTCTGGGGGTTGATGCTCCTGCAAGGCCTTCGTCGTATGCTTGAGTCGAATGCCTACACATCGACGAGCACGAGCAGTATGTGGTTCGCTCACTGGCTGCTTGGGCTGGTCTTCTACCTGACTATCAACGTTGCGCTGTGGATAGAAGGCCCTGATGGAGAATTGTCCACATGGTCATCAGCGACGCTAGTACCTGCCATCCTTACGGCGCATGTGCTCCAGCACTCATACCATGCGTATCTTTATCGTTTGCGCACCAGCAAAACGGGATACCAGCTGCCCATGCACCCCATTTTCACAAACTTGTTGTGCCCTCACTACACCTGCGAGACGACCATCTACCTCCTGCTGTCATTCCTGGCAGCTCCTGCAGGCAAACTCGTGAACTGGACAATGTTCTGCGGCGCTGTATTCGTTGCAGTCAATCTTGGGGTGACAGCCGTAGGCACCAAAAATTGGTACATGGAAAAATTCGGCAAAGATAAGGTAGGTCCGAGGAAGAGAATAGTACCTGGTATCTGGTAGAAGATGCAAGATGGCAAATGTGGGATTTCGATTCGAATCTAGCATCTCCAATGCAATCCGATCCATTCCTCTCGCACCTTCCTGTTGAGGCTACTCTAAATCCTGTTACAATTACCCGAGATCGAGCGGCTGTATTCCTCCGTGCAAGTGTGTAGTCGTTGGTGCTTCAATGCAAGCCACTGTCCTCATTCACCAGGATGCAATACCCCAACCGGCTAATTGCCCAGCCCACGCGTTAGTGGTGGGGCAGATGGCGGGGCATCTTGTAGCGAAGGGCGAAGGGCGGGACTACAAATGCGATACATTCACCCATTCTCGCGTCATCGATTTGTGTTTTGAGAGGCCAGGAAGAAGATAAACCAGCTGTTTCCTGCTATCGCCTTCCACAATCCAAGACACCTTAATACCCAGCCTTCCACGATTCCTACTCCAACAATACCATAACAAGCAACATGTCTGCAGAAGTTCCCAAAGACCTCCCAGAAATGGAGTATCGATTTGTCGGCAGGAGTGGTCTCCAAATATCTGCTATCTCTCTTGGAGGCTGGCTCACATGTTCGTCGACGAGATCCTCTAGTTGAACACACTACTGACCAAGTCAAGACGGAGGACACGTCGGCGACGAGAACACCTTCGCGTGCCTGAAAGCTGCATTCGACGCTGGTATCAATTTCTTCGATGCTGCCGAATCATACTCCGGGGGCGAGTCCGAGCGCGTCATGGGCCGGGCCATTAAGCACTTTGGGTGGAACAGGAATGATATTGTTGTATCAACAAAGGTAGACCCGCCACGAATTGAACCTCGCAATCGACCACAAGTATTGACAGCATCACAGATCTACTGGGGCACACACAACTCTAGCCTGCCCTCTCCCCGCAACAAGATCAACAATCTCGGTCTTTCTCGCAAGCACCTGATCGAAGGCACAGACGCAGCTCTCGCCCGGCTGCAGCTCACATACGTAGACATCATCTACGCGCACCGTCCGGACCGCCAGACCCCAATCGAGGAAACCGTCCGCGCCTTCAACTTCCTCATCAACACCGGCAAGGCCCTGTACTGGGGCACATCCGAATGGCTCCCCAGCGAGATCGAAGAAGCCTGGGCCGTCGCAGACCGTCTGGGGCTGATCGGCCCCATCGTCGAGCAACCTGGTTACAGTCTCCTGCGACGGGACAAAGTCGACGACGAGTTCAAGAACGCCAAGCTCTTTGAGCGCCGCGGGCTGGGACTCACTGTTTTCTCACCCCTCGCTGGCGGGCTGCTGACCGGCAAGTACGTCGACGGGGTGCCAGAGGACAGCCGCCTCAAGACCTCCGACGACCCGGCCATCCAGGGCCTGATCAAAAGCGTTGGCACGCCGGTGTGGGACGAGCAACAGGACAAGATCAAGGCGCTGATCAAGGTCGCGGAGAAGCTGGGTACGGATGTTGCGACGTTGTCCATGGCGTGGGTCCTGAGCAACAAGAATGTCTCGAGTGCGATTACGGGCGCTAGCAGGCCGGAGCAGATTTATCAGACGGTCAAGGCGATCGACGTGTACAGGAAGTTGACGCCCGAGGTGTTGGAGGAGATTGAGGGCATCTTCAAGAACAAGCCTGCCGAAGTCACGCCCAGGTTTGGTGTGTGAGAGTTATAGGCTTTGGGAGCTAGAAGGGCATTGTGAACAATATGTTGTCGGTCACCATCAAAATGTGCGCACCTCTTTAACCACACCGTTAAGGCACGTGAGATTCGTATCACGGTACTGACAGGCAGGCAGCTCTGTAAGTGGCCGCAGTCCACGTTTTTGCCCTGCAGTATGCCTCCCAGACTGTCACTTCTGTCTAACAAGACGAAAGTAGCGAATCAGAGCTTGTTTCTCCGAAGCTGTTCCATGGGAGAGGGGAGGCACACAGTTTGATGGTCGTTATACCCTCAATTCTGCTTTGCTTTTATAGCTAGCTTGATTTACGTACTCGTCCAGTTACTTTGCCCATCAATACAGGCTCACTTCTCACCTTATATCCCCCTGGTAACAATGAGGAACTGACAAGTGCGCATGTGGCAAGGGTGCTATTGTATTAAAAGCATGATCCGTTTGGCGTTGAAAGTGGTTTGTCCAAGTGATGCTTTGCCAATATGCAGTATCGAGGATGATGCTCATTGCAAGTACGACAATTACGGCAGTACCCCTTCTTGGAATATGGATACTTGCCTGAAGTGGGCCGCCAGTCGCTCAACACTGCTGCTCCCCACATCTGAGGCTCAACACGTTGGTGACTCACTCTCCCAGATTTTTTGACACAGTATATATATTTCTACACGCTCAATGCTTCTATAAATAGACTGGCAACTTTGGCCGAGCGGTTAAGGCGTGTGACTCAAGTGTAAGCTTGCCTTCTTGAAGGTTTCTCATAGACATTGTCTGCGTGAGTTCGAATCTCACAGGTTGCAACATATCTCAGTTTTTTTCACGGCTCAGTGGTCTAGTCGTATGATTGTCGCTTCGGGTGCTTGCCCTGGTCCATAGGATCGTGAATGTGACAGGTCCCGGGTTCAAATCCCGGCTGAGCCCTTTTTTGGCTTCGTATAGCGTTTTGTACTGTGGAGTGGTGTGGTGTGGTGTAGTGTGTGCTCTGGGCTGACCACGTGATTATGCGAAGCAACGGCAGCGACAATATGTTTTTGCGCAAGAAAGCCTACTAGGCTGATGTAATTGGGGTTTGTTTTCTCAAATTTCTTGTCTTGTCTACAGCATATCTACTTTCGGGACTCAAACATGGCAAAAAGATGTTGCGTCCGCACTGGGCTAGTGCATCACGTGAGCCCGCGTGTACCAATGTCCAAGCTCTCGCGTTTGCCTGGCTAGGTAGCACTCTCAATTGCATCAGTCAACAGTTTCTTTAAGCTCACCTCCCCCTTCGATCTTTTCAACAAGCATCCGTTGTGCATCTTGCCTCTTGTCGCTTTCAACACACCTCACATAAGCATAACACATCTACTAAACACTACCATACCCATCGCGTGACACGTGCAGAAAGAGCAAGAAATTGCACTGCACCACAAACATGGCGGGCAAAGAAGCGACGGTGTACATTGTCGATCTTGGCGCGTCAATGGGCCAGAAACATCATGGTCGCGATCACACGGACCTCGATTGGGCACTCGACTACGTCTGGGACAAGATCACAACTACAGTATGCAGACGTTCCTTGGGTGATCTAGTGCGTGGCGTGCTGCTGTTGCGTCGCGCCGAAGTACAGTTCGTGGCTGCAAAAAGAAGGACTGACAATGACGCAGGTAGCCACAGGCCGGAAAACGGCGCTAATGAGTGTTGTTGGATGTCGTACTGATGATTCCGACCTGAATGGTGTCATGGAGGAGGCAGAGGGCTACGAAAATATTACAGTGTTCTCAGAGTTGAAACAGTGAGACCCCCCTTGAAGTTGCAAACTGCGTGCTAAGGCCACTAGATACCTCTTGAGTGACATACGGAGATTGCAAGACAAGCTGAAGCCTAGCAAAACCAACGAAGGAGATTGTGAGTTTCAAGGTTGTATTTTCTGAGCTTTACTTATGTTTGTAGTGATCTCTGCGTTAGCTGTCGCTGTGCAATTGATGGATACCGCAACCCAGAACAAAGCTGGCAAGCCGCTGAAGTATGACCGCCGAATCATCATTGTGACTGATGGGAGAGGTGAGATGGATGATGGCGACTTGGACGATATTGCGATGAAGATTCAAGATGTCGAGGCGCCGATCGAGGTCGTACTCCTTGGTGTCGACTTTGACGACCCTGATTATGGCTATAAAGAGGAAGACAAAAATGTCACGAAGGTAGTATGCTGTCTTAGTCTCGGATGATCATGTCTGATGAAGCACAGGCCAACAACGAAGAAGTCTTGAAGAGCTTTGTGGAGAAGTGTAACGGGAGCTTCGGTACTCTTGCGGAGGCTATTGACCAGCTCAACATACCACGTTTGAAACAAACACGCCCGGTACCCAGCTTCAGGGGTCAACTGACTCTTGGAGACACGTCGAAATACGAGGCCACCCTTACAATCGATGTCGAACGGTACCCCTGCACCATGCTTGCGAAACCACCAACGGCGAGCTCGTTTGTTGTGCGAACAGACCTTGGCGCAGCAGGCCCAAGCAACCAACCTTCAGATGGCATAGTCGGCGAAGACCACCCAATGAGCGACTTGGCAGCCGTGCGGCACCAGCGAGGATATCAAATCGACGACCCTGACGAACCCGGTGCTAAGAAAAATGTTGAGATGGAAGATCTTGAGAAAGGGTACGAGTACGGCAGAACGGCAGTACACATTGCTGAGTCTGACATGAATGCTGTGAAGCTCGAAACGACTCCTGCATTGGAACTCATTGGCTTCATAAGAGAAGAAGAATTCGAACGCTACCTACCCATGAGTCGGACGAATTTGATTGTTCCTCAGAAGGCAAACCAACAAGCTCAGCTAGCACTGTCGTCCTTCATACATGCTCTTTACGAAGGCGGGTTGTATGCTGTGGCTCGTCTGGTCACCAAGGAGAATAGACCACCAATCGTCATACTCTTGTCGCCACGGATCGAGCCAGACTTCGAATGTCTGGTTGACGTAGAGCTGCCTTTCGAAGAGGACATGAGGCGATACAAATTCCCGCCTCTCGATCGAAAGCTCACTGTAAGCGGAAAAGTGATCACTGAACATAGAGATCTGCCCAGCGCGGATCTCACGGCTGCCATGGATGCGTACGTCGACTCGATGGACTTGTCCACATTTGGTGAGGATGAAGACGGTAACCCGGACGAGTATGCAAAGCCTGAGGACACGTACGCGCCACTCGTACACCGCATCAATCATATCATCAGGTGGCGCGCTACACACCCCGACCCCACTCTCCCGATTCCTGACCCTCCCGAAGTCCTCACCAAGTATTCCGCACCGCCATCAGGACTCGTCAAGCGAGCGAACAGCACTCTTGAGTTGCTGAAAGCCGCGGCAGACGTCAAGAAAGTGCCGCCTAAGGTCAAAGGACGCGGCAAGCGCAACCGAGCAGAGCGAGAGAAGCCGATATCTGGTCTCGATGTCGATGCCCTGCTTGGAAAACCAACACAAGTCAAAATTGACCCTGCGAATCTCGTTCCCAGCTTCAAGCAAGCACTTGCAGTCACGGATGACCTTGCCGCTATACAGTCTGCCGCAGATGCCATGGCTAAGGAGATCCGTACACTGGTAACGAAGAGTATAGGCGAGAGTGCGTATGGGCGAGCACTTGAAGCGATTCGTGTCATGCGCGACGAGCTGACCGAGCTGGAAGAACCGGAGATGTACAACAACTTCGCGCGGGAGTTCAAGAAAGAGCTCTTGGGCAACGCACTGAACGGCGATCGGAGGGAGATGTGGTGGAGGATTAGAGGCAGCAAGTATGGACTGATTGATCAGAAGAGATCATTTGTCAGCGATGTTACAGAAAAAGAGGCGGACGACTTCTACAAGGCTTAGGTCGGTATTATGACCAATGCGCCCGGCAGGGTGTAATTGAAGGATTCCATGCGCTATAGACTCAGTGGCCTTGAAGAGGGTCACGCAGAGACGATGACATGGGCTAGCACTACCCTTCGAACATGTCGGGGCCGGCATTGCCAGCATACAGGGCACTGAGCAAATTGCATCCATCTCGATCCCGGTCATGTCTTTCCCGTGATCCAAGAACCTGGGTTCATCTTCGTCGTGAGATCGATGTACACGGTGACAGCTGCAATAGGCCATGTGCATGACTTGTTTCGACCGCTATCATTCTCGAAATGGCACGCATCGGCGGCATCTTCCTCCACCTCCTGGTCCTCCACCGCCACCGCTGGGGGATTTAGTAGAGTAGGGCAAGTGGTCTGTACGAAGGGTGGGGGTGGTGGTGGTGGATGGATGGAGAAGTTTTTGAATGCGTGCAGTATCTGTTGAGGCCTCTTACACCCAAGTGGATCCTAAATATTGTCGCCTGTGAGAGTCCCGTGATGCGCTTGCTCTGTCGGTGATCCGTTATGTGTGGACAAGAGCGATGCAGTCTTCCTTGCATTGGCATCGTGGCGAGCGATCTTGAAGATCTTGAGCATCCCTTCTGGCCATATCCGAAACCAGGTGTGCAAACCTTCAAGAATCAGACGTTTGAAAAGAAAAAAAAGCCTCCTACTCCTCCACCTTGCTGAATGTTCACTGCTGAGACGCTCGAAAGTTGTACGTCGAGAGATGGAATGAAGTCGGTCCTAGGGACGCCGGGCCTGATGCTATATTTCCATTCATCTACGTACGTCCCTCTTTGGGGTATTGTAAAGCGAGGGTACTGTTTCCAACCCTATGGACCTGATGCCAAACCCACTTCCTACTTACTCCGCGATCAGCGATCCGTAGATGCTGTCAGTAAATGAAAACCCATAGTGCGCAAAGACACTCCAACCACGCCAAAAAGCGTTGCTCGTAACTTGATAATGATGATGACAATGATGACGACGATGATGACGGGTAAGATAGATGTACAAGCGAGTGAGTATGTGATGATGTACAAGCGAGTGAGTATGTGATGATGTTATGATGGAGCGAATGTAGGTTTGTGGAGGATGGGCGGGACTAGGTGACTAAGACTAGAACATTACGGTAGTAATTCAACGCGTTCCTCCACGGTGGGGCCGTGGGTATGGTGGCCTGTACAAAGGAAATAGACATAAGGAAATACGATGCTGATGATATGCGGCTCTGGCCTGCAGGCTTGACACATGGCTTTGTGCACGGCTTGGCCTTGTTGTTTGTGAACGACGCGTCCAAGCGCGCAGCGTTGGCTTGCCTAGCGTGAACTTCGGAAATTTGCCGTCACAACGGCCAAAGTTTAACGCTTTGGTGTCTGTCTCCGGCTGAGGCCTCCAAGATTGTCTGCTCGCCGAGTGGAGCGGAGATTGATCCGGACTTTTCGGATGCTCTGCGCACAGACCTCCACAGAGACCGTGTCGAGGGCGAGTCGTATCTGACGAAAGTCGAACTCGAGAATGCGCACTGCATTGTTGATCATAGCACGTCCCAGATGTTGCGGACAATGGGGCTACTGCCCAGCTGCGCTGGACTTCGAGGATCGACTGTGAGTTTCTCAGGCGTCCATTGCCTCGGTGGCTCGCTCCAGGTGTGACCGTTCTTGCCATCTTTGATGGTTTCGTCTGAGGATGCCGGGCTGACGCCTTCGGCCGACGAGGTTAGGTCGAGGTGGAAGGGGTTCCTGGTGAACTCTTCTGCACGAGGCGACATCAATGCGTCCAGGTCGTCCATGGTCTGCTGGGGCCTCTCGGGCCTGTTGGCTAGCTTGGACTCCATCTCCGATTGAAGCTTTGACAATTGCCGTTGCTCTTTCATGTTTGGCGACGAGAATCGAGTGCGTATCGCTTTTGCAGGGGTTGCTCGGAACTCTCTCGTTCGTGGCGTCTCTGGCCTCGAGGGCGGCGACAGTTGTTCAACCTCTTGCGTTGGCGTGGAAGCAATGACATTAGTGTCGGGAGCGATGCTTATGTTGTCGGTGCGTGCTTCGGCGTTCCGCTTTTGCTTTTGGGGAGGCGCTTGCAAAGCTGACGGTGCATGAAGCGACGCTGGCACCTGTTCCAATGTCTGTGTCGATCCGGTGCGTGCGTGTCCGTCAAGTGATGCAAAGCCATTGAACGTCTGGTGTGCAGGCGGAAGGATGGCTTGGAAAGCTGGCCGTCGGTCGTCGTTTATAGATGTCGACGAGCTTGTTAGATTGTTAAATTGACTTCCAGAGGAGAAGTCTCTCCTTGTAGGCGATGTAAGGCCGAACGGATCGTCGTCGCCTATGCTAGGCCTGAGAGGGGCCATATGGAATTCTGCAGCTCGAGGTGATCTCAGTGGCGGCTCTAGTATACTGCTAGGAGCGAATGCATCCGTAGGAAACGAGCCAAAAGTAGGAGAAGCAAACTCGGGGGATCGCTCGGGTGCAGTCGCGTTGTCAACATGTGCGAAGGTCTCTGATTGTACTGGCTGGCTCGATTGTTCAGCGGCACGGAATGGTAGTAGATTACGAGGCTTCTCGCTGCGGTCGCTTCTTGTCTTTGGCAGTGTCATGCGTGGTGGAGGGAACATTGGTGATTTGGGTGGTGCACCAAGCTGGGAAGAATCCTGGGCTTTTGGTACCGTTAGCGAAGGAGCTGGCTCGTCGTACTCCGAAGGCCACGGCAAGTCGAAGGACGTCTTGACAGGCGATCTGATCTCGTAATCCTCATCCTGATCTTGCCGCGTGTTGAATGAGGATAGATTGAATGACAGTGCAGCTGGTGACTTGAGAGGTGCGATTCCCATTGGCTGCAATGGCGCCAAATGCGTGCTCTTCGTCTCGATCGATCGCTCAACAGGGGCGTCTGAGTATGATCGCAACGAAAGTTGGCGCGAGAAGTTCGGCACAGGGGGTGCCTGGAGTGTAAGCTCAGGCGCTGGCGGGATAACTTCCGGTACGGCGGGGATCTCCGTTGCTTCGTCAACCTTGACTTCTACAACAGGTATAACGTGACCTTTGGGATCGACGTAAGGTGTGGTCGTCGGCGTAGTATCGTTGGAGAGATCGAAATTCGACTGGCTCGAGTCCCACGAGTTGCGAAATCGTGCAGCGAATACGCCACTAGGAGCAGACAATGGGCCAGGAGAGATGGCCATCATATTGCCAGTACTAGCTCGCTGCATGGTGATGTCGGTATCTGGCGGCAAGGGCGCTGTCTGAGGCGTTCGCGACCCAGACACATCTTCCCTCTCGGGATTTGGGCACGAAAACCTGTTACTCGCAGCGTTTGTGGATGGGAAACCAACTCTTCTCCCGAAACCCTGGTTCTGGGTGCGACTGTTCTGGTTCTGCCTGAGAAGGCCGTTGCGGAACTCCTGAAGCTGCATGATGAGGTTCATGTTAGGCCCGATCCACTTGCTTCGCTTCTTAGCTTTGTCGTATGCTTCCTGTACGCTGATCTCGGGCTCTTTGTACAGTCCGTATGCCACCACCAAACTAGCGGAACGGCTGACACCACACTGGCAATGAACCAGAACGCGCTTTCCCTGCTTGACTCGGTCATCCATAATCTTGACCAGCTTGTACAGGTCCGGAACAATATCAGTGTTGTGCTCCCAGGGCATATGGATATATTCTGGAGTCCGGAGAGTTTGCCCGTTGATGACAATCTCCCCAGGCTGAACTGTCTGCAGAACTGGAGGGGTAGCCTTGGGGGTAGTTGGCGAATCATTGCCAAAGCCAAACGAGGTCTTTGGCTGACGCGAGAGCGCAGCAAAATCAACGTCCTCGGCGGCTGGTCCATCCACTCTCCTTGCATTGAGGTCCTTTTGCGACTCTGAAGGATGCGAAGTGAAGGGGTTCTGGACTTCGCTAGCAACATTGACAATGACGTCGAAACAGGCGGCTTGCTCGGCGGTCGGTTCGAAGTAGAGATAGACACCAGCAGGGTATATGCAGATGGGTCCGTTGGGGTATGCAGCAGGCTTCTCTTCCTTGGACTGAGGGATGTCGAAGTTGGGCTCCTCCTCTTCCTCCTCCATCTCGAACGGGACCTCTGACAGCCCGCTAGTCTTGGTTACGATGGGGCGTAACGCAGGAAATTTCATCCCGCCAGTCGGGGCGACGCTTGGAGAGCATAGTGGCAGAGAGGGTGATGACTGGAAGTGGCGCAGTGCAGGTCTGCTGAGGGAGGGTGTGGATGGAATGACAAGTCTTGTGGGCTTGTTGTCGTTGATCCCTGGAGTGGCTATGGTTAGGCTCAGATTCGACGGCCGTCTTCGTGGAGGGGTTGGCGGCTTGATGAAGAGAGGCGATGGCGGTGCAGAGCTGTTCTTGTCCGTCGTTGCCTGGGCTGCTGGAGCGGCGGGAGCCTGGGCGCGAAGGTTGGTGAGTGAGGAGGTGGTGTTGATGCCGAGGTTCTTCAGGTTCCGCGCCTTCTTTGCTGGCGTGGTTGGGCGTGCCAGCTCGAAGAAGTTGTTCCCAGTCGAAACGCCGTCTGACGTCTCTGGTCTCCGTGCTCTGAAGTCAGCAGCGAAGGAGTGGTTTGTGATCTTGGGCATGGGTGACTCTGGCGAGGGCCCGGGCGAAGGGTCGGTTACAGACGAGGAGTCCATGGTGGATATGGTGGTGGTGGGCGAGTTGTCCGAGGAGGCAGTCGAGTTGGAGTCACGCGAGTCGTGGTGGTTGTGGAAGGACGAGAAGGGAGCGCCGTGTATTGTGTTCCCGCTGGCGGTACGTTGCGCTACATTGTTGCCATGTGCGGTGGTGGTGTCGCGGTCTGGGGTGTGGGCGTGTCCAACGCTGTGTGGCTCTCCTCCAAAGACGGCGCCGAACGAGGGCATGGGCATGTAGGACCTCGATGTCGTTGTCGGCATGCTTGGGGCGGCGCGCGGGGGGTGGGTGCTGGGCCAGCGGCTGCAGTGCGCGAGGGGACGTTGAGACGGGGATGCAAAGGAAGGACTGGGTGAGGGCGAGGTTCTGTGGAGGGCAGGCGAGTTAGCACAGCGTTCTAGCGGCAAGGCAGAAGCAGAGGCAGAGGCAGAGGCAGAGTGAGAGGGGGATGTCGACATGGCAGCGTCGTGAGCGGCACGGCAGCGTGGCTCGGTGCAGCACAGCAGAGGATGGAGCGACGGGGCACGGCAGGAGAGGCATGCTACGCACCAAGTTGGCCGGGCAGCGGCAGCGGCAGCGGCAGCAGCAGCGGCAGCAGCAGCAGCAGGCGGGCGTGGGTGGGCGAGGACGCGAGGATGCCGGATCCTCGAAGCGCCAGAGGGAGTGACTACAGCAGGCTGATGCGGCGGGCGGTGGGTGCGGCGCGGCGGCGAGGGCGCGGGCGAGGGCAAGGGCGAGGGCGAGGGGCAGAGCAGCAGCGTCGGGGGAGTGCCGTGCGGTGCAGTGCAGCGGGCGCGCGCGCGGGAGGTCGTGTCGCGGTGGTGAGCTCGACGGGTTGCCTGCGTCGCAGCACGGCGGGCGACTGGCGACTGGCGACTGACGGGCAGGCTCTGCGGTCGGCGCGGGCGGTGGGCTGGGAGCGGCCGGGCGTCGTCAAGAGGGCGCAGGGTGTGCAGAGCCACAGCCGCCGGGGAGCATGAGGAAGGGGATCGTGGGCGGCGGGCGAGGGTGGTGCACTGGAGGGTGCGTGGGTGCTGTGAAGCCCGCCAGGCCAGCGCTACGCTCTGCGGCCGGCCGACGACAGTCGAGAGCCCGCTTCGTCTCTACGCGCCAGGCGTCTAAAAAAAGATTCGCCCCGGCCACGCCCTGCTTGGCCCAGCCACTCACGGCGCCGCGCCTGCACGCAACGCTGGAACCGCGCCAGCAATCAAACCTCGCCGGCCTGCACCGCGAGCGTCACCAGCGCCTGTCTGCACCGCGAGCTTCACCGTCGCCAGCGCCCCGCGGGCCTTGTCTGCGAAGCTTGGCCGCGGACTGCGCGTGGTTGGCCACTGCCCACAGGCCGTGCCATGGGCCAGCCGCGGCAGTCCCCCTGAGGCACGCACGCAACCAACTGCTGCGAACACGCACTGGGCCTGCGCTACTCCACACGGCCGAGCAACAGTGGGCCTGAGCAGCCACCCAGAGCCGCATCCATAGTCGCCCTGCATTATGAACAGGAGTCCTCCAGTGGGCAGCCCCTCGTGTGCCCTGCCCTGCCCTGCCTGCCTGCCTGCCTGCCTGCCTGCCTGCCTGCCTGCCTGCCTCGCGTTCGCTCTCCCAAACACCTGCTCTCCCCGTGACGCCGCCGCCGCAGCAGCCCAAGGCTTGCACGCCTCGCCGGCTCGGCCCACGCTGGTGTTTCATTGACCTCTCACGGCAAACCCTCGCCAACTCTATCCTGCCCACGCCGTCGCACCTTCGGCTGTGCCCACAAACAAACCCTGAGCCCGCGCAGACTGCTCGACCCCCAACGCTGCTGTGTTCCCGTCCCTCTTGTATTGACGACCCACCCCTCACCCGTCACTAGACACCACGTACTGTCGCAGAAACCGCGTCAGCGCACACAGTCATGTGAGAGGATGATGCCTGAGGGTTTCACATCCGAGCACGAGTCTGACCAAGAAAGCTGCCATGTTTCGCAATCTCTGTTCTGCAAGTAAAAAAAAAAAGAATTCCCTGCTGCCACTGTCCAACTAACTGCCAACGCTGCTCACTTTCTGTGCTTGCCCATCGACCTGCATGCATGCATGGATGCATACATGCATCCGCCTCCGCGACCTTGACCTTCTGCATCCGCACTCCCACTCCTTCCTGCGGCACCCGCCCCTATGCAGCCCGTCCTCTGACGCAGCTCTCTCTCCTGGACTTGCTCACCATGTCCACCCGCACCTGTTTCACGTCTCCCGCCTGCGTGCACAGTTTCCTCTCCCGGCTAGACGGCGAGCTCGGGGCAATACAAACCTGGTGGTGATCTGACAGCACTGACTTGCAACCCGAGATTGCCAGATTGCCGACACGTGAATCGCTTGTGTGTGCGTGTGTGTGTGTGTGTGTGTGTGTGTGTGTGTGTGTGATCGTCGCTGCGAGGGAGATGACGGCCTGGGGGGAGAAGGGGCGATGGATGTGCGGCGACAACAGGCATTACGGTGCGTTTGTACGCAGGCACGAATGTTATAGTGGAATGTTTGCAGGCATATCGTGTCAATGCAACTCTTCATTCCAAGTCACCTTGGCTGAATCATGACCAACTGTCGAGTCGAAATGCCCATTGACTCGTCGCCTGCGGTCGACCTGTGACCTTCTACCTGCATCGTGCTACAGATGCTTCAACCCTAGATACTGATCCCTTAACGCCGTCGCTATGCACAATGTTTGTCGAGCCGCGTTTCCTGCGCTCCAGGGAGTAGCAATGCGACTCGGTCCAACTCGGTCCGTTCCTCTGCCCTTCAGAAGCACCATGAACTCTTGAAAGAAAAAAGCCTCCCAGTCCCTTTCCGCTGCGGTCGTCAGCGCGCCGCAGCCGCCCTAACGGAACAGTCTCTTGCCACCGGTCCTCGCAGCCGTCCTTTCCACGCCCTCCAGGCTCATGCCCGCAAACCCAGCACCTCCGCCATCCCTGTCCCTCTTGTAACGCCTCAGCGCCTCTCGCAGGTGCGCTGGTGTCAATGGGCCCTTGTCGCATTGCTTCAGCCTCTCCTGTAGACTTGCGTCCTTGTCGATCTCGACCCAGATAGGCTCCGTCCTGTCGACTTGATTGAAGTAAAGGCCTGCGCTCTGAATGTCTGCATTCGTCGGCTTATTCCTAGCATCCTTGATGTGCGCCGACGGCCGGCCAAGGGACTGCGCCAGGACCGGGGGCGGCAGGTTGGGGTTGGGGAGGTGTGTGCGGGACACGGCCCATTCGTCGCGAACAGTAAGCGCGCGATCGATCATCTCGCCCATGAACGACTTGGTGTAGGACGTCACAGCAATAATGACGGGTTGTGGGACAGACTGCGAGAGCGTCTGGTTGACCAGCTTACGGACCGTCTCGCGCTTGAGACGGATGCGGCGGTACGTAGCGTAGCGGTCGGCTTGGGAGGGTGTCATGTACTCCATCAACACGCGCTCATGCTCCTTCTCGAGGTTCTTGCGGTCGGCCATAGATTGCCCGCCTTCGAGGGCCGTGTCCATGTCATCGTCCATCATGTCATCTTCGTCTTCCTCGTCGTCTTGTGCAGCGTCGCCGTCGCCGTTCACAGCGCTACGTGTGTCGCCTTTGCCGCCGCGCATGCTGGAGCCTGCAATGCTGGCTTCATCTGCGTTCTTCCTCCGCCTCTTCTTCCCACCTGCACCGTTGACAACTGATGACGTCGCTACACTATCGACTGATGGTGACCGTGAATAGCGTGCTGGCGACCCAACTCCTTCAGTCTCTGGCGAGAAGGCGTTGCGAAGCTGTGAAGGTTTGCGTTTCTTGGTTTGCGCCGACGACAGCGACGACACGCTGCCGCGCTTCTTCGGCATGGTGAACGAAGGCATGTACGGCGGAGAAGCCATGGCAGCTGGGTGAGGCTGCGCAGCCTTGGAGAAACGGCGTGGGTGGGTTGGGCGTCGAACTCGTGGTGATCGAAGTCTTGGAGCTTGTCAACCACCTGCGGAAGTCGCGTCCCGCAAATGGAGCTAGCGCACACTTTCACCGTGCTTGAACGTGCGTCATCCCGCTGCCATTGCTGGTTATGTCATCGACCATCTATGGCGTTCTACACGTCTAAGCATTT
Source organism: Stagonosporopsis vannaccii (assembly GCA_028584115.1). Classification (NCBI taxonomy): domain Eukaryota; kingdom Fungi; phylum Ascomycota; class Dothideomycetes; order Pleosporales; family Didymellaceae; genus Stagonosporopsis; species Stagonosporopsis vannaccii. The sequence continues at coordinate 231,966 of VWXS01000003.1, forward strand.
GTGTACTAGATGCAAGATATATAGAATACCCAACTAGCCTAGGTTCATTGTCTTGATCGTCTATTACTTACTTCCTCGCATTTACAGTACATCACACGGTTCCATACCACAAGTCACATCTACCATGACTTCAGAACACACATCAAACGGCGTCCCACCAACAGCAGAAGGTATCAACGGAGCATCCGCAGCGAATGGAGCATCGTCAGCACATCGCACATCACAACCTCCGCGATCTGTCGAGGACCTCCCACCTGCCGCTCTCGATCTGGCCGCAAAGCTGTTCGACTTGGCACGGGAAGGCAACACCTCAACGCTGAAGCAATACATCGACGCCGGCGTACCGAGGAATCTCACAAACTCCGCGGGCGACACCTTGCTCATGTTGACATCTTACCATGGGCACGCAGAGACCGCGAAGATGCTGCTAGATGCTGGTGCAGATCCTAACTCAATGAACGGGAGAGGCCAGAGCATCATTGCTGGGGCGGTATTCAAGGGCTACGAGGATGTGGTCAAGGTGTTGTTTGAGGCTGGGGCAGACATTATGGGTGGTCAGCCGAATGCTGTAGACTGTGCGAGGATGTTCAAGAGGGACAGTCTATTGGGGCTGTTTGGGGCAGAGCTTGGAGAGGGGACGGAGGTCAGAGTTGATGGGCAGGCATAACGACACAGCGACGAGATATGCAAACGCTTCATGTAAAGGCAGATTTGGGTATATTCGCATCACGACACAGCATGACATTATAGAAGAGGGTATTGGAAGAGTAAGCCTCGTAAGGCGTTTTCAGACTGCTACACTAGCCGCCTGTCCCATGATTCGTTTCCGTGACGACCTGAAGAAAACCGTTCCCGCTAAACCGCACGCTTAGTTCTCAGCCAACAGGTTGGCGAAGTCCTGGCCGGACCTCTCCTTGGTGTGCTCAACCTTCTTCTGGCCGAGCTTCTCCTTCGAGAAAGCAGCGGCGTAGGGGTTGAGGCGGAGCTGAACCTGGAAGTTCTTGAGAGGGTTCTTCTTCTGGACAACACCGCGCTTGGAGACGGCACCACCACGGACAGGGCGGAGGACCTTCTGGACATCGCTGGAGTTGATGATCTTGGAGAGGTCGGTCTGCTTCATGATGGTGGAAGGAAGGAGGTAGTCCTTCTTCAGAGCAGAGGTCTCGGTGGTAGAACCGTAGATCTTGTCGAGGGCGGAGAAAGCAGACGACGACCAGATGACGAAACGGCCGAGGTGACCACCAGGGGCGAGCTGGAGGAGGTTGAGGGAGTAGACAGAGCTGGTCTCAACACCGGGGATGTTGCGGAAAGCACGGACAAGCTCCTGGCCATCCTCCTCGGGGTTGACGATGACGAGAGGACCACGGCGCTGCTTGTGGCGGCGACCCCTCATCTTGCCCTTACCAGCGCGGACCTTCTTGGAGTTCTTGGCCTTCTCGACGTCCTCACCAGCACCAATAGCCTTCAGGAGGGCAACAGCGGCGGAGGTCTTCTTGATGGCGCCATCAGCGAAGGCGGTCGAGGAGACAACGAGGGGAACCTCAGGGACGCTAGAAATAGCGTGACCACGGGCAAGGAGAAGAGCAGGGCTGCCAGAGGCGGCAATTGCGGAGGCAACTGCGAAGCGCTTCTGGTTCTGGTTGATCTTCTGGTGCCACTTGCGCCAGACCTTGGTGGGAGCGAACATGCGACCGGAACGGCACATGTTACCGAAGGCGGCCTGACCAGCGCGGTGAGTTCCACCACCGGAGACACGCGGGATACGGGCGACAGCGCGACCGGTACCCCAGGACTCAGCAGAGGTCTGGTGACCAGCCTTCTCGGAGACGGCGTAGGGCTGGCGACGGTTCTTTGCCATTCCTGTGTGGACTGCTGTCACAAGGTCCGGGCGAATAGGGGCCTATAACATGTGAGTGAATGGTCCTGGCATCGGTCGCTGTATAATCGTAGCATGCGCGGTGCCGTTGCGATCTCGAGCGGCGGATGTCTTGCAAAGACTGACCTTGAAGACATTGGGGACGGCAATGGTCTCAGAGCCGGAGCCCTTCTGGACTGCAACAGTTGGGCGAGACATGGTGGGCGTCGTGGTTGCCTGTGGTTAGTACTGAGGTTCGCGATGCGAAAAGTTCTCTCGCGAGAGTGAGGGAAAGGCACGCCAAGGATCAATATTAAGCGAGGGACCGTGGGAGACCTGACCAAGTGGGGCTAGTGTTCTGGGACGTGCGCGACGCTACTGCTCAAGAGCACCACGAACACCATGAAAGGCCGATCCTACAGTTGCACGAATCGCTGTCTTTGGTATTGCTCAAAAGCTGTTGAAAACACAGAGTTCTACTTGAAAACAGCAATCTCTTGACATGTTAAGCTGAGCTCGAAGCCAGCTGTATCATTGCCATCGAGGTCTTCGACAACCTCCCTTATACAGTAATCGAAGTTCGAGTGAGATTGGACTTCTTGAACAACCGATTGCACCTTGGCTACATGGCTGCATATATACACCGATGTAGCAGGTAGGACGGTGCTGCGTCCTGCGGCGACACGCGTCAGTGCCTGTTGCATCCACCTTGCACATTGCAATGTGACGAGAAGAGTGCTGCGGTATGTATGGTCCACAAGATACAGACGTATTCTCTTCATCATTCTCGTCTAAGGGCTTGCCTTACGCTCGATCACGTTCTCGATGCTTTTTCCTTTATGTTTACATATTGCACGGGGTTATCCTCTGTAGCGCAATCTCTGCAGATCCTCTGCTCTCGATCACCATGCCTTCGAATGAATTCAGAGCGTACATCTCTTGGACGGTGAGTCACAGTCGCAACTCCATTTTAGTAGAGAAATTGGCGCGAAATCTGTCGAGCATCAAGATACTCGATCAGAAACTTGAGGCAATGACCAATAATAAGACCGACGGTAGCTCTAAATTGTAAGGTAAGTCGCAACTGAGAGGCTTTCCAGATCCTTGCAATTGGCTGGTGATATCACCGAATGTCCTGCCGTAAAAACCATCTCCACGCGCTGGTAGACGCCCTTCGGTCAATGCGAAGAAGTGTCTCGTCGATGTGAAAGACACGCTTGGCGCTCGTGAATGATTGAGCCCGAGCTTCGTGTAGAGCATGCGCATGCTTGGGTTGGGCAAGCCATCTATCGTCCCAGATTTTGGGTGCGCCGTCAAGAACGTAGAGTACGATGACGATACGATCAGTGGCTGTCGAAGGTTCCCAATGGGCGTGACGAAATGCATCAACTCATTCAAGAACCCAATAGGCATCTCTTCCGTCTTAGGTGCACCAAGCGCAGCGCATGTCTTCACGACAACACCATCCCATTGTCGATCTATATATGCATCCGTGGGTGCCCATGTGGTTGCCTCGGCCTCGATATGAGGGTGTTGTGTGCCGGTCGCACGTGGTGTCGGTCAGGTTTGAACAAGACCAGGATCTGTTTGTCTTTGAGGGACAAACGTGGATACACTCTTGTGAAATCGGGGATGTTGGCATTCCAAAAGCAAGCTTGCTCTGAGATAGAGCTGGAATCTTCGGTTTATCCTGAGTCGAGGGTTGCATCTTCGAATACGTGTACTGCCACGGCTTCGACTCTATAGAGCAATAGCAAAGTGTCTTCAAGATCAAGTGACAGAAGTATTACACCTGAGGGTTCAGTTGCTCTGGTCGTACTGAGATCTTCTGGCTTCTTGTTTCGCTCGATGTTTTGCTAGTCAGACTGTTTGCAAGTGACGAGATGGGATAAGAAGTAACATACCTGAACACTCGACCAACTGGAAAGCAAGCGGACAGCTTTGGAGTATGTATGAATAAGCGCGCCCGCTAACTCCTGTGCGTTGGTTAGTATGGCTGGTGAGTGGCGCATCAAAATAGCTGGCGTTGGCATTGAGGTCGGGTTCTGCATCACCGTTACCAAGAAGTACCTCGATCGTGGCCAGCACTCTTGTTTCTCTCCAGCAAGGGCCTGTCAACTTCTCTAGAAATTAGTCCAACCACTTGGATCCTTACCTCCCGCAAAATTTTGTGAACAACAGTCCAATCACTTGCAGAGTTGAAAAGGTCTTATTAGGTACTACGTACACCCACATCATAACTCCACATTATTCCTGCCTCGTCCCGCACCGACTCCCGCCTCCCCTCTCGTTAAATGCTTATGAATCCAAAAACGCCAGTAATGCAGTGCCGGATACTGTCCGTCCAGCCCGTTTCGAAACAAAATGTGACGCCTTGATGCATTTCGTAACCACCTGCCATTATTCCTCCATTTTGTCGTTGCTGCTCTCAGCTTCCTTGGGGCCCTTGTTCAGGATCATGTTGCGGAAGTCATTGTTGCTCTTTGCCGCTTCTCCGTTGGTTGGCGCTGTGGCCCTGGGCACGGCGGGTCGTGCGCCGAAGCCGGTCCTGCCTCTTGCTCTTCCACCACCTCGCGTGGTCGGTCGCTGTACGCGGTTTGGCTGTACAAAGCTATTGCCGGCCTTCCACTCGGATTTTTGCTGTCTCAGGTCCTTGACTGTGCCAATGCGCAGCTTCCTGCCTTCAAAATCGAGACCCTGGAGTGCGATCTCAGCTTTGCCTGCACCTTCCACGCTTGTAAATTCGATGACTGCGCCTCCGTGTTGTGGTTCCAGGGTGATCTTCTTGAAGCCATAAGGGTCAACAAGTGGCTTGATACGCACGTCCGGTACGGTGTCAGGGAGATTCAAGATGGCAAGGGAGCGCTCGTTGAAAGGGGCAGCTTTGAAAGCTGCGGTATCTGGAACCGGCTTAGCACTTGCTACCTGCGGCGCAGGACTGTTGACATTTGCAAGTGTAGATTTTATCTTTGGCTTCGTTTCGTTCCTGTCGTTGGCAATCTCCACGTGCAGTTCGAGGCCCCAGAAATCCTTCTTGTCCATCTCAGCAACTGCAGCGTCAGCGCTTTCCTTGGTGTCGAAGACTACGAAGCAAAAGCCTTTGTTGTTACCATTCTTGAGTGTTGGAAAGTTGATGCGGTCGATATGGCCGAATTGCGCAAAAGCTTCGTGGACTTCTTCCTTCTTTATCTTAAAGTTGAGGTGCCACACATAGACTTCGCGACCTTCGGCAGTTGCACCATCTCGCTTCTTCTTAGCTTGGGGGTTGGAGATTTTGACACTGAGCTTTAGTCCTTCCACATCGACACCGTCTAGTTGGGTGGCGGCGACCGCTTGCGCGGCATTGGCGAACTGCACGTAGCAAAAGCGGCGATGTGTGTCAAACTTGAGAGACGGGAATCTGAATCCGATAACATCTCCGAACGGCTCGAAGTGCTTTCGAAGATATGCCTCATCCGCGTGCGCGGGGTAGTTGGTGACATAGAGTGTCGTGCTTTCTCCGCGTTCAATCGAGATGTTGTGACCCTTGAAACCCTTTGCTTCTTTGCTCAACGCATAATCGGCCTCTTCTGGGGTCTCGAACTCAACGATAGCTGTCACACTATGCTGCTCCGGCTTCAGGACAAGATTGCGTACTGTGCCGCAATCTGTAAAGAATTGCCGAATCTGGGTTTGTGTGGTTTCCGCTGGCAGTTTCTTAACAATGACCGTTGTATGTTCGCGATCGCGCTTCGGTCCGCTAGCTGGAGTATCAGAGGGCGCCTCACTGGCACGAATCGGCTCCCCGTTTACAGCTGCAGTTGCAGCTGCAGGCGAGACATCCTCTGAATCGGCCTGCTTGCTCTTCTTTGCTACAGCGTCGGCATCGGCGCTGGTGTCGTCCCTCTTCCTCTTTGCAGAACTCTCAGTGAAAAGATCTGCTTGGGGTTCTGTCGCTGCCGCTTCGGCCGCGGCCTTCTCTTTCTCGCGTCGAATCGAGACCATACGGTCGGCTCGCCTCTTTTCAATGGCGGCGCTTCTGACCTTCAGGGAGTTCTCATGTTGTTCGCAATGATTCAAGTACATCTCCATGATCGGTTCTGGGAAATCCATTGTTTGAAGACGTTCCATGGCGCGTTCCAGCACAGCTGTTGCTCGCGTCGGCGTGAGAAGTTGTTGTCCAGCATTCTGTTCTGTGCGCATTGCGTGCTGCGACCAGAAAACCATCTCAAAGATGTACCAGCGGTACCAGAAATCGTACGAGTCACCTTGACGTTTGACAAGTGACTCCCAGATATTTCGAGCCTCGTCGACGTTTCCGCGCTGAAGCCAGTACTTCATGTGGATGCGCTCGAGGCGGTACTTCGTGTCGCCTGCCCAATCTCGACCATGTTTCTTCATCCCGACTTCACGCACGAACTCCAACGCGGAACGAATACCGACTTCAGCAATATCGGCATCGTCGTCTGTGGCCTTAGGGTCTTCGAAAGCTCGTCGTCTCAGGTATCCACACCAAGCAATCTGAACTTTGATGATCTCTTCGATGTCAGAGTGCTCCAGCAGTCCCGTCCCGGTGGCGGTGTGTTTGACGTGCTCGATTTCCTCGAAAGCCTTGTTTTCAATTTCGAGTGTCAGTATGCGATGAGACCATAGCGATCCAGACCATGGGCAATGTCGTGTGGCACGCTCTAGCACGTTCAGCAAATCAACTGACCGATCTTTCTGCCAAATGAGGAACTCAACATGGTCCTCCCAGATTGAGGGGTCGACTGGAAAGCGTAAGGTAGTACGTTCGTAGAGTGCGTTGACCAAAGGAAAGCTGTAGACGCCCATGGTCCTTTTCTCCCATTTGAGGTAGCGGGTGATGGCGTGGTATTCGGCATTCTGGTCGCCCTGCTGGATAGCCTGAAGGACCTTAAACTCGTAGTCTTCACGATTAGCACATTGTTGGATGATGTGAGTATTCTTTTGCGTGACCTGCTCATTGACCTGTTCAGGATCACCAAGGTTGTAGCGTTGGATGAAGGAGATGTATCTCGACCGAGTGTGCGACCACGTGGTATGCGGCAAGCCCAGACGTTCGTTGTATATCGACGCGATCCTCGTGACCTTCTCCTGACTCAGGCCGGTCCGTTCGAGGTCTTCTTCCAGGACCTGTAGGTAGCGGTCCCAGACCAAGTTGCTTTCCTGCAAATTATACTTCACTCGCTCTGCACCTTGCTGTAAGACCTCCACGAGCAGTTGTGGCTGAAAAAGCTCGCGGCCAATAAGCCTGTCCTCCTCGGACCATTCTTCTGGTGGTATCTGCTCCCACGAGCAGGCAACAAGAAAACTCACATACTCGCCGTATGCAGCCCACAGTTTGGCACTGTATGGCTCCTCATGTGTCGCTTGTTTGTGCAGCTCGAGAACACTCATGCGCTCTTCTGAATTTCTTGCGAGGATCTTCTCGTCATTGAGGCGGTAATGCCATAATGTTTCTCCCAGTGGATACTTTTCTGACATTACCCGGTATGCATCGCGGAGAATTTGAATTAGCTCATAATCGTGCGGGCTTGCTTCGATGGACTCGAGGTGGTTCTGGAAGCCCTGGTGAAGTGTTGTGACCAGGGCAAGATGACTGTAGTAATTGAAAGGATTTTCTGTGAGGTCGCGGTCCAATTGATCCAGGTAGTCAATGTGCTGCTGGTCTAAAGACTTTGTCGCAAAGCTGCGCGGTCTTGGAGAATGTTCTGACATTGAAACGCTGGTTACAGACTCGCCTGAGAGGTGTTGTCCAAGGTGTTGTAACCTGTGTCTGCGTTAGCTACTTTGACTCTTGATTCGATGCCAAGCCTTGCATTGGCAGGCAGGCGGCGATATCCTCGTGACAGCAACAGAACGACCAACAACGCGTCTCCAACCTAGGACTACTTCGCGGACTACACATTTGGGGCTCCGTCACATGGAACAATCGGCACAATGCTTTGTGGAGCAAACACCGCAACGAAAGGATGTTATAATGACTTACGTAACTGGACGCTGCTGACCGAGCGAATTCTGTCGCGCAGCTTGCTGCTGGTGCTGCATGCTGGCGAGATCTGCCAACGCATCCATGCCCGGCGTCGAGGCTTGTCGATACAGGTGAGAGGGAGGTGTCATGTGCGCATCGTGTGGGGAGCCCAATGGTTGTGGAGTGCTTGTGGCACTGTGGACTGCTCGTGCACCATTCGTGAGATGACCGTATCCAGGCGACGGGATCTTCTGATGCGGGTGGTGGACCTGGGGCGACGAGGTTATTTGCTGGCTCAGACCTGATGGCGTTCTCGAGGGCATCTGCTGGCGACCAGCACGCTTGTTGGGCGAATGCGCTGCCAGCATCGACGGTGACGCATGGTTGGCCTGCGGCGGCGGCGGCGGCGTTTGAGCGGGCGAGTCTGACGGTGACAATAACGAGTTGATATCCATGGCGACTATGTGCTGCAGCGCCTTTCCAGCTCCCGTGTTATGCAACTACAAAGGTTTCGAATCAACCGTGAGGTTGATACTGCTGTCGGCAGGTCTTGGAACTCGCGCCTAGCTATCTCCGGCTGACAGTCGATCAATCACAGGCGCAACGGCTGCAGGGACTCTGGGGTTTCGCAATCCTGGTAACGAACGGCATGGAACAGCGACGGGGCGGATGGCCGCAGCGAAGGGCTCAATATCGCAGGACGAGGGTGAAGGAGCGTGTGGCTGATCGCAGTCGGTTGCGCCGGCGTCGCGAATGGCTCGATGAGATCTAGAGACACACCAAAGGTCTAGAAGAAAAGGTTCAACAGCGAAAGCTTGGGCGCGGAGCTAATCAGCTAATGACGGCAGAGCGCGCCAGCCGAAGCGTCCTGCGGGCTGCGGGAGATGTGGCGGCCAAAGGGCAGCACTGAAGAGCACGCGAGTCTGCAGGCGAAAAGGGTGCAACACTGATTGTAAATCAACAGCGCGCGGCAGACACGGCCAGCTCTTCCTTGTCGCGACGAGATGATCGTTGCCTCACTTTGGTGATAAAGATCTGCAGTACAGACACGACGGTCACGTGGGCATTGGCGTGCAGCTTGTCCGGCGAGGAAACAGGCGCGCCTCGGCAAGTTCCGCTGAATTTCTCGGAGGCCTGTAGGTCAACTGGAACGACAACCGTCGCCATCAACGCCGCGCCATTGGAGGGTTGAGCATCAGAATGAGCGCACGAATACCCTCATGGCGACTAGGGCAGTCTGGTTAGTACTCTTGTGTTCTTTCAGCGGCGCATTGTGTTGCCAACGTACGCTGCACACCCTCCGCGTCGCCTCGAACCGTAGTCTATACCCAGCGGCTAACAGCAAACAGCCCTCGCCTTTCGCACTCGAGCAACACAATGGACATCTCTTCCCACAGCTTCTCAGCGCAATGCCTCCACCAAGCCCACTGGTGAGCCAGATTTGTCGAACCCGCTCCTCGAGCAGTACCTGCAGCAGCAGGAAGCCCAACGCGCCGCAGTAGAGGCAGCCCAACCTGAGGGAGACGACAAGCCTCCGAAGAAGCCGACTACTACACTTCGTGATGGTGGCTCGTACAGTGTTCCCTCGCCCCTCTTCAACCCCGACCGCTTGACCCCAGGGCACCGTACAAATGCGCCCGCAGAGGAGAAGGCAGCCTTGAAGGCGCAAGCCGAACAGAGGAGAATAGCGGTACAGAAGGAGGAAGAGAAGAGGCTGCTTAGCGTCAACGTCGACCCCGACCCAGCTGCGCGCCGCAGTCTTGAGCGCAAGCTTGTCATCAAGGGCGTCAGTAAGCACGGTCGTATGACCAAAGCTGCAAAGATTGCCCGTACCGAGCGCTCGTCGTTATATAAGTCGCAACTTCTCCCGACCTCGGTCAAAAAGATGCAGAAGATCTTGAGGCAGATCCAGGGCAAGACCGTTTCAGAGGCACTTGTACAACTCCGCTTTTCGCCAAAGAAGATTGCAAGAGACATCATGAAGGGCTTAATCATCGCGCAGGACGAGGCGATAGCAGGTCGCGGTATGGGTCTGGGCGACAATAATGCTCTCAAGAAGTGGATCGAGCAAAGGAATGAGGTTGCCTCTACATTAGCAGACTTGGACGAGCAGACACCGAAGCCAAAGGGCACCAGTAAAGTCATCGAGCTCAAGGACGGAAAGAAGAAGCTGGTGAGAGATCCAACAGAGATCTACATCGACCAGGCATGGTGTAACAGGGGTGAGAGCTGGGGGACTCCTGAGTTCAGAGCGAGGGGAAGGGTGAACATGTTGACACACAGGACGACCAGTATGTATGTTCCGATATTGGTATGTAAGTCCACTGACGACTCTAGGCTTCACGTTTCTCCTCAAGGAGGAGAAGACACGAATGCGCATCTCGGATGAGATCAAGAAGAAGCGTGATAACCGTAAGCTGTGGGTCGCTCTGCCTGATCGGCCAGTCACAGCACAGCGACAATACTGCCTGTGGTGAATGTATGGATTTAGTGTACAACATAGGGGGCACGTGTGTGAATAAGCATAGAACAACATCAGCCCGCGAGCTTGTAACATATCTACCTCTCGAAAAATCGCGGTGAACGCTCAACCACCAAGCTAGTGCCATCAAAACTGAAACCGCTGTATATGCACAATCTATCTCACAACATTGTAAACATCAGGGCAGACTCGGCGGCCGTGCGCATTCACTGCCAACATCACGTGACTGGACCGCGCCTTCTTGGTGACCCTATCTAGTAGCCCCTCTCGCTTTTTTGACACTCGGCTTTCTTTGCTTCAATCCACGTATATCACCATCACTCCAACTCTCTCACGATTGTACGCATACGACCATCACTCCAACTTTCTCACGATGAACATCACTTCATCTAAAATCGCACGCTTCATCTTGATTGGCCACGGCCTGCTAAACATCGCCCAAGGCATCTACAGCATTATCCGCACGCAAGATTGGGTGATAATCGCAGGCAGTGGTTTTACTGGGTCACCACCTGCAGCTGTGCAAGCTATCGGTACTTCCTCCCTGACGAATCCATTCACTCGGTATCGCTATTTGGAAATTGAGTTTAAAGCAGGCAGTCACAATTCAACCAGAAACTAATATTTTGCACCAGGTCTGGGTGCCCTAGGCATAGGCTGGTACCAATTTGTATTCGCATGCCAGAATAACCAGCCTCTGTTAGCTGTCACTGTGCCGCTACGTTTGGTGTATGCGAGCATCCTCGCATGGTCCGGAAATAATGGAAAGGTCGTTGCGTATGAGCTAGTGGTTTGCGGACTGGCGGCATTTGCAGCGTGGCCTAATCTTGCTGGTAGGTTAGAGCGAGGTACAACGGTATAGAGTCGACTTCATGAAGGGAAGAAGGGATGGGGGCTTCATGAGCATGGAAGAGTTGCTTTCGCCATAACAGCATTTTTCGGCTAGATGAAGATGGGACTTCCCCGTCAGAATATTTTATTCCTTCCAGGACGTTCTCCAGACACTGTGCATCGGAAATGTACACTGTTCCTTGGGCACATCAACACGTCCTATCAAGCCTTCATACCGCCTTTTCTTTCCACTCACAGCCTAGAGCACATGAAACATGCACTTTCGGTATCAACCGCACATTTAGAACCATGTATTCTCGCTATGGCCGAAACATACCCACTAGGCTCTTCGTTCCCGAACTTTACTGTGGGAAAGCAGAAAAGACTCTCGAGATCGCTGTGCAGCTGTCAAAGGCTGGCAAAGAGACATCCACTAGGAAAGCTAAGCAAAGAATACTAAACATTGTCTCTGAAAACAAGGCGTCCACTACGTCAATTGAAATGACATTGTCAATCAGAGAGGTAAGCACAGAGGAAGATGAATGTGATTCCGGAAATGGAGATTATGTAACATCTTCGACAGTTTTGAGATAACTCAGCAGCTTGAGCAGTCTCAAGTGGCTCAGGAATCGAAGGGGCTCGAGAAAGGTGGTATTGAGAGCAAACCCAAGAAAAGGTTCTTGGTGAAGATCGTCGAGGTGTCCATATGCGGAGATGTTGTCTAATTTGTGACTAAAGCCAGACGAGATCAGAACCGATCTCTTCAGTCGATGTTTTGAAAAGATACTTTTTCTATTCATCAGTACTGGTCGCTGTCCTGAAATGGATATCATGGCCTCGGCCGGGCGGTGATGAAGGTAGGCGAACTTGGCGTCTTGGCCGAGTCGCGGAGACTTTCCTAATCCATCCAGCATTTGACCGGAGTGACTTGCTTCACTCAACAACACCAATATCATCCGCATCATCAACGCCCGCATGCCTCCTGGAGATGACTTTCCCTCGATTCCAATGCGCTCGACGCATTGACACATGTCGCCACGACACCTGAGCGCAGCTTCCGGCCGTAGCCGTTCCTTCACTGGCTGCTCGACAGTAAGCCTAACCGCCCCCGTATGTCGCTAGAGCCGACACTGATATATTCACATAGTGCCGGACCCGTCACACAAAATGTGATGAAGGTCGCCCAACTTGTGCTGCGTGCAGGATCGCAGGCGTGGAATGTGGAGGGTATGAAATCAGCATCTTCTTCGATTTCGAAGGAATATCAGATGCGAACATTCCACGATTTCGAAGGCCTCTGCTCACTAAAAAGGAGCGAGAGAACATGAGTGAGTGGCTGACCGCATCTGTGTCTCCAAACGCGGTCACACGACAACTCAACGAGATCGATCTCGAGTGTGAAGCTGCCACGTCATCTGACGACGTGAATGTATCTCGAGGCCCATTTGGAGCTTTCAGAGTAATGCATAGCACTTCAGCCGCGAGCGATGACCTTCCAGATTGGGCCGGGGACGTCGAACTTGCGCAAGACATCGACGAAGTTGGCCATACTGTCGATCCTCTCAATGGAACATTAACACCGAGAACGCAATTACTGTTTCAATCTCTCCTCGACGTACCTGAAGGAGGATCATTGTCACCGAAGTTGCCTATGTGGACCACGACGGATGAATTCTCCCGTTTCCGGGAGGTCTTTGATGATGTAGATACCACCACTATTTTCTCTGTTTTTGGACCCCAACCTCCGATTGTCGAAACAGAGTCCGGCTCATCGATTAATGTTTCTAACTATGATGCACAACCTGAACATTTTGGCCTTTCGGGTTCGATGTGCTTATCGACTACCAGCACTGTCCCACATGATGCGGTCTATCTTATTAAGCACTATTCGACTACAGTACTCACTCTCTTAACACCTTTCCGACACAGCAAGACACCCTGGCATGTTCTTTTTGTACCGCATGCCAAGACTTGTCTAGCAGCACTCACACTCGGAGAAGCGATGGACCACGCCAGTCTCTGTGCTTTCTATGCGACATTGTCGATAAGTGCTGTCAGCCTAGCTGGCATATCCCAATCCAATAGGTGGCTCGCGCAGGGCAAAAATTACTTGAACCTCGCGCGCGAGCATGTTCGCTTGATGCTCAGGACCGCCTATGACTATCCTAAGACGGCCAAATACAAGCATATCCTTATCGCCCTCCTCAGCATGGTGCAGGTGGCGATTGTAATCGACAACCATGACCAGGCTGAGTGTTACTTTGTAGAGGCTGAGAAGTTCATTCGGATGAAAGGCCTCAATAGAAAGAAGTCTCGCAAGGTTCGCCTCCTTCACCATTGTTACGTGTTTGAGAGGATGTTTCACGAAAGCGTTTACCTTGCGGGTACAAACTCTACACACCGCAGCCATGCTCGCAAGGCCATTGAGTCGAGCGGCGCTATGGTCTATAGTCACGACAGTCTCTCCTTTCGACTCGGCGATTTGAATGACCTGGAAAGCCGGATGTCACGTATTAAGTGCCGGGAAGAAGGAGAGAACGACTTGCATCTGCAGAACCCAGGCTTATGGCCCAAGACACTGTACCCTGAGATATTTGGATTACCTGAGAAATACGTATTTGCATTGTCGTTGATCATCAGACTGGGACAATGGAGAGACGAAGCTGGACACCAAGACACTGCTGATGCCTTATCCTTGACAGAGTTCTTGAGCCGCGCGAAGACTATTGAGCGATACATCAAGCAGCTGTGCTGGCCGAATACAGGAGCAGATCTTCCCCCATCGAATCGTCTCGAGGCTCCAGATTCTATGTTGGACGATTTGCTTCAGGCCATGCAACACGCGCTGACGATCTATTTTCACCGACGCATCTACGATGTCGAAGCTGATATGCTACAAGCGCATGTGGTCGGTGTTCTTGACTGCCTTCTCCGGTTGGAGGCCGCTGAAGCCGGCACCGTGTATGGCTCCGCTAGGATGTTATGGCCAGCATTCATTGCCGCGTGTGAGGCGGAAGACCCTCTGGTTCAGTCATCATTTAGAGAGTGGTTTCAAATTTCTGCAACTCGCAGTGGCCTGCCTTACTTCGGCAACGCGAAAGTGAATATCGAGCGAGTTTGGGACGAAAGACGCATCGGCCAGGGATCGCATGTCACATGGATTGACTTCATGCGAAGAGAAGGCGCCATCCCAGATGTTCCCTGAATTTGGCATCGCTGGTAGTTAGGCGAGCATTGACTTTGGCACAAATCAGATGATCCAATTATTTGAGCACAAACAATTAAATTTGTTGACACATGCATCACGGCAAGTAACGAATAGATCTGTCATCATCAAACCTTGGGGTTGAGTCCAGTGCCCAAGGATCCATCGTTAAGTCCAGCTAATACTATGCTACTCCGATTCAGCATACCCAACCACCATCTACGTTATACACTGCACCCGTCACGAAGCTCGCCTCCTCACTCAAGAGGAAAACGATTACGTTGGCAACCTCGTTCGGCTCAGCTCGCCTCTTCTGGGCTGTGACCTGCAGTCCTCGCTTCACGTCTTCAGGATCTTCACCTTGCGACATCGGTGTGTTGACGGACCCTTTGATATGCATGTCAGCCTTGTTAAGTCGATGGTAAGAAGTCTAGCTACTCACCTGGCGCTACGCAGTTGACCCTAATATTCTGGTTCTCTTTGGCTGCCGTCCGAGACAAAGCAATCACGGCTGCTTTGGTGGCGCAATACGCAGCATTTCCAGGTGCCCCAAACTGGCCGAATACACTGGCGGCAGATACCTATGCAGCAGTTCAGTAGAGGCGAGAGCGTATGATCTCTGGGAGAACCTACGATGCTACCACCATCCTGCAAAGCTTTCAGCTGCGCCCTCAAGCAGTTGAAGACACCCTTCGTGTTAACAGCAAATGAAAAGTCCCAGTCCGCATCTGACAAGTCTTTGACTGGAGTGGCTTTGGTGATAATACCGGCCATATTAACCGCGCCGTCAAGTCTGCCGTATTTTGCAACCGTCGAGTCGATCCATGCGTTGACTCTTTCACTGTCTCGAACATCCACCACCATTAGCATGTGGCGTCGGCCTTCTAGTGACAAAATAGCAGACTTTAAGCCATCTTCGTTGACGTCGGACAGGGAGACGCAAGCGCCACGGGATGCAAGGAGCTTTGCAGTCGCAAGACCCATTCCTGAAGAGGCGCCTGTTACAGCATACTACAGTCAATTAGTCGTTTTACAGCATTAGGCTGTTCTATTTCACTTGCGACCCTGCCCTTGAAGGAGCTCATGGCGTGTGTCTTCAAAGGTCGCGATTGGTAAAATGATCCAAATTTGTCCAGGAATGTTCGACAAAGCGAAACGCAAGATTGTGGTATTCGATCCTTTAGGTACTTTTTCGAAATCCACACAAAGCTTCTTGGATCTCGCATGTGTTCATAAAGACCTGACGGCAACGCCAATTAGCACTACTGTAGCCGCCAATCTACTGCACCCGCGGAAACCTTCCTCTTACAACAATCCTCCCCACTCCCTCCTTATCCTGTAAATGCGGGGTGAACACTATCACATGTGCTCATCTACGCAATAGGGAAGTTGAGCAGACACTTTACAAAGATGATTTTGCTTTGCCAACCCCACTATTTTGGGCTGGTAGCATTTGTACCATTCGTGTGAAGAAGGCCACAGCTTATATCTCAAATACCGAAACAGGTCCAATCCTGTACCTACAGCATAACTTCACCTTTTGATACTTTATTTTCTCAAAAAATGCCCTCCATCGTACAAGCAGGCCCTGATTACGATGTCCTCATCATCGGTGCTGGGCTTTCCGGCATATGCAGTCTGTACCATATCCGAAAGCGCTTTCCAACATGGCGAGTCAAAATCATCGACAATGCTCCAGACGTCGGCGGAACATGGTACTGGAATCAGTATCCTGGATGTCGGTTCGATTCAGAGTCGCTTTCATACACATTTTCATTTGATAAGGAGCTTCTCGACGAGTGGCACTGGAAAGAAGCCTTCTCTCCGCAACCAGAAACGCACAAGTACATCAAGCGAGTTGTTGAGAAACACAATATGTATAAGGACATACAACTCAACACTCAAATTGAGACTGCTCACTGGAACGAGGAAAACCACATATGGTTATTCGTTGACGTGGAAGGGAGGGAATACTCAGCACGGTTCTTCCTAAGCTGCCTTGGCTTTCTCTCTGCACCTACGCTACCTGCAATTCCTGGAGTCCATGACTTTAAGGGCGATGCGTTTCACACGTCTCGATGGCCTTCAGATCTCGACATCAGTCACGATTTCACGAATAAGCGCATCGGTGTAATTGGCACCGGAGCCACAGGGATTCAGATCATCACTGCAATCTCCAAGCAATCAGACTTCAAGACTCTCAGTGTCTTCCAGAGAACAGCTAATTGGTCTGCACCATTGCACAACTTTGCGATCACTCCGGAGCAGATGAAAATCTACAAAACTAAGTATGACTCGGTATTCAAAGTCTGCTCAGAGACATCAACATGTTTCATGCACCAGGCCGATCCTCGCAAGTCATCAGAGGTGACAGACGAAGAGCGTTTAGCTCTCTGGGAGAAGATGTACAATGCGCCAGGCTTTGGAAAGTGGTTGGGAGTCTTCTCCGATACCTACACTGATCGACAGGCGAATGAGTTATACTCAAAGTACATAGCCGACAAGATTCGGCAGCGAGTGCACGATCCTGAGACGGCAGAAGGTCTCATTCCCAGGAACCACGGATTTGGCACTCGACGTGTGCCGCTTGAGAGCGGCTATTTCGAGGCGTATAACGATCCCAAAGTGCACTTAGTCGATCTTCAGAAAACCCCAATCACGAAAATTGTGGCTGACGGGATTGAGACTGTAGATGGAAAGAGACACAAGCTGGACGTCCTAATCTATGCCACAGGCTTTGACGCCATCACTGGTGCTTTCAACGCAATTGAATGGCATGGCAGAGACAATCGTCCCCTTATTGCGCTCAGCGATACCAAAGAGGGCAAACGAGCCATCTGGCCTGACCACAAGCCACACACCTTTCTGGGGATCATGGTGCCTTCCATGCCTAACATGTTCATGACCTTGGGTCCGCATCAGCCTTTCGGTAATGCAACGCGCAGCATTGAACACGCAGTTCACGTTATTGAGCAGTTGCTACAGTACTGCAAAGATAACGACTACACATCTGTTGAGCCCACGCAAGAGGCGGTCGACGCCTGGACAGAGCATGTATATGAGTGTGGCAAGGGCGGGCTGATAAACGATGTCTCATCATGGATGACTGGAGTCAATAAAAATGTGAAGGGCAAGACGGAAAGGACTGATCATCCCGCGAGGTACACTGGCAGTGCAATCGAGTATCGCAGACGGTGCGAGGAGTGCAGAACTTCTGGTTACAAAGGACTTGTATTCACGTAGATATACCCGATTTTAGTCTCATCTACAGTATTTGGATTTTAGAGTGTATCAAGACTCCAGTCCTTCCCTTTCGTGATAGACAGCCAGTATCACCAGACTTGAGTGAACAATGGCCTCGAATATCAGGTCAAAATCGGAACGAGTTGGTGCGCCCCTCAATCGTTCTCGTGAGCCCAGTTCTTGGGACCCTCTGGTGGCGTCACTCTGCAAGCGCTATCGGTGCGACCAACTCAATAGGAAGGCGTCCCCGGCTGGTGAGGTGGGGAACGCCAGGCCAAAGGTGGCCGCATGGAAGCTTTCCACGCAGGACACTCTGCCATGTCGAGTATTAATTCATGATGATATATTTGTAGTTAATGGATGCTTCCGCCCTTTTGAGCTTGTATTTGACCTAAAGTCTCGTTCAAGGACTACCACATTTCGATACCACTCGTGCTGAGATAATACCAGATCGCATCAGCTCGAGCCAGATCTCACCATGGATGTCCCTGGCTATGCTCTCATCACAGGTGCAGGCTCGCCCTTCGGCATCGGCACCGCCTGCGCCCTAGCCTTCGCCCAAGAAGGCGCAGCAGGAGTTGCTCTTCTCGACATCAACGCATCAGGTCTCGAAGCCACAAAAACCGAGATTTCTAAAATTAAGAGAGGCACCCCTTGCCAAGTCCTCATATACGCTCTCAATATCACCGAAGAAGCTGAAGTAACGCGAGTCGTGAAAGACGCAGCTTCCCAGTTCGGCCGCCTGGACTACGTCGTGAACGCCGCAGGCATCGCGCTCAAGCACGCCGGCGGAACCGCGTTTGCGACGACGGAAGATTGGAGTCGTGTTCTTGATATTAACTTGAATGGGACATTCTATGTCCTCCGCGCCGCAGCAGCCATTATGCTGGAGCAGGAGCCCATCAGATCCTCCATTAACGGGCGCCCGCTGCAGCGCGGTTCGATCATCAATTTCTCTTCCATCCAAGGTGTTGTCGGTATCACACTCTCAACCGCATATACGACGGCCAAGCACGCAATCATTGGGTTGACGAGGACTGCATCGGAGGACTATGCCGCGAAGGGGTTGAGAGTAAACGCTATCTGCCCCGGCTACACGGAGACGCCAATGACGACGAAAAATCCAGAAGTATTGAAAGCTATGGTGGAAAGAGTTGAGAATGCTGTGCCGATGAAGAGGATGGGTGCGCCGCGTGAAATTGCGGATGGGGTGTTGTATTTGGCGGGTGGCAGAAGTAGTTTTGTGACGGGAAGTGCGTTGATGGTTGATGGGGGTTATACGTCGAGGTAATGGAGTGTCCTTACACGTTGAACAACACATAACTGATTTTCTTGAACTACAACGCGTACATTGTGTCTTTCAGCACTACTACTGACTTTGGCTCGTGTGGTTCATGGATAATCACTCCGAAATTATGTACAAAAGGATAAAGTACTAGCGACTTAGACCGCTAGCGACCAACCGCTCGATGCGCTCTATCAAGTCACAACTAATTCCTGAACCTCACAGAAGCAGACCTTCCAGCAAGCGCAGAAAGCTTTCCAATACCCGCCGCATTCGGAACCCTGGTGACAATCTCAGCCGTAGTCTTAGCACTCGCAATGGTCTTGCCCTTGAAGTCGCCAAAGAAGGAAGTGTCCTTCTTGCTAGTTAAAGAGCTGGCTGTGGTCGTGGTACCCTGGAAGAGGTTGGTCTGGCAAGCCCTGCCGAGCGCAGCGCTGCACTGCTTGTTCGTGTTGGCATCAGGAGATCCAAAGAGCTTGCCGGCATAATCAGCGACGACATTCTGGACGTTGTTGAAGACGTTGCCCTCAAAGATGCCGCGGGCACCAGCGTCACCACCCTCAAGCAGATGGCCCTTAACATCGAACCAGACATTGTTGACGGCGTGAAGGAGAGTCTTGCCGCTGAGTGCGGGGCCACGACCAGCAGTCTTGGTGATATAGTTGTTCTTCATGGTGATGGAGTCGCCGGTACCGACCATCTCGAAGACCCAGTAATGGTAGCCATCGCAACCGGTGGAGTAGTCGGAGGCACCGTTGATGAAGTTGCTAGAAAGAGTAATACGGGTGCTGGGAGTGAATCCGAAAACATAATGTTGGCGACCGGGGCGAGCAGTCTGACGGATGAGTTAATGATCGATCTTAGGCTGAAGAATAGAAGTACTTACGGTAACATGGTCGATCCATATGAGATCAGCTCCAGCGAAGGAGAGAGCATCTCCACCCCAGACATACTTGTGGTTCAAGTCGCTGACCTGAATGTTCTGAACAATGACATTTTTGCCAGCAAAGGATAGACCCTTGCCCTTGATGATACCCTTATTTCCGATACCCAAAAGTGTCTTATTTGATCCCACCTTGATACCCTGCTTTGGTGCTTTGGGATAGGTGACAGTCTCCGAGGGCGAGCTGCCACATGAGTCCTGCAAGATGCGCTGGCACTTGGCTCCGGTGCCCCAATTTGCGCCTTCTGCTCGTCAGTACTTCATCAAAAGTGGAGCGTGGAGCACAAACGCACAAGCTTTGCCAGTTATTGTCCCTTCAGAGTTTGTGAAGTCGAAAGTCTTGTCGAGAACAATAACACGCGGGGTAGAATCGGTCAACCACGTGTTGAGTTCCTTGATATCCTTTGGGTACTGGGGAGTAGCAGACCCCCCTCCAGTAACTCCTGTTGCGAAACCCTCGGCCTTGCCAACAACTCCAACAGCGCTTGCCATATGCGCCAGGCCGGCAAGTGCTGCAAGAGCAGAAAACTTCATGATGAATGTAGAATAAAGACTAAAATGAGAGACGTAGGTGAAGAAAGTGTAAAGATCGCACAGGGAAGAAGCTTCGAGGTTTTGTCTTCTCGACTGCTCGCAGTCTCGGTCCCTGAAAGGCAGACCCGTCCCGCACCGTTTTGCGATGATCTACCAATACGATTTACATCGCCCTTAATATCGCAGCGGAGAGGCACTTGCTCCGAAAGTGCTAAATGAGAACCAGGTATGAGGATATTTTCATCTAATGGCGAACCACACAAGGATTGGGATCCATGTGGTTTAATCTATACCCGCGCACTAAGCCTTAGTAGGTGACGTGGGTCGAAGGAGTTACCGTATTGAGAGTCGTAAAACAAGGAGCATACAGAAGCGACTGCATCACCGAACAGCACCTCCACTTTCGCGGTCCCGACAGCCATCTCATGAATGAAATGAACGCCACATTCGGCAAGGCTTGGCCGTAATACCAAATGCTTGATTCGTGCAATCTGGACCTTCGTTCTGTTTCGTAGAAGCCCTTGAAATCAACACTATTTCGTAAGTTGTGTTTACCATAGGATTCGTGGCTTGTCAAACACTCGGTCCGGCTCCACACTCGACAAATGGAAGTAAGCGTACACTGCATGTGTAGATGCTGCAAGATCAAATGATTGGCAAGTTATTTGTACGTGATCCTGAGTAGCCCCTTGCAGACTGCCTCGAGACGTGGTTCCTTGTATGAGTGCGTCATAGCATGACGTTGAACAAGTAAGTTGTGGAAATTGTAGTGAACGTTGGAAAGACCATTCCTCAAAGACTGAGTCTTGCGCAGGCTGCTGATCTCTCGAAGAGGCTGAGCTGAATGCAACGCTGTTGCATCGAGTGCCCAGATGCAGAGCTGAATATCTCTGAACGTGACACGACCAATTAAGAGATGATCCCTAGAAGCCGAGCCTCTATCTGGAACACAGATCTTTGAAACTCTACTCCGAATCGTGCCTCGCGCGCGCTGCAACTGTGTAGTTTGAGTGGTTATGCGGACTTCAGCGTGATCAAGAGGAGACCTCGGACCGTGGATTCAAGACTGAAAGGGGCCATGGATGGCGTGTGTTTCAACTATATTCGTGTGGCGGCAGATTGCAGCTCTTTTTGTCATCGAAGTGCATTTCGTCTGCAGACGCGGAGCTTTGACCGTAAATGTAGGCGCCATACATGCATGTTGTGATACATCGCATGCTGAACCAAAGACTGTACAAGGACCCAACATCAGCCCAAGTATAGCTGGATGGCAACAACAGCTGCACTTACATTGCAAAGACTGTCAATCCGAATGACCCTTTCGCAACTCGACAAGCGGCATGATTGCTCGGCCACGCTTCGCTGCAGCCATGGTCTAGGTACCATGGCCGCAACGATATGTGCTTTGGATCAGAGAAGTCGCCAGTGGTTTGGGTCACAATGCTGTAGCACCAGAGTAGTATCAAGATGATATCGTATAGCACATTGCTCACAACTGCACCAAAGACGTCCAGGGTACGCCCTCGGATACATAACCGCACAAACCAGAATACAATGGTAATGATAGCAACACAGAGGTTGGACTGAGTTGATCTGACTCTGGTTTTAGTTATGGCATTGAGCTGAGGAACAAGACTAAAGCTCACCTCTCGTCCCATATCACCGGCATTGGTGGCACCTCCTTGTAATTTGCCCACAAGTAAGTCCGGTAGCTTGGATCCGAGTTCCAACCTCTACTTCCACCTTCGTGCCACAGTGCCGAACGATATCGATCAGGGTATGCCCATGCGAAAAGGGCGAGGAGAGACGTGGCTAGCACGAACTCGAACGATCTAGCAACTGCAGTTGCAATTTGTACAACGCGACCCATGCTAGCTGCGTCGTTGAGATGTCACTCAACGATCATATAGGGAAAGGAGACTGGCGCGCTGATGCCAGCTTTTGTTGACGGTGCTGCGATCTGCTTATACTTTATATGATAGCAAAGTGCGCATTCTTGCGCACCGCGGCAGACATACAGCAAGGCGTACAGCCACCTGCGCACTGTTGCCTGGAAGCATGGATGCCAATAGGTGCGCAACAAGCGTCTTCGTACCGTCTTCGTACGATGACCCTTCAATCTGGCAGTAGACGTGATCATCGAATGATACGACTAGCTGTAATCGATGCTATTCCACCGAACGTGGGGAGATGATTCGCAGCCATCAACATGATGTCTCAAATGGCACTCTTGTATTAGGCAAAGCGTTTGTTGTGTGATCGCGCAACGCTAGGATTCTTTTCTTGGCTACAGGTAGGTTACTTGCGCAAATGCTCTCATTTTGGTACAAGAAAGGTAAATAGAAGTATGGAAGCTTCAAACTTACGCCGTCGCGTCCAGTTCATGGTACTATTCTTTCCAAACGGCTTGTATGCAGGTGAATAGATGGTGTTGCAATGCGGCTACCATTTAAGATCGTCTCGAGCGCACAGCACCAATTATGGAACCCACGAGCAGAAGACCTGCGAGGACTCCGCTCTGTGCTGGGGCAAACATCGCACTACGCACAATGACCAGAGTGCCGACTAAAACAAAAGTTACTGGTAGCACTATTGTCGGTCGATAGGGTCGCTCGAGCTGAGGCTCCCGGCGTCGTAGTATGAGCAAACCCATGACGGTGCTAACATAAAACACCCACTCGGCCATTCCAACAAAGGTCAGGAGAGCTCGGAAGCTGCCTGTTGCGATGTAAATTAAAGTTATTATAAGGGCAAGGATGTTGGCGTAACTGGTGTCTCAGTTAGTACGGGCAACTTCGCACGCTCACCGGATACGTACATTGGAGCATCAAAGCGTAAGGCTGCAGACTCATGAGCGTCCCCACTACTCAGCATGGGTAGACCGCGCTTGCTAAACAAAGCCGGGAGGTAGTGACGCTGCGCGGCAGCCACAGTGAGTCGTCCTACAGAGAAGACATTACTCGTGATTGAGCCCGCACAGGAAACAGCAACTAGTATCGTGATAAGAATGCCTGCAGGTCGACCGAAGAGAGAAGACGCAGCAGAGACAGCCACAGCATTGTTGGCACTGAGCTTGTCCCACGACAGTAGAATATAGTACGCAATATTTACGAACTCGAACGAGGAAAGTACCACTACCATGGCTGCCTTGATCGCTTTGGGAAGAGAGCGGCCAGGATCTCGAATTTCGCTGGCAACAACGTTGGCCTGCGTATGTCAGTCGTACAATTCAACGTCTCAGAAAGAAAAGCTCACATTGTCCCAGCCATCGTAGGCCCAGAGGCCCCCATATATAGCTGCACAATAATGACCATAGCGCTCCCAGGTACTAATTGAATCCCAGTTGATGATGTGACCATCCGATATTGTGGGTCGTGTTTCAAACCAGTTCTTTGAGTACCAGTCTGATGAAGATCCTGTGAGTGACGAGCTAGGATTCACTAGGTGCGCAAACACTGCGATCAAACCGCCGAGGACTATCATGCCAACAGTAGAAAGCTTGAAGACAGTGAATGATTCGCTCAGTCGTAGTGTGAACTTCGTGTTGATGGAATTGAGCAAAACCATGGACACAAAGGCTGTAGCAGCGAAGAGTTTCAACAGCCACCCAGCAAGAGGCTCACTTGAACTGACAGATCCAATAGACTCGGCAATTACAATGCTCTGGATAGCCATCGAAGAGGGTTTGACGGCCATGATGTAGATCCAGGCCATAAGGAAAGCAGCTGTGTCGCCATACACGTGACGTAAGTATTCCTGCATGCCTCCATTCAGTGGCAATGCAGCACCTAGCTCCGCAAACGAAGCTGCACCTGCCCATGATAGGAGGCCTCCAAGGACCCAGACAAGCAGTGCAGCACCGGGCGAGGGAACGTTGCTGTCGACTTGAGCTGGGCTGGCGAAGATGCCCGACCCTATCTGGAGCGTGACGAGAACAGCAAACGCATGTCGGGTTGTGAGCTGTTTGGTCGACGGTTGGGTCTCCTGAGAGGGCGTTGCTGAAGGTCGTCGACCCAAAAGTGGCTCTGTCTCTGGTGTGGATTTCGCAACTTGGCCCGGACTCGGCGCCTCAGAGTTGAAGGCGCTCACCATGCTCGAAGCTCAACAACGGGATCAGCAAAAGAGGAGCAGAGTAACTTGCACAATAGCAGTGCACTGAACCAGCTTTACGGGAGATGCTGAACAATGCTGAGCTACGTACATGTAGGAAATGGGAAATCTAAAGGAGTCACACGTGCGACATCGCAGTGATGCTTGATTGTGAGGCTGTGGCTGGGTCGCGGTTTCCCCATGCGCCGCTTGCTTGGCGAAGTGGGATGAACTCGGAGAGGTCTTCAACACGAAAGAACGACCCAGACCACGCCATACCACCCGCTCAAACATCGAATCACGCACACTCACCAAAACACGTCGAATCCGGGGCAGACGGCTCTCAACCCTTCACACACCTGTCTTGCGCCCGCCGCAAGTGCTGTCGCCCCGCGTGCCTTAATATTCCCAGCTCGCTTGCCTGCCAACACCCGGTACGTCAACACGCTTTCGTGCCTGAGCTGCCCCCACACGGCCCATCACCAGCTTACGCTTCACAAGACCGCAACAACAGCTGGACCTCCTTCGCTTCTCCACTTGCGCCACTTCTCCTGAGACCGCTCAGGACGACAACTAACCCTGAACACGTCTCTGCGCAGCCCGTCCGCCACAGCCCACCATGGACGCACAAAACGACGAGCTCTACCCAATCGCCGTCCTCATCGACGAGCTTAAGCACGATGACGTGATCCTTCGACTGAACGCTATCCACCGTCTCAACACCATAGCTCTTGCACTGGGCGCCGAGCGAACACGAGATGAGCTGATACCCTTCCTCGATGGTATGCTTGCGTCGGCGAGTTCATAGACTACGGAGATACTAATAAGTCGCGCAGAGTCTGTTGAGGACGAGGACGAGGTTCTCACTGCGTTGAGCGAGGAATTGGGCAAGTTTGTCGAGTACGTTGGTGGCCCCGAGCACGCACATGTGCTTCTGTCGCCCCTAGAGAATCTGGCTGCGATAGAGGAGCCACTCGTCCGCGAGAAGGTGCGCTAGCAAAGTATTCAACGCCCTACTTCTGCTGACACGTGTAGGCCGTCGAATCTCTAAACAAGATCTGCGAAGAGCTGTCACAGCAGCAGATCGAGGATGCCTTCATTCCCCTTGTCATGCGCCTCTCAAAAGCAGACTGGTTTACCTCGAAGATCTCCGCGACCGGTCTCTACCAAACCCCCTATACCCGCGCCACACCTCCCTCACAGGAAGCTCTCAGACAGCATTACGGTCAGCTAGTGCATGATGATACCCCAATGGTTCGCAGACAAGCGGCAAACAACCTCGCAAAGTTCATAAAGGCCATGCCACACTCCATCGTTGTCGATGAGATGATCCCCCTATTCCAACATCTCGCGGCAGACGACCAGGACAGCGTCAGGCTCCTTACGGTCGACATCCTCATTGCGATCGCAGAAGCAGTGCCCAAGGAGCAGCAGTCGAGCCACGGCGTGTTGTTGACTGCTCTGCGAAGCCTATTCGAAGACAAGAGCTGGAGAGTGCGCTATATGGTAGCAGACCGATTTGAGAAGATCGCAAAGGCTGTGGATGAGGAAGTTGTCAACCGCGACCTTGTCCCGGCTTTCGTTAAGCTCCTTAAGGATACAGAAGCGGAGGTCCGCAGCGCAATCGCAGGGCAAATCCCTGGGTTCTGTGCGCTCCTCGAACGCGAGACCCTCCTCCACGAGGTCATGCCTAGCATTGAGGAGCTGGTCTCCGATCAGTCACAGCACGTCCGTGCCGCCCTCGGCACTCAGATCAGTGGGCTGGCGCCTATCCTCGGAAAGGAAGAGACTATTTCACACCTCCTTCCAATGTTCCTTCAGATGCTCAAGGACGAGTTCCCTGACGTCCGTCTGAACATTATCTCAAAGCTGGAGTCCGTCAATAACGGTATGTATGAAACTCAAGATGCTGAACATGTACGCTAATTTCAAACAGTCATTGGCATCGAGCTTCTCTCGCAGTCCCTTCTCCCCGCCATTGTTCAGCTCGCCGAGGACAAGCAATGGCGTGTTCGCCTCGCCATTATCGAGTACGTCCCCCTTCTCGCCTCGCAGCTTGGTGTCAAATTCTTCGATGAGAAGCTCAGCAGCCTGTGCATGAGTTGGTTGGGTGACACCGTTTTCTCGATCCGTGAAGCCTCCACCCAGAACCTGAAGAAGCTCACTGAAGTCTTCGGTGTTGAGTGGGCCAATGAGGCAATCGTTCCCAAGGTCATGGCCATGGGTCAGCACCCCAACTACCTGTATCGAATGACTACTTGCTTCGCCGTATCTGTAAGTTTGATGTTGCGACACTCACTGCGCGCGCATACTGATGCGTCTTAGACCCTTGCACCAGCACTCAGCCTTGACGTCATCGAGGCTTCTATCCTACCTATGATGGACAAGCTTGTCAACGATGACATTCCCAACATCCGATTCAACGTAGCAAAGTCCTACGGTGTCCTTGTCAATACACTAAAGCAGCTGCCTGAGGAGGGCACCGTCATTGCTCTGGAGAAGGCAGGCACGCCCGGCCAGGGCTGCCAGAAGGCGACAGATCTCATCACAAAGAGCATTCTGCCAAACCTTGAGAAGCTGCAGCAGGATGACGATGTTGACGTCAGGTATTTCGCGACAACGGCAGCACAAAGCTTCACAGACGCGATGCAGACCTAGTGGGCGCTGCAGCGTCCGAAGGTGAATTCGGTCTTGTAATGAGGTCACGGCAAGCATTCACGTACAGGTAATGATATGGATAGAAAGCGTCGGCAAGCCTAGGCTAGCTTATCTGGGTGAAAAGATGCACGCATTTGTAGCAATTAGGGGTGGACGAGCCCTTGTAGGTGGTAGTCGGCCATCAAATATACCTCCTCCAATAACAGTTTTGCGTTCACATGGATGCGTCTGTACGAATCTCACCGATTCAGAATTTCATCGTTCAATGTCTAGCTTACAACTTTTCCTTGGCGGAATCTAGTCAGATGGCACCAGCACTCTTGAGCAGGTTGGGCAGTTCTCTCTTCCTAGCCTGCAAGTCCGAGTTACCGCCAATGTGCTGCTTCGCGATGAAAATGTTGGGGACGGTATGCTGGCCGGTCAGCTCGGCGAGAGCAGACTGGATAGCGGAGCCATCGTCTATTTCTGTTAGACTCTGCATATCCAAAACCCCTTTACTGCCTCGACTCCCTGAGCCAAGACGTGAAGCCCTGAGAAATGTACACTTTACGTACCGACTTGGTCCAGCTCAATGGCGTAGAACTTTGCGCCCGACGCGCTCAACAGCTGCTTTGTCTGATTGCAGTAGGGGCAGTATGACTTGGAGAAGACGGCGACGGCATTCTCGTCGATGATGGACTGGATCTTTGTCTTTGTCGCGGACATGGTAGTCGGGCTGGGGGCGCGGCTAAAGAAGCGGCGGATGAAGGAGGAAATGGTTGCGGTATTGCCTGTTGGCCGTTTGTCAGGAAGATGTCGAGACTGGATGTCAAGAACGCCTTACAGGTTTGGAGAGTGTAAAAGAGTTGCTAAACGTGGAGAACTTGTCGGTTATGTAGGGAGTTGTGAAAGGCGATTTGAAATCTGGATCTCAGATAGGAGAGTGATTAGTCAAGTCGTATGCGCGCCCCGCAGCCGCTGTGAAGCGTCTGGTATGACGTGCTTGCGAGAAGGTACATTTCATTAGGGAGTTTTGGGACGGAAGTGGCGGGCTTCCGCAATCGCCGGACGTCAGCTAATTTAGGCTACTCACATGAGTGACGAAACGGTCCGAGACATAGAAGGCAGACAAGATGAGCTGCTGAAGCTTGTCAAAGCGGCTACAAGACCCGGACATCATTTACCAGCTTGAGTGAAGAGCTTGGGAATAGCAATAGGATGCGTCCAAGATAGCAGCACTGCGCGCGCCTCCCTTCCGAAACTCCCGGCATGCTTCATCAGCTAGTCGTCCGAGACACGTCTTCGGGCACCGAACACCCTTCCCTCCCACAGAGCCTGCTACCCACCATGGCAACAACAGTCTACGCCGACGAGGCCTCGTACACGACGACGTCCTCGGCGGCCGGCTCAACCGCCTTCTTCGTCCTCTCCCTGCTCTCGATATGCGCTCTCGTGCTGCTCCTGCTGCGTTACTACCTCCCGCTGCGTACAACGCCCGCATATGTCACCGTCCCTGTGTTCCTTGCCATCGCACTCCCCGCTAGTATTGTCGTGCTGCTCCCCATCGACCTCGCCAGCAGCGCAGGCACGGATACAGACGGCGCACGAGGCATCTGGCTGAGCGACACTGTCGTGTACAAGTCATGGCGCATAGTCTACTGGCTTACGTTTGCGCTCACGTGGGCGATTCTGCCGCTGCTAGGCGAGTACTGCGACTCTGGATACCGCGAGCCCAGGGCGAGGGTGCAGTATGCGCTAAGAAGCAATGGGCGATACTGGGCGATTATGCTGGGTTGTGGTATCTTGGGCTCGGTGTACCTGATCTGGTACAACGGGTTTGAGTTGGACACTTTCAAGTCCCTCGCGATGGCGCTGGCGTATACCTGGGGTCTGATACTGGGCATTTACCTGATGGGACATGGATTGGTGGCTTTCCCCAGGAGCCTATTCAGATATGCGAGTATCAGCGGGCGGCTGAAGAAGATCCAGAGTCACGCCCCAAAGGTACATGAAAAGTTGGTAGAGGCGCTGGAAAAGCTTGATCAGTATGAGCAGCAGGTCGTACAGCTCAAGCTGAGGAAGAACGGCACTGCGAGAGAGTTCCAGGAATGGATTGATGAACTGGCAGAGAAGGGTAGCCTGCCCGAGAGCAGAGTCGGTACTATTGGGCGATCAAGCGCGACGACAATTCCTCCCGTCATTACGGAGCGATATCTGGCAGATTTGACAAGGAGGCTGAAGAGAGCTCGACATGCCAAGAATCGGTTCGAAAACGAGTGGGATATCATTGTCCGCAAAGCCATCCGTACGCAAGCGATCCTCGACTCAAAGGGCAGCCAGCGGCTTGAATTCACGAACTCTGTCTACCCAACTCCGCAGCACTGGCATTCGCGCTTCACCGTCCTTACTCCATACACACGTTGCCTCTTGCACGTTCACGTCATTCCTGCGCTGACCTACTTCACCTGGGTCATCACCATCCTCGCATCGATCAGCATAGTATGGTCTGAATGCGTGCGCGAGATCCAGGAGATTGGTGGCCACAAATTGTCTATTATCGGCTGGACTGTTGTCCATCGCCAGTCCTCGTCACGCTCACAGATTGGATTCGGGGGTCAGATCGTGGCCGCAGCCTGGTTGTGCTACATGTGCATCTGCGCCTTTTACTCTTTGACTGAAGTCAAGATCTGGGGCAACCGCGCGCTCGTTCGGCGCAACACCTATCAAGAAAGCGCAACCTGGTACGGTCTGCAAGTCGCCAAGCTCACCGTCCCGCTCAGCTACAACTTTCTCACCATGACCGACAAGCCCATCTGGAACGAAACAATGTTCCACAAATTCCTTGGCCGGCTCATCGACCTCTCACCGCTGGGAAAGAACTTCTCCGCCTTCTTCCCAATCTTCATCCTTGTTCCCGTCTTCGCTACCACATTCGGACTATACGGCAAGATCCGCAACATCTGCGGCTTTGGTGACCTGCTTGAGGACGACGAGGACGACGCAGTTGCTTACGCAGGGACCGGCTCTTGGCGCGAGGGTCGTGCTCTCATCGAGCGCGAGATTCAGGGCGCAAGCGGCAACGTGCTAGGCCTGAGTAGCCGCAATGGTGCAACTACATCGCCTCCGAGCGGTCGTTACACAGACACACCGTCCGCACCTGCCGGTGAACCAAGCAGCATTGTGGATACGGTGTCCGACGCGCCCGCCCCACGCACCCGACCAGAGCGCAGAAGACCCGTCATCGAAGATGATGAAGACGAGGGCAACTTCTTCGAGAACTTTGCTAATCGCGTTAAGAACACGTTTGAGGGTGCAGAGTTCTCCTTTTCAAGACCGGCGTGGATGGGTGGCGAGGACGAGGTAGATGCGGGAAGACGAGGACGGGGGACCGACTCGAGAGAGGGATTCTTGAGTCTCTTTGGGGGGAGAGCAGAAGAAGGGAGGGTTAGGTTGTAGGTTTTATGATGGGTTGATTAGCTTGGACTGGGATTTGCATTGCGCGGTGTGGGGCTGGCGTTTGGTGCTGTACGGATGATACGAGAGGGATGGGGCTTTTCTTTCAAGACAATGGTTAGACTAGACTTTGTAATAACGACATTGCCATACGGATTGTAGTAACACGGAATGTCCTCTATTCTGACCCAATTAATCAATTAAACAACTCCAATCCACCTGCCCCTCACGTTCATCCATGAGCCATATATTGGTTCTATTTCAACAGCCCACACATACACCCACAATCCGGCACGGGACACATGGCATGCCGCGCAAACCAATCCCGCGCATGATGTCCATGAAACCCATGCGTGCAATTCATACAAAATACCATCAATCTCGCCTCCAAATCCTCGCCCTTTAGCGTCTCCGCGCCCCCCAGCTTCGCCGGATCAGGTGACCCCAGCCACATCATACAGAGTCCGCAGCGGGGCATTTGGGCGCCGCAGTTAGGACACGCAAGCGCGGGGCTGGACGTTGCATGTTTCCCTCCTGCGGGTTTATTGTGAAGGAGTGCGGATTTGGGATTCGAGGGGTGCTGGGGGTGGTAAGGGGCGCCGGTGACAGGGACCAGTCTGGCATTGCCCGCTGCGCGGGGTTCCTTGCGCAAAGCGAGGTTCTGCTGGCACTGGGCGCAGCGGATGGCGATGCTGGGCTGCGTGGGCTTGTTGCGTGCGCTGCCTTCGCGTGTTACGCTCAGGGCGTTGTGTTCTTTCGTGTACCGTGTGCGCTCGAGGAATGTGCGCCAGACTTGCATTTGCTCCAGGTAGATGTCTTTCCAGAGGTACCAGCGTGGGTCTTGGATGTAGAGAGGGCAGGCTCGAGAAAGGAGGAGGACGGCGGATTGGAGTTCCGAGGGGTGTGCGGCGATGTGGACTTGTAGGAGGTCGAAGGCGCGGCTTGTGAGCCCTGTCAGCAGGAGCCCGGAGATGGAGCCGGAGTGGATATGGGAGGTGGTTGTTGTGGAGAGGAAGTGAGAGAGAGCTGAGTCGGGGAGGTACTTCAGGGCTACGGCAACGCGGTCGTTAAGGGCGAGGGATGAGGTGTTTACAACGGCTGTCCAGTCGGCGCTGATAAAGTAGGTGAGAAGCGATTTGAGGTAAGGGTCAGTGGTCATATCGGCCATCCATGCGCATGCCTCGCGCTGCTGGACGGGCACACCTGACGAAGGAGAGGCGCAGGCGATGACGGCACCGAGTCCTATATGATCCTGTGTGAGCTTGCCCTGTTGTAGTGCCGCACGTAAAAGCGATAGGGCAACATCCTTATGGCCTTGGAACACTGCAAGAACAACAGCCTTCAGAACTTGGCCGTCCGCAATTGAGTTCTCGCAGCTATCCTGTACACCCTTCTTGTCAAGTGGCCATCCACATAGACTCAAGCAGAGTTGTCTGTTTTCAGGGAGCTTGGTCTCAACACCCTCAAACAAAGGGAATTCCTTGGCATCCACAATCTCCTTCACCGCGTCTCGAAACATGCTCTGGCTTGTGTTCGCATCGGGATCAACGCGACGATCATCATACATTTCCAGGTCGTTGTTCCAGATAGACTCAATTCCAAGATAATTGAGTTCAAGACCGTTGCCCACCATCCCATCATTCAAGGCATGTGTGTCCATTCGCTCCACAAAAGTCCATACGTCCGCGAGCCAGGGGTCATTCGCAACAATAGCTCTGTTCGGAGCACACTTTAGAGAGTAGCCTTCTTGGCAGCGCCGCTTCGCGCCTTGCATAGACGCCAGACAGTCTGCTAGAGGTACTTTCACCTCTGGGTATGCTAGCCTAAGGATGTCCTCACGCAGTCGGGGACTGGGCTGCTGATGATCGCTTATGCCAAGTCCATCCAGGCCTTCATACAGATCAGCGGGACCGAGACCGCCTCTCCTGCTGAAAGCCTCATCCTGGATTTCGGTCAGATCCTCCGCTACTGTGCCATGGCGGCTCCTAGGTCTAGCGATAGTAGTACGGTCCTTGTAGACCTCCCCAAGAGCGCTGACGTTGATGCGTGGTGCTGGCGGCGGTACTTTAATGACCTCGACTTCTCGATTTGCATGCAGTGCCAAAGCGCACTGCCCGTCCAACGGACTGCCTTTGGTCATGAAGTCGTACGCCATCACACGGTCCTTTTGTTTTTGCGGGAAATCTCTACTATGCCACGGGTGGCGCAAATGATGTGAGACTTTCGTGTAGAATGGTAACGACCAAGCTCGAGCCATAGCAGTGTCGGAGGTAGATTTCAGTGTCTCCAACTGGTGTGAATGCTGAGCGAGTTCCATTATCTTAAATTCACCTGTATTGGCAAGGACACCGAAAGTGCCTTTCTTGGTACCGGAGTATCGTAAACTCCAAATACTCGCGGGTTGACTGTTGTCGACTATTGGTCTGAACTCGAGGACGGCACCATTTGCATCGTTACGCTGTTTGATCATGCGCTGATCCCACACAGTAACGGTAGGGTCACCTGTAGTCCCTGCCGAAAGGAAGTAATTTTCATCTAGCGGGTCAATGGCTATATTATGGACCTGCTTTGTCTGAATGTTTGCAACTCCCTGTGTACCAGAATCTGCCTTTGATCAGTATGTGAGGCATACAGTGTGAAGGCCATTCGCTTATCCTACCTCGAAGATCGTACATCCGAACATACTGCCTTTGGACACCTGCAAGAAGCGTGTCCGGCTGGCGTTCGAAGAATTTGATGCTGGAGACGGCCTCTGAACTCGCAAGCTTCTTATATGGCTCTTCCTTGCTCGTGAATCTTGAATCATTCATGTCATAGATGTTGAGGCAGACGTCATTTCTCACTCTGTCCAGCCCCGTAGCGAGGAGATTCTTGTGGCTGTAAGCAATGGAGTTGCACTTCCTCTGATGTCTGATAGGAAACCCATGCAGGAATTCGCCCTCAGGCTTGTTCGGGTCCAGCTGAACGATGTGAGCTTCGCCAGATGCTGAGCCAATGGCGACCACATCAGGATCCTTCTTGGACCAGTCAAATGCGGTATAATTGGGCAGCTTGTCGCGGATTAAGAGCTGGCGGTAATTGACTTTTGAACCTTCGAGACTCTCAATCTCGCACAGTCGCAAACGATTGCCTGCAACATCGATGATCAAGAACCGCGGCTGGTCCGGCGTGGAATGCGGCGACCACCTGATTGCGGCTTCCATCTTATCGATCACGGGCACGAGGTGTCACGGTGATGGTAGGACCAAGTACTAGCTCTTGTGGGCCTCATCAGGCCTTGATCATATGATCTCAGAATGGTGTTGAGGGAGGTGCATTGATTCAGATCCGTGCGCGTATAATGTAGATGCGCCAACGTTCGAGGGTGTATGCGACCGACGCGCGCCGTGATCCCTGTCGCACCCTCGCGCTGTCCAAAAATGGTAAGCGCCCCGCTAAAACTTTCCATCAACGCTCGAGCGCTCAAGCCCGAACTTTTTCAGACCACGATTTTCAAGCCTCGCAAACACACACGCAGATATGTCCCAAAAGCGCAAACACGAAGAGGTCGGTGACCTCGAAGCCTCGAACCCGACTACAACGAAGAAACCCCGCTCCTTTCCCAACGCTGGCAAAACAAGACACAAGCGCCCCAATGCTGCAAAAGACCAAGACTCCGAATACGGCGCAAGTGCAAATGCGCTCAAGAACCGGATACGCGACCTGAAGCGCTTGCTTGCGCATGTCGACAATATACCCAAGCATAAGATGTCAGCAAGTGCACGGATAGAACGCGAGAGGGAGCTGGAGGCATGTGAGCACGAGCTGGAGGAGAAGACCATGAGGGCGAGGGAGAGCGAGTATAGGAAGAAGATGATTGGAAAGTATCATCAAGTCAGGTTCTTTGGTAGGTGCATGTGTAACCCTTACAGGAGGTGTATGCTGACGTGTGGAGACCGACAAAAAGCTACCCGCATACTCAAGCGCATCAAGAAAGAGCTTGCCGCCGCTGAGGACGAAGAGGAGAAGAGCGCTCTGCAGAAGAAGCTACACAACGCCGAGGTCGACGTTAACTACGCCATATCATATCCCCTCATGAAACCCTACTCGTCACTTTACCCCAAGTCAAGGAAGGCGAAGACAACAGAGACAGACGAAAGCGACGAAGCGAAGGCCAAGCCGGAGGAAGTTGACGGGCCAAAAGGCGATGTCATGGTATGGAAAATGGTCGAGCAGGCAATGGAGGAAGGCACACTGGAGACACTGAGGAACAGCAAGAGCAGAGAAGAGATACCCGGCGCACCGCCTAAGAAGAGCAAATCTGCCAAGACGAAGACCGCAAAAGAGGCACCGCCTAAGAAGACATATGCACCGCTGGAGGTGCCCAAGAACCGACGCGAGGCGAGAGCAGCCGCCAGGGAGGCTGAGGCTGAGGACAGCGATGGAGGATTCTTCGAGTAGGATCAAGATGTCCGAACATTTCAAGCATGAGTAGCGATACATTATACCCCGCGACACGGTCTTGTCGCTCACACCAAGTATGCAGCATGAACAAAAGAGAAAAAGCGAGCAATCAAAGAAATCGACGAAGCCAGTATTGTAACCAGAAAGCAACCAACGCAACGCGAAAAGCCCTCTGTGCTTGTATCTCTACCCACATTCCCCTCTCTCACCTCACTGCCCAAACACCCTCAATGGATGCGCTTCAGTATTCCACACCCACTGGTTAGCCCCTTCCCTACTAATCTGCCACGGCGCATCATCATCAACCTGCACAAGATAACTATACTTCAGCACCTCGGCGAACCAAAAACTCTCCATCATATTCAACGGGCCGCCGCCATATACAGCATCTACGTTACGGATGCTGCTGTACGCGCTGCCCCATCGCGTCGTCTCGTTGATGGCCAGAAACGCGTCCCACGCCCAGTCCTGATACTTCTTGTCACCAGTCGCGCGGTAGGCGTAGTAGTAGCTCTCGATGACCTCGGGGCGGAGCTGGTACCCCGCGTTGAGGATGAAGAAGCCGTTCTGTGCGAAAAAGTCCTCCTGGCCCGGGGGTACAGCGTCGGGATTCCAGCCAAACACCTCGGGGCCGATGCCGCTCCGCGTCGCGGCGTAGGTGGCGTGGCAGCCGTCGACGAGCGCGAGTCCAAAGTCGAGATACGCCTGCGAGTCCAGCACCTGCCCGCCGAGAATGAAGTTGCCCCCGTCGAAGCACGCGAGGTGTTCAGACACGAGGTCGAGTTCCGTGCCGTTGAAGGTAGCGAGGAAGACGAGATCCGGGCGTGTCAAGGGTCGTGAGGCAAGATACTGCATCGAGGAGTCTGCGGCTGTGATCCAGCGGTCGCGCAGAGGGCCGAAGCGCGACGGGTCGTACACCCACATTTTGAGCAGGTACTCGTAGAAGCTGTCTGCGCCGCCGATCCAGCCGCCGAAGGCGTCGAGGAAGCGGCCGGTCGAGGGATCAATGTCCATGCCCAGCAGGCCGGGAAATGGTTCTGCGGCCGCGGGCTGCGGGGAGAGTAGGTAGTTCTCTGCTCTGTTGACCAGGGCTGCATAGGAAGGGTTCCCCGTGAGGTCAGACAGCCGCGTCCACTCGAGGATCAGGGTACCGACTGTCGCCAGCCCGTTAGGCTCGACGAGCCACTCGCGGGTGCTGAAGTCGAGGAGGTTGTATGGCACTCCTGTTGGGGTGTCGAATGCGAAACTGAGGTTGTTGGCCAGGTTAACGGATTGCTCGAGTAGTGCTGCGACGTGCACAGGGTCATCTGCGAGATCAGCAAGTGGGCCGGAGAGGAAATCATAACCCGAGAGCATGCCGCCTAGATATCGGATCGTGGTTTCAAACAGCGAAACGGGGTTCTCTGTTACAGACCAATCGATCGTGGGGATGTAGGATATGATCTGGTTTACAGTTTCTCGCTCGCCCATGATGAGCGCGGTGCTAAGGGCGTCGGCGGCAGAGGCAGCCCATCCATTGCTAGGAGAGTCAGTGTGCTGTGTTCAGCAGTGAGTGGTTTGGAACTGTGTATACCGCGAATTGCCCGGAGAGTTCATGACCGGTAAGAGTTCGTCACTAGGAAACGCATACTGGTAGTACGCCTCCCAGCTCAACTTGAACGTGTCGATGACAGCCTGTGACCGGTTGACTGGCGGCTCATACTGCCTCTTGTTCTGTGCACCCTGGGATGATGCAGGGACAGCAGAGACAGCAGGGAGCAGAACAGCACTGAGCACCCAAGCGCTAGGACGAACCATTGCGAGATGTCTGTTCACTCGCAAGGACCGGTTGAAGGGTCTTTATGATCACGAAAGCCATCACGGATGGAATGCTTGGTTGGTCCTTCATTTATACACATGCTCACCTTGGTTTAGGACAGGGTCTTATGCAATAATGTGAGCCAGTATATGCACCCTCTAACCCCATCCTGAGGCCTAGATGGAAGCTCCTCGTGCAAATCTGGTCATGATATCCTACCTGTATGCACTGGACCGTCACTCTTGACGTTGTGGTTGCAATCGATGTGAACATGGTGGAGGAGGTGCGCCAATCATGCTCAGCTGTCCCAGATGCATGGTAGAGCATGTGTTAGCGTCGCGTGATTGGATATCGTTTGAGGAAGGTGCAAAGCCGAAATGACGGTGTTGTCATACCGAGCGCGTGCGTACAAATCTTGTGCGCCCAGCTAGCATGTCTTGTAAATCACTCCACTGCCAAGTCAGGGAGACAATAGAAGCTCGTCCCTAGAGTTGAGTAAGATGAGAGAAGACCCTACTTGAAGTGCCATTAGTTACACAGGCGATCTGGCATCGAACCCGGTAAGTGTATCGGCCTCCAGGACGGTGCAGCTATCCGCAGAATGCTTGGCTGTGCTTGTGTAGGAGGAGATGGAAGGGAAATCCAGTCGAGGGGTGCGTGCCTGACCACATGCACCCTTGAATGCGGGGAACTATTGCAGCTGTATATCACCGAGAATATACCCGTAAGTTAATCTCCGCAGCCCTTCCGCAGCTTATATGGACTTCAAGCCAGACTCTTTACATGTCATCTGCAAGGTGGTGGTGTACACTATTGGTTGGTCATCGAATCTGTCTCATTCGTCTACTCTGCAATCAACATCCACACTTCAGTGGTATGATCGGACTATGTTGGCTCTGACCAGTCGACCTGTTCCTGTGCCGGGCCTGCACTGCCTGCATAGCTAAGTTTGAGTCTCAGTCTGAGCCGCGCTGGTGGAGGCTGTGGTTGTGTCAGTACGGTTCTCTCGTTGTCGAGTCGAAGGTGGAAACTTACTCCATTGACGGATGTGACTCGCATTTGTTGTGTTGCATCCTGTCCCGCACCTAGTTCACTAGCACTTATAGGCTGCAGCTGCAGCTTCTGACTTTTCGGCACCGCAGCTTGCAGGTTGACGGCGGACAACTGCCCAGAGCCTCCAGTGTTCCGGAATCGAGCGAGCAGCTGCACCGCATTTGCGTCGCGCTTGAGCTGGAAGGTGATAACGAGGTCGTTCTTGTTGTAAACGGGATGCGCCGGTGGTCCCGAAGCCACTGGAGGCGTTGAGGTTTGAGGTGGTGGGGATGACATGCCCCCCAGGCCGCCAAGGAGGTCATTCGAGGCTGATTGTGGGGCTGGTCGTGATTGTGCGGGGGCTGGTGAACTCGACGGGCCGCTGTTGAATAGATCCATAATGTTGGCGACATTTGACTGCGGCGCAGGAGATGTAGTCTGAGGTGGAGGTGAAGATGTGGATGGGCCACCTCCGCCGAGAATGTCTGCCAAAAGGTCCTGGTTCTGCTGAGAGCCACTGCCCGCACCATTTGTATCTGGTACGCCAGAGTCTCCCATAAGATCGAGGAGTAGGTCTTCCGTTGCAGCCTGAGCAGGTTTCTTCTTGATGACCTTGGATTGTCGCTTCTTGGTGGCCTCGCCAAGGACACGCTGCTCCTCGCGGATCTCTGGAGCCGGCATCTTTTCCAAAACTCCCCTTCTTATCGCGTCGAATCCGAAGAGGTTGCTGTACTCCACCGCACGTTGCTGGCTCTCGACATCAAGGTTGGACCCGTACCGTTGCAGCAGTCTGCGGAGACGCTCGACCTGAGCGGGATCGCTGAGTCGTGTCGTTAACTTCATCGAAGCTGTGATGATGTATTGCTGGACGATAAGGCCGGCATAGCTGCTGTTCAAGATGGTCTCGAAGAGGTCGACGATGTCACTCTCTTTTACTTCTTGGACCAATTCCTCCTCTTCATATTGACCGCCTCTTAGCAAGGCATCGCCATACTCTCCAATGACCCAAGAGCCTGCCAAGGTCAAGCCCTCCTGTGTGATGTCCTCCTTCAATGCCGCATAGAGCTTTTGTACAGAGTAAGTCTGAAGATCGGTAGTTGTTGCAATCAATCGCACGAAAGAGGACAGAATCTGCTCTTTGACATAGTTGCCAGCCTAGATTCCCAAGTCAGCGCTAGCACATGACTGATGATTGCGCGGTCCCAGACTTACGAGTTTCAAGACACGAAGCATAGTGTCGACGTGCCATCTCTTGTTGGGAGCGAATCGATCAGCTGCGATTCCGATTTGCGAGGTCATGACAGGCTTGAACTCATTGTCGGCAACCTCGAGGAAAGCGAGCAATTCGCGAATCAACACGCGCACGTTGCTTTCGTTGATAAGTGTGAAGCTGAGATCGAGCGCACGCCTTCGGATACTGATATCGGGGTCGCGCAGGCAGTCCAGGATCGTATTGCGGTGTCGCTGAACCGCGTTCGGCTCGACTGCGACGACCTTGTTCAAGGTGTTGAGTGCAACGTATCTTATGTTGTTGTCTCTGTTGGACAAAAACTTTCCAAGGATGTTCACACCGAGCACTCGCAGGCCGGAGTCGGCTTCGATGTCGAGGATTGTGAGCACAGCCTCGTACAGGATAGAGTTGCCGACGTTCTTTGAGGAGTCCGTGTTTGTAGCAACCTGCATGGTCAGTCTTGGTCCTTCTTTTGTGGCTCGGGGAGCATACCTGCGCGAGGATGTCGTTGATCTCCTCGCTGACCTGGGCGTCGCCGCGCGCAAGGACCCGCAACAGCTGCAAGATCTTGCACTGAACAAAGGGATCTGTAATGCCTGTCACGTCGTGCTCGGGCGCATATCCTGACGAAGAAAGGCCCTTCAAGATCTTGACCAACGCCGGCACCTGAGGCCTGAACATGTCCCTGATGCCGTTCTCGTCGTCCTCGGCTTCGTCTGCCTCGCACAGGCTCGTGACAAGGGTGATGCCACACAGCAGAACGCCGTGGTTGCGGTCTTGCAACAGCAGCTTTGCCTTGTCCAAGAAATGCTCCTGCAGATCAGGGACCTTCCTGCATATCCTCATGGCGCACAGGGCGGCCTTCCGGCGAATGTAGGGGTTTGCGCTCGCTATTATCGTTTCGACCTCGGGGAACAGGTCTCGGGCCATCTCAACGGAGGCGATGTTTCCGAGGGTGCAGAGGGCGAGGCCGACGGTGTACTGGTTGGGGTGGTTCAGGTCGCTGGCTACAGTCAGCTTGTACTGCCATGCAGCCTGGATCACCGCCCTACTTCTTCAAGGAGTTTGTGACCAGCGTCAGGACCTCCTGGTTCTCGTCCAACAGCAGCATGGTGCCTAGGTAGCCGAGACGCTTGTCTGCGAAGCGCGGCGACGCCAGCAGCTTCAGACACTCAATCTGGCCAAAGTGCGTCCGCTCACCCAGGGTGAAGAGGTACAGGAGCTTCGCGACATTGTTTCTCCTGCTTTGTTGTAAACATGTGCCCCTCGTGCTGCCACATTGCAACGCACCTCACGTTGGAGTCGTGGCTCTCTTCCCTGAAGCTGGCGCGAATGGCGGCGCTCTCCTTCTGCACGACGGCGCGCTCGTCGGCGATGGTCTTTGCGGCTCGCACATTGCGAATGAACTGCTTGACTGGAGATGCTTAGCATGCATGCATCGCTGGGGCGTCGAGCTTGGCGTACGAGAGGCCATTGTGCCGGTCGCGGGGACCCCACCCCAGGAATTGCGTGGACGAGGAAGAGGATCGAGTGGGTGCGGGCGGGAGTCGAACGGGCGGGGCGTGGCCGTCGGGTGCCGGCTGCTGTGCTGTTGTCGGCGCTGCGTGCTGCGTGCTGGCTGCTATTCGAGGTGTACGGTAAGCCTTACGGCCAGCGGGCCCAGCCAGGGTTCGCGGAACGGAACAACGCAGGCTGACTCGCGGAGCCGCTGATGTCAACACCGAGATTCGTGCATACGCCTGCGCCCGGCGGTCGTAGCACACCGCAAGGGCCGTGATCCTAGGACGGATACAGCTACTATGCCAGGCCCTCGTCCGCGAACTTGCTGTCCGGCCCCGGCAGCTGCGCCTCACCAATCGCGGCTCTCACGGGAGCCTCTGACAGCACCGAATGACCCGGGCAAGTCGCAGATCATTGTCTGGGCTGACCACATCTATGTATCCACAAGTGCCTCCCCCCTTCCCTCTGCCTTGTACACTGCTTGCACGCCATAATGGCCGAGTCCACTTCGATTGACCAGAACGGCCATGGCGACTATCATGCACCACGACCGCGCAAACCCACGCGCATCGACCTGCTGAAGCCACAGCTCAGCGACGAGGCCGTGAGGCAACACTTGGAGGCAGGCTCAGGGGTCTCGAGGTTTGACCGGCCGAGTCCCCCTCTGTCCAACGCATGCTGAGTCCAAACAGTGGCAGAACCACTCCTATCCCCGCCGACGCCCCTCCCTCCGTCCATGCCGCCTCCTCGGCGCGCCGCCAGATACGCGCCCAGCAGA
Organism: Stagonosporopsis vannaccii; assembly: GCA_028584115.1. Taxonomy (NCBI): domain Eukaryota; kingdom Fungi; phylum Ascomycota; class Dothideomycetes; order Pleosporales; family Didymellaceae; genus Stagonosporopsis; species Stagonosporopsis vannaccii. The sequence continues at coordinate 273,276 of VWXS01000003.1, forward strand.
AGCGGCGCATGTTCCCTACCATCGAGTACGTGGATCGCGTCTCCCACTTCGACCCAGCGAGTGACTACCGCGACTTCCGCGGCTTCTTTGTGCTGTTCTGGATTGGCCTGGCCATCATGGTCATTACCTCCATGTTGCGCCAGGTCAAGGAGACGGGCTACCCATTCCAGATCAGGCAGTGGGATCTGTTCAAAGAGAAGGTGTGGGAGCTGGGACTTGTAGACGGCGCCATGGTTGGAAGCACGGCGCTGGCGCTGCCTCTGCAGAAGCTGTTTCTGTACGGCAAGGGGCCACTGCGCTGGGGCGCACTCGGCATGGCGATTCAGAGCATATACCAAGTTGTTTGGCTCTCATTCTGGTGCACGTATGTATGACTTGTTCTTTCCTGGACTACACAACTGACCGTTCCAAGTTACCCCTTCATCCGTGACTGGAGCTGGACTGCCCAGGTCTTCTTCACCCTGCACCTGCTGGCAATCTTCATGAAGATGCACTCTTATGCGTGAGCCCTCCAGTGACTACCTGCGTCCCAACTCTTCACTGACAGCACTAGATTCTACAACGGCCATTTGAGCGAGACCCTGCGGCGCCTCAACGAACTCGACACCCCTGAAAAGGCCAGCAAAGCAGCCGCAGTCCGCTATCCCAAGCCGCGCACACACCTTCATGAGGTCCCACAGTCGCCTAGTCAGGTCGAACCCGATGCTGCAAACCAGGAGTCCCTGCGCCAGCTTCGCGAAGACCTCGCCTTCGAACTCTCCTCTCCTCTCGGCCGCGTTTCATACCCGGAGAACCTCAACTTGCACAACTGGGTCGACTACATCTTCTGCCCCACGCTATGCTACGAACTCGAGTACCCGCGCGTAGCCTACATCCGGCCACTCGAGGTGTTCTACAAGGCGCTGGCAGTCTTCGGCTGCATTTTCCTGATGGTCATCACAACCGAAGAGTTCATCCTGCCGGTGCTGGACGAGTCGGCAGTGGCTCTGCACCACTCCAAGGGCGCTTTGGACTTTAGTTTGATCCTCGCCGAGACAATCGGCCGCCTCCTCTTCCCCTTCATGATCACCTTCCTCCTCACCTTCCTCGTGATCTTCGAATACATCCTCGGCGCTTTTGCAGAGATAACTCGTAAGCCCCTATCCCCCTCTCCCCTCCCCTCACCAGCCTGCATCGACCGTCTAACAATCAACGCAGGCTTCGCAGATCGCCAATTCTACGCCGACTGGTGGAACTCATGCGACTGGCTGGAGTTCTCCCGCGAGTGGAATATCCCCGTGCACCACTTTTTCCGACGCCACGTCTACAGCGCGTCCAAAAACCACCTCTCCCGGCCCCTCGCCACGCTCATCACCTTCCTCATTTCCGCCCTCGCTCACGAACTGGTCATGGGCTGCATCACGCGCAAGTTCAGGGGCTATGGCTTCTTCGCCATGATGCTGCAGATGCCCATTGTTATGGTGCAGCGCAGCAAGTGGGTCCGCGGCAGGACGCTGTTGAACAACGTGTTGTTCTGGTGTAGTATGGTTCTGGGCTTGAGCATGGTGAGTTCTTCCGCTGCTGCCTGTGTTGAATTTGGCTAATCCGGGGTAGATGTGTGCGTTGTACGTGCTTGTGTGATTTATGTTGGGCGATTGCGGATATAGGATAGATGTGTAGTCGTTGTGATCGCGACTGTGCTCTTGCTTTTGCGCTTGTTTGTTAGATGGCTTGCGAGATACCCTTCTCTTAGTCTCGGTCTCATCTCAGTCTCAGTTTCAGTCCCGGTCTTGTATTTTAGCGCGCAGTCATAGAATGAATGGACATTGCTCTCTTACTCGTTCTTCGCTACGCCTGAACACTCTGCCTTGAACGACAACTAGGCCGCAAGCATCATTGTGCCCCCAATATACGTATTGGCGAGCCAGCAGCGTCAATCATCTTACTACTACAAAAAAGGAATACATGATATCAGGAGAAGCTGGATATATTCAACATTCTACTAAGAAACATCTCGCGCGCCGGTCGTGCGCACGTAGCGCTATGAAAACATAAAAGGGTATCGTATCTGCCCCGCCACCGCCTGGGTCGAGCGACCATCTTGTCCACGCAAAAGGGTACGCTGCATGCCGCTAAAGAATAAAGGGACCGTAAAATGATGAGAACGCCCATACATGCAAGTGAACAAATATATGTGTGACTGGTACGCGCTTCAAAAATCAAGGACCACCATATCATGTGAGCCCGAGTGGCTAGTCCTGGCCCAGCATCTCGCTGTCACCAAAGTCCTCGTCCTCGTCAATCACCATGCCGTTGGCTTGGGCAGTAACATTGAGGATCGAATCGGGCTCCTCGCCTTCTTCGTACATGGTTCCGTCATTGTCGGAGAAGGAGGCTTGGCGGTTTTGGTGGTCGTGATCGGTGTTGAGGAATTGGCGGAGACGTTGAACGCCTGCACCGCTGAAGACACAGAAAACATCGCGTTGGTGTTCGTTGAACTCTGCTAAGTGTTAGTGCTACAATTAAACAAGTAACGCCAGACGGCATACCTGGTGGTGCCTCGCGGCAGAAGACAAGAAGATCGTCACGAAGGAAGGCTTGTACGCCGGTCAAACTCAAGTGAGTAAGACGCGGACAGTTGTTTAAGAGGGCGTGGATACCCTGGAGAGTTAAATTGGTGCAGTAACTCAAGTGAACTCTCTCCAGGACACTAGCCTGGATCGGTCCACTCGATCCCATCTGCTTTGGTTTCGCCAGCGCCAGTATGCTGCGGTCAGTAATCGCCGCGCACTTGACCAACCCAATTCGTTTGAGTTTCGGGAGCGAAGCAAGCTGCGTGACAGATGCATCTGTCAGATTTGTACAACATGCCAGATCGATATATCTTATTCTGTTACACAACTTGACCAACTGTGCGACTCCTGTGTCGGTGATTCGCGAGCAGTGTCCAAGATGGATGTAATGCAGGTTCTTGCCGAGGCGCGTGATGGCCATGACCGCTCTGTCCGTGATGTGACGGCATTTGGCGAGGACCAAGTTGCGTAACCTTGGCGCTGCAGCCACAATTCTCTGCACGCCATAGTCTTGCAGCTCGCCACAGTCTGTAAGATCCAAGATCCGTAGACTCTCATACGTTGCTTCGGCGGGAAGGCGAAGGAATGCCTGGTCAGTTATCTTCCAGCAATGTGCCAGTCGTAGCTCGCGTAAGTGGGGACCTTCTGTTATAAGGGTGGTGATTGAGTCGTCCTCGAGGTTCTTACAGTCGTGAAGGTCGATTTCGAGGATGTACCGGCAATTCAGAGCAAACGCTATGATGGACTTGTCGCTAAGCTGTGAGCAGCCGTTGAGTTTGAGTCGCTTGAGATGCTTGCAGCTTTTCGCTACCTCTTCAAGCGACTCATCTGTGATCTTCTTGCAGTTTGTTATGTTTAGTCCTTGCAGCCGAATTGCGTTCTTCGCCAGAGCATACATGGTCTGGTCGCTGATGGCCTCGACGCTTGTAACGTCAAGCGCCAACAGGCTTCGGTTATCCTGCAGTATAGATACAAGGCTCAGATCGGACAGCTTTGTGCAATTCGTGAGGGTCAACCGCTCTATTCGCTTGCAGGTGCGCAGTGACAAGAGTGTGCCATCGCTGACTTCGTATCCGAGTGCTGACAAATTGAGACGTTTGATGAGACTGCAGTAGTCGAAGAAGCTATCCGCGGTGTTGATCGTCTTGATGACGCTCTTAACGCCTGGCCACTTGTTGGTCGACGGTCTGTGCCACAAAAGCCCGACAGCATTCCTTGACCAGTCTTTCGAAACCCCCATACAGTTCCTGAGGTCGGCGGGAGAAGCGAGCTTTGCGAATATAGCGATCATAAGCTCAGCGGGGAGTCGCGAGACAGGGGATATGCGGTTCTGCTCCTCGATAGCCCGCCGGCGGGCTTCGTCGTCGGAATCTGGGGAAACGGAGGGCGCCAGCGACGACAGCGAGTCGTTTGACTGCAGCATGATTGAGTCCTTGTCATCGTCGTAGCCGCGCTCTGGCGAGGTGGAGGCGGAGGTGTCGGAACGGGACCTGCTTGCGTCTCTGGTCTGTCTGCGGGAGCGCGCCATCTTATAGTGGTCTGGGTGAAGGGTGCGCTTCGAAGGTGGTTTCGTCGGAAACGGTGTGGGGTCAGACGGAGGGCACGCGGGCGGCGGCGGACAAAGTAGTAGTTCCAAGGCTGGATTTATTCGTGCAGTGTGGTATAGCGGTTCTAGGGTCCACGAACCAGTGGCGAGGCGTATGCAAACAACGGCGCGGCTACCTGCGACGCAAAAAACATAAACAGTCGGGCAGAAGTGAAGGAGGGGCGTCGACCAAGGGACGCGCTCTGGGACCGGCGAAGAGGGGACGGTAGGGCTGAGGGACGCTCGCTAGTGCTATGACGCGGGACGGCGCTTCATGCGGCAGTACGGCAGAGCAAAGCAACAATGCAGCGCAACAACGGATGAATTCTGGTCGCGCTTGCCTAGGAGATGTGAGGGGTAGGAAAGAGGGCAGGAAGGAGCGCTCTGCAAACAGGGCGCCATATGCAGTGTATTGTCTGCGTGGCCGTGACCGCTCTGCAGGCGCAACCCTGTCCCGCTTTAACCGCTTGGAGCCTGCTGTTTGGGATGCAACACCAATGAACCCCAGATTCCACTTCGACTCGCGAACTTCACGCATTACTTTGCTCATAATTCGATCAGCTCGCGTGCGCAGCATCGGTACCACGGTCTTTTCAGCACCGACATTAACCATCATATGTTGATTGTCGCTGAGGGCCGCGCACGCATCGCCGCCGCCCGCGGACTTCGTATTGGCCAAGTTCCATCGCGGTTGTGTTGCTGCAGTTGCCTATGGCCTAGCTTGCCGCGGGAACATAAAGTCAATTTTAGCTCTCGAAGCCACCTCTAACGGCGTATACGTGATTTATTGCATTATCTGGTGGCCGAAGAATCCCCATGCTGTCAACATGCGCTGATCGAAGGAAGCAAGCAGTGCTGCTAGCCTGCATATCCTTTAGACATAGGCTATCAACATCTGTAGACCGCTACTTCAAGAAGCGCTATTCTCGCTGCGGTCAATGTGGTCCAGTCAAAGCACTGGGACTCCCTCAGGGCGCCCAGCGATCGTAGAAGCTCCTCTATTCTGTTATATACAATGGTCCCATACGTCTCGTATGTCAAGCAGCCAGCTGGCGTTACGCAGTGTCTGTTGAGCATACAGACCCCATGAGAAATCTAGTCGCAGCTCTGCTGGTACCGACAGGTCGAGTCCCGACTGTTAGGACTTGGAGCCGCATGAACGAGTAGTTTCGGCCTCGACTCTGCTGCGAACGCGATGTCTCGAAATGGTGGAGCCAATCGGAGCAGCATATTTGCCCAGTAATGTGCCACAGCTCTTGCACAGCCACAGTTGAGAGATGACGGTACGAACAAGCTCGAGCAGCGTTCGATTTGTCTGCTTCTGGTTCGCGAAATTTGGTATCGCTCACTTCGAGTAACACTGTACACATTTCAAGTATAAGCAGCCCATTTTCGGAGATTCAGGTTGTGACGTTGGAGGGTGGCATTGCTTGTGACCACCTGGGGCTCCGTGTGAACATAGACCCTGGGCATTACCTCGACCTGAACACGACACAACCCGCCTGCCCATTGCACATGAGGCCTGACAGCTGCATTCTCCACTTCTCTCCCATGCACCGTCTATAGAACGCCTGCTGTTCCTGCATCGCAGCAGGCTAGCCACCGCCCAGCATGTCCTCCGCTCGGTATGCCCCCTCCACCGCCCATTCGATGCCTCAGCAGGCCGCCTACCGCGCTCACGCCCCTATCGCCGTGTCCAATGCCCCGCCAGGCACCTTTGCGCCAGGGACCAAGGTCCAGGTGGGCAACCATCGAGTTGTCATCGAGAAGTATCTCTCAGAGGGTGGTTTCGCGCATGTCTACCTCGTCCGCGTACCGAAGAACGATGGGGGCACCCCAGAGACTGCCGTCTTGAAGCGGGTGGCCTGCGCAGATAAGGAGGCGCTGGCCAACATGCGGACAGAGGTCGAAACTATGAAGAAGTTGAAGGGCCACCACAAGATCGTTACCTACTTCGACTCGCATGCTTCGCAGTTGAAGGGTGAAGGCTATGAGGTCTTCCTGCTCATGGAGTTCTGCTCTGGCGGAGGCCTGATTGACTTCATGAACACTCGACTACAACACCGCCTCACCGAGCCCGAGATCCTACACATATTCTCTGACGTTGCCGAAGGTGTTGCGACGATGCACTACCTCAAGCCGCCGCTGCTCCACCGAGATCTCAAAGTCGAGAACGTCCTGATCACAAATGCAGGAGGCAACAAGATATACAAGCTGTGCGACTTCGGGTCTACAGCACCGCCGCGACCTGCTGCTACCACAGCTGCGGAGGGTAGGCTGATTGAGGACGATGTGCAGCGGCACACGACCCTCCAGTACCGAAGCCCAGAAATGATCGATGTATATCGAAAACAACCCATTGACGAGAAGAGTGATATATGGGCTCTAGGAGTGTTGCTGTACAAGCTGTGCTACTACACAACACCTTTTGAAGAAGTGGGGCAGATGGCTATTTTGAATGCAAGCTTCAAGTACCCACACTATCCACCATTCTCAGACAGGATAAAAGCGCTGATAGGTAAGGCTTGGAGGTCACCGAAAATGACATGAGCTGATTTCAGGCAGGGTGGATGCTGCGCGAAAGCCCACAGCAACGACCCAACATCTATCAAGTTGTAGCTGAAACATGCTCTATGCGCCACCGAGCATGCCCAATCAAAGATGTACGTAGGAATACACTGTTCAACTAGCATGACTGACTGTCTCAAGATCTACTCTGGTCGAACTCAATCTGAAGCCCGACGCAACCAGCAATTACCGCCAACGGAGCCTCAGGTTTCCTCGCCACCTCCAGTGATTGGAATACAAAAAGTTGCTCCAGTACAGAAGGTACAGCACATTCCGGACATTACACCAATGAGAAGAGGGCGACCTACTGGCCCTGCACAGCAACCGCCAACAGCAAAGCCAAGCGCGTCTCCCATGAGAGGCACAACTTCGGACCCCTTCGCGGCTCTTGATAGCCAAGATGTGCAAGTCAGACGTGCAGCTGCAGATGAGCTTGCGGCTCGCTTTCCGTCCTTAGACGAGTTTTCGCTCCTGCATGACCGCGGCCAGAAGTTCGAATTTGAACAATCTCCAGCTTCCAGCGCTCCACTAAATAAGCGTGTTACTGAAGCACTCGCTGATGATGCGTTTGCTCTACCGCCTGCCTCTAAAGGTCAATCGGCACCCGGGACCAAACCGTCGTCTAATGCGCCCTCGGCTAGTGTCTCGAGAGCAGCATCCATTAAGAAGTCAAAGCCTTACGAGGCTAGCGCGAGTCCACGCACATCAAATACAGCGATACAACAGCCAGTACCGAAGCACAGTGGCATGGTCTCTACAGGTGTGCAAACATCACCTGCTCCGTCTCCAGTGCCTTCGCCCTACCCGGATGTCAACAAGCGACCGATTTGGAAGGTTCCCCTATCTGGTCATCACAATCGTACGCAGAGTCAGCCGCGGACGTTTGAAAAGGCAGAGGGAAGTCCGTCTCTCAGAGCCTCTGAGTTTGCATTGCCCGTCAGACCATCGTTGGATGGACGCTCGAGGTCCCACATGTCGAATCTGAGCATTCCCAAATCGCCCGCATCGTCCCGCCCATCTTTGGAGGGTTCTCGTCCGTCTCAACTTGATATCGGAAGCACCATCGATCGCTCCAGATCTGCAAACTCGAACGCTCGACCTGCTAGCATGCATGTGGAGTCCAACTTGGACTTCCTCAGGGAGCGAGAATCAGCGCCCGGCCGCAACTTCGATGCACCTTCACTGATACGCCGTACCACATCAAATGCTGTCGATGATTCTGACGCCGACCCTGACGCCAGGAATGTCAGGTCTAGCGTAGACTTCCTTCGCCAAATCGAAGGAGATCCCAGCTCGAACCAAAAGCACCGCCGTAGTAGTTCGCAATCCAAGCACGCGCGACTTGGTAGCCTGTCTTCGCTTACAAGCAACACGAAAAACATCGTCAAAGGTAGATTTGGGGACGCCTTCCGCCGCTTCGAAACAAACAACAAAACCCCAGAACATGAACGCCCGGACCCAGTCATATCGCCTACCGAGCCACATCACGACTATCGATCAAACCACCGTGACCTTACTCCAATCGCTGGCTCCGTTGCTTCGCTAGCTCCTACTGAGGACGACCGTGGCCCTATTGATGAGACGCAAGACCTGCCGCCTGAGGTGCGTAGGGAGCTTGAGAGGCGCAGGCTGAGCGAAGAAGAGCGACGAGTAGAGGCGGCTGCCGCCGAATACAAACAACGGATTGCCTCACAGGCGCAGGGCAAGCCCCGAGCGCCTTCGAAGGCGTCAACGATCCAAAATCGCGTCAAGAATCTCCTTGACGAGAGCAATAAGCCTGCACCAATCAATCGCACTGCTGCTGGGTATGGCAAGTACACAGACACCGGGAAGGCGCTGCCTGTTAGGCCGGACGACCTAAGCGGCAACCGCCCACCTGTCGCGCGCAAGCCTGTCAATGTCGGTGGCCAGCAAGATCTTGCGTATGCCAAGCCGTCTGGTCGTCCCAATATGCCACCCCCGGAGCCGTCTTCATCTGCACCACCAGCGATCAATGTCCGCGCTCCCTCTGGCCCACCTCCACGTGCGCCCAAACCGAAAGCTCTGCAGACAGGCGGATCGGCAAATCCGCCATCTACCCAGGGATCTCCCACTAAACCCGCCTCTTTACGCGGTGGGAGTGTGAAGGACAAGCCATTACCAGCTATTGCTAGCAATGCAGCAGGGGGCGATGAGTGGGATGTTGACGCGTTTAGTAAGAGGTATCCGAGCCTCAGCGGGCTAGAGATGGTGGAGACGGAAATTCCAAAGCGCAGTGTTAGGGATGTTTGAAATGCTCTATCTTCAGGATATTTCTTACAAGCACTCGCAGCTGATCATCGGCGAGCTCATCTCTTGTTGCATGTCACATTGTATGTAGGTACTTTCTACTTAGACAGGACTGTTTTGATGTCCGACCGACAAATATGGGTATACGGGACAAACATGATGCATTTTGTAGTGCTTGTGACAGAGGCTTACTTGGAGCTTCCGTCGCTCCAAGGGCCTGTTGTTGGAGCGGAGTCAAGTATCGCAGCGAAACGCACGGACCGACGCGCTAGCCACTTCGATGTTGGCGCGCCCACACCACCAGCCAGCATTTTGGGATCGAACTTTCAACGAACTTTCTTTCCCCTCTATCTACACCAAAACTCTTCGAGGAACCCCGATAGATCAACAGCAATCATGGTACGGCTCACCACACCCATGCGACGCAGCGTGCCATTGCGATGCACTGCCCGGCGCAACTCGCACCTATGTCCCGCTATGCGTCCGCACAGAGCCCTCGTTCAGCCAAGTCACTAACGCCTCACAGTCGGACGGAGAAGACGATACCAAGTCCCAGGTTTCCGCGGCCGCCGAGGTCGAAGTCAGCGCCGATGCCTCCACCGGCACCGGGCAGATGTCCGTCCTTGAGGCTCTCAAGGGCGTGCTGAAGCTTGCGCTCATCCACGACGGTCTTGCCCGCGGTCTGCGCGAGGCTTCCAAGGCCCTCGACCGCCGCCAGGCTCACATGTGCGTCCTCAACGAGGCTTGCGAGGAGGAGGCCTACAAGAAGCTCGTTGTTGCGCTCTGCTCTGAGCACAAGATCCCTCTCATCAAGGTCCCCGATGGCAAGCAGCTCGGCGAGTGGGCCGGTCTCTGTACGTTCTACCATACGTTTAAGATGACATGAGGTTCGAGAACTAATAAATGCAACAGGCCAGATTGACCGTGAGGGTAACCCCCGCAAGGTCGTCAACTGCTCTTGCGTCGTCGTCAAGGACTGGGGTGAGGAGTCGCAGGAGCGCTCCATCCTCCTCAACTACTTCCAGACCGAGCAGTAAGCGTGTCGCACTATCAAAGTGTTTGACGCCTTACAACAACCCGCCGCGTCGACGACCGCTTCTCGAGAACTATTTGTGCACATCTTAACTGATGAGGGACGAATGTGGACGGATTTGGACGATTATGTGACGGGCTGCAAAGGAAGATAGACCACTTCGAGCGCCATGGCATCGAAAGGAATGGACTGTGAAACCAACCGATATTTCTTCTGTGCTTGCGTGATGCTGCTGACTACCGTTTCGTTATGTGTAGTTTAGCCATAACTCGCCTGCAAATATCGCCCGCCGCAATGTTACGAGGGCCTGCGGGATCGCTCAACTTCCCACACACCGTGAACCAACGGTCATTTCTAAATTCCCCTTACTCCAGCACGGAAGGACCTGCATGGTGGCCTTGCTTCACATGTTCAATGCCACAAAACACTCCATCGTTCAGAGTCTGACACCACAGATTTAGCCGATACTCACCGCAAACACGCAGTAGTATCATGTCTGTTGGACGAAACATTGAAACTCGTATGGTGGGGTTGCTGATTCGGTCTCGGTGTAAGGTCATGTGGTAGTACTTGGGTAGAGAAGACGTCAAAATGATGCAGCAATCAAGAGACACCTGTACAGCAAACATAGCACCGTAACAGAACTGGAGCCGTGGAGGTAGATTATGTCGACCACACGTCGAGGGGTATATTACGCAACATCGCCAACACTCAATTATCGATTCTGATCGTTTACCGGTTTCGCACCTATTGGTCGTTAGCGAGAATTCGTCACCACGAGAAAAGTACTGGATACATACCCAGAACCCATCCCAGCCCCGATTGCAGCGCCCCCGTCGCCGTATTGGCAAGCAAATCTCTCTTCCTCACTCGCTCCTCATGCGTATGCATGCTATCCGAATCGCTGAGGTCCATGCTGGCACGCCCTGCATTCGTGTTGCGCGACTCCGGTCTAGACGTCTGTGTGTTACTGCGCAGGGGAAACGCGCTCTTCGAGAACGCTGCCGCCGCGCCACGCGCCACGTCGAACAGCCCCATAGGCGATTCCTCAACGGCGCCGCGCCCAACTTCACGGCGTGGCTGTACTGTGGGAAGCGAACCCATGTCGAACGCACCAGGTAGCTTGCGGTCCGCGGCGTCGTTAAAGCGCTCCTCGGCTTCCGTTTCGCGGGCGAGCAGCTCGGTCATCTCGGCCTCGCATTGCTGCCAGACGTTGAGGACTTCTTCGAGATGTGGGGGTGGGGCAAGGAGGAGCGCTTGTGAGAGGAGTTCCATGCGTTGCTCGAGGCGGCGGAGGTCGGGGCGTGCGGTTGTGCCATGTGTCCAAGTATTTGACGCGGACAGGGACTTGAAGCGGCCTGCGCGGAGAGCGGCACGCCAGGCGACGTTGTCTGTGTCGTCAGCCTGCTTTGCTGAGGTCGTGGAGTCGAATGAAAATCGTTGTGATGCCGTTGAAGCTGCTGGCGATGGGACTGCGGTTGGCGTGAGGCGGTTGACAACGTAAGAGTATGCCGTCTCGAAGTCACCCTCTTCGAGAGCTGCATCGATGGCCATGCCGATTACACGATGTTCAGCAGCGGCTTTCTTTGTCTCAAATGTCGTTGCGTCAAGTGCAACAGCGTCTGTGTTGTCGTCCATGATCGTCGATGGCATCGACAGGACCAGATTCTGCCCTATAGAGATCAGGTCGTCGAGCTTGGTGTAGCTGCCGAGATTCTGCGAGAGTAGCTTTTGTATAAGCGACAAAGGATCTGAGCTGACCCTTATGCTGACTGGCTGGAAAGGTACACCATGCTGAAGTATCAGAGAGTAGAAAGACATGGCGTGGGTTGCTGAGAGCAATGCTTGCATCCGCTGAAAGCGCGAAGATTTTGGAAAGTATGGAGCGAAGGCGGCGACAATCTCTGCACAGCGCTTCATGCCGCCTCTGTTGCGGTTACCGTTGCTGGCATTATCATAGTGATGCAAAGCGGCTGATAGGACAACTCTTTCGACTTCAGATTGCAGAAGAGGAACCTCTCCAAATGCTGGCTTTACATAGATCTGGACAGCCAGAGGGAAGTGGCTGCCTTCAATCAGCGACTTCAAGATCTCAATCTCAATGGTCGTCTTCTCGAGCATGCCAAGGATGCCTTGTCCATGGCGATCGTTGTCGTGAGCGTCTGTGCCCCAGTTCCATAGCCAGAGCAGTTTGGATCTGATGGTCTGCCACTGGTCGCTGTCCTTCTTTGGACCGCTAGTGAGAGTGTAAAGCAACTTTTGTAAAAGCGAAGATTGTTCAGAATAATCATCCCTTAAAGACATCGTTCCGACCTTCTTTGGCGAAATGGGGTGTTGCAGACTCGATAAGACGCACGCCGAGAAGAGGACTAACTCAATGATGCGGAAGGCGGCTTGCTCTGGTCTTGTGATGGCGTTGTCAGAAGCAAGAAGTCGGTCTTCTTGGATCAACGAGGTCGTGGCGTCTTGCAATATCGGTGTCTTGAGATCATATAATGGGAGCGCTTCCACCCCTATGTTGAGATCTGGTGGAGGATCGTAATGAAGAAGGTCGCATATCCGTGTGAGGAGGGCATGCGCCGTTTGCAGAGTGTTGATATCACTCGCATCTATGAGGTATAGGCATGAAAGTGCTGTTTGTGCGTACTTCACCTCTAAGCTGCGTTGTGTTTCCTCGTCCACATAGTCGCGACCTTCCTCGAACCCTCCCAGATCCATATCCTCAGGTCCGTCCCATTCAGAAATGGCTGCTGTGACTAGGGAAAGGTCCTCTTTAGATGTACGAAGGAGCCACTGGAACAAAGAATCCCAATCGTTCAAATCTTGTGCCGACTCCTCTGTCAGCGACCCTGTGTGGTGCTCACCTGAGATTTTCCGTCTTTTGCGATCGTGGGCTCCGCATAACCATGGTGACACTATGCCTCTCATATCTCGTGCGGCATTTTGTGTAGCTGCTCCCGCTTTCCTTGCAGCACGAAGGTTTGAAAGGTTGAAGTCGAGAGCTTGCGTGCCCTTCAAGCTTGCGAACTCGTCAAGTGACAGGACGGTCCCTTGCGGGTAGTATTCGTAGCTTACACGAAGCAGCGGCAGGACGGTCGAAATGAACCATGTTCGAAGGTATTCGGAATGGTTCAGGAAGGGTACGACGAGTTGCGGCACGAGGTCGAGCAGGCCAGTCTGGGAATCGATGCGATGCGCGCGGTGGATCAGGAATTGACTGAAAGGATCCAGGTCGACCTCCCCACTATACTGGGAGTGTATCAGCGGCAGCAACTCTAGATGCTTTCTTCGTCTCTTTGCTTGCGACTTCGATAGTGCTTCGACTGTGGTGACGTCTAAATGAGCAGCGGGGTCGTCGCCAGGACCTCGTGCACCACTTGAAAGCTCATGCAGATACCCGATATATGCCGCAGGCTCAGCTCCTTCTGGCAAGAATGTGAGAAGGACTGTCAACACAAGTCCCAATGGCAGTTCGGATTCGCGCAGAGCTGTCAGTGCTCGCAGGCCGTCGATGTTCGTCTCGGTGGCGTATTGGACAGCCAGCAATATGCACTGTGCGTCTGAGAGCTTTTCCAGCCTCTGTAGGGCGGACATGTTCCTGCGACACCAAGCTCGAGCTGTTGCCCGCTGTTCGTGGAGAATGTTTGGATTCGACAGAGGCCACACACCACACATGGACGCGATTGGCTACGTCAGCTTCCTTGGCAGCTCGGGGGTGTTCAATGAACTCCGCTGCCGTTCTGAGCTTCCCACTTACTACACTTGAAGTCAAGAAGAAGACAATTATGCGCTTGCAAGAACGACTAGACGAACTGGGCCATTTCGTTGTGAGCCATTATACAGTGACAGAAGCGACTGAGAACAGGTGGCTATGCCCGCGACATCCTCCATCAATCGTGTGCTCATGGGTGATGAAGCTGAGCTTCCATCCTCAGCCTTGCATTCTCATCCTCAGCTGTGTATGCTGCTCGCCTACAGGCGCAACTTGGTACCTACTACTATTTTGTGGCGTTCGCGTCTGAAGCGAGCTTGCAGCTCCACCTTTGCGCAATTGGCTTGCTTCCCACAAAGAACGGACTGTAGAGCCGCAGGCTGAAAGTCAGCTTGCGCGGGGTTTGCATCAATCCAGAATGTGGTAATACTCGCTCATAATAAGTTCACAGCCTGCACCTGATTTCCGAGTCTTCGAACCTGATCCACCACCTCGTCGCGGGTTACACCATATTAGGTCTACATCAATTATTTGAACGTTGGCAGGATGTTTCGCCAACTCTTCTTACTCGAGATAGTATTGGGTGCGACTTATGCGCAGACCCTTCTCGAGGCTCTTTCGAGGATTCCTGAACTTTCCAACTTCACAAGCTTCTACCAGAACAACGAAGCCTTCGCCACTGCCTACTTCAGCAATGAGTCAAGCTACCCGATAACCTTCCTCGCTCCTAGCAACGATGCATTCACAAAGTACTTTGAGCAGAACCAAGCCTCTCTATTTGATGTTGAACCCGATGCACTACTCCAACTTGTGCAATATCACACCCTCGTGTCAGATCTGAAGAGCGAGAACTTCACAAGCGCCAGGTCCACGGGGCTCACAGCCCCAACTATGCTGAAAGATTCTCGCAGTAACAATCGAAGTTCTGGAGTCCAACTGGCTGCCAAGTTCGGTGGACCTGAGAGAGCCAGAGGTCAAGTCGTGTTCATTCAAAGCGCCGGCCAAGCGTCTGCCCCCAACCTCTTCAAGCTCATGAATCGACAGTCTTCGCCACAAAACGCAGGCGTACGCTCTGGTCTCGGATCAATCGTCAACCTCCAGGCCTTGAACGCAGAGCAAGGTACCTGGGACGGCGGCAGCTTCCATATTGTGGACGGCCTGCTGACATTACCAACCACCTGTGCGAGGACAATCCGTAACGCGGGTCTTGCGAGCCTAGATAATGCCGGTAATCGTACACTAATTTGGGGTCGTCTTGATGGCACGAAAAATGTTACATGTCTGGGACCCAGTAACAATGCCTTTCAAGCCGCCGGGAACCCTGACACAGCTCTCAATGAGACGGAACTCACTGACGTAATATTGTTCCATACCCTACCGGAAGTTACATATAGCGACTTCCTTGTTGACGGACAAGAGTTTAAGAGCCTGCAGAATGGCACTGTACGCGTGCGTATTGAAGAAAATGATGGTGATAGAACTATTTGGTTCAACAATGCTAGAGTTATTGATGCGAACGTCTTGTAAGCCATCAACATGATTTCCACGAAGTTACGTTACTGATGCGACGGATCAGGACTCACAACGGCCTTATGCACGTTCTTGACGCCGTCATGGTCTCATTAGAGCAACTGAACTCAACGAACACAACCGCCTCGGGCACAGCACCTTCCGGGCCTTCATCAACTGCAACGGATACGGCAAGTCCTTCGGAAGTGAATACGAATGTTGCTGCTCCTAGGGAGAAAGTAGGGAGCTTATATCGAATACTGGTGACTTTTGTGGCCTTCCTATTGGCTTTAAACTAGCTGTATTATCTCATTTATGTTTATGGTGAAGCTATCGCGCTAGAACTTGTTAGTAGCCAAAAAACACATCGTTCTAAGATCGACCGCCCACATTTTGTTACTCATACGTGAATCAGCGAGAATCCAAGTCGACTGGCCTCACATGGCGGTAGTACGATTAGTACGCATAGAAGACTGCTTCTTTACGGACAGTGCTGGGGGTGTCATGACACGTGATCAGACGACGGCGCTAGGCCTGATTCTACTCGACCTCCAATTTTCGGCAGTCGCGACTGCATCGTGAACCACATCAGGTCGTCTCTTTCCATTCCATTTCGAATTTTCCGTGTACTACCAGAATTAGCATGCTCGACGCAATATATCCTGCTAGTTAATCCCCAAACTTCTTGCGGTTTTCCAGCAGCCTATCATGTCTTGCTTCGCCCAGTTGTTGAGTGCGAGTTCAAGAAGATGCGGCACACAAGTTGTTCGATCGCGGTTCGTACTGCATGATCAACACGCAAGTTCTATGGTGTTCGCGCGCTTCAAGTCCAAATCAGCACGGCAAAATCCTTCTAAGACGACGAAACCTGCATCAAAACCTACAGGGCTGGACAACTCCACTCCAAGGAGAAGGGGAAACGCTAAGGTCGATTCAGCAAAGAAGGCGGCACTTTTGTTGAACTCATTTCGCGGGTCCAAGAAGCCACCCACGGTTGCACCTGTGGCGGATAAAGCTGAAGTAGAGCCTGCCTCAACAGCAACGCCAGCGAGTCCTGTCTCAAATCAGGCGACTAGCCCTAGGACTTTCATGAAGGGCGCACATCAAGCAAAAGGCCGTGGACCTGAGGACGGTGTGACGCTTACGATTGATGAGAAAGAAGAGGCAATTCAGCGGCGCATTGTTTTCATGAGGAGAAAGCTGCTGTGGCCGGGCATTTGGACACTGTTCGCATTGGCTGGTACATACGGTACACTGGCCTACCTTGACGTTAAAGCTGGAGTGCCGAGTTCCGATGGTAGTCAGCTTCCCGAGCGCGCACAGCTTCCCCAAACGTGGTACTTGACACCTACTGTCATTCGCGAGGGGGTCCAAGCTGGCTGGAATGAACTCGATTACCTAACCATTGGCATCGTTGCTGCAACTTTTGCGGTTCACCTTCTGAAGAGGTCTCCCCTCCCTATTTGGGAGAAGCTAATTCACGTCACTGGGGAGGCGAAATGGACTGCCTTCACATACCCGCTCGTCAATTCCAGCTGGGGCCACGCGGCACAGAATATGGCTGCGCTCGTCTGGTTCCTTCCGGGCGTAGTCCGTTACTTCGATGGCGACCTCTTCCATACGTCTGCATTCCTGGGTAGCATACCTCTTATCACGAGCTACTTTGCGCACTTTGCATATCGCTTCAATTTGGCAAGTGGTCTTGTATTGAACTTGGGAGCTAGTGGTGCCGTTGCCGCTGTATTAGGCATCTACAGTGTGGTGTATGCAAACGAGAAGGTCTGGACACCTCATGGTGTAGTGCTGAGACTTGATGCGATGTATTGGGCGCTGCTCTTTGCCGCTTCGCAGGCGTACAGCATGTTGCAAAGTCCAAAGGGTGGCAACAGGCCCGCCTACTTGGTATGTTACGCATTTCCAACGCTCTCCACACTTTTACTGACTTTGTAGGTTCATCTGGCGAGTTTGGCGCTTGGTGCAGGCTATGCTTACTTCGACATGAAACACCATCTTTGGATACCATTGGTGTCAGAAATATCGAGTGCCCAGAAGTCGAAAATCGATTCGGAGGAGTGATGCATTCATCATCTAGTGCAAATGTAACAACATGTATAGATACTAATAACGAGTACGAGACTATCGTCGATTCTGACTACAATGAAGTTCGTGGGTGCTATCGCAAGACCTGTTTTCTATTTTGCTCCGTCGTTCCTTTCGATCAGTCTTCTGCGTTCTGGACCCCGTTTCGAGTCGACTATCGGCAATCGGCACATCCATTTTGGAGGCTTTTCGTTCCTATCCGCGAATCCCGAAAAGCGGAACAACGGCCGTCTTGGTATTCAAGAATCGCAACGTACGACCATACGACGTCATCCGCTGACTTGAGCATTGAGAATATTAAGCACTGGAAGTAAGTTCATTGACTCACTTCACTTCTCATCGCTGAAGCTTGGCAACCTGCTATCTTGCGTCACCAATAAAGACCCAAGCACAAGCATCAACAATTTCCACAACATCAAACGAGAGTGCGACAACTACAATAAAAAGCAATCAGCACTGTAGTGTTCTACACATCCTGAAGACAGAGCTGGTGTCGAGTCTCCAAGCCTGCACTCTACGCCTTCGAATTACAAACTGACACCAACCCTACAAAATGCCATCCAGCACCGTAAGCTCCTGTCTCCCACCACATGTAGTCATCAGAACTTTGACCATTTGCAGAGCAACGTCTGTCTGTACTTCATCGCCATCTTCATCCCCTTCCTGCCTGTTCTGATTCGGAGGGGCTGTGGTGCGGATTTGCTCATCAACATCTGTCTTGACATCCTAGGTTGGATTCCTGGTGGTATGTATATTATATGCTGATGCTCAGCGTATTACCTTTATTGGTGCGAATGAAATCTGACTCAATGCAGTCATACATTCATGGTGGATCATCAGCCAGTCTGAGGTCCACCCGGGCAGCATGGGTCGAGCAGATGGGCGGCGGCCCTATTAAAATTGTGTGTGTCAAGATTTGGAACGAAGTAACGGGATGGGAGATGAGAAGCGGTGGAAAATGCACTACTGTTTTTGTAGTGATCATGTCCTGAAGCATACGTGGGAAGATATGTGTTTGCTATTTGCTCCTTTCTTCAATTCACTGAACACGCGTTGGCTTTGTCGATAGCAGCTTCGTTCCTGTACAGCGATGACTTCGGCCCTTCTCGCTCACCTTAACAAACCACACTGCAACCGCTACCATGCAGTTCTCTCTAATTCTGTTGTCTACGCAGCTGCTGAAACTGTCAGCTACAACAAAGCAACGGCTGTTACAAGCAAGCAATCACTTCAATTGTTGGACAACAAGCCGAGATACAAGACATTATCCCTACAGCTGTTCATGGCAACGACGATTTTACCGCGGGGATCAACGTTGGCTATCCTTGACTCTGTCATCAACATTTCGTCGAAGTCCGCCGCTGCTTTAAACCCGGCGCAGCCATTTGTATGTGGTTTCTTCCTGGCTCTTGACGTACTCGTCACCCGCGACTCTTTGCGAGTAAGTAGAGTTTCGTGTGAAAAATTTCGTCAGTATTCTGAGCCATCGCACTAGTTCTCGCAGGACGAAGCGCCAGCCCCAACAAAGGATGGCAGACTATTTGTTGTTTTGCCAGGTGACGTTGTTAGAACTGAAGTTCAAATCGCTGGTTGAAACGAATCAAACATGGATTAGTATTATATATGCAGATCAAGCAAGACTGTCTGAAGACAAGTCATTGGGTATAACAACACCGTACAACTAACGGTCTAGCGCCTCAAGCGAAAGCTAGAATCCGGCTCGACCTCACCACTCGCCGTGCTGTTTACATGCTCCATGCTCTCATACAAACTCAATCTCGACCAAGCACCGCAGAACTCCTGCCCATTACCTGCGCACTTCGACGAGCACTCGCCCTGATCTACGACCTTGGTGTCGCTTGCAAAGCTGTCTCCACAGTAACATTCTTTCCCGTATTGCGTGCCGAAGTAGTGGCTTCCACCACATGCACTTGCGCAGCGCTCGACCGTCATACTGTCACTGGCAGCCACAACGGTAGTGAGCACGCGGCTGCGGATATCATCGGTGTAGCAGCCCTTGTAGCCATAGTTGGTGATTGTGGGGTTGACAGGTACCACAATATTTGCGATGGACTTGAAGACTGTCATGCGGTTGGGGCCTCCGCAGAACTGCGTTGCGGTCCCGGCGCATGGCATGCTGCACTCGCCATCAGGCTTGGTCTCGGTGACGGTGGGGAGAACCCAGGAGCAATAGCATTCGTTGCTGTACTCAACGCCAAAATAGGGAAAGCCGCTGCAGAAGTTGGCGCAGTAGGCGTAGCTGTTGTCCGAGGACGCAGTCATGCTCGCACTGAGGGGTCGGGGATTGAGAGTGTCGATAATGCAGCCAGTGTACGTATAACCTGATAGAGACGGTTTATTTGACGTTGGTGTTGGTGTTGGCGTCGCACTTGTTGTTACTGTTGGGGGAGTCTTGTTCTTGTAGATATTCAGACGCTGGCTTGCACCGCATAAAGTCTTCATGTTTCCAGGACAGAGCAGCGAACAATCACCTTCCGGCTCAGGAACGCTCCCGTCGTTGATCTTCGAGCCGCAATCTAGAGGTAGTCAGTACCCTTGCTCTTTCTTGCTGGAGAGATGGTCGACTTACGGCATTCGTTACCGTTTTCCAATCCGAAGAATGCCGCTCCATTACAAGTAGTTGCACAGTTTTGCACAGTCATGCTGTCGCTTTGTGATGTGCCATCGGAAAGCGCACGATTGGGCGCCGTGGCCTCACTATAACAGCCAAAGTAGTCATACCCATCGATGGCTGGATTGACAGGGGGTGACCAGCCGACCGTCTTGTACAAGCTCAACCTTTGACCTGCACCGCAGGTCTGGCTTGAATCGCCTTTGCAAGGCATGTTGCAATCAGAGTCGCTTGCTGAGACACTCTTTGCATTTTGGACGTTACCGCAGTCTATAATGAGTTAGAGTTTTGACACGGGCTTCACCTGTGCAGCCGTAGACTTACAGCATTCGCGACCAAACTCAAGTCCAAAAAATTTATATGGATTGCAAAAAGCAGCGCACTTGTCGATGGTCATCTCGTCGTCCTTCAATTCAGCTGGAGCAAGGGCCCTGGTACCCGCGACGGCGTCGGTAAAGCACCCTTGATAGTCAAGCTGGATCGGAGGTGGGCTAGGAGTTGGTGTCGCAGTAGAGAATGGTTTGCAAGCAGTGGCCAGACTACCTACACTCTTGTAGGTATCGCTCGCGCTTCCTGCGAAGACACCAACAACCGCTGCATTAGCGGAAGAGCTGGACAAATCTGCAGTGTACAGCTTGTAGTTACCAATGGTAGTTGGAGACGCCATAGCGATAGTAGCTGTCGACAAACTAGGAACAGGGATGTTACTTGGGCGTGGTACCCTAGCAACAACCTGTACGCTGGGTGAATCATCGCCACGAATGACTGCAGCAACTGTCAGCTTTCCAGAGCCGTCGGCACAGCTCTGGGGAGACTGGAAGATCACGTTGTCGTTGACAGGGAATCCATTATCATTGTTAGTGAATGTCTCGGTCCCACTGGAGGAAGTAATCACAACAGTGAACGATGAAATTGATGTCTCGGCAGACAAGCTCGTCGAAAAACTGTAGAAAGTAAAGCTGTCATCAAATCCAGACGCAGTACCCTTGGACGTGGTGTCAATGGGAGTCGATGAGGCAGCACCCGTTCGATCTTTGAAAATGAGCTGAACTTTGCTAACAGAACGCGAGTTTGTCCTAACTCGGATCTCTCCAGTAAAACCCAAGGAGACTCCACCGTCCAGAAGGGTCAACTGCACGTCATACGGCTTAACGTCGTAGGGTGTGATGGCGTCGGTGAGCGTGACACCTCTAGGGACAGTGTCGATCATCTTCTGAAAAACGGTCTTGCACATGTTGTTAAAAGTTTGAAGGTCCGACATGGCTGCCATGGTGATATTGCCATCGGATCCAAAGACTCTTCGATCCGAGTCTCGTCCTCTGCCGTCGGCTCTGTACGCCTTGCCAAAGACCATGGGGTTCTTTGTATTTCCGGAGCGAAATTCTGTGGCAATTCTGTTGTCGAAAGTCGCAACTGAGGAATCAAAATGGGCATAATTATTGGGGAATTCTCCAGAGTTGATAATAAGTGGCTGTTCCGCAGCATGAACACCTCCCAGTGTGTGACCACATGCAACCAGCTGGATCATCTCAGTATTGTTAACACCCGAGATACCCATACGAGTGAATTGATTTCTGAAGATGCCAATCGCATTTGCTGCGTCAGGAATTTGGCCGATCGGTCCCGCTTGTGTGGTGTCTTTACGCCCGCCACGAATGGGAACAGCAGGCCCGCCGCAAGATCTTGTTGCACTATAAACGCCTGCAGCAATAAGATCCGCCAGCGACGTTTGACTAGAAAAGTATGGTGCATATCTTGTCAAGGTGTTTCTGAAGGCGGCACCTGCATGCTCTGAACTGCTCAGTTCGTAAAGAATTGATCCATCAGTTCCTCCGACTCCGCTGCCTACATTAGCGGATGCCATGTCATGGAAGGCGGTCCGTATCCACTCGGCTGCCGAATTACGATCGACACCTTCGCCTTTCGAACATGGAATGACAGGATCGGCGAAACCACGTGCTCGATAGCCGGAATTGACGTAGAGGAGATCTTCCAGATCATCGGTAGCTGCCGGCCACGTTGGTGCTGCTGCTACAAGATCTTGCAATGCAAGAAGCAGCACACCAAGAGCTGGCGTTGCCCGCACCATGATGAACGCTGTATGAATTGCAATTCGCAGCAAGCGATTGGGAACAATCCAGGAGGGGAGTTTAGGGAACAACGACCAAAAAAAGAATCCGCGGGATGAACGAGATTGCCATCAAGCAAGAAGAGGGCGGATCAGGCCTTCAAATCAAGCGAGCAGGCGCGCCGCACGGTCCGATGAGCCCAGCAACTCTGACGCCTCGCTACCTTATCCACGAGGCAGAGGGCTGATCGGAGCGTCCCGTGGCATCGCAATCCTCACAAAAGCACTTGGCTGTTGTTGGAAAGGCGAGTCGACTCGCGCACACTGATGAGGACGCCCAGCATCACAAGGACATCCAGATGGCTGGGCCTTGCGAGCCTCAGGGCACGGCAGATCGACGGATCCCCATAAAAACTCCCGCTGCACGAATGGATCGCGGTTCTGGGAGACTCTCAGGCGACGGTCGTAGCAAAGTGTAGCGCAGTGGCGGCCTGACATGGCCATTTTTGCGAGTTCAGACCACGCGCTAGAGTACGTAGAGTATTGGCCGTCGACAGCCACACGAATACCAAGCGTGGGAGGCTCTTGACGATAGGAGACTCGAGGACGTGGAGATGAGAACTAAGAGCGGCGGCTCGTAAAGGTACAAGCGCGCGCGGGAGACGAGGCTAGCTCTCAGGGTCTGTTCATCCTCTCTTCTATGATTGGCTACGTAGACGAAGGTAAGCAGGGCTGGCCCTTCACGCCTCAACCCAAGACGGTTGAACACGAGTCCCACTACCCACACCCTCGACGGACACGAGTCGCAAGCCGCCTCGAGACAGGGTCCAGATTTCATTTTCGAAGGATCACGGTGCAGGTTTGCCGCAAAATGCGGTGTCCGAAGATAAGGCGACAGCTCTCGAAGACCAATCCAACCAGGCTGACAAACTGGGTCACATGCACGGGCTGCCACTTTAGGCACCGATTAAGTTCAGCTGCCAATCTGGGATTTTGGGCGTGCGGGGAGGCTGCATGTTCAGGCCCTTGTCCCTGGCAATGGCACAGGTGCGGCTGAAGGCTTGTTCGCACTCAACAATGCCAACATGCACTCCACCGTCACAATCCTGCAGGTTTTCCTTCGAATAACTTGTCAGAGCGGGCCTCGTCGTCACATGTGCACAGATCCTGCAGCCTTCAAATAGACTTTTCCGTCTGCCGGCAGACGTCCGGAGGTTTAGACTGGCCAAGACTGGCTGTGCAGCCGAAATCGATAAGAGGATGTATTGCTCACTTGCATACATGCTGCAGAGGGATCGAGAAAGTCGGTTGCAACAAAAGCGGCGACTTACTACCATAGTGTCCTGGGTGGTCAGCCAGATTTAGTGCACGTGCCAATGAGGCTGCCTCGACTGTGACATAAAGACAATATAATTCCATCGCTCTCCACGTGGCTGTGTCGAACTCGTACTGCATTTTAACTTTCGGTACCGACCGAGCTCACTGACGTAGGTGATATGATGTTGTCTGCAGCACTCGTTAGCATGTGCATATCTCTCAAAGTGACTGTATCATACTGACCGCAGGTGCTTCGTTACGTGTCACCCAAAATCCTGTGTGATGCGTCCCATCAACGCCGTCAGTGCTAACGGAGGACGTCCGATCTTGATTTGAAGCACTCGAGCGTCCCGATTGCGGTGCAGGCCAAGATCCAACGTGACGAAAGCTATCCACGATGTGCACCCTGTGATACTTGCGGCTATCACCAAGCCTCACGGTTGGCGGAGAAGGAGCCGGGACAGCTGAAGTACTAGCTTGGATCGGTGCTGTCATCGCAGTGTACGACAAACAATGGTAAAGTGAAGGAGCAGGCTGTGCGAACCGCTGTTGCAAAGACACGTGCTGAACGGCTGGTGTACCAAGAATTGCTGGATGCGTTAGTAGTCGGTTGTTCTCTACATATGATGGGACATGCCTCCAAAATTCATCCTCAGCCTCTGCAGCGCAATGTCCATGATCTGTGTATCCGCATAGTACCCTTGTCGGTAAATACCACAGCAAAGAGCCCGGCTGGCGTTCGGGAAGATCCTGAGGTTGTCGAAAGCGTACTCGAGCGCTTGGGCCATGATGATAGGCGGAACCTTCAAGTCTGCCGCCATAGCCATGAGCGCGCTGCGTGCGCCTGGGCTGCTACTGTCTGGGGCTCGCATGGTCCATTCAGTGGTAAGTAGGGATATGTACAAGTTGCGAAAATTGTTTACGTGAGTACTGAGCTTGGTGTGATTTGTTCGTCGTGAGGTGAACGTGAAGTGAGCGATTCTGAGATGCAGTGAGACTATCGTTGCTCCTAGCTTTAACGCTCAAATTTGTGCTATGTCTTAATAAGTAGTCAGACTCAGGCAGAAACTTTGCCTCTCAACCTCATATCTGCTCACTGTACATTATGGTGTGGTCTGCTTTGATGATAATAGAGAAGTATTTTCAACGGTCGTACGCATGCTAAGGACTGTCCAGTAATATGGTTGATAAATTTAGGCATTGCGGATAGTTTAAGACACTACAACGGGATGTACAACACAACGTCGCCATTTGTCCGTAGTCACAACAGAATCCAGAATTTGACTCCTGAATGTCTCCGCAAACTGGCAGCACAGTCTTTCATGACTACCCAGATTCTGTTGCCCTAGAACATGTAGTCAAATACGCTTTATAAAATATTGTTTGCGCCTGCACCCTTTCACTGCGTCCTATATCTCAAAGCGTCAATGACGCTACACACTCCTTCACTGCGGTCTTCATGCACAGAACGCATAAGAATAAATGAATCAACAGCCTAACACTCCTTCTCAACCAACACTGCGGTCTCAACTTCCTCGACTTGATCTCACCCTGTACTGTTCATTCGCATAACAACCGCAACCAAGGCCATGTCCGAGACCAATGACACCCAGGAAGAAGCATCGAGCCCCCACCGCAACTGGTATGGCGCGGACTCACATTACCCCTCAGGCATGACCTGGGACCGCAGCATGTTCCCAGCCACAAAACGTGACGAGAATCTTTGGGGCCCGCAGCATCCAGTGGAGCTCGTACCCCGTACGTGACTGAACACATTACACTCTACATGTCTCCAACCACTGACACTATACAGCAGCAGGGCCCTTTGACAAAGAGGATGGCGAAGAGTCGTGGAGAGTCTCCAGTGGTGGAAGAGATATCTACACAGGCGATGTGCACATCAGAGGCCAGGCGCCGGATGTACGACAGCAAGAGCTTCAAACCCAGTTTTGGAAGGATTACGAGGCCCGTATGGCGCACAACAGTGGCGACGTGGCGCAAGGTTGTAAGGAGCAGGAATCTGACGGCGCTGAGCAGTTCCCCGACGCATTGTCTACTCTTTCAGGTACTACACGCACGTCGGTTGCCCCAAATAACGCCACTCAGCAGGTTGCTGCGCCTGCAAGTGTGCCTGATTTGGCCCTTCGGCCACCTCAGCAGCTCTATGATAACCTAACATCACAAGTACACCACTACTCCGAGGCCGACGGCGAGTACAAAGTCAATGAAGAAGACCTCGCAGACGCTCCTGTTGTTAGGGCCATTGCCCCCAATGCTCACAACGACTGCCAAGTCCCAGATAGTACATCTCGCAAGAACTCATCTCCTCGTGGCATCGATGACTGGGATAACGACAACTTGCTGAGCTTCTACAAGTTCAAAGTCATTCGCAAGAAAGGTTATGAGCCGATGTTGGAGCACTTCCCAGGACAGACCATCGAAAGCCTCCGTGAGGTGTGGAAAACGCATCGGAAGCGTTGTGAGAAGCTTGGCGATGCGTGGAGGGTTGCTGGGAAGCCGAAAGGGAGTGTTGCGGAGTGGCTGCATGAGTGAAGGAGATTAAAATCATCGGGCGCGTGAGATATCAGTAGTATCTGGCTTTTGTATTCAACACTGGGTGACTTGGGCGACGGAACCACTGGTGCAAAAAAGTTGAAGATATCCTAGATTGGTTCCAGTATTTGTGTTGGGCTTACGAAAGCTTCCGCAGCCAATAAGTTGCACAATAACGAGACATTCCGATATTCCCTTGATTCACGACAACGTCCCTGACTATTCATTTCCTTTCCGTGTAGCTGTCCCATCAGCAGCAATGTTGATCCCACTCTCACCTCCCACACTTGTAGATCCATCACTGCCCTTCGTGATTCCCAGGTCGCCGCCCAGATTCTTTGCATTACCGTCCTTGTCTAGCGTAATACCAGCCTCCTCGGAGAACCGCCCTGCTTCTTCTGTAGCCTTTACACCATCAGACTTCTCCCTATCGGCAGCGGGCCATTCGCCCTTTGCAGCTGCAGCTTCGGCTTCAGCTTCAGCACGCGCAGTATCGCCTTCTGCGCGGCCAGGCTGAGATTCTGTACCTTCGCCGCCGGAGGAGCCGGCCTTGAATTCTGGCGTCTCTTTCGCAGCCGCAGGCTCTTTCGCACCGGCAGCCTGAGAAGCTTTGGGCGCTGCGCTCTCTTCTGCTGCAGCAGGCTCGTTCGCCCCACCCTCTTCAGCAGCGCCGCCTTCTGCGGCCTTGGGCTCTTTGCTCTCCTTTGCAGTCTCGGGCTCAGTCGCTGTCGTTGTCTCGTTTCCGCCAGCGCCTGCTCCGCCTTCGATTGAACCTCCGTTGCCGGCCTTGGGCCCGGTTTCTGCGGTAATGGTGCCATTGCCTGCTGCACCATCTTTTCCACCCTTGCCACCAAGCTTCACGCCATCGCCGCTGATGCCACCATCAGGGCCGCCAAGAGTCAGGCCGCCGATCTCGAGCTGTCGGCGCACCAGAGAGGAGTTGTAGGTTTTGGAGATAGCGTTCTGAGAACATGTTAGCAAAAGCTATTGGCGTGAGAGCCACAAGGTCGACTCTAGGATCACACACAATTGAGTTGCGCGAGGGAATAGAAAGTGCATCAGCACCAGACAGAGCCAGGATGGCAACGGCAAGACTGCTAGAGAGCCGCATCGTGGCGGAACGTTTCGACAATACTACGATAGTAAGAGAAGATGAAAGCTGACTAGCAGACAAGCAATATGCACAAGGAATGACAAGAGTTCAAGGAGAGATAGAGTTCTGGCTAACAAGAGATTGTACTGCGGTCTGCGATCAAGCCCTTTTGAAAGGCGCCTCTCCCGCTCCATAGACGTCGAAAGTGAACTTGGCGCAGATCGGAAAATGCATTGTGGAACGTTCGCAGAACATCTTGGCTTGCTTGGCTTTGCTGCAAATCGAGGTCGGAGTGTTGCTCGCGGTGCTGACAGCGTACGCTGATGCGGTTTGAGTCGCAACGCAGTCGCAGCTTGGAGGAGCACCCTTGTCATTTCGGAAACACCGCGATCTGTAGCGACATGCATGAGCTGGGCGAGTGGAAATCGATGTAGCCTTACTGCAGGACGCGTATTCGAACAAGGTCTTCTTAGCATCGATTTTCTGTGGGTAGAAACTCGATGCCCCAGGCTTCATTCAGCGAAGTGCTGCTCGACATGATGTGCAACAGAAGCCTCGTCACCTTCGAACGTGTAGCATACCGGGCAGACTGCAATCTCTTGCGGTTGGAATAATTGCGTTGCTGGCGCGATCTTGCTGCTCTCGTGCTTCCTGTCGGCCTCTTCCAGCGCAGCAAACAATCCGTAGTCCTGCTTCGTGTCTCGATTTTCGTAAAGGTACTCGTCCTCATCCCTAACATCTCTTTCAATCCTCCCTCCTCTGCGTCTACCTCCCCCCGCGCTCACAGCGCCTTCGCCATTTCTTCCTAGGTTTGCCTCAGGACCACCAACAATACCTTCACCCTGAAGTCCCTCGGCTTCAGATACTAGACCCTGTACCCTACCGACCCTGCCATCTCGTAATCGAACTTTGACACCTCGAGGATGATCTCCGCGTGTCAGCAGGTCCGCAACGATGCCTTTGACTTGATGGCCAGACTGTTGGTCCTCTTTCAAAATGATCGAAACGCCGCCTCCTGGTTGAATTACGCGAATAGGTGGGACAGAAGTATACGCCGGCCTTGGTCTTGATGGGCAAGGCAAGTTGCCATTCTTGTTGCCACCCCTTGCCCCTCCTCTGCCGCCACGTGACTGACGATTTGGTCGGCCCCGCTCACGCTGCATGCTGTCCGTAAATTATACCCGTTCTCAAACGAGCGTCAGCTGTTGCCAAATGGTACTGTGAGTTGTGCCCCTTTCGTATCCCAGATCTCTGTTGTGAGCTATATTCGAAAACAAGTGACGCGCGGAGCCAGCAGTAGAGTCGGGTGATAGTTGAATGTTGGGGAACGTTCGGACAGCAAACGAGTTAAGCAGCTTGCTCTGTTCAAATAGCGCCAACAAATTATTCACTTTCCCAGTTCAAATAAAACAAAATTGCTCGTGGCCTGTGCCTATTACGTCATGCGACCACACGATTCCAACCTTGCAAGATCGCAGCGAAGGATGAGATGGAATTTCATCGTTACTCGGTGTGCAGAAATAGGCGCACATGATTTGGCTTGGAGATGATTTGAAAGATCTGAATTGCAACAACTGTACATAGCCTCAAATGATAAGGCTCTAGCAATACTCCTTGCAATGCTGTAAGTGACCAACATAGGAATGATGTGGCCAATGCAGTCTATGTCTCTACAAGCGCATGCAGCTCGCGCTTCCCATACCCAACGCCGTGCGTAGAACCAAATGTGAGGTATAGACACAAAGGAAGTAAACCGGGACAATAGATGCGCTCGTGAAGTAGATCGTAGATCATGCGGTACGTTCCTGAAGGCCCTGCCGCGAACTGGTGATCGAGGATGGATGATTGAAGCCAGACCGGAAGTGTGCTCAGGTGTTCGTCGTTTAGAATGGAAAGCCGCCTGGGAACCCTCCTTGCTGGCCTCTGCGACCGCCGCCGGGCATACCACCACCCATACCGCCGAAGGGGCTGCCGCCGCCACCGGACTGAAAATGGAAGCCACCTCCGCCACCGCGTCCGCCTCCCATGCCGCCACCGAACATCTGCATGAGAATCTCGGGGTCAATGCCCCCACCCATACCACCCATACCGCCACCCATACCGCCGCCAAACATGTCAGAAGGATCGATGAGGTCAGCACCGGAATCGTAGCGTTCGCGTTTCCTGAATGTGTCAGTTGGAGCGAATTAGGTAATGGGACGTTGGGGACATACTGCTCATCGCTGAGCGTCTCGTGCGCCTCCTGGATCTCCTTGAACCTCTCGGCAGCAGCCTCGTCGCCTGGGTTCTTGTCGGGGTGGTGAATGATAGCGAGCTTGCGGTATGCCTTCTTGATTTGTTGTTCTGTTGCATCCTTCTCAATGCCGAGTATCTTGTAGTAATCCTTCCTCTGGGCCTTCTTTTCCTCCAACTCAGCATTGCGAATGTCTTTAGCAATGTTGGGCTCCGAAGGATTTTCTTCCTGGATTGCCTTAAGTTCACGCACAGCCTCTTGCCAGTTGCCAGACTCGCCCAAGGCCTTCGCCCTTGTCTTGCGTGCTTTTGTGTAGCTTGGGTCCAACTCGAGGGCCTTGTCGCAGTCGGTGATCGCAGCCGACCAGCTCTTCTGGCGGGTATGGCACAGAGCGCGGTTCTGCAAAATCTTCGAGTTCGTGAGCTTGTTGGTCGGGTCGACCTCGAGAGCCTTGCCATATGTGTCGATAGCTTCCTGGTACCGACCGCTCTTGAAGGCAGTATTGCCTTCTTCCTTCATGCGCTCAAGCTTCTGGACCATGCGGAGGTTCTTGACGGCATCCTTGAAGTCAGGATCGCAGCTCAAGGCCTGCCTGAAGTGCTGAATCGCCTTATCATTCTCGCCCTGTGCGTAAAGGACGCGACCACGAAGTACAAGCGCGTCGGGATCTTGGTTGTTATTTCGCAGCAAGGACATGGCAACGTTCTGAGCCTCTCCCAGCGCGTTCACGTTACCCATGCGCAGGTGAGCCTCACCGCGCAAAAGCTGCCACTTCCGCGGGCGCTCGACGCCGATACCGAGACCCTTGTCAGCCTCGTTCAGAGCGTAGATGACCATGGAGCCTCCACCGCCGTCCTTTGCGGTCTGCTCAGCCATATCAAGGTTCTTCTTCATGGTCAAGGCAGGCTGCATATCCTTTGCTGTTGCGTTGATTGAGTTGTAGACCTGGAGAGCCTCGTCTGGTCGTCCCAAACTGGTGAGCACTCTGCCCAGTCGCAGCTTGATCTTCATGTTGTCAGGATCTAGCTCGTCTGCGGTCTTGCAGTCCTCCAGTGCCTCGGCGAAGCGGTTGGCGGAAATGTATGCTGCGGCGCGATTCGAGTAATATGTGGCATTCTTTGGGTCAGCCTCGATCGCTGGTATGCGTCAGTCAATATTTCCATCTAAGCCGTGTAGACCTGCTTTGCTGAACCCTTTTCCGCAGCACAGATAAGAGGAGTCACACACCCTTTGAATATTCCTTGATCGCGGCGGGGTAGTCCTTGATCTTGAAGAACTTGTTGCCCGCAGCCTTGTACTCCTCGGCGTCTATGGTGGGCATCTCTGCAGGCGGAGTCGCAGCCTCGGGCGTGGCGGCGTAGTTCCCGCTGTTGGGCGGCGGGCTTTTGGTGTATCGGTGCGGTGGAGGAGCCGGTCGGCCCTCGTGGTCGCCGTTGGTGCCATTCGTCTTAGGAAAGCCGCCGGGGACTTCTGCAGCGGGGCTGGAGGGTGCAGGCGATGATGAGTCGCGGTCGACGTCCATGGCGGACATGGCTGAGAAGGACAAGCGCTGCCGCTCTTCCGGCGACAAATTTAGCGGGTGGATGTCTGTGTCGTACTTGGACGAGCGCTTCGACGAAAATGTGGAGGAGCGCCGACTGCTGCTAGTGCGTTCCCGCTCCTTGACGCGGGAGTGCGATTTTTTGTCGGGCGAGCCTGGAGGGGTGCCTTGCAAACTGGGCGTCGACAAGGTGCGGTGGGCGAGGGCCGGTGTGGCGTCTTTGGACTTCTTTGACGGCGACCTGTTAAAGAGAGAAGGAAGAACCATGAGAGGCGATCTCGGGAAGCCTGGTGTAACTGAATTTTAGTCTCCGCTGCTGAACTTTGGTTGAACGTGTTGTACTAGTTGAAGAATTGCCTTCCAGAAGCTTCGATCTGTGCGAACATTTACAACTTCGACAGCGGCAAGCCCCAGAAAAAGATGGCTGGCACTCACAATAATTGACCTAGCAAACGCCAATCATAAAGCCCTCACAAGATGCAATATTATAGCTAGTACCTTACTTCAAGCCTGACTTTGTTCAAGCATGTAATGGTGCAACCTGTACTTTCTTTACGGGAGCTTCAAGGGTCTTCCTTGTCATTAATCCTCACAATCCTTAACGTCTTGTACCAACTTCGAGTGCTCGTACTCACGACAACAGGCATCAAACAGCTGGCCTTGGCCACAAGCAACCGCGGAGTAAAGTGGGCTTGGTGTTCTTGCAACCAATCCACGTTTCGGAGAGGTTGGGATTTGCAGTCTCAGCGCGTTGCCAGCAGCAACATGCGTGGCAAGGAGCGAGATCTCCACTCCACAAGTTCACTTCTGCGACGTGCTGTCTACCACTTACCAGCCTACCGGATCGCGAGCCAATCCGAGCTGCGTTTTCGTTCGTTGCTGCAGTTCATGACTAGACTGACTACGTGTTGCTTAGAAGGGACTGTTGGTGGGCTCAAGAGGAGCAGCGAGAAAGTGCCCACTATGTCTCTCATAGCCTCTTGGCAACTTCATAGCCATTCAAGAGCCCAAATATGCGGCAGCACATACGCGTGAAGTGAGTGGAGGCGTACCTTCAAATTGACCAATAAAGTACTCTTGTCACCCTTTTGAGGCAATCTCGACCAAGACTTTTACGTTGTTGAACGCCCTGTGGCACAAGTGCCTATTGTAATGCTTTTGAAGCGTGCCGTTTAATGGCTCCATTGATCACCGAACACTTTCATGCTGTCCAACAGCCAGCAAGTGTTCGTTCCACCAGGGTACCTTGTTTCATCATCGTGCACGTGCCACTTCAGCAACAGCTCCGCATCGGCAGGCTCGAACCCAATAGCCATCTTACATCTCACCGTGCACACTCTTGTAGACAGAGCTCGTCTCATTCCCACACGGACGTACACCACAAGCTTTAGTCGCTCTGGTTGTGAGCCCCTGCGCTGTCTGGGAGCTCTTGCTTTGCCATCCAGCCAGCGACTCTTCTCGCCCAGGCCCAGCGTCTGCAGCTGCACAACAGCTAACCGGACGTGCCCAGTCTTCTGTACCTTGCCTGATAACCATCTATCTCCAGGACTCTGGTCTCACTTGTGCCGTTCGTCCTTGCATACAGCTTCAACTTCGTTTGCCTCCGCGGCCCGCATCCGTGTACAGACTCACGCCGTCGTTCGGCAGGCGACATCCATTTGGTATCTTTCCTCAACTCTACTAAAGGTCGTACACATTTGTTCAGCTCTTTGCAATCGCCATTATGGGCCTATCATACAACATCTACCTCAACTCTTCGCGCATCTACGGCTGCAAGAACTGCAAGACGCACCTCTCGAACCACGATGACATCCTCAGCAGAGTCAGTGCCGTTTTGAGTATCATGTGCCTGCCTGCTAAAATATTGCAGAACTTTCGCGGCCAGCACGGCAAGGCCTACTTATTCGACAGCGTTGTCAATATCACCGAGTCGGAGCCTAACGAGCGCAACATGACTACCGGTCGACACGTCGTACGTGATATCCACTGCCGACAGTGCAAAGAGACGGTAGGCTGGAAGTATGACAAGGCTTATGAGGCCAGCGAGAAGTACAAGGAAGGAAAGTTCATTCTGGAAGCAGAGCTGCTCTGCACTGTGACATGAAGCGGCACCGACGGGCTTGTCTGACAACTTTTTACTATCGCATTTACATGGAGTTCGATCATGCATAGGAGGTTGGGATCTCAATTCGGCAGTCATTGTACGTAGCAGCTTTCGGGAGTTCGAGGTTTAAGATCAGCAGGCACGCCTATCCGGTATGTCATAGCACACGTCTTAACCCACCTCTACCATTGATAAAGCGTCAGCAGCAACCTCCACAGTTCCTTATGTTGCCATGACGTTGTATGAGCGTGCATACAATTTGGATTCAAGTCTTCCGTATGCAGCCTACTGCCCTGCCGTCAGTCGGCTGCGGGGTAAACTCCAACCGCGGCGGGGCTCAAGCTCGTTCCATCGTCGCGCGAGAAATCGGAACGAAGGCGCAGGGCGCAGGGCGTATTTAGTTAGAGAAAGATCCACATAAATGCGCATTAATGTCAATCGCTTCAACGTGTGTCTTCAAAATCTTCCTTCAACCTTGAAATTTTGTAGCCCAATCAAGTGAGCACAAATCCACGTCCGCCATATCTTTGACCAGGCATTATGTCAACCAATACTATGAAAGCAGTCGTCTTCAATGGACCGGGTAAGGTTTCTGTGGAGGACCGGCCGATTCCTACCATCAAGGATGATGGCGACATCATTGTCAAAGTCGACAAGGTGCGTTCGTGGATCTACGAGGAAATAAAGCTGACATCTCGCAGACAGCGCTGTGTGGCAGGTAAGTTATGCTGAAGTGTTCGTATTTCATCATCCTCTGACACGTATGACAAAACAGCGAGCTGCACGTATTTCGAGGTCACCAGCCATCTGGTACGGGCTTTGTCATGGGCCACGAATTCACCGGACGCGTTCATGAGGTTGGTGCGGCAGTCAAGTCAGTGCAGGTCGGCGATCGAGTCGTCTCGCCATTTACAACGTCTTGCGGAGAATGCTTCTATTGTCAACGTGGGTTCTCATCACGTTGTACAAAGTGCCTGCTCTTCGGCTCAGCTGTTCTGGATGGTGCACAGGCACAATATGTTCGCGTACCAACAGCGGATGGGACCGTTATGAAGGCTCCGCCAAAGATTAGGGATGAAGCCTTGGTTCTCATGGCTGACATCTTCCCCACGGGCATGTTTGCAGCCAAGAATGGCTTCAAGCACTCAACACCCGAGGAAATCAAGGACAGCGTTGTAGTTCTCATTGGCTGTGGCCCGGTGGCTCTTTGTGCTCTATGCAACATTACGGATTATAACCCAAAGCACATTCTCGCCGTCGACTCTGTCCCCTCCCGTCTCGCACTGGCCAAGTCTCTCGGTGCAGAACCATGGAATTTCCAAACCGATCGTGAAGGCTTGGACAAGCGTGTCAAGGAGCTAACAGAGGGAAGAGGTGCTGACATTGTTATCGAAGTTGTTGGCCTTTCACCGGCATTGAGAATGGGCTTTGAGCTACTGAGGCCCTGGGGTGTTATCTCCAGTGTTGGCGTTCACAATGCTGAAATTCCATGGACTGGTAACGAGGCGTACGGTAAGAATCTGAGGGTACAGATGGGACGTTGCCCCGTCAGAAGCATTTTTGCCGAAGCACTTGAGAGTCTGGAGCGTCACCAAGATAAGCTCGGGTACGAAGATCTTTGCGCAAGAAATCGTTTGACGCTGACTCCTGCAGTTTTATGGCCGACAAGGTCATGCCTTTGAGCGAGGCTGTGGAAGGTTACGACATCTTTGATAAGATGAAGGTGCAAAAGGTTGTTTTCGAGGCACAGAAGTAATTGCGCCAACAAGGGTCCATTGATTCGCTATGAGGAGCGGTGCATTGGGTGGTGTTGAGGCAATGATCAACTGAAGCGTTCGTTGAGTACGATGTAACAAGACTGCGAGCAGATACTCCCTATGCAAGACTGTGTCTTCAATTCCTTCGCTCGTCCTAAGCATGACTCGCTATTACCCTCAATCACACCAATCGGAGGTACGAGCGGCAGTGTATCCAATCGTGATGCAGGACCCATGCCGTTTCTGCGCTGGTGCTGCCGCGCGTGGAGACGTGATGGCTGTTCAGCCGCCGTTTGCACTGCCTGCGGGGTCGCTCTGAGCTGGCCGGACCG
This sequence comes from Stagonosporopsis vannaccii, assembly GCA_028584115.1. Lineage (NCBI taxonomy): Eukaryota > Fungi > Ascomycota > Dothideomycetes > Pleosporales > Didymellaceae > Stagonosporopsis > Stagonosporopsis vannaccii. The sequence continues at coordinate 308,232 of VWXS01000003.1, forward strand.
CATGTGAGCACGTCGCAGCAGTTCACATCCAGCATCGTGCCTGCCATGCAAAATGCTTGCTGTCACTGCCAAAGAACTGGAGTCGTGCATGAACAAACAACAATGCACTCAAGGCTCTTGCTCGCTTCTGCATTCCTTCCTTCGCTGCGGCAAGGCGCCTCTTCTCGCTAAGAGTTAACCTCAGACCTGTCCCCAAATAATCGCCTGCTCTAGCTGCGTCACCTTGTCACCTCACTCAACCGACTGCTTGCCTGCGTTCGACAACATACCTCTCCTCTTCCTTCCCCTCTTCTCACCACCCAACACCCCCTCCTCCTCCCTTCGTGTCCCCTCCATCTCTTACCCGCGCGCCGACCGCACCGACCACTTCCCCGCCACTTCCGTAATCGCCTGTGGGTAGCTCCATCAACACCACTACACGTCAACAACCACTAAAAGCTGACGCGACAGCGCACACCGGCGACCCTCAACACGCGCTCGATCTCTAGGCCCTTTGCGATCTGCACCTCATACTTCTGTACGCATTGTCCGAACCAGCCCGTCACCCCACCAGTACTAACAGAGTTGGTAGCTCTTCGTAGGCCATTCATACAACATGTCCGCCGAAGACTCCCAGAACTCCGTTGGCAATGCCAATGCGATCACCGACCAGCTTGAGCGCCTGAACGTAGATGGCGAGGCAGCTGATGTCACCCCTCGCACCGAGCAGGAGTATGCCGAGTCGCAACTTACTCTCCGCGCCATCGTTTCGTCCAAGGAAGCCGGCGTCATCATTGGCAAGGCAGGCAAGAACGTTGCTGACCTGCGCGACGAGACTGGCGTACGCGCCGGTGTCAGCAAGGTCGTCCAGGGCGTTCACGATCGTGTGCTCTCCGTTACCGGCAGTCTCTCGGGCATCTCCAAAGCGTATGGTCTTGTTGCCAAGGGCCTGCTTGAGGGCGCACCTGCAATGGGAATGGGCGGTGTTATTCGCAGCGATGGCACTCACCGTAAGTCCACTCATTTTGCACCAGTGGTTGATGCAAGCGCCAGAATGCGCCCTTCCAAAAAATTTGCTAACTCATGCAGCAATTCGTCTCCTCATTTCGCACAACCAGATGGGAACTATCATTGGCCGTCAGGGTCTGAAGATTAAGCAGATTCAGGATGCTTCTGGCGTTCGCATGGTTGCCCAAAAGGAAATGCTCCCTCAGTCTACCGAGCGCATTGTCGAAGTTCAGGGCTCACCGTCAGGCATCGAGAAGGCTATCTGGGAGATTGGCAAGTGCCTCATCGACGATCACGAGCGCGGCTACGGTACTGTACTCTACAACCCTGCTGTGAGAGTCCAGCCTGGTGCTGGGCCCCTCACGACCAACAATGGAGGTGCCACGGCAGGCCTTAGCTCCGGACGCTCGTACAACCGCACTGGTCACGGCGCCGACTTCAGCGATTCGCCTCCTTCGAGCTTCCAACGCCGCTCCGGGTCCGATGCTGCGAACCGACCTCCACCTCCAACGCACACTGAAGATGGTGAAGAGCTGCAAACACAGAATATCAGCATTCCTTCCGACATGGTTGGCTGCATCATCGGTCGGGGTGGCAGCAAGATCAGCGAGATCCGCAAGACCTCCGGCGCGCGCATCTCCATTGCCAAGGCTCCCCATGACGACACTGGCGAGCGCATGTTCACGATCACTGGTAGTGCTAGTGCCAACGAGAAAGCGCTTTACCTTCTGTACGAGAACCTTGAGGCCGAGAAGATGCGACGCAGCCAGGCTCAGGACTAGAGGTTTTGACCACCAGTGTATGCGTCTGTGCTGAGCTTCGAACTGCCGAGGTTCTCATCTGAAGTGGGTCCTTGGAGCAGCTTACATCAGGCGAAGAGCACGAGTCTACTTGCCCCTTTCCTGTTATTTGCTGATGGATACCACGGATGTTCGGGTCATTATTTCCTTTTTCTTCTCAGGACCGTTATTGTCGACAAGTGCCCTTTGAGCACTTCACGATGTGATGACTTATGGCTTTGATATCCGGATAGCACATTTGCCCGCGAGTCGAGGCAGAAAGGGCGTCCTGTTTTGTTTTGGATGGGTTTGGCGAAGAACAACAGCAGCAGCGAGACAAGAGGAGACCATCTAGCTCATCGAGATCACCCACCTCGCTCAGACGACACCCGCTGCATCTGGCCGCACTTTGTCAAGCCCGGCGACACTCTACTATCCGTCTCCCTTCCACCCTCCTTACCTACCGATAATCGCGAATACAATAACAAATAGTATCTACCTCTCCAGCTCTATCTACACATCTGTACCCTTTACGGGCGCAGCAGACTAATTTGTCGATTATATACCTAATGTAGAATAGTAATGGAGTGAGTCTCTGATCACAAATCATTGCAATGATGCATTGTAATAGAGTAAAATATAATGCGTTCGATGTTTTCTCTGTCATTGAGGTTCTACTTCGTAATGCTTGACTGTGTCCGCCCAATGGCGGCTAAGGCAAGCTCGCTTATGCAGTCGTGTCGTCAATCGTAGCTTCGCCTCGAAAACCGCCGGCGGAATCTAAATAACGCCGACCATGCAAAACACTAACACCGGCCCAATGCAAAATCCAGACCCACGCTGCGAATGAATAGCTGGTGGTGAGCCCAAGGCCATCATCTTCAGGCCTCGCCTCTTACAATCCGGCCAACAGCGCTCTTGACCAGCACCCACATTGGCCCCGCATTGACCTCCCTCTTTGCACTTCCCTTCCCCGGCGACTCGCCCTCACCGCCTAGCCCACACTTCCTCTTCCACTCGTCCTTCCAGCCCCGCTCGACGCTCTGCTGTTTCTCCTTGAGCAGCTGTCCCGCACCGCGTTTCCCCTGCCTCCTGTACCCGCGCATGAACGCTGTCCACTCCTTCCTCTCCTTGACAAAGATGACGACGCCGTTCCCTGCGTCGATCGGCGCGCTGTCCGCTACAATTCGCGCTTCCCACGCGGAACTGACTGGCTGAAACGTGAAACTGTCCGTGTGCAAAACATAGTATCTCTTGCGCTTGCCGTACTTGCTGGCGGTCTGCGAGGCAGGCGTTATCCACCGCGAGGCCGAGGACCAGATCCCGTCGGCTACGGCTTCGTGGAGGAGTGCTCGCGGGATGTAGTTCCGGCATGTGAGGATGAGCTTGTTGCGGAGGAGCGTCATGTTGATGTCCGGGTGCGCTGGAGTGATGTTGGGGCTGTATGCCAACAGAGGTTTTGAAGCTCGCGTGGAGCGTGTGCTGGGTTTCTGGATTGGCGTTGTGCTATGCCCGCGAAGCACGGTGGTGAATGTGTGGGGGGCAGACATTGTCTGGGTTTGAACGGAAGCCATGGTGTGCGTTCTTGTTGGCGTAGGAATAGTGGTGGTAAGTGGCTGCTTGCCCAGTAGATATTGTAAGAGCAAGAAGCGTGCGAGTGAGAATGTAGGTGAATATGAAGATTGCAAAACTAGAGGAAGCAGGTGGGTGCCTTCCTTCTCTTTAATGACCCGTCACGGCGGCTGAAAAAGGACTAGTCCCTGCAAGTCATTGCTTCCCGACTCTTGTCCGAAGCAGTTACTTGCAGTGCACATGCCTGGCGGTCAATCATGTGGCAAGCACCTGGAAGGACAAGCGAGATCCCGCCGAACCTCACCGCACCAAACAAGACCTCATCTCACCGCATAAGAGGACTAGCCTCACTCTCAGCACGAGAGGACCAGGGAGAACAACTTCACGCATATTATCGTTAACTTTATCGCACAGGTCTGTCCTTTGTCGACAGTGTCACAAACATACACGCCGTCTTTGATACAGTCCACCCCCAGCAGAGTTGAAGCTGGTAAGGATCTGTTTGAAAACAAGCTAAACACCGCCTGTCACCCTTCTCCCGCGGGGACCCACTTGAGGAGGAAAAGCTGGGGAGAAAAGCTAGATGGGAACACGAAAAAGCCGTTCAGGCCCTGAATTGAAGTGGGTCTTTCATAGAAGAATTCTGTGAACAGCCTGCGGCGCGCTTTGATTGCTTGACGTTTCGATATCTGTTTGTTCGCCAGCAGATTGTGAGGGTGATGATGGAGAGGAGGTGAGACACGTCACTGCTGGTTGGTCGGACAATTCGAGGGAGGTGCAGGGGATGCGCCGCCACACTTCCTTGACTTCCCTTCCTCCCTTCCTGCGCGACAGCGCACTATCGATGCAGTCGATTGCATACGCGTAGAGTATTGGCCTAAATCCATTCGCTGCGTTGAGAGCTGCAATGGCATGTTTCACGGCACCCGCACACTCAAGGTCCGTTTATGCAGAGCTGTGTTGCTCATCCCGCGTATCTTGCGCTCTGGAGTGGGGTGAGCAGCCTTGCAAACACGGCTGGCTGGCAGTTGCTCGTTCCGACCCAGGCGTTCCGAACGTCCCGACTGTATTTTAGGATCTGAGGGTTCCACGTGCGTCACTAGCGTTCCCGGAGCTTGATGCCACCTTTGAGATTGGACATTAAGCATCATTAATTTATTGCACGAAGGACAACTTGTCACTCCTTACCTCTCGTTGTCCTTTCTTGTACTGAACGTCCTGCGCATACAGGAGCGCGCCACACTCCTTACATCGCCCGTTCCGCATCGCAGTGCGCCTTTTCGGACCATCAACCTTCAGGGAAGACCACTTGCGCCCGTTGATCTCGAACGCACCATGGCGGCATCCGCGAAGCGTGCAGCTTCTGTGTCGAAGAATCAGGCCAATGGGCACTCGCGCCGATTGTCTGACGCGGTTCACTCCTTCGAGAAGAGCATCGAAGAGCAGGTGGACTTGGCTGCGCGCAACCCAGCAGAAGAGAAGAAGGGGGGTTATGTGCTGCTGTTCACTTGCGTTGGAGGCATATATGCTAGCTTGTGAGTTGTATGCGTTGCCGGCAGTGGAGACAGGGGCTGACCAAATACCAGCTTGAGCTGGGCCTACCTCCAGGAACGCTTGACGACCACCACTCACGGTCCTGTGAACGCGCGCTTCACGTATCCCGTCTTCCTGAATACTGTTCAGTCCGCATTCGCCGCTATTACAGGTCTCGTGTACTTGTTCTTCTCCGCTCCACGTAACAAGGTTACTGGCGCACGGCGCGTACCACCAGTCTTTCCTACAAAGCAGATTCTCTTTCCACTGCTCCTCGTCGCAATCACTTCGTCGCTCGCATCCCCATTCGGATACGCCAGCCTCAAGCATATCGACTATGTTACGTTCACTCTGGCCAAGAGCTGCAAGCTCCTGCCAGTCATGGCTCTTCACATCACGCTCTTCCAGAAGAGATACCCGCTGTACAAGTATGCGGTGATTGTATGCGTCACCCTCGGCGTATCAATGTTCACACTCTACAATCCCTCAACTGCGAAGAAGGCAGCGAAAAAGAGCGTCAATGTGGATGCCTCTAAGACCCTTGGCCTATTCCTCCTCAGTGTCAACCTCCTCTTCGACGGCCTCACGAACACCGTCCAGGATAATATCTTCACAAAGTTCAAGGGTTTCAGCGGACCTCAGATGATGTGCGCCATGAACATTATGTCCACTGCACTCACAACTAGTTACCTCTTGGTGTCGCCCTATCTCGCTGGCACACCCATCGGTGCCTACATCGGCCTTTCGCCGACAGGCAACGGCGAGCTCCGCGACGCGCTGGCATTTGTAACCACATACCCATCCGTCGGTTGGGATGTTCTTGGCTTCGCAGCGTGCGGTGCAGTCGGGCAGATCTTCATTTACACGACGCTGGCGCACTTCAGCTCGCTTCTCCTTGTGACGGTGACAGTCACCAGGAAAATGTTGACTATGCTGACAAGTGTTTTCTTGTTTGGTCATACAGTGACGGGCATGCAGTGGGTTGGTGTCGGGCTGGTGTTCGGCGGAATTGGCGCCGAGGCCGCGTATGGGCAGATTGAGAAGAAGAAGAAGGCGCAGGCTAAGCTGTTGGCCGAGGGAAAGAAGCAGTAAATGTCAGCAGTCATCGAAATTGTAGTAAAGGCAAATACCACCGCAAAATTACGAGGCTGACGCAGCTGCATTCGTGGCCTGCATAAGCCCCACCTGCCTCTTGCTGTCATATCAGCTCGCTGCAGCCTGCAGACACTCTCAAACCTTTCGGAACAACCTTGTTAAACCGACCTGTGCTTTCTCTTGTTCCTTGAATCCTAACGCTATCTGTTCTAATTGTTTAACAAGTACGAGCAGTGTTCTAGGATTTCGCTAAGCCGAGACTACCATACCCAGTCTGCGCTATGCACTTGATAAATGTTCGCACACGCCTGCGGGAGGAGTTCACCAGCAATGCTCTCCCAGAGTATGCGATACTCTCACACACATGGGAAGAAGAGGAAGTCAGCTACAGTCAATACAGCATGGGTGACTACAGACATATGAAAGGCTACTACAAGATCGACATGACCTGTCGTACGGCTGAGAGGACAGGCGTGCCGTATGCTTGGGTGGACACGTGTTGCATCGACAAGAGCAGCAGTGCAGATCTTTCTGAGGCCATCAACTCGATGTACCAATGGTACGAAGGAGCGAAAGTGTGCTATGCCTATCTTTCAGATTGGGACTCGCGTGGGTCCGGCGATTGGACTGAAACGCTGCCCAGATGTCGCTGGTAAGTACATTGATGATACGCAGGCTCAGATGGAGAATTTAAGCCTCTTTGGCAGATACAACGATCTCTATATTACGGCCTCGGATCATCGGGTTTTGCTGACTTCTTGCAGGTTCACTCGAGGGTGGACTCTGCAAGAGCTGATTGCACCAAAGCATATGATCTTCTTCGATTCAGCTTGGGACACCACAACAATCATAGATAGAGCCCCTACCAAAGCGCGTCTGGTAAGATTGCTGTCTGACATCACGAGAGTTGACGAACTTTTACTTCATAATCATCGGTCTGTCCATGATCAGTTCTACTCCGTCGCCCAAAAGATGTCATGGGCCGCACGCAGAGAGACCACGAGGGTGGAAGACAAGGCTTACTGTCTGCTAGGCCTTCTCAATATCAACATGCCATTGTTATATGGTGAAGGGAAGAGAGCATTCATTCGGCTACAAGAAGAAATCATGCGATCGAAAGCAGATCTAAGCATACTTGCTTGGCAGCTGCCATACGCATTCGAGTCTTCTATTCCTAACCCCGGCCCTCGGGGTGCACATCGCTCGACTATGTTGACTGGAGTGCTGGCGCTCTCTCCTGACGATTTTGAACACGCTACAGATTTCACGAGCGTGGCAAACCGCCAAGTTCAGGAGTTCTCTGCCACGAATGTTGGTATAAAGATCCGCGCCCGACTCTATCTTGATGCTCGTGAACACACGCTCATACTACCATTGTACTGTGCTTTGGATGAGTCAGGCAACATCCTCTCGATACGTTTGCTGCATGTAGGTAACCAACACTATCTGCGGCTTGATCCATTCTCCTTGTACCTACACAAACTCGACACCTTGATTGCAGACCAACCACTTGAGAGATATCTTCTCCCAGACCATTTCTTGGCTTCTGGCTCGCATAAGCGATGGGAATCATTGGAGCAAATTAAAGTCTGGACACGAACCTCCTGTCTTCAAATACTACCCTTCCATCATGAATCACACGTATACGATCCCTGGCCTCTGGAATGGTACGACCGTGCAGAGCAGGCGTTTTTCGTGGACGAGGATCAATCACGAGACATGTGCTGTGTCAAAAAGTTGATTTCTCTTCCACAAGGCCAAAAATGTGCTATCATATTAATTGCCACCGGATGGTCCGATGAGCTTTCGAACCCACAATTCGGCATTGCTCTGACCAATCTACACGAAAGTACCATAAGCAACGTGCAAGACCGGGCTTGCAAATTTCACTATGACAGGAGAGCATTCCTGAACGACTTAAAATACAACGGAGTCCCCCGAGTAATGTCCCTAAACATCACGTTACCCGAGACAAATGAGGTTGCCAACGTAATGGCACATCCCACGCGCCATCCATCAGATAAGCGTAATTACAGAGATTGGGGCTGGTCAGTGACGTTCTCTGTAGCCGTAAATCCATCAGACACAGCTCGTGGTATACGGAACCTCGAATGGATCACCGACGAGGATCGAACACGCGAGTAGTGCGCATTTGAGCAATCGCAAATACGTGGGCAAGATCCACAGTGTGACAAAGTTTTAAGCAACAGCATATCGCTAGAGTGCCCTGCTAGTGCTCGATCGCGAGTGCCATAAATCGAACCTAGACTTTCCCTTCCCATCGAGGAAACAACTCATCTCAGTAATTAGGGAGTCATAACACTCGCTCCGCCGTAGTAATCGCAACGATGTATCACCGTTTTGAGAGTCCCGGTCCACTTCGTGCTCCAGCGTTTTATCCCATCTTCCCCTGTTGTGAACAGCCTCATCACTATACTGAGGAAAGAAATGCGTCGCTGTCCCATCGAGGCTCAATGAGGGCCCACAACATGCTTGGAGACCAACAAAGCCCATTTCTGCCATCCTGGATGAAGCTCCAGCCGCTTTTGAATCCCCTAATGCACTATTTGAGGCGTGAGGGCTGAGCGTCTTGCTCTCTACCACAAATGCTTGGTAGATGGCCATCCATGAGGGACTAGGTTTATAAAGATCTGGGATTACCAGAGATTAATCGAGTTTAGTTATTTAGCCGTGGCCATCTTGTGGGAGTGGAGTACGGCACGATACGTTTTGTATGTGCGTATGAATGGTCGTCTTCGCGATTATGGTGGCGTTGTGGAGGAGCTTTGGGGTTAGAGAGGAGCTTGATGCGTTACGGTGGCCAGATGTCTTCGCCGGCTCAGGACATAAGAAAGTGTTGCTTCTGAATGGTTAAGACGATTTGCAGTGCGTCCGCTTTGTCAAGATGGAGGGTTGTGATGAGTTGATTAGCAGACTATCTGTAACTCATTGCCTAACTATTTCCCCGATCCTGTAAAGATACCTCATAGTCAGCAGGTTATGAAGATCCAAAGGGAAGTAAGACACATCACAAGAGAACCAAGGGGAAGTTGTTGTGACGCCAGTCGAAGGCAGGTGGCATTGCGAAGTATATACAGAGGTCTAAATAAACACCAGAGAAAGAAGTTGTCGACTCAAACCATCAAGACAGGTTTGCTTCTGTCATCTAGCTCAAGGAAACTACGAATGATGAGGGCGAGATGCTTAGCATGAAGCACCCGAGCCGCTAGGGATGTTGGAGCAAGTAGCCTTCTTGCTGCCGCCAGAGACCTTGTTGCCAGACCACTTCCAGTTAGAGCAAGAGCCCTTACCGCAGAGGATGTAGGTGTTAATACCGCCCGAGGCAACGGAACCAGTGACGCCAGAGACCTGGAGGTTGGTGATGGGGACACCGGTGGTGGGCTTGCCGGTGGGGGAGCCGTTCTCGTAATCCTGCTGGATGACGATACCGTACTTGGCGATGTTGGAGAGGGTGATGTCCTTGTAGGTGATGTTGGAGACAGAACCAGTGGCGCCAGAGACAGTCTTGATGCGGACGCCGTTGTCAGAGTTCAGGATCTTGGAGTTCTCGATGACAACGTTCTTGACAGTGTTGTCGGAGCGGCCACCGACAGAGCCGATGGACAGACCGTGACCACCGGAGCAGGTACCGCCGGTGAAGTGGATGTTGGTGCCGGAGTTAATGGCAAGGCAGTCGTCCTGGTTCTTGATGTTGGCGTTGGAGATGGTGATGCCGGTGGAGCTGCCGACGTCGAAAGCGTCAGTGTTATGCCCACCGTTGGTCTTGTCACCAGCGCTGTTGTCGATGGTGATGTGGTCGAGAACAAGGTCAGTGGCTCCGTTAATAGAGAAACCCTGGACAGGGGTGTTCTTGACGTTCAAGTTGGAGATGGTGGACTGCTTCATGGAGTGGGCGTAGAAGAACTTGGGCTTGTCCTTGCCACCGTTGGTACCCTTGCCATCCCACCACTTAGCGCCGTTTCCGTCGATAACGTGGCCGGAAGCACCCTTGACGGTGATCTTGGTACCGGAGACAGAGATGAGAGGACCCTTCCATTCCTTGTAGCCGAAGCTGGTGGTACCCTGGAAGGTGACAGTAGTTCCGTCCTTGAGCTTAGTAAGGTCAAGGGTGGTACCGGCGGGAACGTTGATGTTGTTCAGGACGATGTTGGTGCAAGAGGACTTGCCCTTAGCGGCGGCAGCAGCGTCGGTGAAAGTGCAGCTGGCACGAGCATCCAGGCCCGTAGGAACAGCAGACACAAGCGCACCAGCGCTGAGGAGGAGACCGGCTTTAATAGCAACCATTTTGTTAGTGGTGAATGGAATGAGTGACTGGAGAAACGAAAGAATGAGAAGGACGGAATGCAATGAATGACTGATTGGATAATATTTGGAGGTGTCAACCTGTGGTACTTATAGCAGCCCTCCTCGCCCGCACCAAACCATTAGGGAAGCATCCGGAAACATTACGCCGAGTAAATGAAAATGAAGCTTGTCGCTCTTGGCCAAGCTTGTTCCCACAGCAGATTAAGGGCCGTTGTGGAAATGAGTGGTCCAAGCGAGTGGCGTCAGAAACGACAAGTTTGACAGATAGGGCTGCAGGAGTCAATTCTCCGTGGTCGGAGAAATATTATGTGGATCTTAATTAGCTCTGCAGTGGTATTAACAAAAAGAAGCAGTGCTCTTGAACCACAGAGTCGCGATCAACGACGAAAATGCAAACATGAGCGCCACGCAGCCACACCAACAAGAACTTTGACACAGAGTACAAGCTTTTCTGACGGAAGATCGCGTGCCGTTCATACTCGAAGAGGCAATGTGACCCCTGTCAGTCCAATTTGCGGGAGCGAAGGTGAAACGAAACGATGACCATTCCGTGGGTCTAGACGTGTGGCGTGTGGAGTGGCTCCCAAACACGCGGTGTGGCGCCTGACGAGCGGAACGAGAGCACCCGGGGGCAGGCCAGCCTTCCAATTGATGGAATGTTTGTATGTATGAAGGGCGACAAAGTCAGAAAGGTAGCGCCGGAAGCGAAAGCGGAAGCGACATTGGCGAGTCATGGAAAATCCGACTGGCACCACCGAGCCCACATCTACACCAGAAGCTGCCGGCATGCATCATTCCTCATCTATCGAAGTCTCCATCTGTCTCGCCATCGTGCCGCGGACCGTTCTCACCAGTCGTTACGCCAACACGTTGCGAGATATGGTCCGATACGCCAGCGATTATTCCCGCACACTAATGGCCCATCACTTCACCGCTAAGTTTGTACTCTCTCGAACTTTTCGCGCTCGGAGATTTTGCAGTGTTGACCCATCATCTGACTCGAGGCTCTGCACGAAGAGATCCATTGGCATTCGGGCCAATGGACCCCTTTTGACAGATCTCCCACGAGAGGTGTCTAACTCCTCAGCAACACCATTGCTGTCTGAGCTGCCTGCTCTTTCAGACTTTTTACCCCCGCTTCATGATTTCATGTGTCATTTCGAGCTCCTCCCGATGGCTTGTGAGATACTGAGCTAGCCACTCTACGGTCTAGAAGAGATTGAGGCCCCCTACTCGAACATTTCCAAGGTATAAGTAAGTAATTGAAGGCTCCAGTATCATAGCCGCCCCCTTCTGCCCATCCATGGCGTCTATAGAAGCCGACAATGATCCAATGGCTGAAAGCAGGATGATACCGTCAATATAACCCATCCCAGCGAGCTCGAAGCATAACGCCCTACACTCCTGTTCAAGTCTGCATCGCTAGTCGGCGGACATCAGATCCGCACTTGTGTCCGGGAACGCCCACAACTGCTTGTACTCGACAAGCTTACAGTGAACAGACAAGCACAGTTGGTTTTTCGTGGATCTTTGCTTGCGCTCACAATACGCATCGGCCGGCGATTGCTTTACAATGTCCATGACTATTCCTAGGCGAACATGCCGATCCTCAATTATCCTCACTGAGTCTATAAACGCCGTCGAACCACCGAAACAGTCACAAATGACACCGATTCGCTAAGTCCGAAGCATAGCTGGAACAAGGTCAAGGTCTTCTTTGCACCAGATTTGATAGTGATGCTTCAAGAGCGGACTTGTGAGCTAGGTAACCGCAGTGACGCGCCTGAAACAATAAGGGAGCTCATACTGCTCAACATTCTGCAAACTAAATAGCTCGAAAACAACATTTGTCGAGATGTTACCGTGACCTTGACTTGAGGGTCGAACAACGAATTCTGGGAGTGTAAGCGCTCTCCGAAGTGCACCAGGGCCAGCATAGATGAAACATCTAGTCCTCCTCGGCTGGCGTATTGATATGAAAGCCCAGGCTGATACTACGCCGTGTGACTGCTGATCTTGACAATCATACCGCAAAGTTGAGTTCCTACAGTTATTTAGAATTGTGATCTGGTCGGTCAATCGGTCTCCGCTGGGTGAGGAGAAATTTGCGAGCGGGTGAGGCATGTTGGTGCGTCTTAGGGATACAGTGTGAGTGCCAGTTGGATTCATGCAAGTACAGTACCACCCATACCGTACCAGCGTAAGTCTAGATTTCTCAAGGATATCTGCAATGCCACCCTCTCACTAAAGGACTGGTACACCGGCTGTCAACATGCCCGCAATTTCTACTCTTTGCAGTGCGATGTTTTTGCCGCATTTATAACGCATCCCATGCGAATGATCATCCTTTTCTTGCCTAGTATTGACCGTTAATTTCTCCCTTTCTGTCCTCGTTTGGCACAGCAAGAGCCTTGAACGTATTCATTGTTTCCACCATACCTGCAAAAAATTCAATGCTTGGGCTCGCATCAATCCGGTGTCTATATAGTTTACAGATTGCATGGGGGAGCCAGTCACGATAGTGAGTTTTCTTGATACAATCTTATGCGATCTGCTGTTCTTCGCGAAGGAAGAAAGTCTGCTGACGGGCATATATGTGATTGGCCAGAAGCCAAACCTGCTCGCATTTCAGTAAAGCCACATGTACTGAAAGGCATCCGAGCAATCCATATCTGGTGCTGTCGTTGACTGTCTGAAATCGTGAATACATCATCGGAACAAGCTCTGTAGCTAAATTGTAGTCATCAAGATGCAATTAAGTCATGGTGTCTGGTTGCGGTGATTCAAGCTGTGACACGGCGGGTGATGAAAGAAAGCGCTTGATAGTCACAAAGCGTGTGGCAGCACCATACACCACCAGACTCGGCGCACTGCACGGCCGCAATCATACCACTGTAGCAAGCTCCGAACCTTTCGTTACCTTTATGCAAGGTAGTTGTTGTGAAACGTCATTAGAGACGCGGCTGCACAGAAACGTCGCTCGAAGTAGAAGTTTCGGGCTCTCGTGCTGTCAAAACAACATCGATGACGTACCCCGCACTTAGTGCTGCAAGACCCACCTGAGAGCAGCAGCAACGCGATTTGTCTCGTCACAGCATGCGTATCATCGCCTCAAGACCGACCAACCATCTCAGAGCAATCACCTTCTCAAGAGGATTGGGGACAATGGGAGCTCCAATAAGGCCTCGCAGGTTCGCACCGCTCAACCCGGACAAGAGAAAAGATGGAGATGCGCGACCTGTCCTCAAAGGAATTGTGTTTGATGTTGATGGAACACTCTGCTTGCCACAGAATTACATGTTCGGTGAAATGCGGTATGCGTGCGCACTTCCGTAGTTGCAGTCCGCGCTGACAAGAGTCATAGTTCAGCCCTCGGCATCGACAAAGGTACGGATATCTTGGACCACATATACTCCCTATCGGATGCCGAACAAGAAGAGGCTCAGGGGAAGGTTCGAGATATCGAGCGCACCGCCATGAGGAAGCAAAAGCCACAGGCTGGCCTCGTTAGACTGATGGATTATCTGGATTCACGTGGCTTAAAGAAGGGTATCTGCACGCGAAACTTTGATGCACCTGTTGAACATCTCCTCACCACTTTCCTGCCTTCGTCCCACTTCAGCCCCGTCATCACTCGCGAGTTTCGTCCGCCAAAACCCGATCCTGCTGGTATTCTGCATATCGCGAAGCAATGGATGCACGAAGACGGCGGCGACAGTCTGATTATGGTAGGCGATTCCGTCGACGACATGACTGCAGGCTTCAGATCAGGTGCCGCTACTGTGCTACTTGTAAACGACGTCAACAAGCACCTTGCAGAGCATCAGCACACTGATCTTGTTGTGAAGCAGTTGGATGACCTGATCGAGATTCTGGAGAACGGTTTTGAAGGCAGGGTAGAAGGTGATCAAGAGGATGTCAATGCGAAGGAAGTGGTAGAAGAAGCAACGAAGAAGAACTGAGCACGACTCAACGACGATTGACGCTAACAGAGCTTGAGAAATCAATGTACCCTTGTGTGCCTGTTGACATGCAAGGCACGTCGTAAAGACAAGTGACAGCCGTATCCGAAGCAACACAACATCACAAGTACCCTGTATCATCACTAGCTGCAGGGCCAAGGGCAGTGACAGGAAGCAAGCACAACAGCGTGCGAGCACCATCAAAATTGCTAAGATAGGCTGAATAATTGTCAGCTTTCAGGATTTTGATCAACCCTGAATGTTGCACCTGTAGCGCAAGTGCTCTTATCGTGTACTCACGCTGTACGTGATGATGCAACTGTTGTGGGGAATCCTGGCGCGAGCCGGCGCTTGAGCCTCACAACATCCGAAGCGGCGCCACCAAGCATCACAAGCATCCTCCACAGGCGCCACTCCATCTTATCTATCTCGGCGGTTCATCCGACCGCACATTCCCATCGCATATGGACCGGACCTGTTTGTATTGATCATGGACACAGCTACTTCATCAATCCGGGCAGTGTCTCCGTGTCTCGCCACAATGTGCCTGGTATAGCATCTTCAGGGGCACACCAATCATAAACCGTTATCCGCGACAAAGATGACCCACACGACCACGTCGTACCGCATCGCTTGGACATCGTAGCGAGGTGATCGTCCCTTGCACAGACACCATGAAACAATCGCGTTTCTGGGCACTTGCTTACGCTTTCTTGATTCGGGGAGCTTGTTTATCTTAATTCGAGGCTACCGGGTATGCGCAAGCACTATATCTTCGAGGCATTCGGCGTCCTGCCTTTGCCAGGCATCATCTCAGTCCCTCGTTATGAAATACTCACTCATCGCCGGCCTATTGGCCGTCGCTGGTGCCAACTGCAAGCCAACATCGCACATCGAAAGCGAGATTGTGCATGTTGAGAATCTGCGCTCCATACCTGAAGGATGGATTTCAATTGGTGCACCAGCAGGCCATCGCAAGCTCCCCTTCCGCATTGCTGTTCGTTCGGTATGTCCACAGAGATCGTGTTCCGAAGATCGAGGCCGTCGCACGTGGGCAAGGTCGCACAGGATCTGCAAAGTGCTAACCAAATGCAGGCCGACAGCAATGCGTTGGAGCGGACGCTCATGGAAGTCTCTGACCCTAGTCATGCTCGTTACGGGAAGCACCTCAAGCGTGATGAGCTCAAAGACCTCACCAAGCCCCGTGAGGAGTCTACAAAGGCTGTTCTGAGCTGGCTGGAGGAGTCCGGTGTCAGCTCAAGTGACATCAAGAATGACGGCGAATGGATTACTTTTCACGCAGCTATCGAGAGGGCCGAGTCGATGCTGAGCACCACCTTCAATACCTACCAGAACCAGGTTCGCAGGGACGTGAAGAGGATTCGATCTCTCAGTTACTCTGTGCCGAAGGCAATTCGTGACCACATCGATCTGATCGAGCCAACCACTCGTTTTGGACAGATCAAGGCCGAGCGCAGCAATGTGCTTACGCAAGAGGCAGCGCCCTTCTCCGTTGCTGCGGTAAATTCCACTTGCAACAGCACGATCACTCCAGCCTGTCTCAAGGACTTATACAACTTCACTAACTACAAGATTGACCCCAAGGGCCCCGTGAAACTTGGTGTGAGCGGTTTCCTGGAGCAGCTGGCACGGTTTGCGGACTTGAGCCAATTCGTATCGACATTTGCACCGAACGCTGGAAGCAACTTCTCTGTTGTTGCAGTGAATGGTATATTTCTTGGCCCGCGTCATGTCGACAATGCTGACACTTGCGCTAGGCGGCACAATAAACCAGAACGCCACTGATGACAGTGTCGAAGCCAACCTTGACATTGACTACACTGTCGGTTTGGTAGAACCGACGATTGAGACGACCTTTTACAGCACTGCTGGACGGGGCATTCTTGTCCCTGATCTTGACCAGCCATCCGAAGCCGACAACGCCAATGAGCCTTATCTGGACTTCTTCACGTACATTGCCGATCTTGCTGATGACGAGCTCCCGCAAGTTCTCACAACCTCGTATGGTGAGGATGAACAGAGTGTGCCTTCTACGTATGCTAAGAAGGTATGCGACATTATTGGTCAACTCGGCACTCGTGGTGTGTCTGTTATTTTCAGCAGTGGCGACACTGGTGTCGGATCCGCCTGTCAGACCAACGATGGCAAGAACACAACTCGTTTCTTGCCCATCTTCCCTGCATCCTGTCCTTATGTCACTTCCGTAGGAGGAACCTACAGGGTTGAGCCTGAACGCGCAGTTGGCTTCTCCTCTGGTGGCTTTTCGGATCTTTGGGAGCGCCCCACCTACCAGAACCAGGCCGTTGGCGCATACCTTGAGAAGCTTGGTAGCCAGTGGGAGGGTTTGTATAATCCCAACGGACGTGGTTTCCCGGATGTTGCCGCTCAAGGCCAAGGTTTCCGTGTGGTTAACCAGGGCAGCCTGATCTCAGTTGGAGGCACCAGTGCTTCAGCCCCCGTCTTCGCCTCGGTCATTGCACTCTTGAACAACGCTCGTCTTGCCGCTGGCCAGCCTGTACTTGGCTTCCTGAACCCGTGGATTTACAGCAAGGGCTTCCAGGGTCTTACTGACATCAAGGATGGAGGC
Source organism: Stagonosporopsis vannaccii (assembly GCA_028584115.1). NCBI lineage: Eukaryota > Fungi > Ascomycota > Dothideomycetes > Pleosporales > Didymellaceae > Stagonosporopsis > Stagonosporopsis vannaccii. Next base: position 325,094 of record VWXS01000003.1, read on the forward strand.
TCGACTGGATGTACTGGCAGGTCGATCTACTCCGGCCTTAAAGCACCAAAGGTGCCCTACGCGTCTTGGAATGCGACTGAAGGCTGGGATCCGGTGACCGGTTACGGCACACCTGACGTTGGAAAGCTGCTCGAGCTGTCTCGGGAGCAGTCCTATAGCGTGCCTGAGATGCCCTGAGCTTCCGTCGCTAGCTCGCGTACCAAGAAGAGTAAAACAGTGATTGTAGCATACGAGTTGTATGAAGGTCTATACACAAAGAACAACACTATGCATCTTGTCCTGAATCATCAAAATTGGTATGACTGTGTCTAATGCGAAAGGCGACGAATCCGAAGTTCCCTGGCTTTGACGGACGTAGTTCGTCGCACACTTTATAGAACAATACTCAGCTATGAGACTACATTACATTGCACTGCTTATAAGAGGCGGTTCAGAGATATCTGAGTACCTCTCGACGACAACGGTTGAACAGGTTGATGACGTCGCTTACCCAGATTCTCAGCAATATGAGAGGCGGAGGCGTCCGCCATTTCGTCGCTTCCGCATTCGCGGCAGCCACAACCGCCATTTCCAGAACCTTGTCTAATCCTCAGCCCATCACCACGTACGATCATAACTCTACTCTACGAAGATGCTCAGTCACCACATGCAATTAGCTAACGTCCCGCTGTCTCGCCGTCGGCTGTAACCTACGTATGCATTTCGCCGCCAACTCTGCGAGCTGCCTCATTGAGTTTAACGCTCCTCTCTTATCTGCGACAAGCATTAGCCGTGAAGCTTGAGCCGTCCCTCCCCACCAAGCTCTTCTGGAAGCTCCGCCTCTTTATGAACGCCCTGACTATCGCAATCCCCGCTCCAGCGAATCGCACTTTGATGTGCCTGAAAGCCTCGTGTGACGACCATCCCCGAGCAGATTGATTGGCCATTATGATTGACGCACGAATCGCAAAGAGATATTCCGCCGATATCAAGGGTGTGGAGTACAAGGCTTCGGCAGTGGGCCCGGTTGTGTGTTTGTTGATGGCGGCGGGCCTTGGTGAAGCATTTTCGCGCGAACCCCAGCCTCCAGATGCTGTTGCCCGCGGCACCTGCCGCCAACACGCTTTTTATGTCGCTCAAGGTGCGGAAACCTGGACATCGATAATTCCGAAAGACCGGATTCAAGAGTGCACTGTATGATACGCCAAGCCGTTTGCCCAAGCAAGCACACACAAGCTCAACACCGATGACTTGGTGGCTGGAATCGGTTTGTGGAGTATCAATATGTCCTGCCTAATGCGGTATGAAGCTTGCCATCGATTCGAGCTATCGCGGTCTGTGCAGTACAACCGTCGATAAAATGTCGCATTGCAGTGGTATGCTCCGAGGTGACGTCGAGGCCTGACCCCGGTGCGAATTTGTACTTGAAAGTGAGTGCGTCCGCATTTTAGTTCAGCAGCTTTCAAGTGAAGTCCCGCGAATAGGTACGATGCAGCTCATTGCCTCTCTCTTGGCTATCGGCGGCCTCGCGACCAGCGTTGCTGCCCGCAACCCTGGAAAGTCTGTCGGCAAGAAGTTTGATCTTCCCAGGCCACAGCTTCCTCGTTCGTCGCACCATGTCCAGCACGTCAAGCGCCAGTACACTGTTAATGAGACTACGCCTATCATCACGGCTCCTGCTGCTAAGAGTACGTTACAAGCCATAATTTCGGAGACGCTGCTGACACTGCAACAGAGTTTGCTGTGAATGGAACCGCTGGTGCCATTCCAGACGTTAACTTCGACATCGGTGAGAGCTACGCTGGTCTGCTCCCGATCTCTGACAAGGCGAACGAGACCTCGGAACTTTACTTCTGGTTCTTCCCTTCGGCGAACCCAGACGCTGGCGATGAAGTCACGATCTGGCTGAACGGTGGTCCTGGTTGCTCGTCTCTTGAGGGTTTCCTGCAAGAGAACGGTCCCATTAGCTGGCAGTACGGCAGCGGACCTCGCGCAGTTTACAACCCATGGAACTGGTAAGTCTTCTTATTATGTTACAAATGCACGAATCTGACAAGCTCAGGGCAAACCTGACCAACATGGTTTGGATTGAGCAACCGGTTGGCACCGGTTTCTCGCAGGGCACACCCACAGCCACTAGTCAGGAAGAGTCTGCTGCACAATTCCTCGGCTTTTGGAAGAATTTCATGGAGACTTTTGGCCTCACCGGCAAGAAGGTCTACATCGCAGGCGAATCATACGCTGGACGATATGGTAAGCCCAGTGATCTGCTCCCTCAGGTGCGCTTCTGCTAATGTGCTCGAAGTTCCTTACATTGCCGACGCAATGCTCAACGAAAACAATACCGATTACTACGACGTCAAGGCTGCCATGATCTACGACCCCAGTGTTGCTGAAGACGTCCTGCTTGAGGACATCCCAGCTGTTCCCTTCGTTGATCGCTGGTCTGGTCTCTTCAATTTTAACGAGACGTTTACCAAGGATATCCATGACCGCGCTGACAAGTGCGGATACACCGGATATATGGAAAAGTACCTGACCTTTCCCCCTGTCAGTAAATTCCCCACGCCTTCTCACAACGCCTCCGAGCCCGACTGTGCTATTTGGGGCGACATCTACAATGCCGTTATGTTGACCAACCCCTGCTTTGATGTCTATGCTGTCGCAACCACCTGCCCGCTCCTTTGGGATGTGCTCGGTTTCCCTGGATCGTTTGACTACCTCCCACCGGGCGAGGACACTGTCTACTTCAACCGCACTGCTGTCCAGAAGGCCATCAATGCCCCCATCCAGGAGTGGAATGAGTGTTCCAACGGTGTGCTTGACACCGATACATCACCTCAGTCCAGCTGGGAGGTTATTCCCCGCATTACTGAGAAGCTCGATCGCTTCGTCATTGTCCACGGCGAGCTCGACTATATTCTCTTGTACAACGGCACCCTCATGGCTATCCAGAATATGACTTGGGGTGGTCTGCAGGGCTTTCAGGAAGCACCGAAGGACGAGTTCTTTGTGCCGTATCACGAGGACATCAGTTTGACCAGCCTGAGTGCTAAGGGTGTGATGGGAACTACGCATACTGAGCGCAAGCTCACTTGGGTAAGCCAGGCTTTGTCTGGACACATGGTCCCTCAGTACCAGCCCAGCAGCGCGTACAGGCAGGCCGAGTTCCTTCTCGGTCGCATCCCAAGTTTGACATCTACTGAGCCGTTCACTACGCTCAGGGGCAACTCGACTGCGAAGAGGGATCTTGGTGTCATGCGTAGCTACTAGACACCGATTTAGAGGTAATTGGAACGAAATAATGAAATTAATGTGTGGTGACTGCGCCGTGCGATCATCGTCTGCTTGATATTTCCGTCTAGAAAATTCTGTGACTCGGTGCAATTTTGCTCGTTACCAACGCCCATGCTTTTCCGGTGCTAAATGATGACCGGCTGGTGTTGAGCCTCAGGTACCCCACGATAACCGCCCTTCTCCCGCCGCAACCACTGCGTCTCACCACGATGCTCACCATGACATTGTCTCATACGAATCAATTCTCAAACCCACCCGGAGCCTCCGAAAGCGCAAAATGTCAACCATAGACCTGCCATTGACGCGCGAATCCATCGTCGCCGCGCACGACCTGATCAAACCCCACCTTCACACCACGCCGGTGCTTACCAACACCACCCTATCAAACCTCGCGTCCACTCCACAGTCCCCAAACGCACTGAAAGGGACTCCATGGGAGGGCCAGGAGCCCGCGAAGCCTAAAGTCAGGCTCTTCTTCAAGGCTGAGAACTTCCAGAAGATTGGCGCGTTCAAGGTCAGAGGCGCATTTCATGCGGTGTTAAGGTTGATTGAGGAGAAGGGGATTGAGGAAGTCAGAAGCAAGGGGGTGATCACACACAGCTCTGGTAGGTCTGCTCTGCGTTCTTCTGGCTTGCTATGAGAGGCGTCGCTGTCAGTGGGAATGCGCGTTTAGCCTTCCGTCTCAACACCATGCCGCTCGCGCAAGGCTGTTACCGGGAGTTCCACCGCAACGCTAACTCCGTTTCTCCAGGCAATCATGCACAAGCTCTTGCTCTTGCTGCCCGCACCTTCTCGATTCCCGCCCACATCATCATGCCCTCTATCTCTACATCCAGCAAGATCTCCGGAACCCGCGCGCAAGGTGCCGTCCTGCACTTCTCCGGCTCAACGGCCGCCGAGCGCGAAGCTGTCGTCGCAGAAGTCATGAAAGACACCGGTGCGACCTTGATACCACCATACGACCACCCACACATCATGCTGGGCCAGGGGACTATGGCCTTGGAGGTGGAACAAGAGGTCGCGAGGCTGCTGGAGGAAAAGCCCGAGCTCAGCGTCCACTTCAAGGACGGCAAACAAACCACAGCGAAGGGTCTGGACGCCTACATTGCGCCCTGCGGCGGTGGCGGTATGCTCTCGGGCCAGGCCATCTACTTCCACAACACACCTACGCGCGTCTTTGGTGCAGAGCCCGAGTTCGAGGGCGCAGACGATGCCCGCCGTGGCATCGCCGCCGGCGAGCGCGTCACCTCTGTCAAGTCGCTGACGATCGCTGACGGCCTGCGCACGAACCTCGGCCCCCATACCTGGAAGATCATTTCGAATCAGGATTATGTGGCTGGCTTGTACGCCGTGACGGAGCAGAACATCAAGGATGCGCTGCGCCTCGTGCTGGAGCGCATGAAGTGCTTTGTGGAGCCCAGCGCGGTAGTTGGTCTGGCGACTGTGCTGTACAACGAGGACTTCAGGAAGATGGTGGAGAGGGAGGCCGGCGAGGAGGGCTGGGATATTGGATTGGTCTTCAGTGGCGGTAATACGACTATTGAGGCTATCGTGAAGATGTTTGGTGATGTGGAAGAGGAGAAGAAGGAGCGGGAGGAGGGCGTCGTAGGCATCGATGGGAAGAAGGTCGCTGAGAACGTTGCGGGGTGAGGGATTATGCGTTGTATGCAGGGAAACGAGTGCAAGTATAGAAGACAATGGAGTGTCCTAGAATTTTATGTTTGGGGCTGTGAGAGTTTACGCGCAACGCTCACAGGTAGTGTTTACGATCGTGGATGAAGAGGCCTATGAATGTGTTTAGTTCTGCAAAACTTGGGAGGATCACCATGTCTGAAGCTGCGCTATGTTCTCCGCAATGCTTATACATTGTGGCTACAATCTGTGCTGAGTGACAACCAAAACTCATCTGCGGTGGCTAAACTATAAGCGAAGTAGCTGTTAATGTGCTGAGCTTTACGATATGTGGGAGCGCGGGTAGTGGTGTACAGTAGCCTGTCGAACGACATACAATGCTTATGCATGGTAAGTAGATTTGAGGGCGAGGAATCTATGAATGTAGGAGGATCCGTGACGCGTTGGTGGTTCCTGGTATATGGAGCTGTGTCGGAGTAGGTGAGATGTTGTTATGTTGATGTGGTCCTTCATCTTGAGCTTGCTAAGTGAAAGCGAGTCGAAATTTGCTATTATAGAGAGACTAGAGTCATGAGGCCCCCTGCCGGCGGGTGGTATCCTTAATTGTGGCCTAGCTTTTAGTCTGAGCCAGGGGGCTGCGACGCAGCGAGAGCAAGAAGCAACTTGATCGCCGACCACACTTGCAAGCAGTGCCAGTATTTACACAACCAAAAAACAAGATGGCTGTAGGTAGCGCCTTTCGAGCCGCAGAATGTATGCGCAGTGCTTGTTGCGGCGCAGACCGTGGCTGGAGAGCATGGGCTTTGCAAGATTTGCCCACACCTTTCCTGCTCCATAACAAGCCACCCCGCCACATCATCAATCGGGCAGGAAAACGCAAGGCATCGGAATCTTCAATGCCCTTGGACCACCAGGGACTCTAATCCAGACAAAAGAGATAGGCACTTTCATTCAAACACAAGAGGAAGGGACTCTCATTCGATTGAAAGAGGCGGGCTTACTGTTGCGGCAGCAACAAGCATGTTTTGGTTCTGGCATCGATAAAGAAGGCAGCGAGACGCTACAAATAGTGTGAACAAGCGATACTGTGATTCGCGCTTGTCATAATCAAGATCGCGACAAAATAGACATTCTCTCGGAAGGACGTGTGATGGAACTTTTGCGACCGGATCGACAACTTTGGGATGAAGACTGAGGCGAAGCATACAATCAGCCAGAAGGAAGTGAGAAGGACATCTGACAGAGTGGTGTTACGATTATATCTGTGACGGTAGTCAGTGCATGTCCAAAGTCGAAGCACCACTGCGAAGGAAGGGTCAAAGGTTAGCTGCACTTAGGCAAGATCAAATCAAAAACTGGAAACCTCTGTTATTGTCAGACTACGACTATGCTTGCTGGGCTAGCTGCAAGCTGTAAAATGTGGTTGTTAGTATCGTCAGTAAAGCGAGAACGATGGAGCGTCTACAAAACTTTTCGACTTGCGTGAGCACTGAATCGTTCTGCTGATGTTCCGAGCCGCCAGATGCAGAGCTATGAAGAAATTCAAGCTTGCGAGCTGGTGAAGGAGTTGTGGTGTTAGGTGGAAGGAAGGCACTGTTCGCGAAGACGTCGTTTGTGTGGTCCAAGCGTTTGGCACGTTGCCGTTGCCGTAGCCCCACAAGGAACGGACGCCGCTAAGATCATCTCACCTGGAGCAAGTCCAACACTGCCATCTCCAATGAGCGATCGGACTAAGGCATTGAGGATGCCATGACCAAAAGGCCCCACGACAGTATAGCAGCCTCGCCGTATGCACCGCCTTCTGGTCGGCAGGCTTCTCACGATGCCGATGGCGACGGGAGTCACGAGGATGGGGAAGGGTCGTCGCTGAAGAAGCCGCGATCTTTCATGGCGACCTTGGTATGCCTTGTACCCATCATTTGAACAAATGAATTGCTGATCATCACAGGCTTGCGATATCTGCCGATCCAGGAAGACCCGATGTGACGAAGACAGGCCAAAATGTGGTTACTGTCGCGCCATGAATCTGGAATGTACTTATCAGACACCTCGCACCACCAAGAAAGACCAGTCGATGACCGTGGCTATAAATGCCATTCGAAGACTCGAGGCTAAGATTGAAGACTTAACGGCGGTAGTAAATGCTTCGAAGAGCGCCCCATCAGCACCAACGCCAACTCCTGTACAGGCCGTGGATCATCGCTCACCCATTTCGACTTTTTCACAGCCAAGTCCAAGGAATGATGCACAGGGACCACTTGTGCCACGTCATGATAGATTGAGCGTCAACGAACCAGCTATGTCGCCACAAACTGCGCCGACCCCTGGGAAAAGCCCTTACACAGTGCCTGAGACACAGGCTAAGGTGCCGCTGTCATTCAGTCAGCACCGAGTTGCTATATGGCCCGCGATCAGACAAGTCTTACCCACAGACTTTATTGCGGCATGCACAGAGGTGTCTCCGGACTACGTTGCTGAGATCGAGAGCCATCGCGCGCCATTATCAATACACATCAATCGACCAATTGGCACCCATGAAGCCTCGTGGCTCATGGACTTGCCGCAGTCTGTTGTAAAGGGGATTGCAGATTCATACTTTGCTGTTTTCCATCGAACCTCACCTGTCCTTGATAAATTTCACTTCTATTCGAGCACACTTGGCGCTGCTGTTGAGACTGACTTCGGGACTGACATCGAGTCGTGTCTTGTGCTGACCGTTCTCGCCCTGGGTTGCCTCGCAGTGAAGGCACATGAGGAAGGCGATTTTGCTCTACCGTCGCGCTTTGGCGCCAACGAGGGTGGATTCGTTCGTCCAGAGTGGTACGAGCTCATTGTGGATGATCAGCCAGGGCTAAAGTTCTTCAACGAAGCTCGAAAGCGGTTTGGCTTCCTCATGACTCAAAACGGTCTTCAGGCAGGACAGTACTACATGCTGTCTACGCTGTACTACGCACAGACTTTACGACCAATGGATTCGTGGACGACTGTAAACAGAGCAGCGTTATGTTGCACAAGTATCTTGACACGCTCAGAAGCTATCAACTTTGATGAATGGGAGGGGGACATGTTTTCAAGACTGTTTTGGAATACATTGATGTACGAGACTGTCATCACGCAAGAGCTGGATACCTTACCGCACAGTGGCCTTCTTGAATTCGAGCCTGACATACCCTTACCAAAATTCACGCCATGTCCGCGACCGAAGACATCCATCGCCGGGTTGATCACAGACGAAGACGAGTCTTTCTTCAACTTCCACTTCCTCGCTCAGGCAGCACATAGGATCATTCTTACGCGAGTGAAGCAGAATATCTACTACTATGCTGCGAGAGAAGCCTTTCCAGGTGCTGGTATCACAGCGGAGATGCACCATCAACTCGAGCAATGGCGCGCAAATTTGCCGCCAACTTTACAATTTGCAGACAGCGAAAGCGCGGACGATTCGCCCAGTCCTGCGCATGTCGTTGCGAAGGCCATGCTGCGAAGTCGCTATCTTGTCGCGAAGTTCCATATTGGTCGACCATTCCTTTACAAAGCGTTACACGCGCCTGAGTTTACCAACGATGCAGAGTATCGAGAAGTCCGAGAGGGCCTTCGAGGCGGCATGTTCTGGCCGACCACCATGGGTCTCTGCACGCAGATGCTGTCAGCGTTGCCAATCAAGTTCGGTTGGTGCTGTCAATGTTTCGGGCAGGTGCTGCTGTTTCACGCCGTTGCGCGATCGTCAGATGCAAAGCTGAGAGAGACATTACCAGACGGCTGGCAAGAATGGGTGCAAATCATGATGGTGCTTATTGAGAAGTGCGCCAGGGAGAGCCCGGGTATTGCAAAGGATTTCGAGTTGCTCAGCTTATTGTAGAGATCGCTCGGTGAGCGAAGATCCAGCACCGCCACCAGCAATTCAACAATTTACATGCCCTTGGATTCGATCTAACCTCCTCCCGCACTGGAACTGTGGGGGATTTGCTTGCCCGAGAAAGAATTACGCGAGAGGCTCGAGTCGTATTCTAACCCTTGTTGTGTCTAGTGGCTGATGAGGTGTTGCAAATACCACTGTGGCTGCCCGTATGCAGCGCCGTTGTCGCAGAGGCATGGGATTGCATACACAAGGAAAGCAGCGCGTTCTTACTACGTGCCTGCTACGTGCCTGCTGTGTGCCTGCTGCGTTTTTGCTTGACACAGGTCTCTCTCACAGCGTGTTGCAGTGCGACACGGTAAGTTTCTTGGATGCGACGAAGCAGGTGTTTCATGTGTTGCTCGCGGAGGATTACGCGTCGATCGAATGGGCCCGTGGTAAATTTAGCCCTATACGAACGCTGACGGACTAAGCGGAGGCACTCTGACAGCGCCGAAATGCTCGAGTCTGTCACGGCCTCAATACTGCAACGTATGTATGCGGACTCTCAGCAGTCATTAGGCGTCACAGCAACGGTGCAGCATTGCAGATTGACCTCTCTGTAGTGCTCGACGTCCAAGCCAAGAGCAGCCCCATCGCGGCGGTCGGGCGGCACTTAGCGGCGTTAAAACGGCCGCTTTCCCGTTTGACGCGTATCGTCATCATAACTGCAGCACATCCCTGTCGCTCTAGAGTGCGAGGAAACGTCCAGGAGGGTGGCTTTAGACACATGTTGCGCTTGTTGCACCCCAGTCGCCCGTCGCTCTTTCGCCTTCTCTTCGCTGTACACATATCGGCACCTCCCTCCCTCGCCAGCCCCTCCGTTATATGCTTGCTGGTGTTGGGTGTTTGTTGACGACGCGCACGCTGATGCAAGCCCGGCCGCACTTTTCCCACCTCCGACGGTAGCGAATCACAGTGCCACGAGACGCCTTCGAGGCCGCCTTGTCATTCTTCCAGCCCCGCGCAGAACCACGGTATGGGCGACTACCCGTACCATGCGCTGGCGAACATAGGGCCTCAGGGGCGCTGGCGGCGGCCGCTGCTGATCGCGATACCCATCGTGCTGCTGTTCATGGTCTACAGCTCAAGCCTCAGCTATACGCCAAACAGCGACACCAGATCCCAATTAGAGTGAGCAGCTCTCACTACGGCTCAACACGCAGACGCTAATACTGCTTCCCGCCAGCTTCCCAACAGCGCAGAATGCATCCCTCGTTGAAGAGGACCTTTCCATGTCCGCCATCATCAAATCCCTCTACCGCCCTATTCTACACCCGGTCGACGCCGCAAACTTCACCGACGAGGACGGCGAGATATACCACCTGCATGGAACGCCCAAGTTCACACAGAAGCTGGGGAAGAAGGTGCTCATCTTGGACATTGACAGCAGGCCGCTCACCGGTGAGGGCCAGCTGATGAACAAGGAGCTGAAGTGGAAGGGTATGCGCCCGCTCTCGGCCGGCATGCTCAGCCATTACATGTTTGGTAGGCAGAACTGTTATTGGAGCATTGTGCTCGCGCTGACAAAAGACAGCAAACATCCATGGATATGACTACAAGTTCATCCGCGCACCCGACTACGCCGACCGCTGGGGCACCTGGGTCAAAGTGCCTCTGATGAAGGAGGCTCTCAAGACACACGACTACATCGTCTTTATGGATTCAGATGTCATGTTTCACTACCCGCATCTTCCGCTCGAATGGCTACTCAACTACTGGAACATGACCGACGACACTCTCGCCATGATGTCCATCGATCCGAACGAGCCGCAGAACTACGATGCCAAGGGCAATCGCTATCTCAATACCGGTTTCGTTATCGCCCGCCAGAGCAAACGCACACAGGAAATGTACAAAGCGTGGGCTGAATGTCCGTCTGAGACGAAGTACAAGGGCTGCGCGAGGTGGAAGCAGGATTGGGCGCACGAGCAGGCTGCTTTTGGTAACTACCTGCGCTACGACTACGACCGACCGGACGACATCCGCGTTCTTCCTTGCGTTGAGGCGAATGGCGCGCCGGAGGCCGAGGGTCGCGGTGGATGCAAGGGCATCTTTGTCAGACACTTCTGGGTCGACAAGAACCTCGTGGCTAAAAACCTAGCCGAGTCCGTCATGCAGTCCTTTTTACCCAGGCTGCACCAGCTATACATGTCCACGGCGAGCGAGCACATTGTCGACGCTAAGGGCTTCAAGCTGGAAGGCGCGGAGCTGATTGAGTTGTCGGACGATGAGAAAGAAGCTAAGAAGAAAGAGGGCACGAAGAACCAGAAGGACGAAGGCTTCTAGAAGAGCTTATACTGAAGCACGCATATACGCTCGAAATGTGCAGGATCCACTCCAAGAAGCTCGCCAAAAGCCATCACACAAAGACGAAGGATCTCAACATCTCAGACCCCTGGCGATCCACCCATACAACATCTCACCCATATACCCCGGCGCCTCCAGCCCATCGAACTCTCTTTACCATACATTTTCTATCGACATCGAGCAAAGAGCTCAATGTGGCAACGGCCGTTCTCACACCCTAGATCACGACACCGTCAATCGATAGTGACATCTACGATTTCCGTCCATATTGTTGTATATCATAGAAAGATCCAATGTGGGTCCAAGGCGTATTACGGCAGCAATTCGATATTTTTATTGCATACTGGCATGGCATAGACCCCCCGACGAATAAATAGACACGGGGCAGCAAGACATTTTGATTTCCCTGGTACATAGTTGAAGCGCTGTAAGCGTTTACGCGTGGCATGGCATTGATACATTGCGCATTATAAATTTATATTGTCCACACTTTCAAAGCACTGTATGTTTTTCGAGATCTTGGGGTTTCATCATCTATTGCAGCACCGTACTCTACGCGGGGGCTCTAGTTTCTACCTTTACTCGCGTCCAGCCCAGGCTTCTACAATACCTCCGCTAGGTTCCTCACCTCAATCCATACATCCAGACTCGATCTCGGAAGAGCGATGATGTATCCTAGCACACGGTTTGCAACCGCTCCTCCCTTCGAGCTCAAGCTAGTTCAACTGGCTTTTCCTCAAGCGCCCGAACTAGCCTCATCGTTCGCTCCAGCTTGGCCTTATGCGACTCCAAGTACCTACCGTGTGAAGGGGTCTTTTTACCCCGTGCTACGGCAGTTCCAGCAGGCGGCTTCTGGGCTGAAGCTGCGTCGTTCTTGGGAGCTCCCGCTTCCCTGAAAGTTGCATTATCCGGCTTCGTCTCGTCCTGGTGACCGACACCAGAATCCTTGCGCTTGGCAATAGCCTTCTCGACAGCCGACTTCGGCATCTGCGTCTCATCGACGAGCTGTAACATCAAAAGTGCATGCTTGACGCGAGGCCGGAAGACTTTCCCCTCGCTCAGGCCAGTCTCTGCTTTGACAACAAAGACATTGCTCGAGTAATCTAAACTCGTGGTTGGTCCAAGCCAGAACGCAATTGGAGAACGTACAAGCTTCGACTGCAAGTCCGACTAGCTCGCTGTCCCCCGTGCTGATCAAGATTTCGAGGTCTCCGCAAACGAGATTGTCGAGGTGCAAGTCATGGTCAATCGTCTCGGGCGAGGCGAGATAGTGTTGTAGGATCGAGATTTGCAGATGATTGGGTAAAAGTGTCCACGACATACTGATAGGGGCGGTAGCAGTGGTGTCGAGAAAAGACGAAAGGGCAGTGGAGGGTGAAGGACGATATGGGAAGAGGGCGGTCTGGGGGTTTATATTTCGTGAGCTCGTATTGGGAGTTTTGGGAACTCTGGACGAGCTGTCTTTCACCTCGTCTACTCGTGTACTTCACTGTCCAGCTGGGTCGTTCTCGAGCACTATTTGCCCATGCTGAAATGGGTGAAGGAGGGTCCCATCTCAACGTCTTTGCCCACATGCGAATGGCAGCACAGGAAGATCGACCCATGTTCATGCTTGCGATTGCAAGCACCATGTCTAGTTGCCTCAACAATAGCTGGTGTGCATGTTGGGCTCATGTCAATCCTGACAGTGTTATTTTCTCCTTGATCGAACCCGATATTTCTCACATAGTAAAATGTGTGCTGCCAGTGTGGTGCAGCATCTTGAACATAGCAAGTAACAAGAATTCTTGGTTTCATTACTTTCCGTTCACCTCCCCAAGCAGTATCTTTCGTTCATCTTGTAACCTTCACTGTCGCAGAGAGAGTGATACAATCGAGCAATAGACTCTAATACTTTATCATCAACGAACCAGATGTTAATAATGCTAAGTTCATGGCTTAGTATTTGCTGCCAAGGGCATCGAAAACGAGCTCAAAAGGCGATACACTTACTGCTTTTATAAGAAGGACCTGAAAGGCTGGATGAGTCTCTATCATCCACTGCGAAGGGCACATAGTGTGTCGGGCCTGGCTAAGCTATTAGCATTGGTACTAGTTTGGAAGCCAACTTGATAGAATTCGATATTACACACTATTCGCATAGCAACGATATCCCAATGGATCTCTACTGCTCAGAAGCTGGTTGAGGATTTGTTACAGCTCAGGGTCCATCGTGAACATGAGCTGAAGGGCGTAGAGTGGAAGATTCAGACGCCCTCAAGGAGGTAAACAAAAAGCTGTAAGTCGACATGGTTCAGAGTAAGCGACAGAATGAGCAAGTATAGCACCCGCGGTGGTGGTGATGGATTGGGCTTGCTCTTGCTGCAATACACATGAAGAAGGAACACAGAGTAAGTGGTATCTTGAAGTGACGTCCGCATTTTGTCCCAGCAAGCAGCTAATACCATAGTATTCATACAGCCTCGTCTTGATGTTGGGGCTATTAGCGCGCTTTTGGCAACGTGTAGCCACCCATATCATCGAAGAATTTCCCGCCCCTTGCCATCACGTCTGCAATATCTTCACCGAGCCACTGCTTCGTCAGAGCCGTCCTAGCTGTCTCGATCTCCTTTACAAAGCTTCCTGCGACCTGTTACAATCATGTCAGCAATGGCCTCGGAAAGCCTGCATTTGGAGGTCACCTACCATCACACTGTGACCCTTCCTCGAGGGATCCGTGCTCGCAGCCACGACAGCATCAGCAACGCCTTCGACAGTGTTTTCAGGCAGTCCTCTCTCTTTCCACTTCCCAGAGTAGCCGGCAGTGATATAAGTAGGTGTGAAGAACGGCGCAATCACGTTGACACGCACACCAAGCTCATTCGCCTTTCGCTGCGACGCTCGAGCCAAGCCAACGACACCATGCTTGGACGAAATGTACGACACTACACCAGTGCCGCCAAAATACCCAGAAGTAGAAGCAACCAGGATTACCGAACCTCGTGCCCCATCACTATCCGGTGCATTCGACTGCATCGTGTGCATTGCCAATCTGAGTGCTAATTAAGGTCAGCCTTTCCAGCTCGTTCAGCGAGGGGAGATGTGTACTGTTCATTGAGCCCTTCAGGTTAACGTCGACGATCTTATACGCTTCTGTTGGCTCTAAAAGCTCCCCATTCTCATCTTCTTCGAAGTCAAAGAAGCCTTTACTTTCCATTAGGCCGGCATTCGCGATCACGATATCGACCTGTCCGAACTTCTCCTTCGAAGCTCGAAACAAGTTACGCATCATGTCCCACCTCGTGATATCAGTCTCACAGAACAATGCCCGGCATGGGTCTGACAGAGAAGCAATCAGAGCCTCCGCAGCGCCTTGAGCAAAGGGCAGATCGGCTATGACAACATTGCAACCGTGGGCGTGGAAGGCACGTATGGTCTGAGCACCGATACCTCCTGCACCACCGGTGACTATGACGGTCTTGGGACGTCCAGATGGGAGATGGAAGGCAGACATTTTGGGGATAGGATCTGTCTGGGAGAAAACGTACAGGGACATGCGATGGTTATGAGCTCTACTCGGGCATCGACGTCTCAGCCTATGCTACACGAGCTCGCTTCAATGGATCAAGTAGCACCCGCATGACGACTCCCGAGATGATGTGTTTAGGATGGATCGGGGAGACTTGTGCGTCCCCGAAGCGTGGGGGAGCCTACCCCGCATTGCGCTAGCATACACGGTGGATGCAGTCGCTTTGTACGACCCACTGTGCTGCTCATCACCAAATATCGATATGACAAAGATGTATTTATTAACTTATGCACATGCCACAAGCAACGAAAACACAGTACAGCGGGATTGGCCATGGAGGATATTCCAACCCTCCGCGATCCAACCGATGACGAGGCTCTCGCTTTGTTCCAAGCGGTGGAGAGCTTGTTTCCATCGAAGACGTTAGGATATGATAGGTGGTACATTCTCACTGTATGTATCCATGCATCACACTTCGATCAATCTTGTGTACTAATGTATCAGCTTGCGGCCATGGTCGGCGGTGGGCAGCCCGGTTTCGCGCCTCTCCTCTACAAAGAGCTCATCAAGCGTCCCGAGCATCAGAGTTCAGCACAACGACAAGCTTTGATGCGAAGAATCAGAGAGACTCTGTTCAAGCTCATTGTCATAATTGGAGTGTGCAAACCTTTGGAGGCCATCTTTGATATCGATGCAATTACAAGGCCTGAAGACAAGGACTATTCGTTCTCAAGGTTTGCAGGACTTCATGTAACTACTATTACGCAACTGACCCCATCAGAGAAGGATGGCAGTGCGACGAGGCGAATGCTAAGCGCGGGTTTGAGTGGCAGAATCGCCTGTACCAGCAAGACCAAGGCGCCATTGATAACGTGCTGGCATCGCAACGAGACTTTGGTGAGAATCCACAGCGGCCTTGGCCTCCTCCAAATATTGACTCGGCGCCTAGACTGGACGAGCAAGCAGATTACCTACGGGCTGTACCTTTCTGATCACAGTATTTTGAACGATGTTGAGACAGAGATAACAGTTCTCTCGGGGATCATGATCCAGAATCTGCCTAGGGAGACTGGTTGGCACCTGAGAGGAACTAGAAGGATTGGAGTAAGCACTGAAGACACGGAGACACTCCAACAATGCGTGAGTACAACATCGACCTGATCCAACACATTCAAGCTGACCACTACTCAGATCGAACTCGTAGCGAGCTTCTGTGGACTGCGGCTGCACAGAGTTCCAAGAGTCGCTGATATCGAACATGAGGTCTAGGCGTATCAAAGTTGGTGTCTACATATCGTTCGTGTCGTATTTGACTCTATTCTTTCTTTGAGCGTCCTATAGATCAATCTGTACGAAAGCATTTTCCTTTCACTAGGCTCTTGCTTCGAGACGAGCATCCAACCATGATCTAGCCGAGAACCAAGGAGCCAAGATGTTCGGCAGCTTATACCATGTTGAGCACTCCAAACTCAGCTAACGTGGTTGGACTGCACCTGAGTTAGGCCGCACCAGTAGCTAGCGTGGTGCCCGCATCGGGGACATGAGTTTCTCTCCGCAACTGTCTCCCCAGATCACTCATCCGAGCGAGGTCGAGACAACCGTGCCGAAATCACGTGATGCGGGGAAGCTGGCCCACAGGAGACAACTTTGCACGGCAGCAGCCTATGAGGCATTCTCTCGAGACGAGCTTGCGGCTAACCCCAGGTTTCGGGCCAAGCATGCATCATAGCGCTGCACGCTATAGCACCGCAAAACGTGGGGAAGCATGCACATATATCAATGATCGACACTGTCGCCTCTCCAGTCTGTATCCCACGGCTCTCATCAAGTTAGAGCATCATAAGTCTCCCATATCCTTCGATAAACCACATCGATACCATGGCGCCTCAAGCCGAGCACCCAGACCGCGACTTCTGGAAGACTGAAGTTGAGAGGATCGGCAATGTCACCACTACAGATGAGAAGCAGGATGCGGCTCACACTTCGATTGAGGCGGCAGAGGAGGGCAACGTCAAGATTGCTGCCACGGCTTTTGAGGAGAAGACTGAAGCAGAGAAGAAGCTCGTGCGCAAGATCGATATGTATCTGATGCCCACGATTTGGATCTTGTACTGCTTCTCGTACATGGTTAGTATCAAACTCCTCAAGTGATGACTTCTTATTCATCGCTTCTGTAGGACCGCACTGCAATCGGTAACGCAAAGGTGGCCGGCATGGATGTTGACCTCAACCTCACCTCTGACGAGTACTTCCTCGCGATTGTCATCTTCCAAGTTGGTTATGTCTTCTTCGAAGTTCCCTCCAAGTAAGTCATCCTTCTCTTGCACAAGTTCCAATCTAAATCTTCCTAGTATGGTGCTCTCTCGTGTTCGCCCGTCGATTTGGATCCCAACTCTCATGGTCTTCTGGGGCTCTGTCTCCGCTTTGATGGCTCTGGTCAAGACGCCAGCTCAGCTCATTGGCGTACGATTCCTTCTCGGTGTCACTGAAGCCGGCTTCAGTCCTGCCGTCCTCTTCATCATCTCGACCTGGTACAGACGCCATGAGCAGTCGAAACGTTTCATGTGTTTCCTGTCTGCGGGTATCCTCAGTGGTGCATTTGGTGGCATTATCGCTGGTGCTATTGTCGACAGTCTGGACGGCTCCCACGGGATCGCTGGATGGCAATGGTACGTTATCCCCTTTTTCGATTTTGAAGAAAGATGCATTTACTTAGGCACCGCAGGCTCTTCATCGTCCAGGGTGTCGCCACTGTCGCTTGCGCCATCCCAGCCCCCTTCGTCCTTCTCGACTATCCTTCCAACGCTCGCCAGCTTACCCCCGAGGAGCGCGAGATTGCTATGGCTCGCCTCTCAGCCGACTTCGGCAGCCACGACAAGGAGGCGCATATCTCCCACGGCAAAGCCTTCATGAACGCCGTCAAGAACTGGCGTCTCTGGCTCCTATGCGCTGGTTACATGACCATCATCGGCTGCTACAGTCTGAGCTATTTCAATCCCTCGCTCGTCCGCGGACTGGGCTACACCGGTTCGATGGCACAGTACAGTATGTCTCATCCCCTCTCCAACAGACCCCAGACTAACACCTGTCAGTGACCGTCCCTCTCTACGTCGCTGCCTTCGCCATCGCAGTCCCCGTCGCCATCATCGCCGACAAAATCAACGCCTTCCGCCCGATCCTATGCGCCGGCGCGCTCGTCCTGGGCGCCCTCTTCTGCGCCCTCTCCGCCGGCATCTACGCCTACATCCCGCGCTACGTCTTCCTCGTTTTCATCAACAGCATGATCTGGACCGCGAACCCTCTCGCGCTCTCCTACGCCTCGGTATCCATGGGCCCACTGGACCCGGAAACGCGTGCCATTTCTCTTGCCTTCGTCAATGCCCTCGGTAACCTCGCGCAGGTCTATGGCGCGTATTTGTTCCCCACTGAGGATGCACCCAAGTACATCAAGGGCTTTGGGGCGTATGCGGGGTTGTTGTCGTTGGGTGCGGGAATTTATGTTGCGGCGTTCTTCTTGTTTAGGAAGAGTCCGTTTACGTCCAAGACGACGATTCGGTAAATCTATTGGGGAAGGGGGGTAGGCTTGGGTCTTGGATGGAAGAAGCGTCAAGGTGTCTGTTAAAGATTGGTTCTCGGATGGTGCTAGTGTGGACCATCTTTGAAAATCCGTCGAGTTTGGTGCATAGTAGTAACTCTTGCATAGAATATATTTCGCAACATCAGCCGGCTTTGCAAGGTTTCTTTCAAATCTACCAATACTTGATTTCCATCGACCAACGGGCTCACATCATCGAG
Organism: Stagonosporopsis vannaccii; assembly: GCA_028584115.1. Taxonomy (NCBI): domain Eukaryota; kingdom Fungi; phylum Ascomycota; class Dothideomycetes; order Pleosporales; family Didymellaceae; genus Stagonosporopsis; species Stagonosporopsis vannaccii. The sequence continues at coordinate 343,510 of VWXS01000003.1, forward strand.
TGTGCTGACCTATTTGGCATGTGTCAGTCCTCGAAAGACAATGGATCCGGCTGAGAATATGGTGTCATAAGAACTGGTACCACATCGAGAATCGAGCAGTTTAGCACATTGAATGCGTGTGACACATTGATACTTCTTCTCAACAGCCCTTCCGCCGACACTGCGATCTACCAATACAACCGTGAGCATACACATCTCCCGCGACTTCGACCAAAGTCGGGACTATCCTAATCAAAGCCATCCAACGCCATGCTAAAATCGAATGATGGAGCCATTCCATGATCCGTCCATGCGATCCTGTACATGCCATACAGTCCCGCAAGCAGCCGCTCGCTAACCAAGAATAAACGCCAATACACCATAAGATATACATCGCAGGTTGGTCCAGATTTTAAAAGTCTGTTCCTGCATCCCTAACAGAGTTGTCGATGCATATGGCCTGGACATCCTATGCCGCAGACCCTTGCATCTTACCCAGGAAGCCATCGAGGTCGAACTCGTCTTCGTATTGCTTTTCATCCCAGAGTTCGCCGATATCGTCAAGGAAGCCTTTCTGTCCTTTTTGACGCAGCTCACCAGTGGCATCGACAGCATCGTTTTCGTCGATGCCGTTGTCGTCCTTCGAGTTGGATGGAGGTGGCGGAAGTGCAGCTGGATCTGCACTATCCGCCGAAACATTAAAGAGATCAAGAATTTGGTCCGTCTGCATGGACCCAAGACCAGCGTTCTGCTGGTTAACAACTGTACTCGCGACGTCGATCTTGAAACGTTGAAGGCTGTCGTGCGTTAGTAGCTAAAATGTGCCAAGGGAGAGGGGTGGGCATACTTGAGAATCTTCTCTTCGAGCGTCCCGCGCGTAACAATGCGGTACACGTTGACAACCTTCTTTTGTCCAATACGATGAGCGCGATCCATGGCCTGAATATCTTTCTGTGGATTCCAGTCGTGCTCGACAAAGATGACTGTGTCGGCGCCAGTCAAATTGAGGCCAAGTCCACCAACACTTGTAGTCAGGAGTAGAGCATCGTAGGACGGATCCGAGTTGAACTTGTTTACGATGTCTTGACGCTTCTCGGCCTGTACGGTTCCATCGAGCCTCATAAACTGTACACTGGGAAGTAGCTTCTTGAATACAGTCGACTCGACCATATCAAGCATCTCCTTCATCTGACAGAAGATCAAAGCGCGATGTTGAGAGACGGCTTCAGGCAGATCCCCATTCACAGCTGTCGACCTATCGCCAGCAACGTCTGCAGCGCCAATACCACAGTCCACAAGTAGGTCCTTGAGTGCGCTGAGCTTGGGAGCGTGGGATATGTCGTCGATTGCGGTGTTGTGCTTCTTCAAATACTGCTGAGTCGACTCATAGGCCTTGTTCGTGGGACCCTTGACAACGAGAGCCGGCGAATTGCAAAGCTTCTTCATGTACTGGAGCGCTTGGAAAATGTGTTGCTTGCTTTCGCGATCAGCGTTGCCAGCCTTCGACTGAATCTCCTTGCCCTGACGTCTGTTGAAGTCATCGAACAGGTTGCGCTGAAGCTCAGACAGATCGCAATAGTAGTTCTGCAGAATCTTGGGCGGCAGGTCGTCCAGCACCTCTTCCTTGAGACGTCGAAGAAGGAAAGGGAGCACTTGCTTGTGCAAAGCTTCAATAGCGAGAGCGCCCCTCTCTTGTTCCTTAGACGAGGATTTGGCAAATCGGGAAGCTGCGATGGGTTTTGCGAAGCGCTCTTGAAAGACCTTCTCACTTCCAAGGAAGCCAGGCATCAGGAAGTCGAACAGAGACCACAGCTCCAGTACATTGTTCTGGATAGGCGTACCGGAGAGAATCAAACGGTGGTTTGACTGGAATTGTTTTACAGCCTGGCTGGTCTTCGATTTAGAGTTTTTGATCAGATGGCCCTCGTCAAGGACACAGTAATTCCAGTTGATGGGCTTGAGAATGTCGCTGTCGTTTCTGCAGATATCGTAGCTGGTAATGACGATGTCAACGTCCTGGAGCTGCGATCTGTACTGTCCACGAATTGGTGGCGCGCCGACATAAGCCACGCAAGACAAGAAGGGAGCATATTGTCTGATCTCCTGTTGCCAATGGCCAGAGAGTGTGGGAGGGCAGACAATCAGCGATGGCAATCTGCGGAAGTTCGGATCTCCGGACTTGGCAAACTCATCAGCTCGGAGGTGATGGTCACTTGCTACCATACACAAGGTCTGCAGCGTCTTTCCGAGACCCATATCGTCGCAAAGGATTCCGTGCAAGTTGTAGCGATTCAGAAAAGCAAGCCAATTAACTCCATCCTGCTGGTACGAACGCAATGTAGCCTTGATGCCAACTGGGATCTCGAACGGTTCGACCTTCTTTGCGTCCAACATCTGTGCGACAAACTTGCGCTCGCGATCACGACCTTTGAGCAATGACTCAGGCAACCCCGGCGGGTCAGGAATACCAGACTCGAGGGGAACAAGCTTGACGAGTGTGGCAAAGCTTGTCGTTGCCAGCAGACGGATGTCGTTATCTGAGTCGCTCATACGTCCTAGTACTGGAGTAATGAGGAATATGACATAAGGAAGGATGCTGTCTTCCATGACATGGATCAGATGGTAGATGCATTCAATAGCACCCTGGCGGCCATGGACGTTACCGCCATCGCTGATGGTAGGCAGGACAGCTTCCACAAGCAACGTGAAGGCTTCGACTGACATGACGCTGCAAATGGTCGCGAAGCACTTTGCTGCTGCGTAACGCAGAACGTAAAGCTTACTTTGTAAAGCTCTCGCCATAAAAGGAAGTAATTCCTTGACAAAGCCACGTACGTCTGGATGAAAGCTTCCTACCAACGCTCGCAAGGTTGACAGAGCATCAACGACCTCTTGGCCGAAGACACCATCCTCGTCAGCGATCTCGGCAGGGAGGGCTGCATCAGCGAATGCACGTTTGATGGGCGTCTCAATCAGGTCCTTGAGCGTTGGGACCTTCTGGAAGATCTCTGCACCGAATTGCTCGACAATCTGTTCAAGTGCTTCCCGAGCTCCACGCTTAGTGATCCTGGCAGCTCTCGACTCTTCGGCGAACTTGGCAGCATCTGGATGATCACGAACGTCTTCGTCTTTCTTCAGGGTCAAGATGCCGGTCTCGATGTGACCTTGGCCTTGAAACTCGGGGGTTTCTGCAGTTTCCATGCAATAGAATTTGACGAGATTGCCAACAACCTTCTTGACCACAACAGCCTTGTTACCATTGACAAGATGAACGATGTAGCGGGCAACAGCAGCAGCAGACCGCTTCTGCAGCTGTAGGTTCTCTTCCTTCTTGACGCTGTCCATCATGGCCTTGATCGGATGCTGAGGTTTCTTGGGAGGAGAGTTAAGCCAAATCAGACCTCCGGCAGCGGCAGCCTTGATTCGAACATCGCGTTCTTCCTTTATGTCCTTCGCTTCTTGAAGGCTGGCCTCGACTTCCTTCTTCGACACTTCCAGGTTGGCCGCAGCGACCATACGAGCTGATGGTGTCATCGCCTTCTTCAGCTTCTCGTACTGGACAGTAACGAGCTTCTCCGCGTCTGCGACTCCGAAAGCATACTGGCTGGCAGCTGGGTCTCCCTGCACAACGACAGCCAGTGCTGGCAGATTCTGGACATGGCCTTCTCTGAAAATGTTGACTAATGCAGTACACTGCGTACGCACAATTTGCAGCTTGGGCACGAGATCTTCATATGCAGTCGGTCGGTCGCCCTCCACAATAGGGAGTAGAGCTTCCGCGAGGAGATCTGCCAATGCGTCCTTAGCCGGCAGGTTCTTGCCAAATTCTTCGATAATCATGGCGGCTGCCAACTGTGTTGTAGAATTTGTCGAGGAAAGTGGCGGCAAGAGTCTGTGTCCGAAGTTGGGAACCCTTGTTTCTTCCGGCCATGTTGCGATGGCTTTACCGAGGGCTTGCGCTGCGGACGCCCGCGATCGTATCATCACATCAGCACCAATGAGCTCAAGGTCACCGCCAATCATATGTCCGTCAACATTATGGGAAGCAGATGAAGGGATCGGCGTCGATTCCTCCTTTCCATGTCGTGACTTTTTCCGCTTCTTTGCGGCTGGCTCACCACCTCCTGGGGGTGTCGATCGGCGACTGGGTGTGGAGGTTGGTGCTGGACCCATCATTTGCCCAGAAGGTTTGATAAGCAGTGAAACATCCATCGCGATTGGGTGACGCGACACGCCGATAGGTGTCAGAGTCAATGGAATGATGGAGCTTAAGATTGGTTCCAAGTGAATCGCAATTTGGCTGCCAAGATTATCGACCATGGTGTTCCATAGCTTCATTGACAGCTTCAAGACACCCTCGTTCCGTTCGAGAATGATGTTCTGGAAGATCAGTTGAAGTGCTTTGCTGTCGATCCAACCGGCCGAACTAGCGCTCTGAATATCGAGGAACGTGCCCAATGCGCGTAGTACAGCAGCACGCACGCTCGTGATGGTGTGACGGAGGAATGGGAAGAGGCGAGGGACAAGCTCATGAAAAGACTGTGTTGGGTCCTTCTCAGCATTGGCCTGCATAGCGGTGAGAACTTGAGGGAAACTGCAAAGCTTGGCGAGAAGATCCATAATCGATCCCGTGCTAGCATTGAGATCATCCTGCAGACCGTCGAAACAGGACCAAACTTGGTTCATAAGACCCTCCATTGCTTTGGGCCGCAGTTCGACAAAGTCTTTAGCAACTGGGATCAACGTGGCAGCACTAAGAGCTCGGATGTCATCGTCGAAGTCGCCCAGTCCTTGAATGACGGCAGCCAACACACCATCCATGAGAGAATCAACCTCACGAAGTAGGTCATTTCGTACGGCAACGAGATAACGTAGGCCGATCATGCCTCCTTGACAAGAGTGCCAGCCACTCTCAACCTCGAGACGCTTCTTTATGAGGTCGTGAAGCACGTTGAATGTAGCCAGGACATTATCGCGAGAAAGGTGCTGCAGTACAGAACCAAGCGCTTGGCCAGCAGTCTCCCTGATGGGGGCAACGGCCGTGTCAGATGTGTAGTCGGCAAACTTGTCAAGCATAAAGATGCAGCAAATGCGACATGCAAGATCGTTCAGCCATTGTTGATTCAGCTTGTCGTTCTCCGCTCGTGTCGTTCCCTTTACTCTCCCAGCACCTGCACCATGGACTCGCAAGACTTCACGGATGCCCATGGAAGCACCGTGGCGAACTTCCCAAGTGTGGTTGAACATCTCGAGGGCGAGATAATCGCAAACTCGTTCGAAGGGCCATTCCACTCCAGACTCGGTCGATTCACCTTCGAAGGATGACTTCTCTGGTACCGCAGCACCCTTGAATTCCTTGACAAATTTGGCGTCGTCATCGCCACCTTTCCGCTCGAGCGAGAAATAGTCATCAAGGCCCTCACCACCCTCGCCGTTCTCGGACTTCTCCTGCTTGAGCGACGAAGGATGCGGGGTCATGCGAGCAGGCGTTTGGAGGGCCTCCGGATGCGAAGGCTTTCTTGTACCTGGTTCATTGAAGTCGACAGCTACAGCTTTGGTATTCTTGTTCGCGCTCTTCTGTTTGCGCTTCTGCGCATTCAACTGGCGCTTGCTGAGTGTTGGCTGGTCGCCCGTCGGGGTGGCAATGGGGGGCGATGCGGCGGAGTTCAGGGTATCTGATCTGGCTAGGTTTGTGTCGATGCGGTGTATGGCGGGTGTTTTGAGGCCGGGAGTTTGCGGGACGGTATCATCTGACGGCACGGCAGCAGTCTCTTCAAAAGGGCCTTCCAGCCCAAGTCGTTTCGGAAGGATCTCTTTTTGATATGCGAGTCGATCTGCGGGGCTCATAGACAGCAGCTTGTACTCGATCTCTTTGCTGGCAGCACCGACTAGCTTGCTTCCGTCTCTCAGAATGGCAGCAATGTCTAGGGTGTTGAGATCGAGTTTGCCTGTAGATGAAGGCGCCAAGGGCATCTCGACGTCACCATTCTCCTCCTTTTTCACAGATGCGCTGTCGGTCTCTTCCTCTTTTGTGTGGCCGTTGGTTTCAAGCTTAACCTCTGGATTGATGGGCTCATCCTCGGCGTTCGGATCGTGCTTCTCAGCATTGGAAACAATTCCTCCAATTGCTTTGGCAGCAGCCACTCGTGTCTCCCAGCTCTTTGAGCGCAAGAACGGCACAACACGATTGAGGAGATTGAATAAATCTTCGGGGTGTTGCTTTTGGACGTCGGCCAGTTGCTCAGCTGCTGTGTTTCGAATTAATGCTGTACTGCCTGTCTCAAGGAGCCTTGGCGCGGTTAGCATAGGCGCATCGAGCTGCTATATATATGTAGCAGAGTCATGAAACGCAAGAAACGGCTGTACAAAATGTAGAGCGATGCAGAATTGTATGTGAAGAACACACCGTAGTGGTGTAGGTTAAAGACAAGGGTAGACTTACGTTACAAGTCGGTCCAATCTTGTAGCACTATCAGCGCGTTAGCGGGCATCCTCAAGACATGCATCTACAAGCAGCATACCTCATTCTGGCAACAGGCGGCCACGCGCAGGGCCTGCGCGACCTGTTTTGTGGTTATTAAAAATTACTGGATCACCTGGACGATGCCATGGATCGAGCACTTCCGCGCCGGGCTGCAGTGGAGCGCGTTGTGGTAATGTCACGTGATGGGGAGTAACGCGTGCGCCCCGGGAGTGCTGGTTCGGAGAGGGTGGGCTGCGGGCCTATCTAAGAGATGCACCTGGACAGCATTAAATATCGCGTGTGTCAGGAACGGCTAGCGCGCTTGCCCTGCCTGGGCCTAGCGCCAGATCAGGGTGAAGAAACTCGAAATTTTTGCTACCGCGACAGTGCCGGTGAACCACTCAAAGCGTCCGTCAACCGTCGCTAGGGCCTTCTCGCTGCAACGGCGACGCTGGTTGTGTCGAGTTCGATGGCATTTTGCGCGTTGTGGATGAGTGCAGCGGTTGCGCTGCCGTCGCGCTTTCTTTATTTGAGATGCTCAAGGTGGCCTGGAGTAGGCGCTAGGCGGCATCGATCACCGCCTCACAGTTCGCGCCCCCGGACAACGCGCTTTGGCTTGTTGTTTCAACTCTCCAGCTTTTCAGCTTGCGAGCCTTCAGTCCCGTCCGAAGACTGCGCGCATTGATCACTGCTTCTGAGTTTGACCATGTCTTTGATCTACCGTTTGCGAGCAGTCTGGCATTGGACACGTCACCACGTCTCCGTCAAACCTCTGCTTTTCGCTTTGGTAGACCTCGACACTGCCAGGCTTCCAATCTGACAGCCAACCCAATTGTGGTCGTGGCTAACGAGGCTGGAAGACTCATATCCGTGCGCCGCGTCGTGCCGGTGCCCAGACAAGGTAACAGCGCGGACAAAGCAGCGACTTGTTCGCTCTGGTGATTGTGCTTACGGACAAGTCGCTTGTGCACTGCGACGTTGACGCCAATCCAACTTCCCGGATGTCAGCGGAGAACAGACCACCGCGTTGGACGCGTCGCGACTTCTCGCTTGAGCACTGAAACTGCAGATTGATCTGCGTGCGGCTACCTTAGCGCCCTTTGCTAGCCTTGACATCAAGTCTCGTCATCTCCTTGCATCTTTCGCACAACTGTTGGCGCAGCATCCTGATCATTTTCATCTCAACATCTTCGTTGCATGCCTTGTCGTATATGACAGGATGATGGACAAATTTTTTTGGCTCATATTTTCCATGTCGCAACTGCTTACCATGCCGGCAGACTGCATTGCGAGTCATTTAGGAGTTGACAACCAGCTCTACATAACGCCGAGATCTGAACGCCGCAGTGCGTAAAACCCTCTTGCAGGACATGGTTTCCATGGTCTTTGAATCAATCTGCAAGGCATGCTTCACTGAGAGAGACTTCCAACGTTCACGCTTGGAACTGGCCTGACATACAAAGACCTAGACGTTCACGTAGCGCCTACAAGGAACAACATGGGGGCGTCTTCAGAAGATTGGGAGTCAGCTGGTCCAAAGCTTTCATAATAGCCCTCGAGAGCCCCATTCGTGAGATGCTCAGCGGTCGTTCTAACTGCAAACCTGGAACGGCCTCAACAGAACTGATTCGTCACCTTCAATTGTGCACCCCGTGGAAGCCAGACACCTGTCGACCTTAGAAATGTGGTAACGACCCGCGGTTACTTTCGAGCTCGACCCTCAGGATTGGTTGTGCATTGGAAGGGATTGACTGGCCGTACAACCTGAACTGTCCTGGAGTATTTGTTACCGTTGTTCAACTTTCATACCCACAGTAGCTGCACGATATTTAGGTCATCTTCACCCTTCCTTCCCCTTTTTCAAAAAAAGAATTCGTCCATGTCCATCGTTACCTTTGCTTGATGCTCCTCAAAATATTTAAATTCGCTACAGTCATTTGTGCCTTTGAAATTTGTTTCACCCGGCCTCGCGTGCAGATGAAGTGCAGCAGCCCACACTGTGCACCACCGGAGATTGACCTCAAACAGATGCCTTCACTTTCACCTGCGTGCCAGCCAATTCAATAACGCTACTTGGAACAAATTCTCCCTGTGCCGCCTCATAATCACCATTCTCCCAACCTTCTTGGCAGATGGCTGCGCAATCTCAACCGAGTAGGGAGCTGGCACCAATGCCACAACGCGCCGCAGCAGTGGCCGAAGAGGCATATTTGAAGCGCCAGCGCGAAGCGCGAATCTACTCACGAACACGGGGCGTCATGGTTGTTCTCACGGAAAGCATGTTTGCGCTCGCTTCGCGCGACTATCAGCGAGAGCGGTTCGCTCCAATAAAGCGGACGAAACCCGCTTTGCATATGCGGCGCTACAGTGTTGATGTTAACACACTCTACAGCAACCTCATTAATACCAAAGTAGCTGGCCAACAAGTAAGTTGTCTGCCTAGCAGCTCATTGGAGTATCGACTCTCTCCAAGCTCCAGCATGATCACGAACAGTTCGAAGCAGACCACGGCACAGGCACACCAGCCCAACACCATCAGACTTTAACCTCAAGTACTCGAACTCGTGGCGCCCTCCACGATTCCCCTTCACTTCCCTGCTCCCTACCGCTACCACGACTTCAAGAAATACTACCCCTCCACGCCCCCCTGCACCAACGACCCCTACCCCACTCTCGAAAAGGCCTCCCTCACCAACATCGAATACCTTTCGATAATCCGCACCAGCGCCTGGCCCTCCTTCATGTCCGACAGCGCGCTCGATACTGCCTTCGTCCTCCTCTCTCACGACGAAGGCTGCGCCAGCGCTCACATCGGCATCGCCCGCACAATTGAAGCACAAGTGTGATTTTACGCCGACCCAGGGGGAAAGGAAGCCTACAGCGCGCTCTTTACCGACAAGCGCTGGATCTTCATCCCCGTCAACGACGGCCTGGGCGCACAGCTCAGCGACGGCACGCAGGGCACGCACTGGACGCTCGTCGCGCTCGACCGCGTGCACAATCGCATGCACTACTACGATTCGTTGGCTATGGGGCGTGAGGAGTACTGGAACACGGCGGTTGATGTTGCGAGGGGCATGTTAGGGATGGTGGGTGAGCAGGAGGAGGCGGAGTGGGAGTTTGTTGCTGAGTGGAACAGTCCGCATCAGTACCGGGATAACCATTGCAGTGTGGATGTGGGACCGTGTGGGCCGTTCGTGTACTCCATGGTGTTGTTGCTTGTGGATCGGATTCAGCATTATCAACGCGCGAGTGCGGAAAACCAGTGCCATTTGGGCCTTGGAAACTCGTTTCCGATGTGGTTTGGGGAGATTTGGGATTCGGGGTTGACGCGCGCCATGATACAGCGTCGGAATTGGAGACCTAAGGAGGTGGCGCGATGTCGAGGGCTGGGCGACGCTACACGATCGCACTGCCGTCGAGGGTGAAGGCGTGGAATGTGTGAGCGACCCAGCGATCAGGATCAACGTCTCTCGATGGGATACGGGATCAGACCAGCTCAACAACTCTGGCAAGAGCGCATTCTCAGATGCTACGGCGATATCAAACAAGGCTGTGCGGTCGGAGGTGATTGAATTATCCTCTGATGGTGACGACGTAGAGATGGCTTCGCTCGGGCGAGCGGCGCCCCTAGAACCTGGGATGTCGAGGACTTCCCCAGCTGAAGGGGAGGGTGTGCCTCCACCTCTGCTCCTTACCGGCGACGACGTCATTTTCGTCCAAGATCTCTGAGCAAACTATTGCTTACAGGGGTTACGATCACATAGCGGGCACTGCTCGCATCGAGTGCTCGTCGCAGGCCCATCATCCTTGCGAGCTTTACCAGGCTTCTGGCGGTAAAGGTGGGCGTCGCTGCTCCGCACTGTTCGTCTGTCGATTGCCACCAAACGGGTGGCATCCGTTCGAAGATTATGGTGCGTGTCCAGTGCTGGCTTTGGACGTGGATGACTGGATTCATTCTCCGCTGATGACATCGACTGGTAAATAGTGGTCAGCGTCAGCGTGGGAGCTGATATGGGTTCATTTTGAGACCCAAGCCTGACAAGTAGGACGGCACTAGATCAATGGAGTAGTTCACACATGTCAAACTTTCTTCGTCCTTGACCACAACACAACGTCGTCGAGATGATTGATGATCTGCATCTAGCTGCACACAATCATTTCGTTGCCATGAGGACAACAGGACTTGGGGGCGTTTAACGCCATGGCCATGTTCGAGCCGAGGAGCGCTTGTACATTCGCGTCAGGTCGCGGGTTGCAACGAAAAGCGGGAATGCAGGCTTAAGTGGCCGACAGAACCGGTTTAACGATATCAAAAGCAAGTAGGCAAGAGAGCAAGAAGACGTTGTGATGGTGTACGATCACCATCATCGTGAGTAGCAGAATGGAAGACACGGATGACGGCCGTGAAAGCGAGGAATGCGCATAGGTGCAATATTATCTGGAATCGGCACAAGAATAAAGTTTTGAAGTTCTAGTGGATAGTTGTTTGATTCGTTGGTTGCTACATACATTTGACCTATCTTGTAGGTCCTGACGTCCCCAGTCTCACTTTAAAAAACAATGCAAAGTCGTTCAGTCATATCTACAAGCGAGTGTCTCAAACGAGTGCGGCCAAACACGCTGCCGAAAGGGGTCGTTGAGCGCCCCGGTTTCTGTTAGGGTACAAAACGTAAAAGAGGAACCTCGACGCCGAGCAGCACTTGCGGCCGAGTGAATCCTGTAAATGCTCCAAAACGCCGGTGTGTAAAATGCAAAAATGGTGTAAAACAGCAAGGCATGGGGTATCAAACTCTGTGCCTATGTGCGGTTTGTGGTATATACTTAGCCTCAGGAGTGGTATGCAATGCGTCTTCCAACTCATGCATTCCAGCTGGACTCACAAATCAAATGCGGGGACATGCCGTACAGTAATACTTAGCAAAAAATATCAGCGGCTCAGTAGACAGACGTGGTGGTGCGACCAAGTGTAGGCTTGCGGTCCGAGTACCTGTCGTCGCCACGCCTTGGCGCCCAACGTATGTCCTCGGGCCCGATGCTGGGGGCGTAAGAGACATTGTGCGTGGAGTATTCCGTTTGGCGATCGGCCGTGCCCTTCTTGCGTGTGTACTCTGACGGCTGTTCGCCATAGTACATCCTGCCAGTGCGACCGCGCTCCTCGCGAACAGGTGATGATTGGCGGCTGGTGCGGCCAGGTGCGTAAGTCTTTGAAGAGTAAAGGCCGGGACGATTGGCGCCCATTGGTGGTTTGCCAATAGGTGAAGGCGAGCGGTGGCGAACCCGTTCTGGTTCGCGCAGGATCGTGCGATGTGGAGGTTGGTGGTCCATGGGTTTGACACCTCCATCACCCGGGCTGTAGGTGTAATAGGTTTTGCTGCTCGACTGGGGCGCCGGAATAGTCGGATATGCGCCTCGCTCAGGGCTGCTGTTCGCCTCGTTGCGAAGACCTGAGGGGCGCGGGTAGCTCTTAGCATCGCGACGCGCGCCTCCAGCTTCCGAACCGGGGACTATGGGCGCGGTGGCAGAGCGGCTTAGACCGGGGAAGCGAGGTGGCGAACGCTCGGTGCGACGGTGTGAGTCAGTCGCGGAGCGCGTGGGCATGGTGGGGATGCGGATATCCGCAGGTGACGAAGCTGACTGCTTGAAGGATGGTCGTCGGTCATCCCAATCAACAATGTCGGGGATGCCGCGGTCTGTATCACGACGCGAGGCAATGCTGGGGCGCTCTTTGGGACGGGCAGATGACCTGCGCGGCGCAGCCTCCGGTCGGACTTCTCGGTGCCTAGAGGAGCGGCTGCTAGTGTCGTAATAGTCTCTCGATGTGGTTCTGACCGGCGATGGGCGGAGGTTGATTTCAGCTTCGGCGCGAGACTTGTGGATATAGCGAATAGCGTCGTCCTCCTGTATGCTGTGCTTGCGGGAAGAAGTGTTCTCATAGTCTTCGTAGCGGCGATCATCCCTGCGACGCTCCTCGCGTCTTTGCGAGTCGTCCTCGGCGCTGCGCGACTTGTAGCTATGCTCGCGCTCATAGCGAGCGGCCCTGTCCTCGCCGGACGATCCATCGCTGTCGACGGGGAATCTCCCTGTGCGGTCTCGGCGTTCACTGTCGCGAGCTTTCGTCGCGCTCGATCGCGTGCGGTCGGAGGGCTTTTCTCTTCGCAACTCCTTCTCGTACTTCTCTCGAGATGAGCGTGACGATGGGGTGGGTCTTGGTGATGAGCGCCTCGGCGACGAGAAGTATGAGTCTGTCTTGTGGTTGCTGTGGTAGCGCTCCTCTTCGTAGTCGTGATGACGCGATGACGATGTTGCTGAGGGTTTGCGCTCTTCAGTTTGGTAGCGGGAAGACGTGTTGGCGGTGTATGAGCCTCCTCCAGAGGTGGGTTGTGAGAAGCGCGCGCTCTTGGGCTCGACAGTGGTGCCGCTGGCAGTCCGGGCGAGCTTCTCGCGGCGCAGCTGCTGCAGCTTTAGTTCGGTGTGGTAGGTTTCCCTGCGTGTCTCGTCGCTCAGGGTCTCGTAGGCCTGCTGGATTTTGTGAAACTCGTCTTGTTTCTGCGCTTTCAGAGCCTGGTCGGTGACTTTGTCAGGGTGGCAGGTGAGGACCAGTTTGCGATACGTCTTCTTGATAGTCGCAGCATCGGCTTCTTTGGAAAGTCCCAGGGCCTTGTAGTGGTCTGGTAACGACTCGAAGGACATGATGCTGTGTGCGCGTCGTGTCTCTCAAGTGAAGTCGTCAATGGAAAAGGGGGAAGTAAGTGATGTAGCAGGAGCCTGGCGCTGCAATGCGCAGTCACAATGGACGGTCAGACTTTTGTTGAATATAAGGGCACAGCAAGCGGCGTGCACATGAGTCGGCGAACGAATCGCGGATGAATGCCGGCCTGTGGCGAGAGGTGGCTGGAGCTGCAGTGGCAAAGTCTGGAGTCTGTGTAGCGAAGGTCGAGCGACAGGCTTGGGCGAGGGGCGCTGTTGCAGGTTAAAAGAGGGCAATTGCTGGCTGGCACTTGAGTCGGGAGTCTGCTGTTGGTCGGGTGAGGTTGGGTTGGGGGTGTGACGCTGCGGCTTGGGTATGCTGAGCTAAGGGGTCCTAGCAGCCGGGCGTGCCTGGCAGTCGATGGAAAGAAGCGTGGAGAAGGCCGTGGCAGGCCGAGCTTCAGGGGGGCGGACAAAAGATAATTGCGGACAAAGTGCTTCGCAACTCTGACAAAGCGTGCAGCGGGGCTGAGTCGCTCTGCTCAATCAACTCGAGTGAGCTTTGTTGCGAGGGGAACCTGATCGACTTGCGGTGTACGGCGGTGTGAGGAGGGGCTACGTCAACGCCCGCTGCCCAGAGTCCCGGCTGCTCGCAGGCCGCGTCCCAGACGATGCTGCGGTGGGGATCGAGGGCGCACAGAATCGAGATATAGCAGCAAGAGCGCCCAAAGCAGGTGAAAGATGATGTTGTGTGCGACAGAAGGTTAGGTGCGGACGCTCAGCCGGTGCAAAGGGACCGAGGAATGGACTCCATTTAGGACAGGACACACACTCGTGAGGCTATGCCCTTCGATCCTGCATACCGATAGAGTGTGGTGAGGGCTCCCGCATAGGCTGGCTGCGTCAGGACCGTCAGGGCTCTCTAGTGCGCCATAGCGGGCAGTCTGCTTCTCGCGCAGCGCGCCGCACCTCAGCACCTCAGCACATTCTCGCCGCGCTGCTGCACGCCCGCCGCCGTGCTCCACCTGCCATTCGCAGCCTGCTCCGCACCAGCCTGCTGCTGCGTGGAGCCCAGCGCTCGCGGTGCCAAAGGAGAGCACGCCCTCGCAACTTTGCTGAGCCACTCCTCGAATCGCTCAGAGTTTGCGGGTCCGATTGGAGACGGCCCTGTCCCCAACGCCGTCTGCACCTTCTGCTGCAGCCGGCACCAGCGGCTACGAAACACAGGCCCAATCAGGGCGCCATGAGGCCACATGGTCAGACACTACGGAGCGAACCTGCATGATCCAGAAACCACCGAAGAGGGCCTTGTGCCTCCAAGTGACACCCCCACAGTCCCCAGTCACTGCCAATCAGGAAAACACCCCACTGCTGCAAAGACATTTGCAAGACGTGACCAACTGCAGCTGCGAGAATGAAGCAAGCGGCCGGTGACGACTGCGCATTCTTAACACCTCTCGAATGATCCAGCGTCTCGTGGAATCCGAGACACCAAGACCTGCAGACAGAGTACCTGAGCAGTCATGCGCCTTCGGCACGCTTGCTTCCTTTTGCGCACCCGTTGCTTCGTCTCAGGAAAGGATGTGCAGGTCCTGACACCCGGCCAGGATCCCCAACCATCAAGCTCATGTGGAGGATGTGCACACGGCGGTTACTTCGCCAGGCAGCGACTCTGAGCGCTCGATCCGTCCCGGGCACTACCAAAGTTGACAGACATTAGCCTGCCATCGTTCTCCCGTCTGAGTGGTTGTAAAAGTGCGCTTATGCGTGCTAAAGTCTTCGTAGCGGGGCACCGGCGCATCAACACCCAATCGTCAGATGCTCGACAGAAGCCGGCAATCCGAGTCCCTCGACGTGGTCGTCTTCAATTGAGCAGAGCAGTGCAACAAGTCACGTCGTGAGGCAATGTGGGTTTGGTGTCGAGCGTCGATTCTAACAATGAGATCATTTAGGGCTGCTAAGACAATTGGCCTGCAATGCTACATCATTGCACATCATCACCATCATTTCCCTTCCACACTGGCAAGTCCATGTCAACTACAATGGCTTTGTTGGTTCCAGTCGTCTTTCCGTTGATCCTCGGTCCAAGAAAGGCTGCGTTGATTACGGCAGTCTCCTCGTATCTGGACCATCTGGACTGTCTGCCTGAATCGCCTTGCAAGGCTGCCCTGGGAGTATCATCACCACGCCTGTGCTCCACAACCCCGCTATCTTTGACCCTCCCGTACGCCTCACTTTCTTGGAGGACGCCTCTGATGAGGCTCGTCGTCGATTTTAGGTTTACTTGGTCAGGCTGAGAGACCCAAGCTCCAGACATCGAACATTCAGGCTGTTCCTCATCACTGCCCTGCAGCAAGTGAGATTGAATCTGACGTGTGTCAAGCACACTACTGCCCAAGGGGCGCCCTGCCTTGGACGTAAGATCCAGTAGAGATAGCTTCTTGTTACCCCTTCCGGGGTCCAGCCAATGCTCTACGCTTGCAACAAGGCTGTCGCTCTGCGAAGAGCTCCAATGAACACGCTCAATTCCTCGAGCTTCATGGATATGACCGCATACATGTAGTGACGGCCTGACAATGGCCAATCGTTGTAAAAGTGCAGGACATCCAGACCGGTCGTCCTTTGTTGCCCCATCGCGAAGCCCTTTCGGTGGCGTATGAGTTACGACGATGTCGGCATCCTTTGGTATGGCTGACCAGAGCCTCATTGCATCCTCCGCTCCATACTCAAATGCCCAATTACCCAGCCCAGGCGTGCTAGGACTCCCAAACACTTTGAAGCATGTCTGCGGTCCTGACGGCCTTTTCAGATACACCATTGTAGACTGATTCTCCAGGTAGGTAATTGTCTTCGATTCTCGCAGCAGTTTCAAGCATCCTCGTGGACTTTGCCATGCAGGCCACTTCCATCGACTTCCCTTCTCTTCATAGAACTGCTCATCAAGCGTGATCTCATGATTGCCTGCACACCATCAGCCATACATGAATGTGCTTCTAAGGCAATGATGAAAGTACCAGCAACGACAATCTTGACCTCAGACGGTGCCTTTTCCAGCCATGCTACAGTGCGCTCCAGCTCATCATACGAGCCCTGATTCGTCAAGTCGCCAGCGTGAATCAATACATCGCCCGGAGGCAACTTGGGCGTGTTATTGTGCGTATCCGAAATGCACACGATGCGCGTCTTGCGCTTCCTGACAGCGTGCGTCGCCATACCGAGCACGCATCGCGGCAATCGAACCACGTGGGGTGTGTGCAGTTGGTTGCAAAGAGTCACCAGTCCAGTCATCACATCACTCAATTCAGCCCACTGCAACGGTGACGTCACCACCTTTGTAAACCCTCAGCAATCCAACCCAACATTCACAATTCCGCATCTCTCAGATTCCGGACCACGCGGAAGCGCACATGTCCCTGTTCGACTCATCATCCCGGTCTGTCCCTCGTGGTACCTGCCCATCACTCAGGCACACTCGTTGCCACGCCGCGGCTGTCCGCAGGTTCGCCACCGCCCCGTGTTCGCGCAGCCTTCCTGCTGCGTTGCGGATCCTGGCGATCACGCCCAGTTTGAATCCATCGTCGCTGTAAGCAAACGATGGCTCATTTCAACTCACTTTGGGCACAACGCCGAAGAAAATACATGGGCAGGTGAATACATAAGCATTAGAAGACTAATCAGTACGTTGCGCTATTATCGGAGATTTCGCGTGGGGCGCTGGTGCAAGGCCTACAATGCTGGGTAGTACGGCTGAGCTCAGCTTGGGGAGTATACGACGGCGGCGTTTGCAGTGCAGTGCAGTGCAGAGTATTGCTTCAGCCTCGTCTTACTGCGAGCTGTTCACCGCAACGAGTCTCGGGGTCGCGAACAAATGCAGGGTCTGCTTTGGCGGGCTTCTATTCGTGCTCGTCCACAGTAGGATTGTCTTGCAAAAGTGCTCCACTATATGACTACTTCCAGGGTGAGTTTTACGATGTGTGGGTGTGCCACGGAGTACCACGTTTGGCATGAGGTATGTGTACGCAGGCAAAAGTGGATTTGTCAATGTCACACGTGTTTGGCCGGCAAACATGGATGCGAAGCCTAACCTTTGTGTTTTTCATCATCTCCCGTCTTTCGCCGACAGTATCTGCAAGGTGCATCAATGTATCCGCATGCACTCAATAGAGGTGAAGTTACACGAAAGATTGGTGCGTCGAGATTTGCCCGTTTTCTCTTGCATCACAAATACCCCTGCTTCGCTCTTGCTGATACAGCATATGTCATCAACCCTCATGGAATCTCTCCAAATTCCAGCTTCAGACCGAGTTTCGACGCCTACGAGAGCCACTGCCACGAACTGGACTACTCAGCAATGTATGGTAGCGGCTCCACGGCCTGCTCGTCTCGGGCCAGGGCGGCATGCCAGCCTCCGTCCACAACCACATGTCCCTTCGGGCATCAACAGCTGACATCACATCGCCCGGGGAAACGAAGTGGTAAGGGCTGTACTCAAAGTGGCGGGCGACTTCTTGGACGGCCCTGTTGATGTCGTCAAGCCACAGGCAGATGTTGTCTTGGCTGGAACTTACTCTGCGTTTGGACCTGTATTGTGCAGCGGTCTGAATACACGGACTCCAGGGGCTAGCTCGGCCTCCGACTGCCTGGACTGCACTGGGACTCTCTGCTGCTCTTCATGTAGTCCCTCAAACTCTCTGGCCCTCAGACTATATCGATAGTGCTCCGTGGCTTCGCCCCCACGCATTTGAACAGATTCGCCCAGTCGCTGACCGACTTGCTGGATGATCCTACTCTCTTCAAACGACGATCCAGTATTCACAGTATTCACAGTCAGAACAGGTCTTCCAACGCTTATCAATTCATGGGCTTCCTAGCGTCTGAGCTTGTATGCTTTTGGGTACGCCTCGCCTGTTTCGATGTCTTGTACCCAGTAAATGTGATCGTATGCGATGCCGCGTTCCTCGCTGTTCGAATCCGCGATCAAGAGCGAAAACATTGTCGTTCTGCGTCCAGTCTTTGCACTAATAGTGTGCTCCATGTTTGCTAATGTATTGAAGCCAAGTGAGCGCATATAGTAACAGAGTCTTAGTGCTTGCAGTGGTTCCGGCCATTGGCCTTTTGCACTGTCGCTTGTCCACATGTAGGCAGTCCTGGCACTGAGAGCTATGTCATGCTTCTTCAGATATTCTAAAATTCTGCACTGAACACGGACATACTCCAGTGACCTTTCGAACTCCTTCTCAGACTGCTCCTTGTATGATGTGGCGGGCAAGATGGGAACGGCAGCTCGAGCTGGCATGTTCTCGATCGCGTGGGGATCGAAACTCGAATCAGGCGCGGACGTTACGTCTTCTGTCTCTTGTAGCGAGGTCTGGTGTGATAAAAAAGGCTGCGGTAGTATGTCGCGCTGGGCGTGCTCCAGTTGATACTGCAACTGTCTGGCGTCAATCAGCCGGCGTGTATTTTCCTGGCGTTGATGTTCTGCATTGACGATATTAGCAGACCAATTAAAGACGAAATTTGGCACGATCTTATGCGTATCTGCTTGTGTGAAGGCTGTGTTGCCATAAAGTCTTTTCTACCTGCAGACAATTCTCGCGCAAGCCTTTCAGTCTCGCGGACGCCATGATACCTCCGAGCGGGGGTGCTCGCAATGGTCTCTACTTGTTGCGAAAGCGAGTGGCTGGAAAGCGGGAATTCGCGGTGAATTCGGCTTACGGTGTTGGCGAGGTGTGACTCGTTGTGGTCGATGTCATTGGACATAGTATCGATGATAGTGAGTATGTCGTATCTTAAGACTAGAGATGGCAATGACAGGAAATCGGCAATTGGTAGTGCTGTGAACGCTGTGAGTGAGGATAGGTGGCGCAAGATATATGAAGACTGCATATGGCAAATGTGAGGAGGATCAGCAGAGGAAGGCTTAAAGAAGCGAAGATCGAGAAGCGACGAGGGAAGCTTGAGGCAGGGAGGAAGTAGCCTGCCACACGAGAAGCGACTGATTTCTGCCGCGACTTCTGGAAAATGCTCTCGCGCTCAAATCAGACATGATATCAGCTCATCGCTGCCGTATCGGTGGGCCTCTGGGATAGTGGAGAGATAGCTGTGATCTATCAAGCATGAAGGTCATAACTCGCGATTGCCATGGTGATTCATGCACTCCTTACCGTATCTCGTTCTCGTTTTCGTTCAGTGCAGAAGAAGCGCTAGCGACCTTTATTGCTGTTTCGTTGTGTAAGGCTGATTTCAGGGTCAAGGACCGATCCAGGCTTCTAGTGGCTGACCGTCGCTATGCATACGGTATACGGCAGCCGGACGCTACCGCCGGTGTCAGTGCCCTGCCAGATGTGTAATATGTCAGGGGTATTTACCTTGACAGGCGCGTGGCTGTGCTCTGAAACCAGGTCAGTGCGCTCGTCGTATAGCATATACGGACGTATAGTTGTGGGGGCCTGCGCAAACATCGCAACAATTCCCCTCTTACCCTCATTAAGGGCGTGTAGTATCTTTAAATATGTGCAGAATTTCAACCGGTAAAGATCACTTCACTCTTTCGACTTGTCTTTTCAAGACGCTTTTTCCTACATTCACTTCTTCCCAACTCGTAGTTTGTTTATCGGCCTTTTTTCCCTTCTGATTTTCTTTGTGTCTACTGTCGCCTCTACGATACCCTTCAAAATTTCGAAATGGCAGGCGATTTCAGCCTCTACCAGTACACGCCTAGTAAGCCAGCCTGCATAATCGCAGCTGCACTTTTCGGACTCAGTGCTGTGTACCATTTGTTCCAGTTGATCCGATCAAGAGCTTGGTTCTACACATCGTTTGTCGTTGGTGCTTTGAGTGAGTAACCACCTTGGGGTGGTGTTGCGCGTGTATTGACAATTGTACAGTGATGACCGCGGGCTATGTCTTTCGTTACATATCTGCAGGATCGCCTACCGAACTGGGCCCTTACATTGCCCAATCGATGTTCATTATCCTCCCACCGTCGCTATATGCTGCCACGATTTATATGATATATGGTCGATTGGTATTATTCGTCAACGCCGCGGAGGCTTCGATCATCCGCCCGACATTGGTCACAAAGGTTTTTGTCTTGGGAGATGTGCTTGCTTTCTTCATGCAAGGTGGCGGCGGTGGCATGATGGCACAAGCTAGCATGGCGGACATGGGCCAGAAGATAATGTTGCTTGGTCTCTTCGTACAGCTGCTGTTCCTTGGCTTTTTCCTCTGCATCGCACTGGTATTCTGGAAGCGCATGTCTAAATCGTCGAAACAGTACGCCATCCCACAGTACGGGAAACACTCATGGGACAAACTCCTAAAAATGGTCCTGGCTGCTGCAGTAATCATCATCTTACGATGCATCTTTCGCGTCATCGAATTTGCGCAAGGTCACGACGGCTACCTCGTCAGCCACGAGATCTACATCTACATTTTTGACGCAGGACCTATGCTCGGTGTCCAGGTCATGATGCACTTTGTTTACGCAGCGGAGATTTTTGGCGTGGGCAGGTATTCGAGGTATGGAAGGACAGAGAGCGTTATTGATCTTTACCAGAGGGACCATGTATGAGTTCGCAATGCTTGCAGCATCTGTTGCATTTGCAAAGCAGCACAGGGAACTGCGGTCAGAAGAAATGCTCGAGGCTGTCTCAGATAAGGTTTTCTTAGCGCGTCTGCATTCAGCTAGGCGCAGACAGGGGGCGTACTTCGTTTTTCGCACCGCGATCTTCATAGAACAGCTGTCTTTCCTCCCTTTTCAAAAGCATCCAATTGTTGCTGCCACACACTCCCGATCGCATCCAATCATTACAGCTTGTCTGTGGCTGTGCAGGCATTACAGGTGATGGGTCAGACTCGCCGTGCTCATCGCAAGTCACGAGCGGGATGTGACGAATGCAAACGACGGCGAATCAAGGTGGGAAGGTTTACTCCAGGCTATAGTATGTAACTAAACCCTTAACAAGTGTGGCGAAGAGAAGCCGTCTTGTGCGCATTGCGTACGCCATCTCGTCAATTGTGTATATCCTCTCAGGCATCCAGTGAGAGCAAAGACAAGTACGGCCTCACCGTCGAGTACAGCAACCTCAGTTGCGACACCTTCACAACAATCGTCATTGCGAGATGACCCTTATCCTATCAGCTATACGAGCAATGTCGCCGACTCATCACTCTACACGCTCAGCGACTTGGCATTGCTGCATCACTGGACCATGGTGACAAGCCCCAACATCGTACAATCGCCATCAGTGAATCATATATGGCAGGCAGGGTTTCCCCAATTTGCCTTCACAAATGGCGCACTGATGAGTAGGATTATCAGTATCGCAGCATTGCACCGCGCCTATTTGGAGCCCGCTACCCGGCACACAGCCATGCTGGTTGCCGGCCAGCACCATAGCCGAGCCATTGCGGGGCTCATGGAAAGCTTGAACAACGACCCCGATCCAGAACTAGGAAACGCCATATTTGCCAATGCGGTATTGACTTTCTTCTACGCCTTCATCTCATTCGGACCATTGTACAACGACGAGCATAATGTCGCCGCTGCGTACACCGCTCGTGTTCTGGGTGCTTCATGGATACACTTGATCCGTGGCTTGAGCCCTGTCATAGAGAGAATCAGGGAGTCAGTAATTACTGGACCGTTAGGCTCTTTACTCGACATTGAAAAATGGATGCAATTGAATCCGGACACGCAGAAGGATGATGAAGACAAATCCTTGAACCGTACCAAAGGCCTCTGGGACCAAGGTAACTACACTGATGGAGACAAGGACACATATGATCAGGCCTTGCTCGCTTTGAGACAATGTAACATGTGGATGAAACAGTCTGAGGCCTGGTACGACGATTCTCAGCCGCGGAAAGCAAACTACGGGCCCTGGTCTGGACCTTTCATATGGGTTTCGGTAACTCCTGAAGCCTTCTTCAATCTTTTAGAGCAGCGACAAGTACCAGCAATGGTTATCTACGCTTGCTTTGGGGCCTTGATCCACCAATTAAATCACTTTTGGTGGATGGAAGGATGCGGTAAAAGCATAGTCGAAGTTGTGGATCAGTGTCTCGGTCCATACTGGAGTGACTGGTTGGTTTGGACAAAGCGTGTTGTGCAGTCAGAACCGCTAGCCTGATGGGATCGCACGAGCGTTCTGTGAACATATCAGATACCCAAGCGAACGTGCTATATCTGCTTTCCTGCAGGCCGCAATGGATCACGGAGCATGACCGATGCCGATTATGTCATCATCTAGCAATTACAGAAGTATTTTGAGGGCTGAAGTTAGGTAGGGAACACACGGATTATTTCCAGATTTCACTAATCAATGTTAGCGGAGATGATGTCTGCTTCACAGTACCTACTGAAGAGTGCAGAAGGTCGAGAGTTCGACCCTCCCAGCCCGTACGAATGTCTAGCGGACTTTGAAAATTTGTTGCGGATCATCGTTGGATTGGGTTCTCACAACGTGCCGGACCTTGAGCATCCGATGTTATATTGCTTATCTGGGACTCATGTACCCGTCTGATAAACTTGAAGCGACGATGTTTACTCCAACGAGATTGACTAGCAGGCTGAACCCGCCAAAATGAGTCCAAAAAGGCCCCCCAAAAGTCATGGATCCTGGAAGATAGCCGCCGGGCTTGACAGCATGTCTGTACAGCCTACGACGGGGTCGAGATAGTGGACAGAGCCAGACAGGAGAGCACACAACTTGGTCCTGGCTTAAGATGATGGCTTGGGTTCGACACCAGTAGCATTGTTACATACCTGATAACGTTACCAAGTCTGTGTAGGGATGGAGTTAGCAGTGATCTTTATTCGCGAGGTGCGAAAGCTAAGGATACACAGTGTATTACATCATCAGTCACGTGTAATCCCTAATTCGCAGCCAGTTCTCTTGTTACTTACAACCCCACAGAGTGGCTATATTGTTCCCTTGGTGCGGTTCTTGGCTCCCCCCTTCGTCGTGCGTCTAAAATCTCTCAAGGATGACTTGGTCCGACTCTAACGCTCCGAATGGTGATCATTTCGGGCGCTGTTGGCCCGAAAACACATGCGGATAAACTCCCACACCACAGCGCACATGCAGATCCACTCCCGCCCCCGCAATTGCTCGATCCATCTGACCCAAACGGTCGTGCCCCTGCAGCACACGCGAGACCCTTTCTGGGTTATCGCTTCGCTTGCATCACGCTCTGTGGATGCCGTCTTGCGTGCCCAGAAATTGGCGGCAATGCTGCCAAAAACGACATGGTATACCGGAAATTGCGATGATATTCAATGGCGACATGCTCTCGCAATATGCCCGAGACCGGGCGGACGGCATTCGATGCAAGTACAAATTCCAACGTAGATGCTCGTTGAATCTCCAGGACGCGATCTTGCGACCCTTCCATTCTTTCCACAATGTTGAGGAGCGTGCTTGGCCTTTATGGCCTTCTCAGTTGTGCTGCCGCCCAGGCCGACTCAGTCAAAGTTAAATGGCTCGAGGGCACTCCAGATTACCTTGGTGGCGTTACCTTCGGTTTGCCATGGCCTCGCGGACAGCATCTAGCCAATGCGACTACCTTCACCGTTTCAGGTGACGCACAGCTGCAGTCTTGGGTCACAGCATACTGGCCCGACGGCTCGCTCAAATGGACGGGTCACGCTCTCGGTGCTACAGACTCGCCCGCCGATGAATACACCATCACCGCTTCTGGTCCGGGCAATGCTACCTTCCCACGCCTAAGACGCCAGAGTAGCAACAGCACAAGCGGTGTGCAAGTCAGCGAGTCAACAGACAAGATTGTTGTCAACACGGGCAAGGTCACAGCTACTTTCCCTAAGTCTGGCAATGTCTTGGTGTCTTCCATCGAATCTGGCGGCAAGGTTGTTGGAAAGGACGGCCGACTGGTTCTAAGGTCACAAAGTGGCACTCCAGACGATGATGAGAACGGCAAGCCAACCGGTATTGAATACTTCAGCTTTGCTAGCAAAATCCACAATACCACCGTATCGGAAGACAACCTTGCGCGCGCCCTGGTCACTGTTCAAGGCATCCACGCTGCTGATGGGGATGCGTCGCACGCAGACTGGCTACCTTTCACCGTTCGCTTCTACCTCTATGAGAATTCGGAAGCCATCCGCATTATCCACACCATCATCTATGATGGTGAAGATAAGAGCGACTTCATCTCCGGTCTTGGTGTCCGCTTCGATGTGCCACTTGCTGAGGAGGAGCAGTACAACCGCCACGTTCGCATTGCTGGTGTTGATGGCGGTCTGCTGCACGAAGCAGTCCAGGGAATCACTGGTCTTCGCCGTGACCCTGGTGCAGCCGTGAAGACTGCCCAATTCGAAGGCGAAGAGACGCCCGATAAGGCTACCTGGGACCAGCGAGTAACAACCCGCCTTCAATGGATTCCTACCTGGAGTGACTACAGGTTGACTCAGCTCTCGCCTGATGGTTTCAACCTTAAGAAGCGAACTAAGGCTGGACAGAGTTGGGTTACTATCCCTGGAGGCACCCGTTCTGGTGGACTTGCCTACCTTGGTGGCTCCTCTGTTGGTGGTCTTGCCTTGGGTCTCCGTGATTTCTGGAAGAAGTATCCTACCAGCCTTGACATTTCCAACGCCGCCACGGACACCGGGTCTGTCACTCTTTGGCTTTACAGCCCGCAAGCGGAGCCTCTTGATGTCAGGCCATACCACGACGGTCTTGGCCAGGACACATACGCCAAGCAGCTGGACGCTCTCGAGATAACCTATGAGGACTACGAAGATGGCTACAACACTCCCTATGGTGTTGGTCGCACGAACGAGCTTGTCCTCTATGCATTCGCTAGCACACCGTCTGCTGACCACCTGTCCACTCTGACAAACCACACCAACAACCCACCTGTTCTGATCCCTGAGCCAGCGTATATCCGTGACACAAAGGCGATTGGTAGCTATTGGGACGTTCCCGGCTCCCCCAAGAACTCGGCGCAAGCTCAGACAATTGAGAACAACATGAAGTTCTTGATTGAATTCTACGAGAATCAGGTTGAGCAACGTCGCTGGTACGGCTTTTGGGATCATGGCGATATCATCCACACCTATGATGATGACCGCCACCAGTGGCGTTATGATATCGGTGGCTACGCCTGGGACAATTCAGAACTCTCTCCGGACCTCTTCTTCTGGGGCCATTTCCTCCGAACTGGTGATGCAGGTGCCTACCGCCTTGCTCACGACCAAGCACGCCACGGCGGTGAAGTCGACTCGTACCATCTCGGTAATTTCACCGGTCTTGGTACAAGGCACGGTGTTCAGCACTGGGCCGACAGCGCTAAGCAAGCTCGTATTTCTACACCTGTCTACAGGAAGACCTTCTTCTACATCTCTGGAGGAGACGAGCGCACTGGTGATCTCATTCGCGAGACTCAGGAGGCTGCAAGGGCCTTCGTTCTCGTCGATGCTCGCCGCAAGGTTCGTGCTGCCAACATTGTCTACAACCCTGATCCCGAGGCCCTTTACCTGAACTTCGGTACCGATTGGGCTGGTATTGCGCAAGCATATTTGATTGAGTGGGAACGCCGGGGTCCAAATTGGGAGGATGCTCGTGACAAGCTCATCGAGGCTATCAAGACATACCCCAAGCTTAAGAATGGCTTTGTTACCGGCGAGGCTCTCTACAACTCATACACTGGCGCATGGTCGCCTCCTCCTACGGACCCCAACAACAATGGCAACATCACCGTTTCTCATTTGTCAGGCGTCTTCGGTGTCCTTGAGACCATCGACCAATTGATCGACCATTTCGGCGAAGAAGCTCGCAACACGACACAGCCATTCCTCGACGCTTTCCTTGACTACGCTTATTATTACGGCGCGCCAAGGGCTGAGCAGGCCGCTAGGTACGGTAAGGACTTTGGCAACCTGAACTTGAAGCAAGGCCACTCCCGCTTTACCGCATACGTCGCAAACAAGCGCAATAACGCTACTCTGGTGCCCCGTGTCTGGTCCGAGTACCTCGGTGATGGCAGCAAGGATGGCCTTGCACCCACCGCACCCTGGAAGACGGAGCGTATCCTGCCACCGAATGTCCTGGTTGCGGTTGATGAGGCTAAATGGGTCAGCACCAACGCTGCCGCCTTATATGGTGTCGCTGGTATTGAGAACTTGGCTTTGGTGGGAGCTCCTGATGCTTCTTCTATTGGCGGCAACTCGACCGCTAAGCTGAGGCGTTGAACGATTTCTCGATTGTATATATTATTTTTGAAGCACATGAGCGCTTTTCCTGTACATGAATTAGTAACTCTCCCTGTGTAATCCCAATCAACTTTTCTGAGGATTCTTTACCCTTCTGCCTATGTTAGCTCGTGCTTGAGTCATTCACTTTAGCTGTCTGCAGATTGAAAGTAGGATTCGAAACTGTGATTCGACACTACAAAGATATGCTACGATGTTCAAGCTATGTACAGAAGAAGTGAAGGGCCGATGCCGCATCGCATGTTGCCATGTACGACGTCTATGACCAAGCAGTAGTCGCACCGATGGCTGCACCGCTAGCGGGAAGGAGGAAGTTGCTTGCAGCAATTCTGCCCGTGGTAGCATCACGCTTGCCCTGGACGAGCTTGATGTCAACGCTCTTGAAGGCTGCGTTGTTCCATGTTGTAGATCCCTGCCATGAGTTGCCACTCTGCTTCTGCGAGCTGTTGAGAGTGATCTGGGCCGAGTTTGTCGTGGACTTGATGTTACTTGCGGCGATATTGTTCGTGAAGGTAGTGACGGCGGTCGTGCTCTTGTATCCGCTGTAAAGTATTAACAATCCATTCCACACTTTGAGTTCAACATTTGGAAAACTTACACATCGCCGTTGTTCCAGGCAGTGTTACGCTGCATGATGAAGTTGCCAGGCTGGCTGTTGTCTGTAAAACCCTTGGCAGCGTTGTTGAAGGCAATGCAGTTGGTGATCTGGTGGTTCGCGGCCTTCTTGTCTGCTGCATCGCCACCACCAAGCTTGAAGCCGTTGCCGTCACCCTGGAAGTTGCTGAAGCCCCATCGCTGGACTGTGTCAGTATGGTACCATTAGCGCTTTGAGGAAGTGTAGGCTTACGTTGACACCGTTGCCCCATGCAATGGTATCGATGATGGTGACCTTGCTCTTAAACTCCCAAAGATCAAGACCATCATCTACATTGTTCCACAGCCTAGCACCCTTCAGGAGATTGCCCTCACCAGTACCTTCCTTGATACCGATGCCGTCAGCAGACTCGCCGTTCTTGCGCGGGTCGCGGTTTTCGTACGAATCGAGGTAGAGGATCTGGTTGTTTGCGCTGTTGCCCTGAAGCTGGAAACCGGTCTCGTAATTTTGGCGAGTGGTGAGCTGCTGGAAGACGTTGTTATTCGAATCGACGGCGTATACACCGTAAGGTCCGTTGATGAAGTGAATTCCCCTGATTGTCCAGTAGGATGCCTTCTCCACGTGAAGGATACCACGATCGGCGGCGGATATACTGCCACCAACAGGCGCAGGTGTGCCAGTGAGTGCCTCGCCATCCACGACGGGTACCTCTGATTGGTATGCGGCAAGTGTGATGCGAGAGGATGCAGTGCCAGACTTCTTAACTTGGATGTTCTTCGTAGGGGAGTATGTACCGCCACGGAGCAAGATGCTGTCACCAGCTACAGCCTTATCAACAGCAACCTGGATAGACTTGTATGGTGCAGCAAGAGTTCCCGCGGCACTGTCTGAGCCGGTTGGTGCGACATAGTAGGTTGCGCACAGCACAGATGGAAGTAGAAGGAAGATGGTTTGGAGCGACGTGAGCTGCATAATGAAAGAATGACCGCGAATCAGATATATACAAGAAAAAAAGTATGTGGTGTAGTAGTGTGCGGAGCAATAGTCGTTCCCCTAACAGCTTCATATACTTCCTTTGCTATCGCCATACTAGGCCAAACCGGCGACATCGCTAAAAGTACCATCGACCTTGTACAGATGTCTCCACCGTGAATGATGGGACATAGTTACGCCGGGCTCGCAATGTGGTCTTCCCCAGATTCGGCGATTTAAATGAAATGAGTGCATGTGGAAATTATCCGAGTGAATGTTAGTTGGTGTTTCACGGGGCCAATCCACAAATCAGGTGTCGTGTTTCATACTTGGCACACTTGGCATACATGGTTGCTGACTTCGTCCGAACAATGAAGGACCGGTTTTCAAAGCAATTGTTCAGTCTGGAAACGCAAAAGCCGCGGAGGGTGACGGTACTTGTGGCCTGAGGAACGATGGCACGTGGGTCTAGAACAGCCCTATCGTGTGGCACCGCATGCCGGTCCGGAGTGCAGCCCTTTACTCGAGTAGCCGGTTTTGCAAGCGGCGAACCAGGGTCTTGCGGCAATGCATAGGAGATCTTCTCCATGCATGTTGACATCGTGCTGCTATAGCAAAAGTGGGATACTTGGTAGGTGAGTAAAAGTGATTGAGAAGTGAGGTCTTCCCGCAATGCCGTCGAAAACGCTGGCTCGGCACCATCCTTACTGACGACTCGATGATATACCAACAGGTCCTCGTGAGCCTGTGAGCGACGCAAGGATTGCAGTGACCGACACTGCAATATATGGAGTCTATCTCGTGGTTGCGATGCGATCAACACAAGACCACCAGCCGTCAAGAGCTATGTGCCGACCGATCGCGCGCGCCGTTTGGTAGGCATGAGTATCGCGGGTGACCACGTCAGAAATCAAGCAGGCGGATGCGCGGTCACAGTGCAAGATGCCGGAGGAGGTTCCACGAGGAACGTGGTCATGACGGCCTCCCCACTAGTCCGAAATAGGAAAGCGCGGCTCGGTCATCGGATGAGGTCGATCATACTATTCACCAACCACGGCTGTCAAGAGCAGAACTACTTCTAGCAGCCCCACAAAACCCAAGGTCGCCATCGTGACCCCTCCAAAAGATCTACAGGGCATGGATTCTCTCACTGGTCCAAGATGCTGTAGACTGCGACGCCGTTTCACTTTCCCTTTTTTTCGGGGACACAGGCGGGTTAATGACGTGCCACAGTGCTATAACATAAAAATCATGGCCGGTACATGAGGTCCATATTTGTTCACCCCTAATGCGCTTCTACCTTGACTCCACCATCATTGTGCACAATGCGTTATCCTTCTATGAACATTCTGGCGCTTCTGATCGCAATCTCTGCGGCTCAGGAGACTTGCACTGAACCTGCTTCACGGCTCTACCTTCCGGATCCACCTTACAGCAACTACATCTACTTCGACTGCCACTCGAGTTCCCATGTAGTTGTTACAAGTCCGCTGCCGGATAGCAATCTTGATGTTATCGGGGCGCGCCTGCTCGTTGCTTGGCCCGCAGGAAACAGTGGCCTTGTTGCGTACTTCGAACCCTCAGACGGTGCCAACGGAACCCTGACTCCGTTTCTCACAAATTCAACATCTTCGGGCGAGACATTAGATCCTATCTACGATACCAGTGAGGGCACTACCCCGCGGGTTGGAGTTGCCGGCTCCATCAACTTTAACGTAGCGGCTAATTTAACAATACCCATTCTTGGTAGCGTTCGCACGATTCGTGACTTCTCTGAAGGAGGCAGCCTACTCGATCCCGAGGTACAGAGCAGCCTTCAATTCGCAGTCTCGGATAACGACGGTGCCACAATTTCTCGTACATGGCTCGACAACGTTACAGTCACGGCGCTAACTTTCACTCCCGTAGACGGTGCTCAGGCAGTGACTATTGACTCAGCCAACAGATATCTGCTGTTTGGTGCGGGTATATACCAGTGTAAGTTCTTATCACACTAGTTGTTTGAGTAATAATTAATGTCGTTCAGTCAATGCCACGTTTAACTATCCCCAGCTGGAGCAGCTGAACCAGACAGAAGTCCTCAACCCTCAGTCAGCTGGGTTGATTCAGCAGCAGCCGGATCAAACGACGTCTCTGGCCTTTTTGTCCTACCAAGACAAGCTTTTGGCTGGCACATGGCGCTTCAACACCTACTTCGGCCGAGACAGCATGATATCCTTGCTACTCATGCAATCCGTGCTGAGCGAGGGCGAAAATGGAGCCATCGAGGCCGTCATCAGTGCAGTGCTCGAGCGCATCAACCGCACTGACGGTACAGTCTGCCACGAGGAAGTGATTGGCGACTATGCGACCTACCTGAATCTCAAGGACGGCATCACATCTACGGAGCCTCGCTGCGACTACAAAATGGTCGATACCGACTATTTCCTCCCTATCGCTATGCAGAACTACTTCGTCGACACAGAAACAGGCCAGCAGCGCTCGAACGCCTTCTTTAACTCTACTGCCTCCTTCCTGGTCCAGAATGATGGCCTGACCTACGAAGAGCTCGCTGAACTCACCATGCAGAAGATCCTCACTGCCACTGCAGCGTTCGCAGCAGACGGCGGCCAGGTCATCGACAACCTCATCCGTCTGCGCGATGGTGAAGGCGTCGGTGAGTGGCGCGATTCAGGGAACGGCTTGGGCGGCGGCCGCATTCCCTACGATGTCAATGCTGCTCTGGTCCCCGCGGGTCTGCGCGCCATTGCTGCTCTCAGTCGTGCGGGTTTCTTTGCAAACCATCCCGACTGGGCTGAGACGGCAGATCGGTACGCGCAGGTGTGGGAAGACTCGACGTTGCAGTTCTTTGAGGTGTCTGTTCCGCAGTCTGAAGCTGTTTCGCTCGTGCAGAACTACGTCGCGAATAGCAATCTCACAATCCCCACCAACACTGACAATATCACCGGCGACGTGACATATTACGGTGTCGCGCTTGATGGTAACGCCGCAGCGTCAACCTCGCCCCGTGTTGTCCCCGTGATGAACACAGATGACTGCTTCAGGCACTTCTTCCTCAATACCACGAACCAGGCGCAACTCAATGCATTCCTCAACCAGACAGCTGACCACATCCTGCGCCCCTTCCCCGTTGGCCTAGCCAGCGACGTGGGTCTCTTCGTTGCCAACCCGGCATATACTGATAACGCCAGCTTTGCTGCAGGCTTCTCTCGTGGGGACTACCATGGCACAGTAGTCTGGGGCTGGCAACTGGCGATGATGGGTGCCGGTCTCGGACGCCAGCTCGGACGATGCGCTGGCGGTGATGCTCCTGGTATGTTCCTATCTTCTTTCTTCCCATAAGCTCACTTGACTAATGCGAAACAGACTTCTGTAACGACGAAGTATTGCTGGACAAGATTCAGAACGCGTACACCCGTCTCTGGGATGTAATTGAGGCCAATGAGAGTCAGCTCAGCAGTGAGGTGTGGAGCTGGAATTATAACAACGGGTTCCAGGCAACGCCGCTGGGTACTTTTGTGGCGACAGAGAGTAACATTCGGCAGCTTTGGAGTTTGACGTTTTTGGCGGTTCGAAGGCAGAGTTTCTCCTTTGTCAAGTGTTGAGGGGCATCGTAGTCAATGTCCGGCAAGCTGTGCTGTAGCGAGCTCAGCTAGAGAGGCTTTCCGCGTGTTTGTTAGTTGGTGAATGCTTATAGTTGCCATCTTTAACGAATAAACTGGGCCTTCATCGGCCGGCTCTTCATAGTATGGAGACATGTATTGCCTCTTCTCCAATATAGCACAAAGTTCAAACCATGGGTATCCAATTGACCGCGTTCTATCAAGTCCAAAAACGCCCGCTATGTATGCTAAAATCCACAGACACCATCACAGTCATCCTGGAATATATCAGAACTTAGCGATCCTCTTCTTCGCAATCCGAATCTTCCCATCCACCCTCTCAACGTCCTCTTCCAACAACCCCAACATTGCATTCTGCTCCACAATCTCCTCATTAATAGCAACTCCCATCTGCCTCATGCGCTTCACCACCGTCGTCAAATCGACAAGATCCTGGTCCTGCTCCTGAATAATCTGCTTCTGCAGCTGCAACACCCCATCATTATCGAGTTCGCGTGTGCGCTCCGTTTCCACAGGTGCACCGCCCAAGACGCGGCGACCAGAGGGTTTGGAGGCGCCTTTGAAGAGTCCGGCTTTCTGCTCGGCAGTGACGGCGGCGCTAGACGTTGAGGGCGTGGAGAGGGTGCCGGAGCCCGACAGCGCAGCCTTGGCGGCCATGGTGTTGAGGACGCTTTCCAGACCGTCGCGCTCCTTGCGGGAGCTGCTAATCATGTCTTTGCGGCGTCGTACCTCGCCATCACCGAGTTTCTCGCCGCTCCATTCGTCGCCGCTTGAGCCGCTTAGTCTTCTCAGCCCTTCTTCGAGGGCGCCGAGGAGCGCCTCGGCGCGCAAGAGCGAGCGTTTTGCGTTCGCGGCTGCGTCGTGCTGGGCACTTGCTGCGGTGGCTTGTTCGCGCGCTGTCAGCCACCGCCGTGCGTCCTGCAGGCTCGACTTGACTTCTGCGTGCTTGTCCAGCCAATCTGAGCTGTCTCTCACGCGGTCCTTGCCAAACTGGCTCCCTGGGAACCCAGCAGTCCTTTTGCTATCTTTATCGTCTAGACCCAGAAATTCTCTGTAAGCTTTGCATGTCTTCCACCGCGCGTCCTCGCTGCTCTCGATCGCGCGCAGATATTCCTCGAGCCCTTGCCGCCGTTTCTCGACCTGCTCTGGTGAACCGAGGGAGCTGCCGAGGCCGAAGAGCGACCAGGATTTGGGTGGGAGGGAGACTGGTGGTGCGGCGACTGCGGAGCGGAAAGCGGAGTCGAGGTTGGCGAAGTCGGTGTAGCGTTTCGATACGGATGATGTTGCGCGTGGGAATGGGTGATCGATTTTAATGGTGTATTCTGTATAGGGTTTCCCGCTTTCTGGCGTCTTTGTGTGCGCGTCTGGTATCGAGATCTTGAGGGGTGCCATGCTGGGCGACTCTGTAGCGGTGTTGACGCCTGAGCTGTTGTAGGTGTTGACGCCTGGAACCGTCGTGTGACTTGAACGCCGCACTGATTGTCTGGGAATAAGAGTTGTTTGGACAAAGTGTAGGTAGACCAAAACAGATTTCAGCTGCTGCCTGTGGAGTCGAGGCAAATTGTTCACATGCACAGCGAGTTTGAAGCTTAGGTCCACATCCAGGGTCTCGTTGCTTGACATCATCCGTAGTCAAGGCGATGGGGCGCCACGTGCGTCACGCTAGCTATGGGGCTCAACAGCCACCTACCATGTTGAATCTGATCATCATTTATCTAACACATGGTTTTCATCGCGACATTGTGATGGTGACTCTCATGACCTGAGTGCAACAGCTCTTGAGAGTGCATGAGTTGGGTCACATCCGTGCTTTGTTGATGCTGGCCGGTATACAAAGTCATTCAATACATCGAACTACATGTAACATCACTTACCTGCGCACTATACTTACCTTCATCGCAGTGTATCTGCTTTTAATTAGTCTTCTCCGTCTTCTCTGGGGCTTTCGCTTCCGTCTTACCCTTAAGAATCTTCAGCAATTCCTCCCTGTGCTGCTTGCTTTCTTCGCGCTTTAGCCCCAGCACCACTTCCAACCTCCCTGCAATCTTTTCTCCCAAACCCTGCTTCCCCTCACTAGCTTCAGGCTTCATCAGCACCCGCTTCTCCCTCCCCTTTTTATGAGCGCAATCAATCTGCACCATAGCGCTCTGCAACTGCGGCCTCTTCGCCACCATGCGCTCAAACGCCTTGACGTCCTCTACCTTACCTTTGAATCGCTGATAACACAGCACACTCGCAGTGTGCTTGAACACCGGCTCCTGAAATCCTAGGCGGCGCTCAATGAAGCTCAGTACCTCATTCGTGACAGGCTTATCCGACACTTGGGCATTGATAGCGGCCAGCAGCGGCCTGAGCATGGGCTGCGAGGGCGTGATGCCCAGACGCAAGGCGGCCTCGTAGGTGAGCAAATTCTCGAGTAGATCTGTAGTGATGGGGATGGGATTGGAGAGAGTGATGACATGAAGCACGTTGGATACAGCGGCGGCATCGTAGGGTCCGTAGATCTTGTACCGGTCGGCCCACGGTCGGGGTTCAAGGACTGAGGCGGCTTTGGGAGAGACGCGCATTAAGAGGTACGTGGGTACGTACTTGTGGATGATGCGTGACGTTTTTCCGTCGACGACGCTGACGGTTAGTTTTCGCGGCACGGGATACTGTAACTTTGTACTCTCTCCTTTGATCCTGCGTACGCCTGCAGAAGAGAGGGCGTCTTTGATTGTCTCTTCGGACTTAGAATGTTTCTT
Source organism: Stagonosporopsis vannaccii (assembly GCA_028584115.1). Lineage (NCBI taxonomy): Eukaryota > Fungi > Ascomycota > Dothideomycetes > Pleosporales > Didymellaceae > Stagonosporopsis > Stagonosporopsis vannaccii. The sequence continues at coordinate 377,813 of VWXS01000003.1, forward strand.
GGCGTCGACATTAGATCTGTAGGTTATTGGCTGGACGCATTCGAGTATCTTTGTCTTTGGCTTCTTTGGCGCCTCAGGCGTCTTGGGCCGGTAGATTGTGGTCTCAGCAGCACCTGGAGTGCTGGAACGTATAGAGCCTTTTACTTCCGACATGCTGAGATTTGAACTGTATGTGTTTGTGTTCGTTCTGTTTTTTAACTTTGGCGTTTTGTTTTATCTGTGATTTCTCGATGAACAGGAACGGAAACACTGATGTATGCTTATATAGTGCCTGTTGGACTCGCACAATGTCAGCGCAGAACAGCTCGAAAGCCTGAGTCTCCCCACACTCTTTCTTTGTACTACTCAAATCACCGTACGGGTTGACAGTGTGCCTGTATTGAAGCACATTGTGTTGCTTGGCCTGATGCAACAAAGACGAACGCAAAAACTAGCAGCCTCGGAGGATAAGGAAGGTGCATAATCCGGAACAATGTGTTTTAAACAGCCCAGAAAAAGGAATGCGTCTAAAATTTCGTTACATGAAGGGCTGTAAGATGCTTCTACGCTCCCTTCATAGTTCTCGGAGGATATTTCGTACGTGTCCGCTGTCTTGCTCACCGTGAACATCAATGTACCTCAGTCTTAGAGACATCATGGTAGTTGTATTCTTTAGCATTGTCAACAAAGTTAATCAACTACTGTGATCCTTGCTGTCTGCATCGCCCGATTGGTAGAGCTCGGGGCGACTACGAGTCATCGTCTACCATTAGACCCATGAACAACATGTACCGCTCTTCGAGAGCCATCGTGTAAGCCTGTTGTGCTACATCTTCCAAAGGTCCATCTCGCTCATCAATATGAGCGCATGAGTGAAGCTCAACCGGAGTGAACGGGGGGCCGACTTCCAGTTGGCGAGGATGCGTTGGTACAACAAAAGGCTCAGACAATCCGAGTCCTCGAAGAATGTGACCTATCTGTTGCACGCGGTGGAGGCCAATCTCTGGGTACGAGACTTGACCGAGGAGCGGTTGGAAGAGATGCTCTGAGTACAACGTGTAATCAAAACAGTCTCCCATGTCCACAACGAGAGACCACAGACTTGGCCAGAGGTATCGTAGGCACCGCGACTCCCAGAACTTTATTTCTTTCTCGAAAATCTTGCTCACAAGCTGCTTGATGGATATTTTATAATCTGGCTTGAACCGGAGATCTTCATGCACCAGACCCATAACAGCATAGGCCCGGTCTAAGGGCTCCTTAAAGTGCGCTCCTTTGCCCATTTGGAGCACATCTGGCCAAGTTATGTAGGTGTCTGTTGATTGGGTTGTTCTGATAGTGCTTAAGATGTAGCAACTCGCTAGCTTGTTACGCAAGCTTGTAGCCTGGTCTCTCATCTGCGTAACATCAATGCGGCTCTGCTGAATTTCGTCCAAAGCGACCATGACATCAGTAGCATCGTATGTTCTGTGGGTCAGAAACATGAGCACATGTTGTGCCAGCACGATTTCTTGTACGATCCAGAGCCTTGTCCAGTAAGGTTTCTCAGATAATACTGGCAGTGACAGCTCTAGGAGTCCTCTGAGCCTTTTGAGCAGTATTCCACATAAGCAGGATGGCTCCACCTGCTCGCCTCGACTGGGGGTGAGCTCTGAAGTTCCAGAGAAGTACGGATGCGAAATATCTAATGGTTCTTCATCCACATAGCCGACCAGGGGCAACGTGCCAGGCCATACAATTGTAGCGAAGGCCGTCGAATATAGTGTAACCATTTGATCAACCTGATGGCATCTTTCTTCGTGATCTGCCTGATTGATGCATATTTGGTCAATCCAAATCCAAGCAGATGCCCAAACCTTTGTCAACCCGTCCCTTGAACCAGACCTGCGGGCTGCCAGAAGGAACTCGTGCAAATTCTCACGCACCGGAAACACTCCTTGGGAGCCGTCTGCATCGCAAACAATGATGTCGAACGTTGGCGATTCCGGACCCCAGGCGTAAGAGAGTGCAAAAAACTCAAGGGTTTCGTCAAGTCGGACGTGTCGGATGACGACGCGTATTGGCTCATTGTTGTTGTTCCTCTCAATGCAAAGGATGCGAATCTCTTTGTTGCGAACGTTTAGCGGACGATGCTTGAAGGAAGTCATTGTGCGATACTGTGTGCATGTGACAGAAGGAGTTGCTCTCTGCACGCATGAGAGAAGGCTGGACGCTGCTGCCTTCTTGCTTTGTGGCTGCATCGTGTCGTACAACCGCAGGAAAGTTACACCACTGCTCCTGAACTACTGATCAAGCTGACACAAGTTACGCTGCTGTGGGTAAGGCCGATGACATAACGATAGAGGCGGGTGCAAGCTTGAGAAGAGCAAAAAACACAGCCTAGGAAACCGAGGAGGAAAGAACACATGTGGAACAGCAGCGCCATCGATGCGAAGATGTGAGGGCCTGTAATATTACATTGTGATGTACAACAGATGCTGAGAACGTTCTACAATGTCAACATGCGTCTATGTACTGAAGTACGAAGCAGCGAGGACCTAATTCTTCTCGCACTCGCTCTTGGTGCCAATTTCATCTCTGTGCTTGTCAGCCGTCTCCATAGCTGCCTTATCGCCGAATAGATCTTCTAAGAGTGCATCGGCCTCTTGCCTCTGCGCTTTGGCCTTCGCGTCTCTCTTGTCTTCATCGACCTCGACCTCTGCTTCGTTAAGAGCATCCTTAGCTTCGGCGGTTGGTGCTGCGTCGTCGAGTCTGGATGCAAGGCGGATGTCGGCTTCTTGATGATCGACGAGGTCACCCGCGGGCGTTATTTCATCATCTAGTTCTCCACCCAGTATTTGTCCCTCATTTAGCATTCCGTTCTGGCTTTCTCGCAGGGCGGCTCGGCGTTGTTTCCTTGCACTGTGTTCGTTCCTCGGAAGCACGGCCTGTCTAGGGGGCTGTGTCTGAGCGCCCGCCTGGGTGATATAATCCACCATCTGCACGCACTTTGATGCAAATTCTCGAATTTGAGACTCAGCCTTTGTGGTGTCTAATGTCTCAGAGTACGCACTCAAAGAACCACCCTTAGCCCCAAGTTTGCCGGACTGTATGGTACTGTAGGAGACCTGTGTGTCCAGCAATGTACCTGTGACGCTTTGTCGGAATTGAATGCCTGAGAAGAGGTACTTTACAGGTAGCATGCCTATTGCATCAGAAGGAAAGCCTGGAATGGTCCACATGGGTATGTCGATTGTAAGTGACGGTGCAGAAAGACGCCCACCGCTTTCGATGTTTTGACAGACAGCTTCCAACCAACTCTCGACGTTCTTATCATGGTGGCTCTTGCTGCTGAACCTCAGGCGCCCGTACCGGAAGAAGCGGATATCGATGGCCTGGTCCGGCAGGAGCACATCGTGTATACGCTGTTGAAAGCCGATACTGAGCTTGTGGATAGTAGGTTTATTGCCGTCACGGCCTGTACGAACTTGGACGAAGAGTTTTGGGAAGTCCGGTCCGATCGCAGGTATGCGATCATCCTGCTCAGGGCAAGGCAAGAAATCATACAAAAGAGATGGTGTTTCAGTACGAGACAGATTGTTGAAATCAGACGAGGCCAGCAGGCTCCCTAAGCCCGGAAGGGCAGGTTGAAAGGGCGATCGTGACGAGTCTGCTGCAGCTTCGGCCACCTTGTTTGGATCTGACAGCTCGAGAGGGAAGAGCGCTTGGCCAAAATCAGCAGAGACTTTATACTGCGGCTCTAGGCCCCAGTAACCAGTTTGTCTGTTCCGAGGTTTTGATTCAGGGCCAGTGAAAGCACTATCAATAGGTGGCTTCATGAGAGATGCAACTCGATTGACAATTGCGTGCGAGCTTTTCTCGAGGTCCGACCCTGACTCAGTCCCTGTTTGAGGGCTTGGTTGTCCTCCAGACTTGACCTGGTCTACCGAGCGGGCAACTGGCAGTGTCCAACGACCCAGGCTAAGGTCCCGATACTGGAAATCTAGCGAAGTCGATTCATGAAAGACAGGCATCAGGAAGCTCCCGTTCTTTGCTGCATCCAATCGTTGAGTATCGATTGTGCGTGTAGCAGATTCTTTGAAAGGCAGCAGCCTTTCAAGTGTCCTTTTCGCTTCTGCAACTGAACTCTCGTCCAGCCCATGGATAATTAACTGCATAAGTAAGTAGATGCAACAAGTGTCGTCTTGGGCGAACGTACAGTATGCTCGTCGGCCGTGGCAATGTCTGTGGCTGTCAGAGAAGACACAAAATCTGCTGGAAGAGAGTCGATAAGACTTTTGTACCTCGCTAGTCTAGTATTGTCGAGCTGCTGAGTCCATCGATTTAGCTTGAGGGTCTTAGTGCGTGCCTTACTCAGGGCTGCCTCGACATCATTAGCAGTATACTCGGCCGTAGTCTTGTCAGCCGTGATGCGTAGAATCTTTGTGGGCCAGTGTATCTCAGCTTTGGCATTTCTGACTCGGGCGATGCGAGCAAGGACGCTGTCGTTGCCTGTCACAAAGTTAGTGCATGCTTAAGACTTGCTGGCGCTGGTTCCTACCTCCAGTCTGAAGAAGCTTGAGCTGCCACTCTTTCAATCGCAGCTCGAGTTCTCCGGGGGCTTCGAGTTCCTCAAGTAGCTCAAGCTTCCATACGTCTCGAAGGATCTTGTCGACCAGCGTTGCCTTGCGTATGCCCCTAGGCTTTTGCCTTCTTCCGATCGAAGCCTCGACACCAGGCAACCGTGTCTGAATATCTGTTGTGGTCGGGTGCCAATTGCTCCGTATTGTGGCCTGCGTCGTGGCATGCAGAACTTTCGTCACGTTCTTCTTCTTGATCTTTGTTGCGGTCGAATAGTAACCTGATAGCTGTGCTGTCGTGAAGCCGCGGGTCAAAGCGGCGACCAGCTTGACAAAGTCGGCGGTTGTGACATACTGCGGCTCATCTGTGTTACCTCGAGTAGGACGCAGACTCTCAAGCTGCTTCTCGACATCCTCCTGGGTGGCTGGTGCGCTGTCTTGCTGCAGCGAGGAAAGGATGTCCGGGACGGAGATGGGCTCAAGTACTTCCGGCTCTGTCTTTTCGGGTTCCTCATGCACGGGTGCTGTGTTCAGAACAAGCACGTCGGCGTCTTCATCCATGCGCCGCATGCCCAGCTTGGCCTTTCTTTGCCTAACGATCTTGCCCTTCCGAATGTACTCCCTGGAGATGCGCAATGATCGTGCCGCGTTATCTTCTTGTCCGGGAGGTTCGCTCGGTGCAAGGGCCTGAGCTTCGTCTGCAGCATCGTGGCGGCGTACGGAGGAGCAGAAGCTGGCGTACGAGGGCGGCCGGGGATGCGCATAGGTGCGAGGCCGCGCAAGCTTGAGCTCACATCGGAGGCATACAGATGCACTGGAAGCACGCGGCGCAAGCATAGGGAAGGGACGGACAGAGCCAGCAATATACTATACAATGACGAGGGAGGTTCCCGCGCGGCCCGCACGCAGTGGAGGTTAACATTCGTTGTCAGGATACACCGCCCAGATAATTCTGCCCGCCGCTCGGGCACCGCTCGCGCGAATTCACGTGCATGGCGCGTCATCACTTTGGGCTGAGACAGAAATGTCAGAACAGTACTGATTGTTTTGAGTCGTCGATTAGATGCTCTATATGGGCCGCTTCCAGCTGCATAGGTCCTGACGCAACTCAAACTCATCGACCTCGTGGTGTGGTCGATGTCGTTTTCTCTCCGCCTCGGCCTTCATATGGTGTGCCTGCTGCTCTAGACTTCCTCTACCACGGACATGCTGCTTGGGCGAGCCTGAATATGTGCTGCCAGGCCGCAGCGTATCTTGTGATTTACGCATCAACCGCCGGTTCCCTGGCGTGTGGCGCTCGTCTCCGCTCACCGACGTACTGCTATCGCCAGTAGCTGTTGTCGTAAACCTTATGGCGCTGCGCTGTGGAGAGTATGGCTTTGCACGATCACCCCAGCCATCCCCGCCAGCAAAGATGTCCTCTATGCACTCGTCTGCTTTTAGTTCGCCAGGTTGGGCAGACCAATATGCTGCCAGTGTACGCCGGTACATGTCTTGCAGCTCGCTCGCATCCCTTGACTTGCTTGTGAGCGACGGCGCAGCACCAGAATCCTCGAGCTCCGCCTGCTCGCCAGCCATAATGCCCGCAATGCCGCTGAACACCTGTGCTGTCTTCAGAGCTGGTGCAATAAAGTTCTTGTCGCCCTCGGTCTGCCGCATGTATATCCCGAGCTTGAGCGTGCTGTTGATCTTGCTGTTTTGCATAAGATACCGCCGTGTTACGCCAAGTTCGTCGCCTTCTGCTGCAGCGAACTCGCTCTGCTCCACGTACTCGGCCAGGTTGAGCTTCACGTTGCCCAGCGTTATCCGTTCGCCTCTGCCGGAACTGGCATACTCTTGGACGACCTCAAACTCTATGAAGCTCTCCTGCAGCATCCCGTTCTTATCGACCGTGAGCCGAACCGGCAGCGTGGCGTCATAGTCGTATTGCACCTTGTGCTCTATGATGGGACAGTGGTCCGTCTTGCCGCGGTGCTCTGCGGCCGTCGAGTGCGGAAGGTGCCATTTCACAAAGGACTTGCCTGATGTGAGAGGCACATTGTTCAGATCGACAATCTAGGTGTTGTCAGCGCAAGTGCTTTGCGCCGCCGGGCGGGTGTGGAGGCGCTCACTCTCAGCTGCAGGTCAAACTTTGGCTACGCAGTTGTGTTAGCATACAAGTTACACAGAATCTGTCAGGGCCTCCCTACGCGGCGGTTCTTGGGCACTGGTATCGTGAGCGTTTGTGCCGCAAAGGCCACCGAGCGTAGCCGCAGCGTTGACATTGCTCACCGAAGGCCTGCATGGTGAAAGAGAAGTGGGGACACGTCTAGGATTATCAATGCATTCAGCTGCTTAGGCGGCGCTGAGTGTACGACAGGGTTGTGCGAGCCATGAATAGAGTTGCAGCCGCGACCTGGAACGGAGAAGGCGCGATGTGAGGTGCCCCCGCAGACCACAGCCGTTTCCGGCGCCCTCGGCTCCACAGACACCACCACCACAACGACAGCCTAGGCATGGTTGCACTCTTTGCACAATGACGCACAGTGCAGACGCTGTTGCCAATTGCGTGCTGTCAGCCTTTGAGCAGCTGCCAGACAAACGCAAGCCTCGCCTGCGCAAAGATGGCTCAAGGGAATGGGTTCCTTTGAGCGGCATCGTCCTATCGTAAACATCCCACCAACCAACGGACAAGACTTGTGGCTTATGCTTATCGTACAGCAAAGATGGCAAGCTCGCGTGCGTGTCTTTGGGGTACGTACCATCCGCATTTGGTCTGCGACCGCATGCGACTGCCGGGATCCCCACCATGTCCACTGCTCCCAGCTGCACATGGCTTGAGACAGTTCATTGCGTCGTCGACCGTCGCGTCTTCCTGCAGCTAGCGCTGACGGTTCGCTCAGGACTGGCATGAAATGCTTGCCGCAGAATAAACTTGCGGCAGCTTACGGCAACATTCTCCACGACTGGCATGCTGAGGTAGTCGCTATTCGTACATTTAACCGCTTCCTGCTTGATGAATGTTTGCGAGTCTCGGGCTCGGACTCGGACTCGGCCATCATTCACCCCCGTTCGAGCCAGGAGAGGACGGATCGAGAACCCCAACCTTTCACTATCCGCGACGATGTGCAAATTCACATGTACTGTTCAGAGGCTCCCTGTGGTGACGCTAGCATGGAGCTGACTATGGACGCCCAAGAAGACGCAACACCGTGGACCAGCGCACCACCCACCATCTCGTCTGAAGCACTGCCAGACAGTGCGGGCGCACTTCGTGGCCGCTCCAATTTCTCCCTCCTCGGCGCTGTCCGCTGCAAGCCTTCCCGTTCAGATGCTCCGCCTACGCTGAGCAAGTCGTGCACTGATAAACTTGCGTTAAAACAAGCTACCTCAATCCTGTCGTCGGTCACATCGACTTTGATATCCCCACGCAATGCATACATCCACTCGCTCATCCTGCCAGCCTCGCAGTATGTGTCTTCTGCGTGCGAGCGAGCGTTCTCACGCACAGGTCGATTGCGAGGATTGACCGATCAATCCATAGGCCAGTGGCACGGAGGCTACAGATGGCAGCCATTTGATGTCAAGCCTACAAACAAAGAATTTACCTGGAGCCGTCGAAGCGTTGCCGCGAATGAGAAAGCTGTCGCAAGCAATCTCAGTGCAGTCTGGACGCCCTCGTGGCAGGAGACGCTTATCGGTGGTGTCTTGCAAGGCAGGAAACAAACAGATCCTAGAGGTGCCAGCAAGATCTGTAAAAGGGGGTCGTGGATGCTGGCGGTGCAAATTGCTAGGATCGCCGGAGCGCCGGTCGTGCTTGAAGCACTATCAAAAGCCACGTATGGTGAGATCAAAGATGGCGTGGCACTGTATGCAAGAAGAAGGGTCAAGAAGGACACCCAGGACCAGGGCCTTGGAGGATGGGTGAAAAACGCAGGCGATTCAGAGTTTAGCCTCGACAAGCCTCTATCGTAGCCGGCTCAATGCCACCACGATGACAATTCTACGTCTTCTCCCCAAACACCCCCCAAGCACCCATCCTCGTTCCCCACCGATCAGCAACAACTTCCAGCACACCAACCATCTCCACACCCCTCCTCTTCGCGCGCTCCCTTCCCCCTACCTCCGCATAAAACACCCTTGCGTCCATCTTCCGCCTCGGCATCTGCGTCACTAGCACATGCGCATCCGCGTACCGGCCCAGCAACCCCAGCAACGCGGGCACCGTTGCATTAGAGGAGAAAATTGATGGCGGGGGTGGAAGCTGGAGCGTGTAGGATTGCTGAGCGGCAGGCGCGGTCTGCTGGTGTGGGGGATTGTGGGAAGGGGGCTGGCGTGTTGGTGAGGCTGTGCGAGGAGTTGTGGAGGGGTTCAGCAGGAGCGTGTGGAGGGCGTGGGTGCGTGTAAGGTGCGAGAGGGTGGTGAGGAAGGTCGTTGCGAGAGTGGTGCCTGAGAGTGTGTCTTTTTTGAGGAGGGGTGTGATGACGTGGGCGAGGTTGTCGATGAGGATCAGGTTGAGTTTTGAGTTGGAGTGAGAGGTGGATGGTTTGAGTTCTGCGGGGTGCACGTTCGTCGGTAGTGCTGCTTCTTGCTTGGATGCTGGCGATGGATCTTGGTCTGCTGGAGGTGGTTTCGTGTCGAAGAGCATCTCGTCGTCTGATACCACCAGACTCTCCTCTTCGTCTTCGCTGTCCGCCACCTCCAGTCTCTTCTTCGGTGCCCGCTCCAGCTCCTCCTCGACTACGTCTTCCGGCATAGTCACGTTCTCCACGCTCCCCTCCTCTATCGCACGCCCCTCAAGCCCTTCTCTCAATTCATCCACCGCTTCCTTCACCCCGACAAAGTCAAACACCCGCATAATCTTCACTCTATCCAGCATCTTCGCTGCAACATCCTCACTCTTCTTCGCCTCATCACCACCCAAATCGTCGCCCATGCCCTCTAGCTTGAGATTCTCTTTCCGCAAACGCATCAGAGTCTGCGTGTACAGCTCCACGACATCGAAGTTGCCCGTCGTGTCGATGACGGCAGCAAGGCCCTCAGGCTTCTGAATGAGACGGTCGATGAGTAAGGTCTTGGCCAGGTCGTCTCGTTGGCTGCTCGTTTCGCTGCTGAGTGCCACGACCCTGCCGGGCTGGAGGATGGAGCCGAGGGCATCGTCGAGACTTTTGATGCCTGTTTTCAGGATCTGTGGTGTGCTACAAGGTGACGCAGAAACAGTTGAGACGCTCAGGCTTTGGAACACGGCATCAAGCGACAAAGCATCGATGAGCGACGACGCGAGAAGTGGTTCTGCAGGTCTTGCGGACGTGGTGCCCGCGTGCTGATGTGGAGTGTGGACAGCTGCCATCTTCCCCCTCACCCGGCTCGTATTCTCAGCTCTTACAGCCTGCTGGTCTTGAACGCCGTTGAATCAATACTCAAGTGTGGCGCGTCGCCTTCACTAGCGCAGTCCCAATCAGGCAGGCTCTGGAGAATCGTGGCTGAGGATGCGGATCGCAGCCGAAAGGGAGCTATTGAATGATCGTCGCTGGTGTGCTTGGCTTCAAGGGAAGATGTTGGGGTGCCGTGATGAGAGGCAAGGTACCAGGTACAAGTGCCGGGCTGGCGGCCGAGCGAATGAGGTGGCGGATCGAGAGAATCGTGGCTGCAGCTGGCAGCGATAGCAAATGCTTGTTGCGCCTGGCGATCAAAATAGGAGATTAGATTGCAAAGGCACTAATTGACTCTATATCTCAATGTTGACGAGCTTGCACGGAAGTAGATATTGTTGTGATTTTCAATTGAGCTTTAATTCCGGACGCCATAGTACCAGTATCACAGATTGATCGAGCTTGCTGTTTGCTCATCGATGCATTAAACGTTCGCTCTAGATAGCGCAAGAAGAAATAACGAAACTCCCTTTTGGGATGCCAGTTGTAGTCCAGACGAATCGACCAATATACACGGGAGTAGTATCCAGACCCTTATCCCAATTTCACCGCCCTGTACGCCTGATACACACATGAGAAAAGATGCCTTCCATGACGATGTATGACAATGAAAGTGGAAGAATGTGTAGGCCGCACCCAAGGAACGGTAGCTGCCAAACGTAGATAATGTAGAGGTCCATTGCCACTTCCTTGACATTTCTTCAAGCTTGCCGTCTGCGTCCGCCCTTGATGCTCTTCATGCGTCCGAGGAATCCGGTGGGCTTTGACTCTCCCAGAGAACCTGTGCTCTCTGTGGTGATGGCACGCTGCAGGGGAGCACGCGGTGGGGAATCGTCCTTGTAACGGGTATCTTTGGTCTGAATAGCTGCGCCCTTGTTGTCATAAGCCTTGTTGTACTCATCGAAAAATGGGTTCAGCTCTGTGGTCTTGCTTTGAGATATGGCACCGGCACTGTAAGGGCCCTGCGGGCTAGTCTGACCGCCGTATCGAGCCTCGGGGGACTGAATCCGAGGTCCGTCGCCATATTGACGCCTTGGCTGTGAGATGCCACGGAAGCGTTGAGCGATTGACTTCTTGCGTCCAAGACCATTAATCTCAGCGGCTCTCTTCTGTTCAAAATCCTGCTCGACAGCGGTGCGTGACGCAGGTGCACCTTCTAGAAAGGTAGAGGTACCCAGACCGTGCGTCTGTTCCCCGTGAACAATGTCTTCGCGGCCCTTAGCACTGAACTCGCCCGTAGGCGCAGGCATCTTCTTCCATTCAGCGTTGCCGCCAAAGTCTGTGAAGCCCTCTGCGCCTCGGCCATGGATTCTGTCGAGATCAATCTTCGTGTTCAGAGGACCAGAGCCACCAAGTGAGTTGTTGGCCGATCCTACAGGGAACGCTGACATTGGAGCACGCTGATCCTTCTTGCGGTTGCGGTGTGGCTGAACTGCATCGTAGGGTCCGTCGTGATGAATCATACTGGGTCCGTAGATGCCAGTGACGTCGAGTTTGTCAATCAGATCAAGACCTTGAGGCTTGCGCACTTTCCGTGTGCTGCTGGACTTGCCATCGCGGTCCTTCTCTTCCCTCTCCTTACGACGCTCACGACGCCGGCGATCTTCCTTCTCCTGGGCTGCCTTGTCGATGATAGAGGAGTCAGAGTTGCGGCGTGGGCGACGGTCTCGGCGATCAGGGCTGCTCTCCATGTTGCGACGTGACTCCGGAGGGCCTCGAGGTCGTGGTGGGCCGCGAGGTGGTGCCCGCCGCCTGTCTCTCTCTTCCTCGTCTGAGCGGGAGGGGCGGTGGCCAGCGCGGGGATCGGTGCCGCTGCGGTTGGGCATTGGCCTAGGAGGCGCACGCCGCCTGTCTTCGTCCTCAATTGTGAGGTTCTTCTGTTCAAGGCGGGGGTAATCAGCTAACATGTTCACAAAGGGCAGGGACCGCCCGTGGCGCGTCTCAAGGCTAATAACGTCTGGGACGGTAGGGGCACAAGGCTCAATTGGGCAGTCTTGCGAGATGCAGGCTGCCGTGTGTGACGTGCCAGCGCCGGCAGCCTACATGCTCACCAAGGTCAATGGCGGGAGGAAGGACGTACAAAAAGCTCTTCGGCGGCGGAGCCGTTGTTGAAAGTTTCCTTCTTAGGAGAGGCCTTCATCGAGGCCGACATGTCGATAAGGTCGGTCCTCCTAGCCTCCTTGTTGAATTCGGCTTCGAAGGTCGACAAAAAAGGGTTGCGCGACATGGGCCTGCTGGCGGAACTCGAGCGGTCCGACTGGTTTGCGGGCGAGGGGAAGCCGGGTGAGGTCGCTCTGTTGCGAAAGGGGTTGTTGGAGGACAGGTTGAGGGAGAGGCCAGGCGAGGGACGTCGCTCTGCAGGAGATAAGGTTAGCGATCAGGACTGCGATCAGCGAGCCCCCGATTTCGTCACCGAGCGCAGTGCAGCACGAGTAGTGAAACGGGCGCCAAAAGGGGCCTCACCAGGCATTGACGGCTCCGCAAGCATTGTTGCTGCCGTTGCTCAGGAACCCTGCAATAAAGCGCGATAGGGCCCAATCAGACTCGAGAGGGCGGGCGTCTGCAGATGACGGCGGGCTGGTGACGCGCAAACAATCGCAAAGCCTGCTCCTGCGGAATGGTACGACTACGGCGGGCACAATCCAGGTGCAACGGGATCACAGCGCCGGGAAGCACCACCAAAGCAGAAAGGGGCGGCGTAAGACTGGCGATACTGATGTTGGCGTGTTTCGCCCAGGAAATGGACGTGTTTTGTTCGCCGCGGAAGGATGGCAAGCGGGGCGTCTTTAATGGCCGCGTTTGGGGGCTGCTGTTAGTGGATGCCGCGCCTAGTGAATATGCAAGCAAGGCCGGGCTGTCAGGAGGGAGTGACAGCAGCAGCAACGTGGGAGAGCAGAGGGGCGCCGAGGACTGGCGGGCAGGGCAGCGCTGGGCTTAAGAAAGGGAGGGAAATGGGAAATGGGCAGCCGGGAGCTCGAGTTAAGCGGCGATGGGGCAGGCGCATGCTAAGGCAGTCTGGTAGTCGGTCCCTGGCGAGCGTGGCTGCCGTTCACCAGGCCGTCTTGGGGCTCTCTGCGGCGAGCTGGCCGGCGAGAGGGCCGCTGATTCGCGCAGTGGTCACGAGCGAGCTGCTGCCGGAAGGCTAGAGGCCCAGCTGGACGCCCGTTCCGTGCGCGCAGCGTCGCGGCGAGGACTGGCCACGCCGGCCCTGCGCTGCCGGCTGCACGTCGCTGTGGGGTGCCAGGAGGCGGCTGCAGGGCACTGGATCTCGCTGTGCTTGTTTCCCAGCGACCGCGCCTTTGCTGGCCGGGCGGCCGCTGGATTCCTCGAGCTCTGCATTGCGGCCACCGCGTCTGCCCCGGCAGCCGGCAGCCACACACAAGACAGTGCTCACCGAGGCCAGTCCGCCCAATTTCACCTGCACCCCAGCGCCCCATCCGCAATCACCGCTGCTGCGCAACGCTGACCGCTGAATCGCTCAGACGCCCCATCGCGCTAGCTGCCGGCCACTCACGACTGCGGGGAACTTGTCGGGACCCTGAATTTGCTTGTGCCCAAGAGCCTCAGCGCCGATCTGAACGTGCCTGTGCCTGGTCCTCTGCCTGCACCGCTGCCACTGCCTCCAGCCACGCCCAACCCAGACTTCACCATGGCGACGCCAGGCCCAGCCCAAGAGACCGCGGACGTCCCGCGAACCGGCGGTTACACGCGTTTCGAGCTTGAACTCGAGGTCCGTCCCCTATTCCCGCGACGTCATGAGCCCCTGGCCCGCGTCGATTAACACGCCCCTAGTTTGTGCAGTGTCTTGCGAATCCCGCCTATCTCAATTTTCTGGCCACCCAGAAGATGTACGAGAAGCCCGAGTTCGTGGCCTATCTCGGCTACCTGCAGTACTTCAAGGATCCCACCTACGCAAAGTTCCTACAGTGAGTGAACCGCACCTCTGCGCATCCAGGGAACTGCTGACTGAGCATGTGTTGCAGCCACCCCGGGCCAACGCTCTGGGCGCTGGAGATGCTGCAGCAGGAGCGCTTTCGCCGTGAGATTCTGAACCCCGGTCTCATGCACAAACTTGTCGTTGAGGGCCAAAGGAATGCAGTGCCAGGCCCGCAAGACGGCTGGTGAGGCTCCAAGACTGCATTCTTAGGAAGCCAAGGTCTCGACGCCGAGGGTTCGATGACTTGTGAGTGACTACACGAGCTATGCTTAGTCATCTGTTGCTGTGGCCCTGGCTTGCGCATGGGTAATCATTCAACGCGAGTTATATCCGCATAAGTCTACTGCAGGAGGCGCAGGTCTTCCGACTCGAACCACGGCCAAAGACAGAGCGGACACATTGCCAGAAAGTACCGTATCACTATGCAGGCGCGCCGCCGGATCACAGACTTGATGGGAGCCATTTCCATTTGGAGAACAGACATCATCCTAGGATCAAATGCAAGAGTGTGCGCATATTGATCAGGGTGACAAGACCGCAAATGCGGCTCAACAAAGCCATCCCGTAAACAAGACCGCTGGCACACGAGCTATGCGTAACCGGCAGTATTGTCAATATTAGCATTATCCACATCGTATTGGGCCTCCGATGAATGCTGTCAAGACTACTTTAAAGTTTAGTACAGACACGAGCTCACGCGCATCCATGTCTGTTACTGTCGCACGTGATGCGTGATTGTTGTGTGCCCCACATGGCGGAACAGCGGCGTAGCATGACGAAGCGCAAGTTACCATCAAGGTACTTGCTGCCTTCCAATACCCAAACCCCTCCCTGCGTGCGCCGTCCGCCATGAGACCTGTCGCCGAGGCTGAGTGCGTTTGCTGCAGTCCGTGTACCTGCATATTGGGCTAACATGCGACAGGAAGCACTGGCGTCAGCTTGACGACTTCCACTCTCTCACCGACCTCAAGATCCACGTCTCTTCGCATCAGGAGCCGCAAATAACGACAGGCCTTCGCTCGGTCTGCTGGAAGGTGCGAGCGCTTCCCAAAGAGTGCCAGCTCCAAGCTCACCATTCTGGCAGATCTTCCTTCTCTTCAAGACACTTGACCGTTCATCATGGCCAAACCACCTCGCCGAGTCACGCAGAACCTACGACTCGCTGCGCACACACTACCTGCGCGCCATCGAACATCCTGACGAGCTCGAATCGTCGGTAGACCCTTTAAGCGATAATGATGAGGTATTTCAATCCTCAACTCGGCCCCAGCTATCTGAGTACAACGAGTGTTGACTTGTACTAAGCCTTGAAAGTCCCCATGGTCAGCCCTCCGAGCAGACGAAGCCCTGCGCGCCGAGATCTTCCAGGACATCGAACGATGCATGCCAGACAACGTCTACTTTCGTCAGCCGGCGACGCAGAACATGATGCTAGATGTACTCTTCGTTTGGTGTAAGATGCACCCGAGCATTGGCTACAGGCAAGGCATGCACGAGGTTCTAGCACCGTTGCTCTGGGTAGTCGAAAGAGATGCTGTGGATGTGAGCGCGAAGGCCTCTGTTGACCCTACTCTTGCAGACATGCTCGACTCCACTTACATCGAACATGACACACATACCCTGTTTGCCCTTATCATGCATACCGCAAAGTCCTTCTTCGCGCCTGCAGACCCTCAGTCAACGTCCAAAGAAACCCCGATGCTTGCTCGAAGCTCGAGGATCTTCGATTCATATCTGCCTAAGGTCGACCCCGAATTACACGCCCACCTGACGAAGCTGGATGTAGTTCCACAGATCTTCTTGCTGTAAGCTCTTCATGCTCGTTCCTCTGGCCAAACTGACACGGCTTAGACGTTGGATCCGCCTTTTGTTCGGCCGAGAGTTTGATCTTGATTCCGTTTTCGACATGTGGGATGCTCTTTTTGCCATTGATTCATCATTAGAGTTGGTCGACATGATCTCGATAGCGATGCTACTCCGGATTCGTTGGGAACTAGTCGCAGCCGGAACTAACGAGGCCTTTGCTCTGCTACTCCGATATCCCGAGCCGAGTGCCCCTGCTTATACTTTCATCAAGGATGCATTATACTTGCGAGACCACCTTACCCCGCTGGGCGGTGCTGAGATCATAACCCGTCACGGCAAACAAGCACCATCGATCGAGGCCGAATCTGCTGCAGCCGATCGCGCGCCATCACCTGCGTTGTCTTTTGCTTCAAGTCGCACACGGCAAAGAGTAGGCTCTCCGAAGAGCTTTCTCGGCCCGCAAGGAGCTGGTCTGGAAGCGGTGTTGCAAGGTGCTGCAAAAAACGTGCTTGAAAAAGGGTCACAGTGGGGAGTCGGCAAAGCGCTTCGAGATGCTGTTGGCGAGGTACGAAAGAACGTAGAGGCTTACCAGAATGGCGCAGTGTCTGGCCAAACCACACCAAGGTCTGGAGGAAGAGAGTTCCGGGCACCTAACATGGGTTTGACCGGAACCAATCAACGACCTAGTCTTGACCGAGCACCTTCCCTCAATGCCTTCAAAAGAGTTGCAGAGTTGGAGAAGAGAAATAAGGATCTGGGAAAGATGCTGGAGGGTGCTGTAGCCGAGCTATGGGAACACCACAGAGAACAGACCGAAAGTCACAAGTCAAAGAACGAGGAACAGAGCAACAAGGCCGCAATGGAGGCGCTTAGTCTTGCCATTGCGAAGGTGCAGTTTGTCCAAGTCTATCTTGAAGACTCGTCAATCCCACTGCCAATCGACGAATCGACCGATCAAGCAGCGACTGCGGACGCAGCCGCGAGCCTAGCCCCTCCATCTCCTCTACAGCCAGGACCTGCATTGGATGCACCGCTGGCTGCGACTCCCACTATCCCCGTAGTCACAGAAGCATCACAGAAGCCTTCGCCACTCAGCCCACAAGCTGCTTCCCCGCCTGCGTCTTCACCAAGCGGATTGTCAGGTATTTCGCGCCTGGCTCCACGCTCGCGCCCTCAACTCACTTCATCCAACTTTTCATGGATGCTAGGTGAGGAGTCTGCATCCTCAAACTTTGCGTCAGGGGCTGCGCACTCGACCTTTGCCTCGGATGAAAAGCGTCGTATGAAAGGCAAAGGTTTCTTGTTTGGTGACGAAGACGGAGAGGACAACAGCACGACAGAGGGCAAGGGCAAGAGAGGGAGTGTCAGTGGCAAGAACACGGCAAAAGGCGGGAAGAGCAAGGGGAAGCATGTACCAGAGATTGAGGTCGAAGAGGAGGTCATCGACTTGGAAGATGTTGGCAGAAGAGGTGTGATCTAGAACGGGAAGCTGCGATGTCACCAATCCCACGGCTCACGTCACACTATGCAACATTAAGACCTCGGATCTCAGCCTTCAACGACATCTATAGGCACATCTAATTGCAGCATCAAATCCCACGACATTTGCCACCCTATGACCTACACAGAGGCTGCTCACTATGCACTCATGCGCTAAAGCGGTTTGGCTCCCGTCACCCTGCATGCGGTCCCACGAAACTTGCTCACTAGTCCACACACCCACGGCTTCAGGAGCGCGCCAAACGACAATCCATTCGCTTTCCGCCGTCTCAGCAGCTATAACCTTGGCGACCTCGCGCCGCTATACAGGCAAAAGCGGCTATCGGCGTACTACATGCCGACGCGATGACAACCCGGTGATCTACGCTGTCTGCTTCGCTCGCGCTCGCGCGCAGTGTGGGACTCGACTATCGAGCCCGTGATATAAAGCCCCGCACTGCCCCTCCACGACTCTTTCCCTCTGCAAACGTCCACTACACTACAACTCTTCTCACCCAACTTTACCACCAAATCCCAACAAATCCAACTTCATCATGCCTGGCTGCGGAACTGCTGGTTGCACTTGCGCCGATTGCGGCTGCGCTCAGGGTGCCTGCAACTGCGGCAAATGTGAGCTTATCCTGACTGCCAGCAGGAGATAGGGTTAGTGGGCTGACAATGTATTAGAAATTCCCGATTTTGTTTGTCTGTCGACACGACCACAACGCCTTCCTTTCAAGTCATATCGCTACCTGACGGCACAAGGCTGCAGGAAATTATGATTCGGAACAATCTCTAAGTGCGGCCACCACATGTCAATCAATCATTACTCTGACACTTCGCTGCCTGCCTTGCTCACACGTGCACGTGAAGTCATGTTGTGAAATGTCATAACGAGGCATTGCTACTCGACTCTCCCCCTCCCTCGATGCCCCTCTACCGTCTCCCACTCATCAACTCCAATAGCCCCTTGGCTGCATTCCCCGCGTTCCCCTGCGCACTGTTGCTCTCTATCCACTGCTGCTCCTTCAGCCGCTGCAGCCTCTCGTGCTTACTCTCCCCACCGCGCATAGGACTCATCAATGCAGCGGGACTCACGCTCTGCACCGGCGGCGAGCTACCCACGTCGTAGCCCTCCACGACTCTGGTCTCTACGGCGCCGCTCTGCTGTGGCGGCGCAAAGCTCACGGGCGGTTGGCCCAGCGTGCCAATCGGACGGAACGGGTCGAGATTCGCTTTCACAAAGACCGGGTTGCGCGACGGCGAGGATATGGTGATGTCGGGCACGCGGTGCGCTTGCGCTGCCGCTGCGAGGTCCTCGGCAGACGTCATGTAGGCGTTGGTGGCCAGGGAGCCGGATGTGCGCAGCGCGTCGGGCGAAGAGGACAGCTCGTAGTCGGAGAGGACTTCGCGCGAGGGCTTCGAGACTTGGTTTGTGCGGACCTTGTATTTGGCGAAGGTCAGACGCGTGCGGAGGAGTTGTGCGCGCGACCTGGGCGCCGGTGCGCTTGTGGGTGTTTTGGGCGCGGGTTTGGGCACTGATTTGGGTGCGGGGACTGCGACGCCGTGTTCGCTTTGCTGAGACGCGCAGAGGCCGTAGTCTAGGAATTCTGAGAATGATTTCTGCGAGTCCGGGAAAGGCTGCGACTGTGGCTCGGGCGAGGGAGGTGAGGGTGTGGGAGTTGCGCGTTCGGTTGGAGACCCAGGGTCAGCAAGGCCTACCGGGTTGTTGGACTGGACTATCAGTATTAAATAGACAGGCTAGTGCGGGGAGATGTACTGTGTGACGTTGCACTGCGGAGCTGGTGAGTTGAGCCACCGCGTCTTGCTGGGGCGTATCGCGCTCGAATGCGACCATCTTCGCGGGCGGCACCTTCTCTGCGTCGTCCACCTCGTCGATGCTTCGTTTCCTGCCGTGGGAGAACGCGTCGATGCTAGTGACGTTCTCTTTCTCTGCGAAGACTTGTGGAGTGTGGCTAGTAGCTTGCAGTTGCTTCAGAGGGCTTTGCGCTCGAGTGAGTTCAGACGACTCAAGAGTCTTAGCTTTCGAAGGCGTATTCATAGCTCTGGGAGTGAGATCGCCTAGAACGCGACGCGAGGGAGTTCCAGGTAAGCTATGCTGGGTAGGCATAGTTGTATAAAGCATATGTGGTTGTTGTTTTTGTTGTGATAATGGTGAACTGTCTCAGGACGCGTGGGACGAGCAATGACGCGCGCCGAGGTTGTGGGTTCGAGCAGCAATCGACAACAATTCTGAGAATCTTCTGTCTAGAGCCCTTGAGGTATGCAAGACTCGAGACAGTCTGAAGGAACAATCGAAGCCCAATGTTATGGTGGAAGGATAGTCGCGTCTTGAGGCTGGGAGACCATACATGCTGGACCACTGACGCGATTGGGTGCCAGTCGCGTTCAGGGTCCCTTGGCTTCTGAGCCCCACCTCTCTCCTCAACTCATCTCCAGCCCGTTCTCTCTCGCGTACGCGCTCTTATCGATACTGCGGCTACTTGCAGGTGCAGTGCTGTTCCACATTGAAAATGCGCAGATTGTCACGGCGTCCTTTTCTGTTCAGCACACACCTTGTGAACTCTGCAGTCAGTGTCTTACTTGTCGACAATGAGGGTCCAAGTCAGCCGCTCGAACCACACGCCTG
Source organism: Stagonosporopsis vannaccii (assembly GCA_028584115.1). NCBI lineage: Eukaryota > Fungi > Ascomycota > Dothideomycetes > Pleosporales > Didymellaceae > Stagonosporopsis > Stagonosporopsis vannaccii. The sequence goes on from VWXS01000003.1 coordinate 397,634, forward strand.
GCTAGGTCGCAAGGTCGCACCGTGTGCACCAAATGGCTGCTAATTCGCAATGCCAATGCCTGCTGTTTACTCCCTGCTTCGGCCCCATTGACCGTATCCTCAACAACTGGAGAGCCGCACAAGCGCGCAAATGATGATCTTCTTTGGCTAGGACACTCTTGCCGACATCCAGGGACCTTGTTTATTTACGTCACCTGCGAGACCTCAAATTTGGCAGCCCTTACATGCCCACGTTATCTACTCGTTACACCTTCATCAAAAACCGTGGTTCCTGTGAAAGACACGGTTGTACAAGACACATTCCTCCCGTTCCTCCTGACTCAGTGCACCAGACTCTTTCACACACATCGACGCCGTCATGAAGGGTTTTTTGCAGAAGGCAAAGGCTGAGTGGAAGGACTTCTCACAGCGAGATTCCCAATCGGGATCAAGCCAGCAGCATCAGCAACATCATCATCTACATGGACAGCCTAGTCAAGGTCCTCCTACAGAACACCACATCCAAGGCAGTATTGGTGAGCCTACACCTCTTGACATCTTGCGGTACCGTTATCATCACGGGACCAACCTAGGTTCTGTCTACGTGATCGAGAGATGGCTCCAGCCATCTCGATTTCCTGACGGCTCTGAAGGATCGAGCGAGCTTGCCGCCGTCAAAGCGTGGGTCGACAGAGAAGGTGTGGACTTCGCCAAGCAGAAGTTTGACCACCACTGGTCTAGCATTGTGACAGACGCAGCGATCGGGTGGTTGGTCAACGAGGCAAAGTGCACAACTGTCCGCCTGCCCATTGGCTATTACGACTTGCCTGGGCCTGACTTCACCCGAGGCACCCCATTTGAACCCTACGCTCAAGTGTATTGTGACGCTTGGAACAGTATCCGCACTCTCATTCGCCGCCTACGTGAGCGTTCGATCGGGGTTTTGCTGGATCTACATGCACTGCCAGGTGGTGCGAACGCACAAGAGCACTCTGGCACAAACAGCGGTCGCGCAGAGTTCTGGCACTCGGACTTTAATCGTGCTTTGGGCACACGTTGCGCTGAATTCATTGCGCACGAAGCCAGAAACGGACTCGATATAGCTGGCATACAGCTTGTCAACGAGGCTGAATGGGAGTCTCATCGAATGTATGAGTGGTACGACGAGGCTGTCGATGCTGTCTCAGCTATCGACCCAAGTATTCCTGTTATCATCTCGGATGGTTGGAACCTTGACAAGGCAGTCGAGTACTCGCTCCGGACAAATTCGGTATACGCCAAGCATCCCAAAACTCCCGTCGTTGTTGATACGCATTTCTACTGGGCCTTCACAGACTCAGACAAACAGAAGTCGCCTCAGCAGATCATCCAAGAAGCTGGTACAAAGCTGGGCCAGCTTGACGGTAAGGAGGGCTCAGTCATCGATCGTGGCGCAGTACAAACTATTGTGGGAGAATACTCTTGCGTTTTGACCGAAGACTCCTGGGCTAAGAGCGGTGGAGTGCCGAAAGAAGAGCTTGTGAAACAGTTCGGGAGAGCGCAGAGCCAACGGTACCAACAGCGAGCTGGCGGCAGCTTTTTCTGGACCTGGAAAATGGACTGGATGCCTGGTGGAGAGTGGGGTTTCAAAGCACAAACTGACTCGAAGAACATTGTGCCCCCTCAGCAAGCACTGCTGGCTCCGGACGAGAAAGCTAGACGTCTTGAGAAGGCGAAATCAGAACAGGGCACGCGCCAGCAACAAGCTTATCAGCAACATGTGGACTATTGGAAGCAACTCGACCCCAACGGAACGTATGAGCACGAAAAATACGCACACGGCTTGCATATAGGCTACTCGGATGCTATGGCCTTCTTCAATGGCTGTGGCACACATTGCGATCGGATTGGCATGTTGGAATTGTGGGTGCTGAAGCGGCTAAGGGAGAGCGGCTACAGGGGCGGCTTCACGTGGCTGTTCGAGCAGGGACTCCGAAAAGGTGTCAATGACTTCTATGGCTCAGTGGGTGTGTGATAACCCCCTCATGCCTCGCCTATTCCTGTTTAGGTCTATCTCCAAGACGACAGTAACCAAATTCCTATGTTGGAATGCGTGCAAAATGACCTCATCTCGTACATCGCCAGCCATGAGTGAACCCTCGAAAATCAACAATCATTGTCACCATGACTAGGCATTAGGATTGCAGATGTCGACTTACTTTGAACGGAACCTGCACGTTGGATGGCTGCTCTCAGCTATGCCATCGATTCCGAAAACCAACAAAATTCCATGGCAATGGATACGACACACTCACCCCCGGTAATCATACTTAGTCCAGATAGCAAACGCAACTGCATCAGGATCAAGGCGCGCATCAAAATTCAAGGCGAGCAAGAATTCTCAGAGCCTGCAGTGGAAATAAGACCGCACCCGCCATACCAAGCCTACTGCGAGACAGTATCGTCTTCAAGGCCGCAGAGTCCCGATGTGTTCACGACACCTCCTACACATTCAGAGCCTTTTCAGTCAGCTCAGGTCTGCGACAGGCCTACATACACGGCTCGAACCACCATTCGCAGAGCGACCGTTTCAAGCGTGTCAACCATCGCTCAAGGAAAAGCCTGCCCTGAACATGTTATTGCACCTACTCCATTGCCAGCTTCGACTAAAATTTGCGATCAGGATGTTCCAGCGTTCCAGACGCCTTCACAAGGAGGCACAGCACTGGCCAATCGATACCACACGGTATCACGGTTGGCGACACCACGCGACAGCTACTCAGGAGGCGTTGCTCACCCTGCGTCGCGTAACCACACACGATCACTATCACAAGTTCAACAAGCAAACATTTCCCTAGGTCCGACAGCTCAAATCATCACCAGTCGAACACCATTGCGACAAAAGAGATATGGAAGAATGAACTATCATCCTTTGCCACCGTTACCTCCTTCGCCACCAGATCCACCTCTCTATGCGGCATCCGGTAAGCAAGACTTGGCCAAAGAAACCGTCAATTTCAGTCGAGGGGAATTGAAAAAGAAGCCAGCGCAACAGAATGGGCAGGTGAACGTGCCGCATCCGTCTTGCGGTAATCCTCATGGCCCACTTCCCGTACTGTCCACTATCAGCCACTACGATGTGAATCTCACAAGCGCTACGGCTGGACATGAACGACCACAGTCTAAAGCATCCAGGCGTACAGTCACCTTCGCGGATGATAGCACTCAATCTTCGCGGAGCTCATCGCCGGACCACCACGTCCATAACCGGACCCTGCGGCAGAGCAAAAGCTTTTCCTTCGAACCCCAGATCCAGTCTTCCTTACGTCTACACAGATCACACGACAGCCTCCTAGCCGCCAGCATCACCAGCAAGAACGATACTGCTAGCAGATTGCATGCTTCTAGGCGGACAGCGCCCAAAGACTTCAAACACCCATACGTATTTGGCCAGCGCCCCGCATCACGCATGGCCCCTCCACCAGGTCTCGGACGAACAAGCAATGCAAACTACAACCCGCGCCTCAGCACCTCCAAAGCGCAGTACCGCGGTCTCGCTACTCTGCCGCGGCCTCTGCCTTCCTCTCTCCGCGTTGTCGAACCCCAGATAGGTCCTCGCCATCCGCCCTGGGGCTCACTCAATAATCTCGAAGAGCGGCGGGAGAGACGTGTTGACGCGAGGGAGCGCGATCAAGTCAAGCGATTTCGGGCTGCGACGCTCAGCGAGGCCACGACGTTGGGATCGACGGATAGCTTTGGTAGAGAAAGGATGAAGAAGGAGGTTGAGGAGTACAAGGAACAGGTCATGAGCGTCTATCCCGATATGGCTTTTGACGGGAATGCAGGTAAGGGGGGAAGGAGTTGTTTTTGTGCTGTTATGTGATGGTAGATAGGTATCGTGGCGTGTAGTCCTATGGGACAAATAAGGGTAGTCCAAATGATAATCCGTATATTTGGTTCCGTGGTAACCTTTGCTCATGATTGAGAAGGGACTGTGGTTCTTTCAAACGCTGACGCCAACACATTATCGTTCTGAGAGGGCAAGGAAGACTTTCGCCTAGGTCCGCTGATTTGTGCGCTTGATTGAAGGTGTTCTAAGGATGGAAAGAGCATACGGACAGGAGTATATCAAGCATTGCAGGTACCTCAAGCCTGGCTCAAACGGCACAAGAAACCTCAGCGACATGGATGTGTGGTAAGATGCCACATGAACATTACCAGACACTACTGAATCCAACTTCTTGGCCGACAAGGAAACCAAGGGCCAGGTTTCGAGTGGCAACAGGGCACGTTATCCACGAAGAGGAGATGATGACCAAGAACGGCAAATTGTTTACTTACCTGTTAGACTCAAAGGCCAAATGACGCACCTTCTACTCTCGTCGCAAGTAGAGTCCGAGACAGACGACGACAGAGGAAACAGGTGGGCTCAGGGTCATTGGGCCCTGGCTTGAGGGAGGTGAGGTGCCTCAGCGGTTGGGAACGTTTGATAGGTAGCGCCAGCCGCCAAAGTGGAGACTCAGCGACAAGTACGTTACACAAACCTCGCAGTCAGCGCAATTGTTCCATCTACCGTAGGCCTGGCAAGCAGTTGAGGGCCACAATGTTAGGTGCTTGAATTGCTGGACTTGGTTTCTTTGTACAGGGTATGAACAGGTGGCTGGCTTTATATTTGGACGAATTCGGTCTATGACATGGCTTTCTTCGAGAGACAATTCAATTGACGGCATCAATTATGATCCTCCTGCCCCTGGGTCTAGATCAGAGAACGAGCAATCGAACGGCCTACGTTGCACCATGGCAACTCGATGTCTGGTTGACAGCGCTACGGACCGCGCAGCACCGAAGATCACAACATTGCTCTGGTGGGGCGGACTTTGTGTTTGCATCCCCACTATTCACCACACTCGAGCGAATGAAGCATTGCCGCGTACTCATGCAGCGTGCTGAGTCGAATCACATCGTGGAGAAGTGCTCGATTCGGTCAAACTGCGAGGCAGTGCTGCAAAGTGCTGCAGCTCAGCTGGTGGACGGCGCTGCCCGACGCGCGACGTGTTATTTTGGCGTGTGAAGTGGTTTGAACACAACGACGCTGCTGTGGAAGTGTCGACATGTGTCGTGCGAGTCTCTGGCAGTTCGAATGAAAAGGAGGGAAATGCAGCGAATAAGGCTCGCTGTTCGACAAAAGCGAGGGCGCCATACCATGATTGGCTGTGGGAAACGTATGGGGATGACGCTGCACGGGCGGGCCGCTTGCGCTAGAGCAGGTGCGGACAAAAGTAAACACAGCGACGCCGAGCAAAGAGCAGCTCGCACCACAAAATCTGTACCCATGCCTGACCCTGTTCTGAACGCAGTTCAACGCCTGAACACATTGCCATTGCTTTTGATGGGGTTCTGACAGTTGGCATTGTTTGGTTCCACCAACATCTTCGCGCTCTGACCAGCTGCTCTCTCTCCGCAAGCTGCGAAGCTGCCAACGCACCTCCTCCACACTCGCACACACCGCCCGCCGCCCTGAGTAATATTACCTCTACCCGATTATACCGAGCCCCCCACACAACGCCGGTCGTACCCCTCGTCCTCGCCCTCACGGGCACGTACCGTCATGGACGGCCCTCCTCCACCGCCGCCCAAGCATGGCGAGAATCCCAAAACGACAGGAGGTAGTCACGCACCTCCGGGGGGTGGCAGTGGTTTGCCCCCGGGAAATTACGACATTTTCATCATACCGCCGCACTCCTCTGGGGGTGGGTTCGTGTACCTTCCCAGTCTGCAGGTCCAGAGAAACAGCTTCATAGCAGGCATAGCTAGCACGCTTGCTAGTATTGCTGTGTGGAAGATTATCGAGCCACAAATCAAGCAGTACTGTCAGATGGTTACCCAGGGCGTGTCATCTGGCGGTAATGGCGTGATACTGTTGGTGGTGCTTGTGGGAATCGCAGGCTGGGTCTTCGGTCAGACACAAAGCGGCAAGTTCGGTGCTTTTGGCTCAGGCGGCGGTCCTCAAAGCGGCACAGGGGCTGGAGCCGGAGCTGGAACATCGGGCGCAGGGGCTGGCTACCAACGCACGTCGCCGCCGCCAAATGGCGGTTTCCCTGGTGCTGGCGGTCCTCCACCACACGGTGCCCAAGGAGGATGGGGTGGTTATCAACAATATGGTGCGTCATCGCCACCTCCAGAAGACGCCGAGTCAACCTTTAAGAAAGAACAGGCTAAAGCTGAGGAGGAGCGCAAGCGCGCAGAGGAGGAGCAGAGAAAGAAAGCGGAGGCGAAGAAGAAGGAAGACGATGCGAGACGCGCAAAAGAAGAAGCAGACCGTAAACGAGCTGAAGAAGAGCGCAGGCAGGCAGAGGCACAGCGCAAGCAGGCGGAGGAGGCTAAGCGAAAGCAAGAGGAGGAAGCAAAGAGACTTGCGGAGGAAGCAAAGAAGATAGCAGACGAAGTGGCCAGAAAAGCCGCCTGGGAGGAGCTCAAGAAGGCTGAGGAAGCCAGAAAAAAGCGTGAAGAAGAGGAGAAGGCCAAGGAAGAAGCAGCAAAACAAGCTCGAGCCAAGGCCGAGAAAGAGAAGTGGGAAAAGATGAGACAGCGCGAGCGAGAACAACGCGAGCGCGAAGCCCGTGAGAGGCTCGCCAAAGAAAAAGCCAAGAAGCTTCAAGAGCAGCGAGAGAAAGAAGATGCCGAACGAGAGGCTCGTGAAGCTGCAGCAAGAGCGGCTATTGAGAAGGAAATCAGAGAGAAGCTTGAGGCTGAACAAAAGGCCAAGGCAGCCGAGGAGGCAGCGAGGAAGGCAGAAGACGAAAAGGCCGCCGCAGAAGCTGCTGCTGCAAGGGAGAAAGCTGCCGCCGAAGCTGCTGCTCTCAAAGCAAAAGCTGATGCTGAAAGAGCCGAGCGACTCAAGGCTGCACGAGAACGGGCCCAGCGTGACCGAGAAGCGCGACTCAAAGCAGAGGCCGAGAAGATCAAGGCAGAAGCGGCTGCTGCGGCTGCGCCAGATCCCAGTACAGGCCGGAGATCTACAACATATGGCGGCATCGGTGGTGGTGAGCGTCTCGACCCATACGCAGGCGCTCGCAGTCCTCCCATACCTTCGCCTTCAGTTACTTCCACCCATTCTTCCCCGATCAAAGCTACCGTCTCTCCGAAGAAGAATTATGAGAAGCCCAGCGCAAAGTCTTACTTTGGTACAGAGGCACGATCAAGCACATCACGCTCACATGTGTCTTCTGCGTACTCCGAATCGTCTTACGCAGAGTCGATCTCTACCGCGCGAACATCGCCTCCGGCTTCCCAACGAGGACCGTATTCCACAGCTGATCCAAACAAGATCGTTATCAAAGCTGTGTATCTGTTCAATGACCTCTTCCCAAAGCCCGTGGCGCAGTTGGTGGCTAGTGTTGGCAAAGTGACCGATGGGCTGATTTTAAGAATCCAGTCTGAGGGTCTTTTCATCGACGATGATGTACGCAACATACCACAGCGCGAATGGGATGTGAAGGCTTGGACCCTGAAGCTTGTTGAGGTGAGTTGCTCTTTCTGAATCCTGTAATAATCGTGCATCACTTACTGACCTTTTCTTAGACCGGAACTCAACCTTCCAAAAACCTACACATCCTGCGCGCGTCGATTCGCGATGGTGATGGAAAAAAGTACGTCTTCCTCATCGATGACTCTGAGAGCTGGAAAGTTGCTCTCGGTCTGCAAAAGCTGCGCAAGGGCAGCCAGGTCCGCAGCTTGCAGAACAGCCAGATGGCAGCAAGCGATGTGACCAGATTGCTGAACACTGTTCCTCCTCTTTCTTGAGCGAGTATAACCGTAGAAGGAGGACTAGAATAGGGAGCGGAGAACGCAGAAAGTTTCGAGTTCCCATGTTGTCGTAAACATGGAATGTCCTTAACCTTCGATCGGAGGTGTGCATTCCTGTGTGGATAAGCGCAACATTCTTCCGATAGAGCGAGCAAGCGACTTGATGAGATATACCCTCTTTTTCAAAAGCCTTATCTGCATCAGCATAAGCGGCGGAGTTTTGCATAGTATTTTGCTTCCGAGTAGAGTTGAGTTTTGGCGTTGCTGGCTGCACTTCAGTCGTAGTTGCATGTTTGTAAATATTGATCGCAACGCTTGTTCGAAACTTTCTTCACCCTTTCAGGTCTTTGCTTGCGATGGGTCATCCAATGTGTAGGTGAACGACATGAGCCATTATATTCCTGATGCTGTCCACCGGGGCATCATATCCGAACACCGAAGTCTCAAGTCAGCAACAACATAAACGAGTGACTGGTTTATTTCTCATGCTTTTTACCACCAACAACGTCGAGCAAGCCTATCAACATCTAAGCCTCCTTCATAGCCGCAGCACCAACAACCGTCTTGGCCGCGACAGACTCCAGACGCACAAATCCTCCATGCTCCTTGACCCCTTCCTGCAGCACAACCATCCTCTTCTGGTCGCCCGTGGGATCCTGGCTATCAGCCTCCAATCCCCACTGCAGGAACTCGTTCGTATAGTTTGGCTCGAACCCCTCGTCCAACACGCCGAGCCGCTTGCCATACCGCGTCACCTTCTCCCAGTCGCGACGGACGTTCTGCAAATCTGGAGAGAAGTAGGCGAAGCTGCGCTCGAAGATCTTGCGGTTGGTGGGCGTATCCATGGCGCTCTTGAAGTCGGTGAATTCCTTCCAGGCCTGGTCCGGGTGCGCGAGGACAAAGTCGGTGGCGCGCTTGCAGGCGCGCAGGAACGCGCGGACTCTGTCCGGGTTGGCTGCGATGAAGGCGTCGTTGCCAATGTACAGGATGCTGCAGAAGCAGCAGCAGCCCAGCTGCGCCAGCTCGTCGATGCGCAGCATGCGGACCTCGTCGCGGCTGCGGTTCTGCGACACCAGCCACTCCTCCAGCTCGACCATCTGGACGTTCTCGAGGCCAATGCCCGCGTCGATGTCGCCAGAGATGATGCTCTTGGTCACGTTCATGCCAACGCGCACGGCGGTGTAGTCGGCGGGGGACATGCCGTAGTGGGCAGTCAGCTCGTCGAGCTGGATCTTGCCAAACTCACCCACGTAGCCGATCTTCTTACCGCGCAGCGTGGTGAAGTCTGGGGTTATGCCGGACGAAGTCAGGTAGACGACGCCGGTGAAGGGCTCGTTGAGCAGTGAGCCGATACTAGTTACGGGGAAGCCACGCGCGGAGGCGGCGAGCGTGTGGATCATGGCTTTGAAGCCGAGATCGACTTTGCCGGAACCGATAATCTCGGTGACATCCTGGGGAAGTTTAGTTGAATGAGAATGATAGGAGGGAGGGAGGAAGGGCTACACTGGGGTCGTTGGGCTCGAGGAGCGCGACTTTGATTCCTTCGTCTTTGAAGTAGCCCTTGCTCTGGGCGAGGTAGAGGGGGGCGTGGTATGGGGTAGCGTGCCTTATCATCATCAGCTCTGCTCCCCATCCAAGGCATAGTGTGTTAGACAGACCAGTTGGTCAAGAAGGTAATCTTATCAGTAGACATATTGGCTTATTCACACGTAGAAGAAGCTACGAAAGTTAGTACGCCAGAGGCGCGGGGAAGGGATTAAGAAGCAGCTAGTCCTTTCGCTGGAATTATCCAGATCAAGTTTAAACGGTATAATCTCAGAACAAGCCCGACACCAACCCGTCGTGTCTGTGACGAGAAGGTTGAGGTCTCGACACGGACAGGGCGGGTTGGAGACGAGGCTTGAACACCCGCCATGCATGCTTCAGATTCGAGAAAATACCTGTCGATGTCATGTCGACGTTGCTTGACCCTGATAACCCCGGAGGGCGAAGAGGAGGGGCAAGGTACCCCGGCGTGCTTCCTTCACGGCATCGTACCGATGGGTGGTGTGGTTAGAGGAAATGTTGAGAAGCTGAAATCGATCAATTGGTTGTCGAACGAAAGACTTCGTCTGGGAATTGGATCGCTTTTATACCCTTTTTCTTCCTCGTGATCACCGAGCGTCGCTTCGACTCAACAAATCACTCAACTGCACCTTGGTGATGGTGGGGCAATGAGGGGTACCATGTACCAAGAGGGACAGTCATGCAGCTTGACGTTCAGGTTCTTCAATCATTTCTCCTCTGATTGTTATGCAGCCCGGGAGCCGTGTGCGGCGTGTTATGATTCGTTGTTTACTCGTTCAGAGTGGGACTTCGATGTCTTGTAGCTTAACTAACCGCCATTTGCCGGACACTAGTCATCGAACGGGTTGCCTGATGAGGTTACGGAACAATGTGCTCTTTCTGAGCGTTTGAGCTGTGCATTAGCGATTATGATGGATGGATTCATTGAGAGTGGATTTTGCTCCTCAGATGCAGCAATGACGGGTTATCAGCACCGATCCATTTACATGTCGTAGCTAGGAGGTATTCAGCTAACACCAGGCTCCTGATCTCCAACGATAGAATATAGCCTAGTGATATACATATTCTTTAATAGTAAAGGCCCTTGCAAACCCGCTGTAGAAGTCTCCGCACGTTCAGAGCTCCTCGACGACCTTCAGGTTCAGCATCCCAGCAAACGGCGTCGCCGTATCGCTCGAGCCTTCGCTCAACGCCCACAACACGAGTTGCTCCAGAACCACCCGAGAAGTGGATTCCGTCGGCATCCAATGGCCCGCATCCTTCACGACTAGCACCTGACTGCCCTTCATTAGGTACTCCTTTATATTGTCCAGCGCCAGTCTCAGGTCAAATGCTGGATCACGTTGTCCAAGCACGAATGTAATGGGTGCTTTGAGGGCACCTTTGGGAGCCGTAGTGGAAGCTCGATCATCACCTGACCGGAGCTCGAACAGCGCAGCCGTGGTTTCAAGGGACTTCTCCCATCGCCCTATGAACAGACCCTCACGGTAAATCCTAATCTTCTCCGACATCCCACGGTCTTTTGTCCTCTGTCGCACCGACTCGCCATAACGACCCGTGGGCTCACCGACTGGCTGGTCTACGAATTGAGGCAATGCAGGGCCAGTAGACATGCACATGGACTCCGCCGCAGCCTTTGGGTCAAGTCTAGCCAGGAGATCTTCACCCTTTTCCTGTGGGCCATTTCCAAGACAATGCAAGACGCGTAAGAACCAGTAGTTTCCAAATGTGGTGAAGAACGCATCCAAAGGCTTCGGTAAGTGGAAGCAGAAGATGTAGAAAGACCTCCTGAACTGTGACATGACTGGCTTGAGTGCCCGGAGAGCGTTCTTGAGAAGAGCAGTATTGAAAGGATTGCGACTCCACGTGCGTAGCATCTGACGCGCCAGTGTCCATTGTGCAAAAGCGTTATTAGCGGTCGCATGAGGCTATGAAGGTTGGTAAAATGGACCGAATAGCTTTAGAGTCACTTACAATGATCCCACTCGTCGTCACCCAGCGATCAGCTAGCTCGCCAGCCTCAGCAGCGAGTCTGGCGCAGATAAGCGCTCCCCAATCATGGCTGACGACGACACATTTCCTGTCCTCCTGCAGGAACTGCTTTCTCACACCGATAATGAATTCAGCCATTGCCTCGAGCACCTCGTTAGGTCCATAGCTTGGCAAACTATCGCTGCCACCATACCCGGGCAGATCGACAGCGACAAGTGTGTGGGATTGCTGCAATGCAGGGGCCTGCAGAATGTGTCGCCACAACAGGTACGAATCGGGGAAGCCATGCAGGAAAAAAGCAACATTGCGCGAGGGAGGAGCATCAGCATTCGCATTGACGACATAATGGAGCTTGGTCTCGGAGGACGTCGTGAAGAAGGCGTGTCTGAAGCCGGGGAGTGGTTCGCGATCGAGGCTCCAGTACTTCTCCTGAGCTGGAGGCCGTCAGTACTGATTTAACATCCCTCACATGACTCAATACCAGCGGCTAGCTCCTGCTTCTCCTCATCCGTGTCTTTGGGCTGAAAGATGCCGTTCTTCAATACAATTGTGACCCATGTGACAGCGAGGCTGAACAGCCCAAAGCCAAGCTTGAAACTATACCAAGCCAAGCTCTCAAGCTTACTGCCTGACTTCTTAGTCGTAAGTGCGGGCGAAGGAGGCATGTTTGGTGGTTGCGGTCATGCGGCGTGGCGTGTTGTCGTAAAGAAAGATTTCCCAAGGAGACGTGCGGTGTGGGGTGCTCGTGTCAAGGCAGTCACGGCCAGCAAGCACCCCTGGGCGGCAGCCGTGTTCGTAGACCGATCTCCATCGCGGCTTGACAAGACAAAAAGGCTTCAGAAGTAGCAATGATGTGCCCTTGCATCCAAGGCTTGTGCAGTGTTGCGCGTCAAAGACCACATTCAACGGAGATCTGTGTAGTATGACGTTGTTGGCCATAGCTTCGAGCTGCGGCTTATCCCTCGGCCTATGATCGAACGTAGATTCAGCCATTTAGTACAGATGTAGTACTGACGTTGGAAGGCTGGAAATGAGGGCGTAGATCTTGCCTTGGTTGTCTTGTGTGATGCTTATTTGAAACTGATTACTGCTGGACACTTGATCATTTGTCGCCCAGAACTTGGTATCACTTTTATCGTTCTAAACACTTGAAGGACCCAGATGTGCCGTGACATAGAGTTGGTTCAGCTCTTGAACGTCTAGTCTCGGGCGTCATTGATCCATCCACGCCTTCTATATCTCCACCTTGCCTTCCTCTTGTACATGTCTAGAATCCGTGTGCATAAACAATCATGCCGTCTTCAGCGCTATGCTCTCCAGTCTCTTCCTCGTCCAACAACTTGATTCAATCGTGATCGTAAATCCTCACCTCTTCCCTCTCATCTTCTCCAGCACCCTCAACTCCGCCTGCCTCTCCAGCCTCAAACTCTCCAACTCCTTCAGCACCCTCTCGTTCTCCCTAACCACCCCTTCCCTCCTCCGCATCCTACTCCGGACCTCCTCTAATTTCCCTTCCACCTCGCCTCTCACCGCCCTCTCCAAACCGTCCACGTCCCCAGGTCCCAGTCCCCTCTCCTCGATGAACTGCCTCGCGAAATCACTGACAACGTGCGCGCTCGGTCCGATCCCACCAGTGTGGTACCCGTTCTCGTGCGTCAGAAAGAGGCCCGGGACGGGCGAGGCGTGGGTGCGCAGGTGCGAGGTGATGGGGACGGGCAGGTCGGAGGCAGAGATCATGGGTTGGTCGTCTGATTTGCGTTTGGGTGAGGGGTGCGGTGTGCCGTGCAAGATGGCGCGCATCAGGTCGTTTTCAAAGTCCTCATTGTAAGGCACTGTGTGCGGCGAGTAGTCGATGACAGGCGAGGTGGGTGAGGAGGAGAGGCCGGGCGTGGGGAGGCGCGGGTGGCTGGACATGTCTGCGTCGGCCATGTTGACGTTGGTGTGGTAGATAAGGGTAATGCGACGGTGATTCTGAGGTTTGCGGCGTGTGAGATCTTGAGGGGTGTGGGTTGTAGGTGTTGCGCCGAGCAGGGCGCGCAGTCGCAACGGCCGCAGTCGCCAGCCACGGTGCTTATCGATAAGTAAACGTGCTTTCCTTCTGCGGTTCTACTACCAAACTTCGTACTCCACAACATCTACAGGCAACACAACATTCCCACTACGCCATGGCCGACAAGCTCCGCGCCCAGCAACAGCTCGAAGCGCTGCAGGCGCGCTACATCGGTATCGGTTCCGCAGACACGACCAAGCACGAGTGGACCTCCAACATTGCACGCGACTCGCTCTCCTCGTATGTCGGCCACCCGCCGCTGCTGCAGTACATGAGCATCGGTCTGGGCCAGCCGAGAGAGAAGACGAGGGTGCAGCTGCTGGAGCGAATGGTAAGGCCAGTTGGGCCACCGCCTGAGGTTAGTTGCAGAAGGTAGTGGTTCGAGGCACTGGCTAACAGGGCACAGAATCAGGAATGAGTGTCCATGGACTGCTGAGAAAGATAACTGTTTGAGGATGGAACCTGCGGATAATGACGATACCCACAAGCGGACGCGACGATGCACCAGCGAAAGTGTGAGAGGGGAAGAGGAGAGGAGGGGGAGCATCACGCCAAATCCACTCGAGCCATATGAGCTTGCGACGCACGAGCAACGAAGGAAACGCCGAGAGATTGGTTCAAGGCACTACCGCATTGGAGCTGCCGCACATCACGCCTAGGTACATGTGAGGCCAAGTCTACGGTTTATATATAGCTATGCATACGCTCTAGAAACCCAACGCCCGTCCATGCAGGGCACGTTCAATCCCATCTCTCTACCTCGACACACGCGCTCAATCACTCTCACTCCCACTCCCCGTTGGCCCATCATCCTCCTCCACCACATCCCCGCCCATCATCATGGCCACCTCGCCCTTCCTCAGCACCTCCCTCAGCTCCGTGTTCCGTGGATCCACCAGCTCGACCGGCTTTAGCTTGGCCTTGTTCCGTATCCTGGGATCGCAGCCGGCGTCGAGCAGGATCTCGACAATCGGGGTGCCGGCCGGCCAGTCGGGTTTGGCGAGCGAGTTGGCGTAGCGCACGGCTTTGTGGAGAGGCAGGTCGCCTTCGATGCGGTCGGTGAGCTCAATCTCAATGCCCTCTTGGTCGAGCAGGATATCGAGGATCTCGTCTGCAGTGTCTCGCGTTAGCGAGAATCCACTGTTGGGCACCAACAATGTCCAGAGCGGTGTAGCTGGCCATCGTGAGTTTGCATATCAAACATACAGCTCCCATACGTAGCGGCGACGTGCAGACACCCGTTCCCCACGCCGTCTTTTGCCTCGTTCAGCACCTGCGCAACGTGCTCTGCAGGCTGCTTTCCGTGCTTCGAGGCCGCGGCTGCGAGGTCGGCGATTGTTTCCTCGAGCAGGTCGGTGTTGTTGCGGCGGCATGCTTCGAGGATCAGCTCGCGGGGAGACGCGCCCTGTGGCTGTCAGTACGTGCTCACATGTCCATGCACATGCACCAGACACTGCTGGGTCCATACATCTTCGTCCGCCATAGTGAGCTGTGCGTGGTGGTGTTTAGCGGGGCAGGCGGCGGTGAATCGAGCGAATGTTGGGTCAACGCGAGCAGAGCAGGGCGCAGACAGGGCGTGCGAGAGCACAGTAATGGAAGACTGAGGCTGTGTACAAGCTGGCCTGCACTTGCGGTGAGACAGCTCCGAATGTTTCAGACGGCCGCACTCTCGCTGGCAACAGCGTCCAAACTCCGCCGCCGCCCCGCGCTCCCCCTTCCGGCCTAGCCCCAGGGTCCACTGTAACTTTCTCATAGAGGCGCCGTCGTCACTCTCACCAAGCGACCGAGCTGGTGCCTCCGCATGCACACACACACACACACACACACACACACACCTCAATCCTGTCGCCATGTTGCTCTGTAAGCCCCTTCCTCCTCACCCTCCAGGTTCCACCCACCAAACCACCCCACTAACACCCCCAGTCTGTCCAACCTGCAGCAACATGCTGCGTGTCAGCCGCGTGCCACCGGGCGATCCAACGATCGAGCAATACGTGGGGCAGAACCGCTTCGAGTGCCTGACCTGCCCGTACCAATTCGTCATCAACAAGCGGTACTACGAGCGCAAGTATCTGAAGAAGAAGGAGGTGGAGGATATCTTGGGCGGGAAGGGCGCGTGGGACAATGTTGACAAGACCGAGGGTATGCTGATTCCTATTATTCTACGTCATGCATTGGGGAGCTTGCGTAAGGTTACGAGACGAAAGAATGTGGTGACTTGGGCAGGAGCCGCGCGTGGACAGCGGGGAAGGGATCCTAACAGTGAACAGTCCAGTGTCCGAACGAAAAGTGTCGCAACGACCAGGCATACTGGTACCAGCTGCAGATTCGCAGTGCCGACGAGCCCATGACAGCGTTCTACAAGTGCACCAAATGTGCAAAGGAGTGGCGCGAGTAGTCTGTTCCGCTTGGGTCGAGGACGCGAATCGAGAGCACACATATCAGGAGTTTGAGGAGCAAAATCTGTTGCATTTGCGTTGGAAATACCCCGATTGTCTTACTTCTACAATACTAGACCTACTTTTACTTGATCTGTATACGACTGTGTGTGTATTACTTCCCTGCCCTGTCAAGCCCATGACAGAACTCCATCTGTTTGCAACACCCTCATACTCCTTTAATTCCAGTCCCTCTTAATCTAGTTCAGCCAGCTATTCCCTACCCCCACGGCCCTCATGACTGATCCCAAAAAGCGGGACCGGCGCTCCTTCTCCGGCTCCACCTATCACACCCTGCCCTCCGCCTATATTCGCATTACCCTCCCCACCCGGCCTCGGACTGCCCATTGCCGGCGTGTTACTCGGCCATGCCCACAACGCATCAAAGTCGATGTGCTCATCGAGCCCGCTCTCTTCACTGTGCAAACTCGGCACCCTCGTATTGTCCAGCGCACTCAGATCCAGCATTGTACTCAGACTTGGTGGTTTCGACGGTGAACTCAGCCCGGAGGTACCAAGGTTATACGTGTCTGAGCCGGGTGCACTAGCGGGCGGATCTTGTATGGGCGAAAGGTGAACAGAGAAGTCCGTCTGTGGTGGCGACAGCTGAGTAGGTAACGAGTTCGAATGTGCAAGGTGAGGCGGTTGAAAGGCTGGCGGTGTTGCGTCGAGGGGTGCCGTATGCATGCCAGGGTAGATGTGAATAGGTACCTGGTGTAATCGAGGTGTCGCACTCATAGGGTCAGTAGAGTTGGCTAGGCCAACACTGGGAGCCTGCGTGTTTTGCTGGTTCGGCGCCGTGACACCATATAATTGCGACGAGATGCTGGGAAGGTTGTTATTATCGACTTGGCTCTGCTTGCGCTGCATACGTTGCTGAGCTACCACATCGCGGAAGGTACTAAGAATGTAGACAAGGCGGCTGGCCTGTTGGTCACTCTCGGCGCAATAATTCATGATCGTGACAGCGTTGAGGATGCAAGTGTCTGCAGCATCGACCCGATATAATCCAGCGAACTCATTGGCAAGTATAACCAGCGTGGCCGCGAAGAGAAAATAAATGACTGCAGGGTTCCTTCGTGACAGATGGCCAACATCAAACGCATTTTGGACCAGAAGGATGGTGTGCGTTGAGGCAATCACGCACGCTTCGCTGAACTTCTCCATGCGCAGATACGGCCTTGGGCCTCTGACTCCAGGCTGCGATTGGTTGACGTGTCGTTGTGTCTCTAGGTTCAGAATGTACAAAAAAAACGGCCGCGTCAATAGAATAATCGAATGGCAGTAGAACAAGTTGACATGCAGGATCGCAACGCCTTGGCTTGGCGACGCGTTCGCTGCCTGTCTCCAGTGCAGGATTGAAGGAAGCGCCCGTGGCCATGATTTGCAAATATCAGCAATCTCCTGCGCAAGACGTGTATTGATCTTGCGTTGTTGGTACACTTTCCGCAAGATGATACCAATCACCGAGCAACTGCGTACAGCAGCCTCCAGCGCACACGGTCCGGTTTGGTTGAAGTCTGGTGATGGGTTGATCAGGTATGGCTGTTCAGGTGACCCTAGGGAGGGACGAAGTGTATCTCCGGAACAGTCATCCTCGGAGATGGCGGTAGGTCGACCAAGCGAGCAAGAAAGCAGGCGGTCCATAACGAAAATCGATCTCCATAGGTTCTTGCGCTGCGTTTGCTCTTCTGGACTAAAGATCACCATCGTCTCTTCTCTATGCAAACCAAGAGCGTGTGCAGATCGGGCTGCCATACCAAGCAGGGCAAAGGCCGTGTTTCGTTTGGACTTGGCGAGCATGTAGACGGACATAAGCAACAAAGCTTGCACAGACCAAAAGTCCTGGTCTTCTAGGCCATTCATAGGATCGTTCAACGACTTGGCGTTTAGATAAAAGACCTCTGCTCGGTCAAGGTGCTCGCTACGAAGCTTGTCGATGATAAGTGCTTCAGGACTCCCTGAAAGCGGAGTGGCCATAGTTAGACCAATCGCGAATACCATGTTCAAAAGGCACAGCCATGGCGGTTGTACTTGGAATGGATCAGCATAGCAGGCCTCCATCTCTTCAAGGAAGCGGTCGCGCTCAAACACTTGAAGCAGTCCGTGGGTGTTGATAAAAAAAGTATCGGCAAGTACACGCGCAGTCTGCTTGTCAGGAAGCAGATGCGTGTGTCTAAAGCCTGGAGGAAGGGAGTACTGCCCTTCAACTATCTTGTGCCGCCGGGGGTCATTGGTAAAGGATGACGGCCCCGCTACTGTTTCGACCATCATGCGCAACAATTGGAGGAATGACAAGGTTGCTGAGTCTCCTATGTAGAGGACCCGGCCTGTTGGGTCTTGAAGCATCCGGCTTTGGCTGTATATGATGGCCTCCTCATCTGGACCGCTTCCAACGGTAGTGCCGCGCGACCGTGCCTGTAGGTGTTCTCCATTCGCGTTGCTCGTCGGTAGCTGTTGAAATGCACTGACTCCTTCTATACTGGGTCTAGCTCCAGGTGATTTGTAGGGCGTCTCTTGCTTCAGTGGATCTGGACGTCCCTCATGGCTCTTCTCAACCGGACGACTGGCAGCTGAAGACTTTCTTCTGGCTGGAGCCAGAGGTGAGGGGTGGTGGTTACCGTTGCTTGGTGTTTTTGAACTCGAGTTGTCGTCTGCGTATGGGCTTTCAGCGTCCCCATCTTGTACCGCTCGCCGTTTGGCAGGTGGACCGCTATCGGCAGGAGATCCAGGTTCGCGGTCCGCGTATATGCAGCTGAAGTTCCGCTATTATTGTAAGCAGTGACCTTGGTAATACAAAGCATGCATTTGCTATGCTGGAATGACAGTATGCGACAAATTGTTGACATCCCTCAATTATACGCCATGAAGGAATGTGTAGAGATGCTAAGCTCCGAAAATGCACGCAATACAGAGGATAAGTACCTTTTCACATGTGTTGCACGGGCACAGGCCGTTACACTTGTTGTTGTGTTAGCTCAGGATCCACTCTTGAGTAGCATTCGACACGAGGGCTGGTACGCGCCTCAACAACACATCTGTTGCAATGCGAACATCTCAGAGCGAAGGTTGCGAGTCACGATCCAATTGATGCTCAGGCGACAGCCAGATGTAGACTGGATGCACTTGGGAGGTGGAGCTGCTGTGCAGGGGTTGTGATGCGACTCGCCTTCTGCTTTCGCCTCTTACAGCTCTCGCATGCCTGAGCCGTACGCTGCCTTTGTTCTGCGAACAAGCATATCAGTACCCATCGAGCAATTGTACCGAAGGCGTGCAGACTAACCAGGAGGTACTTTTGGGCGCGTCATGGTCCGCGGCTATGGACATTACACGATCATCACGTGCGACGTTTGATGTGCTTCGGATGGGTGAAGTGAGTGTCGGATGAGGGACGACGAATTGAATTGGGCAGTAGGATCACACAGAAATGGCCCGTACCTCGCCTGCCCCTCCAGGATGACGATTGAGGGGTGCTGCGGCCCTGCCCGAGCTTGCTGAGTCCGGCGAATCGTCGATGCCAGAGACTAACAGAGGAAGGCGTCTTTGTGGTCGTGAACCAGCATCTCGGGAAGCTCAGTTGCTGGGCTGCGGTGCACGTGCCAACAAGCCTGCCGAGGTCGGGTAGCTGACCCAGAATCACCTCACAACGTTACAGGGCGAGCCTGACTGGGACGCTTGTGTGCAGCCGTTGCACGCAGGGTGCGGCTAGCATCCGAAATCTTCGCCACGGGGTGTATGTTGATCATGTCGCTAAGTAGCAGTGTCGGAAAGCTCGCAAAGCCTTCCCGCACATCAAATCCAGTTCCGGTCCCTTTCTTTGAGCCCTAAGCTTTTGTTCTCTGCACTTGACTTTCCTGCTCTTGCACTTCGACTGGCTGAAGGGATGACACCTTATCTTGGATCTGAGTCCAATGGGACCAATGGAACTTCTGAACTTTACAGCCTCTTGGATGGTACAAAGACCGCCCTCGAGCAATTGCTCGCAAAGGCGAAGGACAACCTCCCACGCGAAGCCCTGCCCCATATTTCAAGAATACATTTCTCAACAGCGAACACAGGCAGCCCATACTTTCCCAGTCCTCTCAAGCAGACAGAGGCTATCACAGCATTAAAGGCGGTAGAAGCAGGCGTAGCCTCTGCCATAGCTGATCTTAAGGATGGCCCTACAACCCGCAACATTGACGTTGACTTGGAACGAGCTACAGCTTTCCTGTTCTCGACTTACCTGGCTACCGTTGGCGGAATGGATAAAGCACATCCAAAAGTTAAAAAACTCTTGAAGGGTAGGTTCTCTTTGTTGAGTGCCTTTGCTACAATCAGCTGACAACACCAGATACCGATCTTCTGCAGGCACAGTCTATTCAATATCGCAGACTATCAGCCAATCTCTACGAGACCAAGATCCCGGGCGAGTACTTCCATCTTCATGGCTCTCTAGAAGCTACAAAGGCGCTGAACATGGTTGGTCTGGAGGGACACCGTCCTGACCTCACTGAGTACCATGAATGCATCAAGGTTATTGAAGATCATGTCAAACAGTTTACAATTGACCAACTCGAGGAAATGAATGCGCAGATCAAACAAGCCGGAGTAACTTGCCTGAAGTGGGACGACTTCAAAGCAACAGAGCACGGACAAATCCTTCTCCAGCAGCCACCTTGGAAGGTTGAGTCGCTCGAGACTGAAACACCACCTACACCATTCCCGTTCGTACCTTCTTCCGCACCGAAGCCGCAGATCCTCGCTGGGATCCGAGTGCTTGAACTCTGCAGAATCATCGCAGGTCCCGCAATGGGCCGTGGGCTCGCTGAATATGGTGCTGAAGTCATCAAAGTCACAGCACCTCATCTCTCGGACGTTCCCTTCTTTCAAGTTGATGCAAACATCGGCAAACATACTGCAGAGATGAATCTTAAAGAGAAGGCAGACCGCGAAACATTCGAAAAGCTGCTTCAATCTGCCGACGTTGTTCTAGATGGCTACCGACCAGGCAGCCTCAATCGTCTCGGCTACGGGCCTAAGCAACTACAGGAACTTGCAAAAGAGCGGGGACGTGGTTTCGTGTATGTTGCCGAAAACTGTTTTGGGCACGTTGGGCCTTGGGCGCACAGGCCCGGCTGGCAACAGATTGCAGATTGCGTGTCTGGTGTTGCTTGGGCTCAAGGTCACGCCATGGGTCTGCAGGAGCCTGTCGTGCCACCTTTCCCCATGAGCGACTACGGGACAGGATGTATGGGCACAATTGCAGCACTTGTGGGACTCTACAGGCGAGCAAAGACCGGTGGTAGTTACATCGGCACCACCTCTCTTGTTCAGTATGACATCTATCTATTACAGCTGGGGCTGTACGACAGTGAGATGATGGCAGAGCTACGAAAGGAGCACGATTCTCATTTCTTTGAACTAAGACATCACGACTCAGTCGACGAGGTTGGAAAGCGGGCTTTGAAGACAATGAGAAGGACCCATCCTGAACTGTTCGAGCCACGACACATGCAAGCATGCTTCAGTAAAGGTTTCGATGCAGAGGTCAGGACTATCAAGCCAGTCGTTGACATTGATGGATACTGGAATGGGTTCTTGCGCAGTTCACGACCAAACGGCTACGACAAACCTACCTGGGACGACTGGGAAGTCGACGAGGACATGCTAAAGCCATAAAAGCCATAACTTCCCCTTCTTCAAAACCCTCAGCATACCGCATGCACCACGATACCATGATCACATAGAATTGAATCCAAGATTTACGTCTGCCCTGTATCTTGCCATTATCGACTCAGCCAAAGCGTCAAACCTCGGCCTAAATCTGCGGTGTGAACGCCTCCGTGATACGAGTCAATTGCCCCACATTCCCCACAGTCTGGATCTTGAACCATTATCACGTCAAGTGCATCTTCCGATGCTCTGCTTATCGAGCACGTCTATCCAAGTCTTCCATCGTGACAACGCTTACTGGCGGTCTTCGCTTGCACAGCGCCGGCTTCGGCAGGAGAAAGACTCCCGGGCGAATCGTACCCCTCTGTGCTATTTGCTTGCGAGCCGCGTGCCGTTTCGCACATGATCTTACGTTAGCGATGAGACCTAGATACATGCCATGCTGGAAGTACCACACGACCGGTATATTGATCGATGCTAGAGTGGTCGAGCTGCAGCTGTGGTAGGATCAAGTGCCGTTCCGATGCTTGCGTCGCTTACTGTCCTCTGCAAGTAACGGCTTTTCGCTACCGACGCTAGCGGATAAGGCACGGCTGCATGTAAGGTAACTTTGCCAAGCGCGCAAGAGGGCCTTTGGTTCTGCGGTCAGGTCCGACGGCGCTGCTACGTGCAACACATATGCATGAGTGGTGCAGAGTGCGATTGGTCTTATCAAATTGGACTGGTTGATGTAGTCCTGCTACAAGATGTACATGAAAGAACGCCAATCCATCCGTTCTAAACCAGCCATGCCCATCCATAATGTCTATGCCTAGGGTATATCGAACGCCGAAATAAGAGGAATCCACACTACCACGAGTGCATGCTGCTCATATCATACACAGGGTCTCCAAACTCGTCGAAGCCAATAACAGCAAAGTCCATAAGAGAAGATCCAGTGTTGTGAGATGCAGTTGGCATATCATTTACAGCTGGGTAGTAAGAGGTGGAGGCAGGCTGGCAGGGATCGAACGTGTCAATCTGGTTGCCATAAAAGTAGAAAGGATCAAGGTCAAGATCTTGAATGGCTGTCGGAACAGGCATGATCGCTGTCGTTGGGACAGGCTGCGCCTCCACTATAGGTTGTATTGGCTGAGAGTGACCGTAGTTCACGGGGTTCGAAGCTGGCATGGACGGTCCTGCAAGCGTCACGCCCATGTTGGCAAGAGTGTCCAAAGCTGCTGGTCCATTTGGTTCAGTATGGCCTCTTGGCATCATGACCTGCGGTATAGGGTAAGCGCGCCATTGCGCCATCGTGAGACCGGCTTTGAAGTGAGAGGCGATGTGCGTGGCTCTGGCGTCCCAAGTGGGGAGGACTTCCTGACAGAACCCACAGGTCCAGCTCATGTCGTCGACCATTCCAGGACCGTCTTTGCGCCATGCATCTCGTACCAACTCCGACAATGGCTGTTCGCATCTGTGAAAGTTCCTTGCATGCTGGTGAAGGTGATCTGGCCTTCCGAATGTCCGCTCATGCTCAGCCTTGCACAAGCAATCTCCGACGCGATGAAAGGACAAGAAGTGATTGTCATCTGGATTCTGGAGCTCACAGAATGCGCAGATTGAGATGGAAGAGGACGGGAGCTGAATCCTTGGGCCGCGAGCTAGGCAGGTCCACTGGTATTTGGGATGATGCTGTGTTTCCTCGTGGCGGCGCCATGATTTCGCTGTCAATGAGGTCCTGCAAAATGTGCACTGCCAATTGTCTCCTTCGCCCGAAGAGAATTCCGATATTGAAGCCGAAGGGGATAGTCGTGGTGGAGAAAGAAAACCTTCAATGGGCGAGGCTCCATTGCTGCGACTGTAGTCTTTCTTCTTGCCCTTCCTCGAAGCTTGATGCGAGATATGGCCATGTCCATAGCCGGCGTTCTCTCCATCATCTTCTTGCGACTTGAGCTGTCTTTGGCGCATGTTTGTGAACCACGTTGTAACTTGCTTTATGGTAATACTGCACGCCTCTGCTAATGCCTGCTTTGTCTCGGCATTTGGGTAGGGATGATGGCGATTTGTACTGAGCCAGGCATTGAGCTGTTTTACAGCCTGCGAAGGAAGCTTGCTAGCAGACTTTCTCGCATGAGAACGTCTGACATCTGAAGGAGATGCTGGTGATGGGGGATCTGGCGAAGAAGGATTCGAAATAGCCGTGCAAATCGTGAGTCGTGGTGTGCGAGGCGCAGAACTGTCATCTTCTCTCTTAGCTACGATAGTGCCACCTACGTGCAAATCTGTTGGTGGGTCAAGGCTAGGAGCACTGGATCGTGGTTGTAATTGTCGTATGGTGTTACCATGTACAAGGTCACGTGCGTCAAGCTGAAAGTCGTCCATTAGTATAACTAGCAAACAACTTTGAGAGACCATACCCACAGAGGAACCGACTTTTGCATCTCCATGGAGGCCGGAGCCATAGCCCGAGTCAATGGAGCAGGTGCTCAAATGTCGACCAGCCTTCTTGGGTGAAATGCTGTTTGGGGACAGCATTGCGCTGAAGTGCGGTCGGGAGATAATTGATCGATCAATTGTTGAAACTGCGGTGTTAAGCTATGTCGAGAGGAATGCGACAACGCAGCCCAACCTCGAGGAATTCCCATGTTGACATATACTCAGCAACCATGTCTGTTACGCGCCGCAACGCGACCCACAAGGGCAGCGGAAGTGTGGCTGTTCCCGCAGGTACAATGAGCGCCCATGTCCAGGACTGTGGCTGGTGTCAGTCATTGGTCCGTAATTGCAAAGAAGCGGTCAATTCAAACTGCAGTTCTTGAGCTGCGCCTCAGGCCAGCGCCATGCGCATTGGGCGCGGCATTGTGGGGTCCAGGACCTTTCCCGGCACGGCGCGCTTGTGGCTTATTCCTAGCGAATCGACATCATAAGTTGCGGTGAGCGTGGCAGTGCTCATTGCGGTGCACTGGTCATGCGTTCTGGCGGTGTTTGCATGGTTTTGCGAGTCACGATGCATGATCAGAATGCGTTCTGGAACCAAGGGGAGTGCATTGGCTCCTCCAACTGTCGACGTCATGTTTGGGGATTCAGGTGTTGAGTGAAGTGCAGCTACCGCGTGGGACTGGGCAACCACCGCACAAAGTCATCATGACCACATGTTTCGCGACGTAGATGATCTGGAACACGCCGCAAGAATGTCAAAGGTTTCAGAGCGCATGTTCGCTATAGACTGACAGGAGACTAGGAGCGTCAAGGCCAATGCCGAAGAGAACGAACGTTCCAGGGCGGCGACAAGTGGGGGCTGGCCGGCCTCCAAGCAACAGCAATGGAAAACACACTACTACTGACGGCTTACTCCCGTCATCGCATTTTGGCAAATCACAAAAGGCTTGAAAGTCATGGGTATCATTTCTTCGTCTTTCGAGTCATGCAGCAGGCTGAACCTATCCCGAGTGCACTGATCCAGTACGCACTAAGAAGGTACACGCCTGGGATCATTGAACGCCCTTGCAATTACTGCATCTCCACCTCTACCTTCCCTCTTATTTCTTTGCTCCTACTCCTACTTCTCTGCCTCTCGTTTTGTGCACTTGCATCGGTGCTGGGCCTGGGCGACTGTCTGCTCGAATCTATACTAGGTCGAGGGCTGATGCCACCGATGCCCAACCTTCCCATGCCAGCCGCAAGACCCTGCCTCAAGTCTTGTCCCAAAGCTGCCGCAGCATCGAAAGGTGTGGGCGGGGTAACAACTGCGCTACTTGAGCGCTCCCCAACGGCATGCGTAGGTGGTAAATCAGCGGTTGTACCTGCGCCCGTTGCGCTCTCTGCCGTCTCAGTACCAGTCACAATCGACTCGTTTCGTAATGGTGTATTCGCTCCGCTCCGGCCATTCGATACATTGCTGGTTTGAGGGGTAAGACTTGGCGGTAATTGAGGACCGAACAAGTTCATCTCATCGTCAGTACGCCCGAAGCACTCGGCCCACCACCTCGCCTCGCCTTTGCGTGGGAAGATCATGCGTTCTTTTCCCCGAACTGAGTCGTCGATGTCAGGATCGTATTTTGGGTTGAGGAATTCCTGCTTTCGGCAAAGGAAATAGTCCCATACACTTCTTGTCCTCTCCTTCGCCCTAGCTTCCATACGTTCCTTCTCATTGTCAAAAAGAAAGGTGCCGTACTGACACGAGTAGAGGTGGTAAAGTAGTCGTCGCAGAAAGCGCTCACTAAACTCGAAACGTGTGGGATGTTGGTATTGGAGTTGGTATACGCAATCGAGGAATTGGTGGAACACCGGCGACAACTCGTTAACCTTTGTGATACGATGCTCTTCAGCAGCGCCAATTTTGCTGGAGGGTTTGGTGGGCGCTGCATCTGATACGTCTCCTACGTTTTCCGTGCTGTTTGTCTCTGGTAGTTGGTTCAATGACTCGTTCGATTCATTCTGCCGGTTGAAGAAGCCCTTTGCGCCACGGAGAGCATTCTCGAAGGCATTGCCGCCACTTTGGCCATCGTTCTTGCGTTCTATTCGTTCATTCTCGATTGTGAACCACTTCTCGTGACTGAGAAACCCGCTTCGATGTCTGAACATGTGACCGTACGACAACCAATCCTTCTCAATAAGAACGATGAAGCCTTCCATCGTTCGATAGTAGGGATCTAGCAAAATTTGACTGAGTGCGCTGAGCTGACTAGTCCGGTCCCATCCATCCGAGCAATGGATCAAAGCGTGAGAATGCATGATGCCTACTCTGCGAGCTATCAGTGCGACACCATCGAGGATGTTCGCAGTGTGTTTGACCCAGCCACTTTTCGTCAGTAATTGTTGGTTTGGTGGGAATGATGTCAAATCCGACTCCTTGAGTGCCTCAATCACTGTATTCAAGGACTTTCGCATGACATGGATGTTGTCGATTCCGAGGTATGCTTTCTCAGCCCCTGGGTAATGATCCATTTTCTCTGACCCCAATCCTACAGCTTGCATCGCGTACGCATTTACAGTCGGTCTCGCATCAACAATGAGATTTCGTTGTTGCGCACCATAGACTTTTGGTCCAATTTCATCGGACTCGGTCGAGCCACTTAGATCATCTACGATTGTCCTTCCGGAGCTTGGAGCTTCAGGGTCCGCAACGCCCACGAAAGAGCTGTCACCGCTGGAACCGTTCTCAATAGTCAGGTCTGCAGTGGAGCGAGCAGCGTCCGGATCTGGCGCAGGATTCCAGCCACGGTTCGTAGCCCATATAGCTGCCACAAGCCTCTCATCTTGAGGGTTGCGGTTGCCCGTGATGCCGGGCGTGGGCTGTGAGCTTCGGGTTATGGAACAGTTGTTGAGTGGATGACGGTAGACGAGTGCGGGTATGCGCTGTCTAGAACGGTATGCGCCGGCGTATCGAAGAACACTGTCTGATACCTTTGAGGGGACCGCAATAAGAGCAGGATATGTTTTTGAGTACTGCGCTCTGTTAGAGTGCTTCGTGCGCACGTCTTACTGCCGCCTGAATCTGCTCACTTTGTATTCGATGTTGATCTCAGAGATCCGCCAGCCCTTTTCTGTGTCCTTGGGACTAATTCCCAGGCGCTTGAACTCTCGACGTGCATCGTATATGTCCCAACCATTGAACTGGTCTTCCGGAGGCTTTGGTTGATAACTGAAGGCCAATAATTTGTCAAGACGGCCTAGCTTGCACGACAATGCACGTATGCTATCGTACACATCGCGGGCTTTCTTCTCGTCTGGGAAGAAGAATGCGAAGAAGGTGAAGTCGCGGCAGCGTATGCGAATAGACGGCTGCTGGCGCATGACCGGCGGGCATGATTTGAGGCAACAGTAGTTGATCATAGGATACGTAATCCATACTTCTTTCTGTCGCGGCGGCTTTGCATCTGGTGGAGCGTCTGCGGGTTTGCTCGGGAGGTAGCTAAAGACGATGTGGTGGGGCATGAGGTGGAGGGTGCCGTCGAAGCGTATGCCTCTGCGCAGGAGGTAAACATCCTCAACCTGGTTGCCATTAGCCATATGTTCCAGCTACATGATTTCTCTCAGCTAACTTTGCTAACGCGTATCCTGTCCATGGCTGGCAAGCTCGCGTGGTCCGATCGTCCGAGCGACTCCCGGCAAGGTGGGGGTCAAAGCAAGCTGCACCTTGTAGCGACGGTGTAGAAGGTATTACAAGATTACAGACGTGGTACGAGAAGCGAACAGAAATAGCGCGCAAGGTTCTTCAGCAGGTTTACGTGGAAGCCGTCATGTTGGAGTTCGTGGGGAAGCATCTACAGATGCCAGGCATTCAAACGAAGGGAATATGGCTTGGCATCAACAACATAACGTCACAAGGCCGCAAACACGTGCTAATACTGGCAAGACTGCAGTCATTGCAAATAGAAACGGAGGTTTTGGTGTCGACGGGCAGTGTATCTCACTGTCACGGAGCACATGGCAGAAGTATAACTACTATTCATATTCATTGTACGCTGAAGGCGCTTACCTGCAGTCTCGCAAGGGGGGATGGAGATTACGATGATCCGTTGTTGGCAAGTACAAGGAATGAGTTACGCTCTGAAAGTTAGACTGGGTGTTGCTTTCGTACCAAAGTGACCAAAGCACCTAAACCGCAGGTATTACTATATATGAACTAGAGCTTGAGCAAAATTTACGCTGGAGGAGGAGGTGGAGGAGGTGCGTCGCCGGGCGGGGGCGGAGGAGGGATGTCACCTGGAGGAGGCGGGGGAGGAGCTGAGCCTGAAGGTGGAGGTGGTGGGGGAGGAGGGCTGTTTGCTGCTCCGTAGTTCTGGAAAAGCGGGCCCAAGCCAGGAGGAGGGCCGGCAGCAGCCGCAGGAGCACCGTAGCCAGGCGCACCGTAACCTGGGGCGCCGTAACCAGCTGCAGCATTCTGGTCATAACCAGCTCCGTAATTTCCGTAGCCATACGAGGCCCCAGCAGCTGGCGCGGCAGACGCCCACGGCGCGGCGCCGCCATTGCCATAGCCGCCGCTCTGGTCGTAAGAGCCCCCAGCACCAGCGCCACCACCTCCAGCCCAGGGTGGGGGGGCAGCTGAGTTGCTGTCGGCGCGGTCGCCACGGCTGTCGTTGCGTGCCCATGGTGCAGCGCCACCAGTCGAGCCACGCTCCCATGGCTTGGGGCCTCCGCCACCTCCGTAGGCATCGCCGCCAGCACCGCCGCTGTTGTATTCGATGGCGCCTCGAGGCTGACCACCACCACCACCCATCTCTGACAGGAAAGCATCCAGTTCGTTCTCGGGGGCACCTCCGATGCGGCCTTGAGGACGGTCGCCGAAACGGTTGTCGTTGCGCCACGGTTGTCCGACCTTGCGATCCGGGCAATCACGAGCCATGTGACCTGCTTGTCCACAGACACGACAGATAATGCTGGCTGTGAAGTTCTGCTTCTGAGGACAGTCATACTTGCGATGACCGATTTCACCACAATTCTGACAAGCCTGGTTCTCGTCGTCACGAAGAGTACCGTTGAGGGCAGCAAGCTCACGGAGCTGATTACGCTTGAGTTCGTTCTGACCTTCGGGAATAGAAGCAGCCTGTGACATGTTATTACGCGTTGCTTTAGGAAGGGTTTGAGTGTGACTTACAGTTTCGATGACGTTGTGAATGAGTTTCTTGGCTTTGTTGACTTTCTCCTCAGTGTCCGCCATGATCAAACAGTGCAGGTCCTCCTCCTGGTTGCTGGTATGAGCTGCGTCAGATCGTCCTTTACCCTCCTTGACGGAGCCTTTGCCACGAATTGCAATCTTTGCGCCGGACTCGGATTCCATCTTCTTGAGAGTATTTCCACGAGGTCCAATAAGTAATCCAACTGTTAGTGCAAAAAGCTGTGGTTAGTATATGATCAAAAAATTGTATGAGCAAAGGATTGGTAGGGTTAGTGACAGAGCTGTACTGCAGGCTTTGCTGGATGCGCATAAGCACCAAGCAGACTGAGCACGCTGGTCAAGACAAAGGCTAGGGTGGTGGGGGACTGGGCAAGGAAAGTTAGAGGGGTTAGTTTCGTACTGAAGTTAATCTCCGGATAGTCATTGACTGGAACATAGACCTTCTCCTGTGTCTTAGTAGGCCTCCTGTAGTCGGCGGGCGGATGATAGTTAGGCAGCGTCTTCATGGCCTTCTCGACAAGCTTGTGGCGCTCGTCTTCGAGACGCTTGCGGTAACGAAATTCACGCGTGTTAACACGGCGACCGAAGTTGTCGTACTGCGGAGGCGGCGAAGGAGACCTGTTGCCGTCAGTATGGCTCAGCCTGTATGCTGAGCAAATAGAAACGTACCTGTCACCGTCTGCTGGTACCACATCGTTGATCTTCAGTTTCTGCGTGATTTCCTCAATGCGCAAGTGCAGAGTATAAGCGTCAAGCTGCTCTGTCGTCATGGCCGAGTAGATGGCCGTAGGCAAGCCCATCAGACCTGCAGCCTTGTTCTCGCTAGCATCTCCCCATCGGTTGCGCTTCTTGCGCTGTCTGGGACCGTCGGGGGCTGTAAAAAATTTGTGAGTACGATTCTGTGTGTGACATATAATGGACTTACCTCGCTCAGGGCTTCGCCCACGCTTCAGCTCCGACAGACCTTCGGCTGGCGCAGAAGGGTTGTAGCCTCCCGCATCATCGTCGCCGCCGCCAAAACGTCGGCGATTACCGAGCGGTATATTGTTCGAGCCGGTGATGCCTTGGTTGCGCCACGACATGTTTGCTAACGGGGGTTCGAAGATGGATGGAGTGTCGCGCGAAAGCGTTGCGGCGCCTCAAAAGTAAACTTGACTAGTTGAACTTCGCTCTAGTTCCAATGCAGCGGTCACGTGCCAGCACAATTCAGCCTCCACCGGGGCAGCAATCTCCTGATTAGCAATAGGCATCACTCAAGTAGCCGCACTTGCGTGCGTATCTTCGTCCGCGAGCAATCGTTCGCACGAATCTCGAGCAAAGGCTTTAGCAACCTGGTTCAATGACAGTCAAACCGCCCATGTTCATGGTGGCGACGGTTGCAGCAAGCTCAACACCTTCCTTGAGGCTTGCTGGTTGATGTTTAGGGCTTCTCTTAAAAGAGCAAAATACCTTGTCCTATGCTTCTGAACCAGCTAGATGGGAACGAAGCACGCTGTTTTAGAAGCGTGCACCCGCAGCGACATCTTGGACACCACGTCTCGCAAGGTGTTAAACCGGCAGGCAGTAGGCCACGCCCGGTGCTCAAAGACACTATTGTGCAGTAAGCACGCTCTGCGCTGTTACCGTGGAATTTCTAAGCAAGCTCCAGGTTCGTCATAGGCTTATTAGTAGCGCCTCTTCGTACCCCACTTCATCTCAGTACAAAATGTACGAATGCCCTCAGACGAAAGATAGCACACACAAACGCACTCTCAAGGTCGTAAACCGCCATCATGTCGCAGGGCTCGGAAATTGTTCTCTACACAACACAGACACCTAACGGTATCAAGATTTCGATTACGCTAGAGGAGCTTGGGTGGGCATCACATACGTTCCGTTTAGTTTTACTTCTAGTACTGACATTAACAGCCTTCCTTACAAGGTCGAAAAAATCGATATCAGCAAAAATACACAGAAAGAGGAATGGTTCCTTGCGATCAACCCCAATGGCCGTATTCCAGCATTGACCGACAAGTTTAGCGATGGTCAGACTATCAACTTGTTCGAATCTGGAAGCATCATGCAATACCTGGTTGAGCGCTACGATACCGACAACAAGATTTCGTACCCCAAGGGTAGTCGGGAATGGTATGAGACCAACAATTGGTTATTCTTCCAGAATGCTGGGTTGGGACCTATGCAAGGTCAGGCTAGTAAGTGACTCCCGTTTGAATGCGACGTGTCTTCGCGTGTTGTCCCTTCGAGTGTTGTGCCGTCGAGTCTTGTCCATTCAAGTCTTGTACAGCGAAAGGACGAAGAGATTTAAGAGAACTCTTTGAGACACTTAGCTACCAGCACAGACGTCTCAATATTTCCTGGTTCGGAACATTGCTCAGGCGTCTAGAGTGGCTTCCGACAAGCAGATACTGGGGACGGACATATTTACACCCGCGAGGCTATGGAAATATTTCCCTGGATTGGAACATGGAACTGACCAAAGTCTAGACCACTTCAACCGTTACGCCCCGGAGCGCATTGAGTACGGGATTAACCGTTATGTGAACGAGACTCGCCGCCTATACTCCGTGCTCGATGAGCATCTTGGATCTGACAAGCGACCATACCTTGTTGGCGACAAATGCACTATTGCTGGTATGTTTTGACTGTTGCTGGCTTCTCCGAGCGCTATCCACGGCCCTCGATGTCGCTTTGGCACTCATCAACATTATGGTACGATGCTATACTAACACATACAAGATATCGCACACTGGGGCTGGGTCGCATCAGCAGGATGGGCTGGTGTCGAGATCGAAGACTTCCCAAACCTGAAGGCGTGGGAGGAGCGCATGGCCGAGCGCTCTGGCGTCGAGAAGGGACGTCACGTACCTGAACCACATACGATCAAGGAGCTACTTAAAGATAAGGCCAAGATGGAGCAGCGTGCAGCAGCGGCTCGCGAGTGGGTGCAGGCTGGCATGAAGGCAGATGCCGAGAAATCTGGCAAGTAAGTGCATTATTTAGGATCTGATAATCTCGAAGGGGCGGTCGGTTTGTGATCGGAGCCTGTCTTTGTAAGTCAGATATCTGCGAGAGCGCTGTTAGGAGGGTACCCTTAGTGGATACCTGTGCTGTTGAAGACATGACGATCGGACAAGCCTGGACATGGAACCTTTGCCTAGCTAACCAGATGTATCATCAGGCTATAGAACAATTCAAACCTGGATTGGAGACTGTCAAGCGGTACTCTGAGCACTGATCAATGGGAGGCTGCAAATTTTGCCATTTTTGTGATCGTTGTACGCAACTCTGATCATCGCGTAATGGCGCTGCGTGTGTGAGAGATAAAGCAAAAGCTGATTTCGAATTCAAGGCGCAGAAAACCTAATGTTGCTTGAAGTTGATAACATGTTGTGAAAGCCAATTCTAGAACCGGATACAGTTGTTAAAAGCTCTTTTTGTAGGACCGGAATGTCGTGAAACATTTATCCAGCAATGTGTAGGCGGTACCTCTTTCGTCCAGGAGCGCTTGTCGGCTCATGTATCTGAGACGTTCGAGGAATTCGAGTTACCAAGTGAGACTATACGACCAATGAGGTTCATTAGCGGTTGGCCGCAGCGGCAGTGTCCTACCCTGTCAAATTCGCTCGTGTAGACAACGTGGTAACCTTGGAGCACATCACCGGGCGTTGTGGCGTACTGCTGTTCGGGTGTTCCCAACCCAGGTCTGAGTCGGTATCCTACATGATACAATGGTATTCGCAGGTGATTCAAGAATGATCAACAGTGACTGCGTCGATCTCACCTTGCGTGTATGGACCTATCGTGCATTCCGTACGCACGCAGCTTGTGGCTACCTGTGTTCTGTGGCATGGCCAGCACTGATTTAACCCCTCTTTAGACCTCTGTAGGGGTGCCTTCATCGGATTCTGGATTTTCTAGAGTATCACATGGGTCTTAAAAGCTGCACTATAGCCGCACTCCCTGCACATAAACGAGGACAACTGAAGTGCATGATCTTGGCTAACCAATACAGGCGGTTCCTGTTATGATTGCAAGACCTCGCGTCGTCGAATTCTCGCTTCAAGTCTCTGTCCGTCAGCCACCGAGGTGAATTAAGATTCACGATCTCGAGCACAGAAGGGGACCAAGGTCGCACCAGTAAGGGGACACTTAGGCCAGTGGCATCTCCTGCACTGGGCGAGTACATGGTCTTCCGTACATCATGCAGGGTATTACAGATGCTGTAGGGTATGCTTGGATAGCCCTGTTGACCACGAGTGCGATCTAGGATGTACCCGCTGAACCGAATCGACCTGCCAGGCATAGTTTTATGGACCCCAAACAGTCAGGTGCAATAGTTGCCGCGGCGACATACGCGGATAGTCCTTCCTTTTGCATGCATATTGATTGTAGCGCCATTAAAGGGCATGCTGCCATACCGTTTTTGCAGCTTTGGGTCGCCAGGTACCAGGCAGGATTACCATGCAATCTTGCTGTCGCCGAGATCTGAGTACGCACTGCAAGGCCTTGGGTAGACCAGTAAATTGGTGGCTGTAGACTGCACCACATCATGACCTGCTCTGCACACGAGCCAGTAAAAGAGCGACACAGATAGCAATGCAGGCTGCGGCGATCCGTTGAGGCAGGCAGTGCAGGTGGTTGGGGCAGCGTCAGCCCCACGGTATAGTATAGAAGGTGGTGAGCTGGTTGAGAGGGCCACACCCTAGCGTCTGTGGGGAATAATAGATCAGCGGTGGGGAGTTTTTGCACGCTACCAGAATACCTGAGGCTAACCATATACGGGCAGCCCTCCGGGTTCGCGTGTCTTGATGGGGAGTGTTCCCCTAGAGCCGTATGATGACACAGACCGACCTTGGATGCCGCAAGCTTGCCGCTTTGCTATTCCTAAGGGAGGCGTAAGGAGCTGACCAATGCAAGAGCTCCGGGCCGCGTCTCCTGCATGTGAGTTGCATCGGTGCTGGACTTCGGTCGGCAAGCATGCTAGCTGTGCATACCCTCGTGCTCGAAGCTTGCAGGTGTGTACCGCAGCGACATGCTTGAGGCTTGCAGGATTGTAGCGCAGCTTCAGCCTCGTCCCTCCAGGTCCACATACTGACTGTTCAAGGTGAAAAGGATGTCAGAGCACAAACCCGTTCACGGCCCGCCGGGGCAGTTGGTCAGACCCATTTGATTGCATATATGTGACGTTTTAAGATTCTATTGATGAATTGCAATTCGAACCTCAAATTCTGGCGCGCCGATCAGAGCATGGAGCGCAGGATGCATGTCCCTGCTACGGGACGTTTCACCTGGGTCCTGCCAGGAAGCCGCCCATCTGCGGCTCAAGCCTGAGGGCCTTTACAGACAGCGTAGAAGATTCAAGCATGCGGGTGTATGCTTCCCGTTGCGAGTGATCAGGTCACAGCCTGGTGCAGATGGATATAGAACGATGCACTATTATAGAGTGCCCGCTCAAGGGGTCGTTGTCATGCAGATAGCAGCCCCGAGGGCCCTTTTTTCGACATTGAGGACGATTCCTCAAACCGTTGGCGCCAAGTAGAGTACGCGTTGGTGTTGAAGCAAGCTTTGGAGACCGGCGGCTCGCGAACGCATCTGGCGCACCCACTGCGCCGCGGTGAAAACGGCAGCCTACGATACATTTTGACAAATGTATCCTCATGGGCAGTTCCTTGTGGGACGACGACTGCCGAAGTGGAGGTGGTCCAGGTCGAGAATACTTTCATCATTCTCGAACATCAGTACGGCGCATTGTACGTGCGATTGGCTGGACAGGTGCGGGTCCAGTATACATTATTGTGCTAGAGCGGGAACGATCGTTTGCTGAGCTCTGTTTCATTGCCCGCATTACTCTGACGCCCTGACGTCTGCCACTTCCGTAGGTGAGCGTTTCTGGAATCTGAAAACAGGAAAGAGCGGTTTCAGGAAGGCGACTGCACCACCCAACGCGACTCACCGCCCAGCTCGTGGCCAAATCTACGGGTCAAAGGAAGGACAGGCAGATATTGAGATTGTCGCAATCATGATGAACGAAAAAGCCACAACCTGGGGTGCAGACAGGCACAGTGGCGAGGTGTGATGGAAGCGACGCGGGAAATGGCACTAGCCGAACGTGCTTTGTCTTGCGGGGCTTTTGAAGTTTAGGCTAAATGACCGGGTGAATTGAATCCTGACTTGTGCCGACAGCGAATGCCCTAGGATCGACGAGCCACATGTTGTGAGCTTGCTGCTTGAATTAGTGGTCACGCCTGTTGCGTCTTCGCGCGTAGGCTGACCTCGCTTCTCGAACGCATGGAACTGTCAGAGCGCAGGTGACACTGGCCCTCAAAGCACGGCCATCTTCCCGACTAGTGTCCATATTCGGAGATGCTCCTCGGCAGACCTCTGATCGGAGGCCCACATATGCTTTCTACCATCGCATGACCGGTCTTTTCCCCAGACTGTTGCTCTCTTACCTCTTATCGAATCCACGTTCCACCGGTTGACATAGCTACAATGGAGCCTGCGGCACTTGATACACCCAAGATGGAACGTAGAACTTCCGCGGCTGTTAAGAGGAGGGTTAGCAGAGCGTGCGATCATTGCCATCGCATGCGTACTCGTTGTAATGGTAAGTCAGTCACTTTTGCATTGAAGACACACGCTGACTGTACCGTGCGTTATAGGACAGGCGCCATGCTCGAGATGCATAGGTACTTCATGGTCCACCTTCCTATTAGAGCCAGACTGACAACTCAAAGAACTCGAATATGTCTGCCAGTACAACAGAGAGAAGAAACGCCGTGGAAAGGTTGGCGTGTCCGTTGCTAGCTGTTGGAGTTGCTGTACTGACTGACTCAGGTACCAAGACACATCCAGAAACAAAGAGAGGCAGAGGCAGCTGCGTCACGAAGTCCACCAACACCAAACGAACTTCAAATTACGTCAAATAATCTCTTCGAAAAGCAGACCGTCCTATCTGAAATTGAAGATGAACGCTGGTCGCAGTCTGAGCCTACGCCAGTCACGCAACACTTTGTCACTGGCGGCAAGACCAGCCTCCACCACCCTCCTCCTGCAGAATGGCAAGGTTTCAATCCTGGTAATGACAAAATTCAAACATGCTCAATCGTATTACTGACTACCTGAATAGGCGCGCCCTTCAATCCACCTGTGACACACATGATGATCGATCCCTTGCTGTTGGGTTCCATTCACGCCGAGATGCCACGTAACGAGGAGCTCATGTATGCCATGAATGGCCTCGCCCCAATGCCAGCAGACTACGCCAACGTGGGGTATCCCATCCCTCTCCAAGCCCCTCGGCAGTCATCACCGCCGCATAGTTATGGCTCGGCAGACACTGGTTCGCCACAGTCTGGAGTAAGCGTCAACTCATCACAGGCCGGTGCGATAACCTGCAGGTATCCGGTTCTAAAGCCGCTCTTCCCACATCTAGGTGCCATCATGAGTATATCGACAGCCTGCGACCTTCTTGAGTACTACTTCCAGAGCTCATCGTCAGTCTTCATGGAGCCAGTATCGCCATACATATTAGGAACTGTGTTCAGAAAACGATCATTCCTGCGACAACACAAACCGAGAAAGTGCAGCCCAGCTTTACTTGCCAGCATGCTCTGGGTGGCTGCGCAAACGAGCGAGGCCAGCTATCTTACTTCTTCACCATCCGCAAGAGCGATCATATGCCAGAAATTATGGAAATTGACCGTCGATTTGCTCAAGCCTTTAGTTCATTCACCGTCCTCACATGGCCTTACTCCTGGCCGCGGTGGAATCGGTTCTGTGCCACACGACCAATTCAATGTAGAGAGGACAATAGGAAGATACGATGGACGGATGGACGGTGCCATGCCACCTACCAGCAACCTCGACGATGTCGCCACATACCTCAACCTGGGAGTCGTGACTTCGGCAAGCGAGTATAAGGCAGCGTCGCTGCGATGGTGGAATGCAGCATGGTCACTTGCTCGAGAGCTGAAGCTTGGAAGAGAAGTACGAATGGACTCTGCCAAAGAGCGCAATGGACACGCCAACGAGAACGGCGAGATGGACATAGGCACACCCGCCGCAGCTCTTGTCGAAGAGATGAAAGAGGAGAGACGAAGGTTGTGGTGGCTATTGTATATGATCGATCGCCACTTGGGACTCTGCTACAATCGACCTTTGGCAATGCTCGACAATGAGTGCGAGGATCTCTTCCAGCCTGTTCCGGACACAGTATGGCAAGCCGGCGAGTTCTACACTGGTCACCAGGGACCAAGAAGTAAGGGCCTTAACTTCCAGTGCACGTCGCACGATGTCTTTGGTTTCTTTCTGCCACTCATGACGATCCTAGGCGATATCGTGGACCTGAATGCGCAAAAGAACCACCCAAGGTTCGGACAAAGGACATCATGGGAGCTCCACGAAGCAGAGATTACACGACAGCTCGAAAGCTATGCATATAGCATCGAAGACTTTAAAGCTCAACATGGCTGCGGAGCTACTGACGATGTCAGTCAAACAAATGGTACACCCGATGCGGTGCGCATGGAATGGATTCATCAAACTCGCAAGATCGCCGCATACGCAACCCACATCATGCATGTTCTGCACATTCTTCTGCACGGCAAGTGGGATCCTGTCGCATTGCTCGAAGACGACAACATGTGGATTTGTTCGCCATCTTTCCTTGCCGCAACTTCGAACGCCATATCTGCAGCACACGCGGTTGAGGAGATACTTGACCTTGACCCTGACCTCTCATTCATGCCGTATCTATTTGGCATGGTAAGAACATCCTGCCTCAAAGCCACTCTAGTATCTGACTTTGCCACAGTATTTGTTGCAGGGAAGCCTCATCCTTCTTCTGCTCGCAGACAAGCTATCCACCGAGACCAACGAGGGAGTGATCCGTGCTTGTGAGATTATCGTCCGAGCACATGAAGCCGCGGTCGTCACACTCAACACTGAGTATCAGGTTAGTTGATAAGCTCAGTTGATCATCCCAATGCGTACTGACTCAGGCTCCAGAGAAATTTCCGAAAAGTTATGATCTCGACCCTTGCACAAATCAAGGGTCACGGACACGCACGAGAGATGACGCCTGCAAAGCGCCGAGAAGTACTTTCACTGTATCGATGGACCAGTCTCGGTAACGGCCTTGCAATATAAGTTTGGCAAGCGGGTAGTACGGGCGAAAAGGAAGTCGGGATTGTAAGATACGTATCGATGACGATTTGCATACACAACCTACAAGCAATGTGGCGCATATTCGAGGAGGGTGGGCACATGATTTGACGAGCATAGTTCTGATGTTTGAGATACCACATTCAAAAAGCGGGTCAATAGGGAGGAAACGCAAATGATACCACGACTGGATAGTTTCTCTTAGGGGAGAAGGATCCGTCTTCGAAACCGACATCTTTGGTGTGCGTCCATAGTCGCCTACTTGCTTCCGAAGCAAGCTTCTAGAACCCCTCATTGAAGCGCCTCAGCAGCTTTAGGGCTGACAACGCACTTTCTAATCAACACCATTCCAGGGGTAGCCATGACAGAACCTATGTGGGTGCAGCCTATGTGGGTGCAGGATCGGTGAACGGCAGTGGATATGACGGCACGGAAACGGATAGGCCACGCCAATAGAGTCGGCACGGAAAGCACGATTGGCACGGAAAGAGCTACTACATAATGTGGAGCAATCGAGCAAGATATGTTTCAGGTTCTCGGGACAGATCCACCAAGGGGCCGCTTTTACACTTGAACCTCAGACATGTGGTCCTAGCAAAGAAGAAAGCAGGCGATCCATGCGCATCATCAAGGAAGTTCGAGTGCACGCGCCGGATGGTACCGTCGCAGAACCACAAACTAGTTCCTCTTTAGTAGGTATAGGCGCCCTGAAAACCTTCCGAGCGGGTTCTTCCTCATGCGAATCTTGGTTTATTTTGTCGTCTCCACCTTCTCTCTATGACTTCTTCTTCAAGCTCTCGCCGAGTGTAAAGCCGACATTTACCGTCTTTTTGTATGCATATGGGGCAAGGCGTGCGACACTATACTTCTCGTTCACAGATCACCACCATCGCCTCAACTAGGGGTCTTCATGACGTCAATTGCTGCCTGCCTGATATCCCACAACTGAGGCTTGAGCTGTAGAGATCGGAGACACAGTCAGTAGCCTGGCAGTTTTGCTGACCCACATCGTAGAGTGGACAACATTAGGTCTGGACCACGTATGATCGTGGCCGAGACCTTAATAGTGGCTATGTAATGTGTATAGGCT
Organism: Stagonosporopsis vannaccii; assembly: GCA_028584115.1. Lineage (NCBI taxonomy): Eukaryota > Fungi > Ascomycota > Dothideomycetes > Pleosporales > Didymellaceae > Stagonosporopsis > Stagonosporopsis vannaccii. The sequence continues at coordinate 436,957 of VWXS01000003.1, forward strand.
GTGAGACTTGGTGGAGATTGATTAATTGCACAACTGTATGATGCTCTCCCCATCGAAATTACGAGGACGGGCGGGGCTTCTGCAGGTCGGAAGAGGACAGCCGTCGATCGCATCAAGGAAGTACAACCATCAAATGAAACAACGGAGATAGCGCCGAGCAATTGCACGGTAAAATGATCCGATACCTGAGACTCAGAGATTAGAGAGATGATGGCGGTGTGAATGACCTGCATGAAGATCGATGCAGGAACTGCAGTTATGCGACTCACAGAGGCTACTCATGGTAATATTGTATGGAAGGCTCAAGTGTGCCGATGCTCCTCAATCTCTAGCCCCTGCGAGTGCCTGCACAGACATATCCACCCCTTGGTACAACAACGTCCTCAACGTCTTTCAAAATTGATCACTGAAGACACGTGCCCCAAGCACTGAGAACAGCTAGCTATCTTGTAGCATACTGCAAGTTCAAGGACGAATATGCAAGAAGCTTGCTAAGGTCTGGCATCGACTAGCAAAGGCACTGGTGCGGAAGAAATTTCGTGAGACGCCCCTAGATTATGATAGGAGATCAATCTGAAGACCCATGCGGCAACAGTCTGCGTTAGTAACGCGTCTACAACTTCTGGCCACTTTCATATGCTGCTAAGTCATGGCATATGTGTGACAACGTCCTGAAGAGGAGTCAGGAGGTTAGGCGCGCCCCCGTATCGCACTATGGTAATGCAGCACTTCCGTAGATGCCTGCGAAAGAAAACTTTGAAGACACGTAAGTGCGATATACCCTTCAGTGTGTTGTAAGGCAATCTGGTGTGAACCCTTAGCCTCTGCTGATAAATTCTTGAAGTTGACAACTCTAGTTATCTGCGCCACGTGTCAGCACTGAGCCGACAGTCACGTACTCGCGCTGTTAGAGCCCTGCCAAAGTAGCTGCGTGTCGACATAGCATCTCTGTCAATTTGGGCTGTATTCTCTCTATCAAGAGCAGGTTACAATACTTTCATGCAATCATTGGCTGTTGTAGGGCATTGGCTAGATCTTTGGTATGTTCAGCATTGATCAATAACACGGGCAGGTCTAGGCGTGCCATGGTTTGGTTAATTGAAAATGCATGGTCACTACTGTCGCATCGATTAGAGCAACGAGTTTCTAAAATGATATCTCCCAGTAAGTAGTACCCTAGCCGCGCTGTCTGATCCGCTGAGGTAATGTGTGAACTGGTATTCGAAGCCGACAACGTACGTTATGTGAACAGCTTGGCGCCAACCCATGTTGAGCCTAGACAAGTGTACTACAACGGCTTGTAAGACACGCACTATAGCTCCGACAGCAACGTAGCTTCTACACATTGTTGAATTACGAGCACTCTACCTGAACCCCTGCGTAACGTACTTATCACAATCCCACAGGGTTGTAAAGGATCCATGGTCAGCTTATGCTTTGGTTTTCATGAAGTAGCTTTCGTTGTTGGATGACTATGTACATGATGAAGTTCGTAAATGCATGATAAAGTTTTGGGCCCAAATGTCACGGCCTGACAGCATTCGCCTACAGGCTGTTCTCGATCTCCATGATCTCCTTAATGCCATCTGCAACAGCCTGGGTCTTCTCCTTCGAGAGCCTCTTGAGGGGCTTCCTTGGGTATCCACCGTAGCCAAAGTAGCTCTGAATGGCTGACTTTGTTCCAGGAATGGCGGCTTTGGTCAACACCCAATCGCCTTTGCTAAGCTTCTTCTGAAGTTCGAACGCTTCTTCGTACTTGCCCTCTGTGCACAGGTTCCAAACCTTGACGCATGCCTTCGGGATGACGTTGGCGCCACCGGCAATGATACCAGAGCCGCCAGAGATGGCTGTCTGGGCTGTGAAGTCGGCAATACCGCCAAGTGCCATGTACCCACTGCCTTGGCTCTTGGTAGAAACAGCGTCAAGAGCGTAAGCAACACGAGTCAACTTTCCTGTGCTGCCGCAGGTGAACTTGGTACCGACAATGTTGGGGTGCTTGCCAAGCTTGATAAGGAGATCTGAGTCGATGTCGATTCCAGAGACGGCACCGGGGTAGTTGTAGATGATGATGGGCAGCGGTGATGCATCCGCGACCTTGGTGAAGTACTCCTCGATGGCCTCCTCGTCAATGGCGTAGCGATAGTAAGAAGGGGGGACGGTCAGGATGTATTCACCACCCGCTGCCTCAGCCTCCTTGGCGAGTTCGATAGTAAGCTTGATGCCGTGTTCTGAAGCGCCAACGATGACGGGGACGTTTTGATAGCCAGCTTCGTCTAGAGCTTCGCGGGTTGCTCGTGTGACAGTCTGCTTCTCTGCACGGGAAAGGTGTACAGCTTCACCGTTGGATCCCATGGTGACCAGGCCAACAAGGCCGGCTTCGGCGAGGCGGACAGCGTGCTTCTTGATTGTAGGCACGTCGAGCTCTTCTGTCTCAGGGTCGAAGAAGGTCATTGTGGGTGAGTAAACACCAGCACGCAGAGGCGTGCGCTCCTTCTTGACACCATTACCGTTGGCAGACATGTTTGATGTGTGATGTGAGGTGGTAGGATCTGTGGATTTGGTCACACCGGGGGGGAGGAAGAGGAATTAGTATCAACGAACACACAAGGGCTCGGTCAGCATTAATATATCAGCGAGATGGTCGGCGGAAGTAGCCCGGCAGAGCCCAAGGCCATCCCACCTTAGGTCGCGCCTCTCCACTGTTCTAGAGGCTCGTCAAATGCAGGCCGTTCATTCGCTAGGTAGATCAATGCTATGGAAACCGCAGGACGAAGAGCGAATCGTGCGCCGAATCTGGGACCGCCTGGCGATTTCGGGCGACATCTGCGCGAAATACGGAACGGTTTACTGTGGGTTGACTAACTTGTCGCCTGTGGCATGCAAGGATTGCTCTGTGTGGCAGGGGGCTGGATGGTGGCTCAGCATGGGGGTCTTTCGAGATTCGGGGTCCGGAGAAATGCGAATGGTTTCTCCACCAATGACAACGAATCTGCTCGCGTGGGGTGCATCATGCGCGACCTTCCAATTCTCTTGGCCTGGGGAAGAGCATTGGCGTCATCTTCACGATGAGATGGACATGCAACTTTCCGCGTGCCACAGCAGAACGTTCGCAGGGCGTTCGACGCGCAGTACAAAGCTTTCGACGCTGTGGGCATCGAAAGTGGCAGCTTGCCCCGCCTCGGCAGGCTTCATGGTACCAACAGGACGACCAGGTGCGCCCCGCTACCACATCATGGTCCAGTCAAACGTCGTGCCGGCCGCGGGAAACGGCAAAATGCTGCGCGTCTGTCAGCCGTCCAAGAAGCCCCTCGTGCCCCTCCATGCGTTGGATGGTGCTAGGAGATGGCAAAATTATTCCGTTCAAACGCCGACAAAGCCGACGCGTTGTTATGCATTGCCTGAGAGCTTTCCCCAGAAAGCTGGCCCAACTTACTTCCTCCTCTTTCATAACTCTAAGTGAAGCTGAGAAGAGCCTCAATTGACCTTTTCTTCTTGAAGGAAAACAAAAAGCACAAGCAACATGGCTCCTCCAGCGGTTTTGATGGTAAGTTACCCCTCACTGGCACAACAGCTAGGCGTATCCTCATACGGCATTGGAGAGCACTGAAGAGCTAGTCGCTCGACGAGAGGAAGGCAAGAGACAGAAGAGAGAGCTGACAGTTGAACAGGTTGGTACGGGAGAGTACACGACCGGATTTGTGGGCGGCGGCGCTTCCAAGTCAGACAAGAAAGTTGGTGTTGTAGGACTGACCCTCTTCGATCTGCGAAGGCGTGGCAAGGTCGGTGACCTGTCCATGGTCGGTGTTTCTGGCGGCAAATTTCCTGCCATTCGTGAGTCGATGCTTCAAGAATCCCGAGCAAGCTGTTCTGTTGACACGTGATAGGCGAGCACCTGCAGAAGAATATCTCGGAGGCATACAACGGGTTGGATGTCTCTTTTGAAGAGTTTCCTAAGGAGGGAAAGACGGACCCCGATGCGTACAAGACAGCGATTGACGCTCTTCCCAAGGGCAGCGCAAGTGAGTTTAGCAATCGCGAGATCTACGGACAACCTACTAAACGATGAAGTCACCATCTTCACACCCGACACAACCCACTACCCGATCGCTCTGTACGCGATTGAGCGTGGCATTCACGTTCTCATCACAAAGCCTGCGGTGAAGCTGCTCGAGCATCACCAGGAGCTTCTTAAGAAGGCTAAGGAGAACAATGTCTTCGTTTACATTGAGCACCACAAGCGTTATGACCCTGCCTACGCCGATGCAAGATTCAGGGCCCAGAAACTCGGCGACTTCAACTACTTCTACTCCTACATGAGCCAGCCGAAGAGCCAGCTTGAGACATTCAAGGCATGGGCTGGCAAGGACAGCGACATCTCTTACTACCTCAACTCCCATCACATCGACATCAACGAGTCCATGGTCCCTGACTACAAGCCCGTTCGCGTTATGGGAAGCGCGGCAAAGGGTATTGCGACAACACTTGGTTGCGATCCCGCTACCGAAGATACAATCACCCTGCTAACCGATTGGGTAAAAAAGGATGACCCTAGCAAGCGCGCCACAGGTGTTTACACAGCTGGTTGGGCAGCACCGCAGAAGGCTGGTGTCCACTCGAACCAGTACTTCCACTACATGTCTTCTTCTGGGGAGATCCGTGTCAACCAGGCAAAGCGCGGCTACGACGTCACCGACGACGAGACTGGTTTGCTCTGGTACAACCCGTAAGTTGAACTATACGCATCTGGCTCATTCGCTAACGTGCTTCAGCTTCTACATGAAGTATGCTCCTGACGAGGAGGGTAACTTCGCAGGCCAGATCGGTTACGGATACATCTCTTTCGAGAAATTCATCGACGCCGTCAACCTGCTCAACGATGGCAAGGTCACACTTGACCAGCTCGATGCGCGCCCACTGCCCACTCTCAAGAACACCATTGCCACAACCGCTATCCTTGAGGCTGGGCGGAGATCGTTGGATGAGAACCGGCCTATCGAGATCATCGAGGAAAACGGTGTCTGGTCTTTGAAGTAACCATGTCAGTTTAGCGAGCATTAACAGTTACAATGATACAACACTTACCCTGTACCTGATCGACGTCATGTCAACAAACAATGTCAACCTAACAACTGCCCCCACGCTAAACATCGCGCCCGGATCGACGGCGCCACTCCGCAATGATGCAGGGTTGGCATTGAATCTTCTCCATGCCTTGTCGGGCAAACGGTGCACGAGCACGCAATGAACCTTGTCTGAGCCTGTGCCCACATGGATGGCAGACAGGTGACAAACCCAGTTTACCGGTAATACGACCCCTGCTCAGGCTCGAGTGCCTCAAACAGCTCCACAAGACTCCCTTGAACGAGTTTTCGGGAGTCCCACTCGGTCTCGATCTTCGGCGTGTCTCACACCGGCTCGGGGCATCGTCGCCCGACGCAGTGACTACTCGCTTTGCGGGTCAATACTGACTGGCTAGGATCTTTTACATCTCGTGACTACGCGTATGTGCATGTTCACTCTTGTTGTTGCCTTTTCGGGTGGTGAATTAGCCTGATTAGAGGCAGAGCAGACCGGTTCGATAGTGTGCACTTACAAGATATGGCACGAGACTTGACGATTTTAACTCGCCAATACTGTTTTCGGATCCTGTAATGCCCGTTGTAGATATGTTGTATGCTATAAAATTCTTGGTGCCTGTCTGACAGCTGTTTGCAGACTTTATTAAAGTCCCCCTTTGGGCGTTAATTGCACGAGTCAGTGGCCCACCAGATGAGTAAACGACGGGGAAAATGCCCTACAAAGTCTTCTCTGGCAGAGCCTAAGGATAGCGCTAGAAACGCGGCACTTAGTGGTGCGCCTAGTGATTCTCTTCTTTGTTCAGGGGCTCATGTTCAACCAGTTGCAGCGCCATTTCTTTCTTTTGCCCTCTAAGCAGAGACGACTCCGTGTTTAGTCGAAGAGATGGGTCTCAGATTTTGGTATGAATCATCGCTTTTATACATATGCATTGTTACAGGAAGGACTTAAGCAAGAATTTTTCTACGCCACGCAACCGAAATCAAATGTGAAGTAATAGCGTGCGTCCTAGCCTCTGTGCAGATGCCAAAACCAACTTGCTGTCCAAAAAACATGTCCGCATCCACAATCATGTTTCCGCCCACCTAGCGAGGGTAATACTGGTGGTGTAGATCATAGCGACGAGGCCAAGGACCATCATAGCGATGTCACCAAATTTAGCCCAGGGACGCTCAGCAACACCCTTGTAGTGCAAATACGCCGGATAGATATATACTAGCGGCACACAAGCAAAGCTGCCAATCAAAGCAACAAACTTGTCAAGATCGCTGGCTCCAAGAGCGGCGACAACTCCGGCGAATATGACCAACACAGTCCGGAAAGCGTTTTTCTTCCATTTCGTGAGGGTATCCTTCTTGCCAGAGGCACGGCCAAAAATTTTCAGTTCAATGGTACGCATAGCAGGGAATAGCTGCACAGGAGTGCCCACCAACACGGCCATAGCATACAGGAACTGCACAGCGTTGACGAGCTTGCTGGATTGGGGGAAGTTGGTGATGACTTCAACAGACACGTTCTCGCCAAAGGTGCCATAGCAGAGAACGCCGACCGATGTGAAGATGACCGTAATGATGCTCATGACGATCAACAACAGCTTGCTGAAATGTTCAGGCTGCTTCATGCTTGACTGGATAGGAAGGATCAGGCCGATACCTTCGAAGGTGAAGATTGCAGAGCCAATTGTCATAGTCCAGTCGCGAGGATTGAAGAGCTCAACACTGGGGTGGAATCCGCCCATCTTGCTGATCCAAGAAATATCGTACCAGTAGATATATGTTAGACCGATTAGGATAAAGACATCCGCAAGGAGAGCAGCAGGGCCCAACTTGGATATGTTGCGGATAAATGCCAGAGGAATCAGAAGTATGAGTTGAATGCCGATGAGAGCATTTGTACTGAGCGGTGCCGAGTTTGGTGTGACCGCATCGAAGAAAGAAGCCAGGTTCTCCGCGGTGAAGATGAGACCGGCACACACAAAACCGAACTGAGAGAGTGTGATCGAGATAAGGATGAGCTGGCGTAGCCTCTTCCCGACGATCAGTTGACCAAGGTCACCATAGCCACCTCCACCGTACTGTTTCCTGCAGGAGAGGAGCAGCTCGAAGCAGATCATTGTAACAGCGGAGACAACGACCAGGGTGATGGCAGAGAAAAGCATGCCGCCATTCTTGAATGCCTTTGGCAAAAACATGATGCCAGTCCCGACAAAGGCCTTCAAAAGTGTGAAGAATGATTTCATGTTAGAGGCATCACCTTGCTGCCTAAGCCTTTTAGAGCTCTGCCTTCTTCCGAGCAGCGGTCGGCGTTCGCCTTGCTCTTCTTCATCGTCATCCTCGATAGCAGTTTCGTCATCCGATTCTTCCAGATCTTCGCCAGCGAAATTACCGTATAGCTCCAAAAAGGAGATAAAATTTCTAGTGACAGGCTCCGCGATGTAGCTGACACTCCGGGCTTGCCTCTGAAGAAATTGGCGTCTCAAACCTCCCGGCGCCATCTGCTCCTGGATAGGCAGCTCGTCATGCTCGATGTCTGATATGATGGATGGTGCGTATTCATGCGTGCCAGAAAAAGTCGCAGCTCGCTTATGCAGCTGCTGGCGCCTGCTTTTGGCAGCAATCTTGTAGAGGTCACGATGTATATCGCCGCCCTGCAACCTTAAGGAGGACTCCGGTGCATCACGAGCGGAACTGGATGATTTTTTTGCGCTCTCTGCTCCTGGGGTTGCGGCATCAAAGGCATATTCGTATCCTGGGTCTAGATGTTGCTGGAGGACCTCGGCTCCTTTGGGATCTTCGCCCGCAGTCGTCTGTGGCGTGTCGGTCATTGTTGCGAGGCGCTGCACAAATATGCAGGATCTGTAGAAAGTAGATATGGTACAAAGTCTTTGCAGAAAGCAAGATCCACGTTCAGGCGAAGCGGTGAGATGTGAAATGGTGGGCCAATGACAGGGGCGAGTGAAAAGTTCAGGTGAGCACACGGGCCCACTGACATCACCGCCGTTTGTTTCACCGCGGTAGACGACACCAGTCTAGGCACGAAATTAGCAGTCGAACCCGAAAAGACGCACTATCCTGCCGCGAATATGCGCCACTTCAAACTGGTTTGGGTGCAATTGCAAGAAGCGTTGCTCCAGGCTCGATGTTGCTGATTGTTCACGATTCTTGGCGCGCGACCAGTGTGTGGGGAACCTGGCAAGAGCCGCCGCGGCGAAAACAACAACGGAACCTCAACCGATGCATTCCGGAAGGCTGGAGCGACATAATCGATCGCCGCCTCGCGTCATTGCTTGTTCTGTCATCTGTGCTTTCAGCGAACGGCTTGTCTTTGCTATCAAGATATGCGCCTTCCGCACGACGAGTAGTGCTGCATACGTCTCGTAAAACCACCCGCTGCAACACCTCCAGAGTGTAACTAGTTGTTGCGCATTGGGTCGTGGACAAAGGCAGTCAGCACAGCTGCCACGACAGCGATGTTCAGCCATACAGTATCTTCATCACTTGCTTGGTGCCTCTTTGGCTGTCACAGTCTTCATTGTCACCAAGCTGGTTGCGAACACAGCGCTTACGTTCTGATCGACCAGTTCACCTGCCACAGAGCACGTTGTGTTCGCAATGTTAAGATAGCATGTGGGGCCTTATTTTCCACTCCTTCCTATGGTCTTGTGATGAATTGGCTCATAGCCAGATCGCAGCACGGTTGTGATCCATCCATCAAGCACTGGCCATCTGGCTGCGGGAGACATCTTTGTTCAAAGAAGCATAAGAGAGTGCCGTTGTGTGGCACAACAGATACTAGTGATCACATCGGATTTTTGCATACCATGTGCGGTTCAGCTGCATCGAGAATGGAAAGGTCCATTGAATCATGTGGCTTGCGGTGGAAAAGTGACAATCCTAGGAGGTTGGTGCAAGATCGCGTACACATGTGCATTGATACTTCTCAGACAGACTGTGGCTATTTCTTTAGATGCGAATCCATGCTTCCTAACGTTGCTCCAGGCTCCGTCATGGCAACAGCCTGCAACACCACACTCTTCACAGAAGCACAATTCAGAAGGCACCACATCAGCACATGGTCCAGGACTCCAGGACTGGCTTGAACCCTGGCTTGTCGATGGACAATCAGTGGGTTTGAACTCTACGGCCGCAAAAAGTCTCATTGGAGAAGAACATTGGTCAGAGCTCCGGGCTTCTTGTCGGTGACGCATCTGCCTCACGTCACTCCCCTCATCATGCCGATTTTACGAGCATTCTTGCCAGCAGGGTCTTCTCGACTGGTAAATGTAGAGACTGTAAACGAGTCTACACGGCCCTGTGAGTAATTGTACTTCCACTGTGTTGGACGACTGTCTTGAATCACGTATCAAGCTCATGTGGCTGATAACTCGGGAGACGTCCGCGACACACTGTACGAACATCCCGCAGTCAGCAGTCTTAGATTTGATGTCATCTTTTGCTGGACAATTTAGTTGTGCCGATGGCAGAACCAAACCGGCATTTCACTGAAGGCGATGGAAGACACTCCCAGGCGAGTCGCCGCAGTGCAGCAATATGTTGTACGTGTTGAGAGGCGCACCTGGAGCGAAAGGCATGGCTCTGCAGATGATGGCTGCGTTGTTGCCCGTAGAAGACGATCATTGGATGATTATGTCGCAGCATCCTGGTCTATCACCATGCGATGCATTCATATGCTTTCGTGCTTGAACCAGGTAGCATGACAGCTTGTGCTAAGCAAATGATTTATACTTGCGAAGCGGTGAGGTCGGTCGCGCCGTTTGCTTTCCAGCTCTTGTAGTTGACCACTTTGGCATCGTAATTGGTGCATCTGTCTTTCAGTGTGATCCAATGGACTGTCTGCAGTGCAACGTGTGCTTGGGAAGCTTGGATGAGCTTGTTTAGCTCTTGTTCGTCATCTCGTCATCTCACTTTTTGCCACAACAGATAACTTTATTTCCTGCCCTTTATAGGCGCTTCTTGGATGCCGCCTATCTGTTTCAGGTAATCCGCGAGAGAAAACAGTAGCACGAATACGAGTGCTGTCAGACCTTGGGAAGTTTTAGGCTAGCACAACGTCATGGTTCTGCAATCGGCGAACTGTACACCGGACCACCTGCAGGGACAACGCGGCCCGAAAGGAAGATCCGAAATGCGAGGCACTGGCTTTCAAGACTACAAAAGAAGGGTGCGAAGCTGAAGTGGAAGGGTATCGAATTCATCGGAAGACTTCTTAATACCACTGCCTCAAAAGATTCGCAATCTTGAAGACTACGACCTCCATAGCTACGTTGCTTCTTGCAGCCTCAGCACATGCTCAATTGTTCTATAACGAGACATCGAACCCATTCAATCTCGTCTTGACGTCCAGTAATTCCACAATCAACGGGACTACACTCTCCGCATGCCACACCGGTGCAGCACTGGAGTCACTCTGCCTCTCATCAGGAGGTGGCGTCTCAAATCCCGTTGGCATCGCTGCGACCACATTTAATTTTAACACATCTACCGACCCATTTACCCCCAATACAACACTTGGTACTCCTGGCATTTTGACGTGGACTCTGAAGACCAGCAGCATCGATGTTCCTTCGAGCGTCTACTTCAACTACGACCCTACCACTGACTCAGCCCTTCCTCTCCTCATACCTGGACAAGAGAGACCCCAGCTTTTGGCATTCGACGACCAAGATAGGCTGAATGTACAGGGCTATATTGATTGGACTGCAAATCCACCCAACTCAACAGGAACAACGGAGGCTTACTATAGATGGTACGCCTGTCAGACCTACTATAGTGGGTATAGCTACCGTAATCTAGTGTGGGGTCTTGGCAAGGAAGAGCCGGAGAATCCAACATGTGTAAAAGTTGGCGTGAAGCGACTGTTCATTTAGGTTCCTTCTTTTCGTGGGCTGCGGATTGAATGGGTCATCAGTTCTGTCATAGTGTTTGAGTTTTGCCACTGTTAGTTATGTCTGCACAAAGTGATTGTTTCTCACGCGTTCAATGCAGATTGGCTCAAATTCAGTATGACTTCAATTTGCTCTTTTTGGCTTCTGCTTTTCTGTCTTGTGTAATCAATGCTCAAGTTAAGCTACTTACGCTTTGTCCAACTTCCAGGCGCATGCTCTACAGCCCACTGTGCTCCACGTATGACTTGCATCTGCTCTCGTCGAGCCGTAGTAGTTTGCTATTCTGCAGAGCGTATCTTCAACGCGTACATTAATTCCAGACCCTTTCCAAAATGATATGCTCACGGTCTCCTCTTCACAGCACAATGATAGGGGCCTGAGTTCCTAACTTAGTCATGACGATTTGCGACACATTCCAGAAAGGCATCAAGAAATGAGCGGTAACGAGCGAGTCCAGCGCGTGATAGTGATCGTCTACGGTCACCTAAACGCAGTGTTCTTGCACTGCTCGTTCAAATATAACCTTCTGTTTTGCCCTCGTCATTGACTCTACCTTCCAGTCTGTCACTTCTCAGTCTATTGCTGATATGCAATTGTAGGTATATTGATGAAGGTTTTTGTATTATCCGAGATAGTAAGTTACATGATGATTATGAATTTTGAGACGTATATTTTATTCTGAGTAAAGCCTGGGTGTAGATCAATTTAAGCATACGCGACAGCATGCTCACGCTCGGTGCGCAACTTCGAGACCTGCATACCATTGGATGCACCATTCTGGGGTCTGTTCTGTGCCTGCAAAATCATATTATCGGTACCAAGAGCCCAGTCCTCAATGCCGTTGAATCCACCATCCTGGGACTCAGCCTTGCCGTTCCCGAAATCCTTCGCGCTCCACTTCTCCGTGCCCTGCACGCCCTTCCACTTCGTGTCCGTGCCGAAGGTGCGAAACACTTGGGCATTCAAGCGTTCATACTCGTCATAAGCCTTGGGCCAGCCACCAAGACGTTGGTAGGCGAGTTTCAGGAGCTGCAAGTGGCGGAGAGCAATGGCCGACTTGTCGATGTTTTCCGCGTCGAGTGCAGAAGTGGGCTGGCTTTCTTGCTTCTTGACATTGACACCTTCCCTGGCAAGCAGGTAGGCCGTCGTGTCGAGTTCGTCGTCCGAATCATCGCCAGACCCGTGGTCGTGAACCACTAGACGGAGGATGTCTTCGTGAACGCCGAGAGCTTTCTTGAAGTATTCTTGTGCGAGCGGGCCGGTCTTCTCAGACGACGCCTTTGACTGGTACGTCTGGCCCATGCTTGTGTATAGTTGTGCAAGGAGCTCGTAAGTTTCGATAGTGACGGGGGCTCGCGGACCGTGTGCGCGGCGCATGTTGTATGCGATATCTTCGGCCAGGCGGATAGCCTTGATAGGTGAACCGGCGAGGTATCGAGCGCAGATGAGGCGGCGGCCGAGGTTGAGGAGGATTTCTGGAGGCCAAGAGCGCTGAGCATCTCGGGTATTCCACAAGGTAGTCAGAAGCCACTGTGATTATAGTCAGTATGATATCCGTGCGCGGTACAGAGTAAGGCTTACCTCTAATGTCTCGTAGTCGTGCTGCTCGCCCAAGAGCACAGACAAGTGGCTGAGTTCGAATAGCTGGATCTGGGCAAAGTTGATCTTGAGATTCTTGCAGATGTCGAGTATCTTGCGGACAATCTTGTTTGACAGCTCGAGCATCTTCTTGCGCAAGGCAGCATCCGTGGCCTTCTCGCTACCTCGACCAACAAGCAGAGATGCAAGCTTAAATCCCATGCCAATAGACCTGGGTCCGTTATAACCATCATGCTTGCTGGCATAGAGGAAGCCGAGATTGGCGATGTCATAAGCTTCTGAGAACTTCTTCGCCTTTGTCAGCTTCGCGACGCTGTCGTTGCTTGCCAGAATAACCGAACGGTTGAAGTCCTTGTTCCTGCCAGAGCCCAAGTGGTCTAGAATGCCAACAATGAAGATGCGAGGTGTCTCCTTGCTGAGAGTATGCAGATCTTGAGCATCTCTCTTCTCGAAGAGGCTAACTGCTTGGTCCTCGACGACACAAATCATCTCATCCTGCCCGTTTTGGCGCAAGAAAAAACGGAGAGGAGCGGCCGCCAGAAGAATGTTGGTTAAGGACTCATTGTTCTGCAGGGTTTGCCTAAACTGTTCGAAGTAGATGCATTCTAGTTGAAGGCTTGCCATGATCTCGGCAAAGGTAATGTTAAGGTCCTTCCGGAGATTGTATTGCAGAGAGGCAAGGAATGCCAGCGAATTTCGACTGGCTTTGGTCAAATCAAAGGACCATTTGGATGCGTAACGTGTGTCCTTTGCACAGATCTGACGATGCAACTCCTGGACTAAACTGTGTGCAACAGTGGTCTGCTGGCAAGCGTGGAAGCTCGCTGCGATAGACGCGGCAGACTCAATTTGCTTCTGTGATGATGTCTCCTTGGAGATGATTTGGGACACGGCGTTTGTCAAAGTTTTAACAGCAAGTTCGTTCTTCTGTTGGCGCTGATACAGAGTTGCCAGCTCCCTAATGTGGGTCAAAGACGACTCATGTGAGTAGCCGTGCTTGCTTGTAGACTCGGTCAGCTGTTCTTGCGTCATGGTGAGAGCGCGCTCAACGTGCTCCGCCTTGTAGTTAGAGGAGGACTGAGCCTTCATCTGGCGAACGTAAAGCGATGACAAAGCTTGCTTCATCTCGCTCGACCGAGTGGTGGTCGTAGTCGTCTTTGTGAACCTTGAAGCCTCCTCGTATAGCGAGATCGCCTGTGAGATGTGCTCCTCGCTGCGCTGTGATACCTGAGCGAGCGCCAAAGTTGCCTCCACTGCAACTGAAGACTGAGCGCCAAAAGTGGCGATGGCTGTCTCGCGGTACTCCTTGGAGACCTGGTACAAGGTTTCAAAGCTGGCTTTGGTCTCCTCCAGGCACTGATGGTAACGCTCGTAGAGGGTTCTTGCGAAACTTTCTTCACTGAAAACCTTATGCTGCTTTGTCTGGCGCACGAATGTGTTCCACAAGGTCCGGTAGATCGTGACAGCTTCAGCATAGCGGCGATCTTGCCAGTATGTGGTAGTGACCACAATTGTAGCGTCCAGGGCATCCTTGTGGCAAATATCTGAGTCTTTGTTGAGACTGGTAATGATTTGAAGATAGTATTCAATCCAGTATGGGTGGTTCCTTGGGTGTTGCTGGCATCGGCGAGCCAGGATGTAGAGTGTTTGGATAGTAAGCTCATGAGTTGGTCCAAACCTTGAGCGGTACGTCACGAGTATATCTTGGTAGACGCTGATGGCATTGTCCTGATAGCCGTACTTGTCGTAGAAGTTGATAAGCAGACTGCGGGCCTTTTCGAAGATTTTTGTGTCAACTTCCTTGGTTACCAATGCAGCCCGGAAGAAGCGACTGTACGTATCCTCAATTCTCTCCATCTGCTTGAGCTGCAGGTAGCATTCAGCAAGGCGCTCCACAAGCTCAATGGACTCCTGTGTGAAAGTAGAAGTGAGAGTCACATTTTGAATCGAGCTAGCGAGAAATGACGACCATGTTCGTTGCAGGGTAGCCTGAATAACACTGATGGCTTGCGAGTAGTTTCGATCCTCCATGTACTTGGTGGACAGCTTCTTTGCAAGCGCAACCGTGCTGGAATCAACAGTCTTGGAAGACTGGATAACAGAGAAAAATACATCTTTGTAAACGGACTCTGAGATAGTGGTAGTAGTCTCGCTGGACGAGCTTGAAGCCGACAAGCTCTGTCGCACGAGTTCTGTCGAGGTTTCGGACACTTCCTTGCTGATTTCGCGCGAGGTACTTGACTCTTCTTGACGAACATTCTTGTAGAAGGAACTGGCGTGCTTGAAGATAGATAGAGCCATAGTATAGGATCCAATGGACTTCATCTCTTTCGCGACGCTGGTGAGCCGAGATACAATACTCTCCGAGTACGACAACTGATGGTGCTGATAATGCTCCCAGACGACAGTAAGCATTGCGGATGATTCGGTCGTGCGCTTTTGAGTCTTTAGAAATTGCGAGTACGCAGTTGCGACCTCAATGTTCTTCTCGTGCCACTCGACCGATTGTGTTGTGCGGCATTTGGAGGAGATCTGCTGCCACAGCTCGACGTAGGTCCTTTCTGCGAGTGCAAGCTCCTTACGAGAAGTGTAAGACTCAGCCCTGCGAAGATAGGCAACGATCGAACCGAAGTCGAATACCTCACTATGATCATCATCACCGTGATCATCAAAGAAGGCCTCCTTGTAGCTGTCGATGCGGCGCTCTGTTCGACCCTTGCCCAAAACAACACTGAGATGTCCTTCGATATCTTGAGCCTGGTGGCTGTTACGTCCGTAGTGCTGGATAGTGGCCTCTTGAATGAGACGGAATACTTCAAGTGCCTTATCTTCTTCCTTCAGCGAAGCGTACAATTCTACCAGGAGCTTGCGAGTCTGTATGACAAGCTCGGAAGTGCTGCCATACTGGCGCTCGTAAGCAGTGATGAGAACGATCAAAATTTCCTCGCGGCGAGTCATAATTTCTGTGCGTGTAGTTGTAGTCATAGACTCAGAAACCTTCAGAAAGTAGTTTGCGCATTCCAATGTCAGAGGATGAATGTCTCTGAGCACAGTGCGGCAAATCTGGGTACAGCTGAAGAAGTAAGAAGAAGCATGCGTAGTGTCCGCCAACAGCAGATAAGAGGTAGCAATCGCTAGATACGTCTGGAGAACTGTGGGATGAACCTCAGTGAACACTGTTCGACGTACAGTTCCGGCCAAGGAATGCAGATCAATAGCTTGCGGCAGTGGGAGCTGTGTGCCCCACACAAGCTGTTCTAGGATAGGCAAGATGGTCGTATCTGGTAGCACCTTCTGCAAGTCTGTAGTAGGCTTAAAGTCTTTGGAGTTCTGAGGCATCAATGGAGATTGCTGAAGGTGCAGAATCCAGTACCTGACGGTGTACTCAAGAAAGCGGTGTTGACGGAAGAGACGATCCGCAATGGTGGGATCGTCGTTATCAATTGTCGGCTCTCCCTTGTCGCGAAGAGTGAACTTCGCATACGCAAGTACTCTCAGCAAAAGATCAGTCTCGCTTTCCTTTAGGGGAATGGGGATCTGGTTCTTGTGCGCTAGTTCGTGAAGAGCCGAGTGCACGATCGGATGCCTAAAACGAACAATGTGCTCGTTCAAAGACAAAAATGGCCGCAAAGACTTCAAGGTTTCATGGACATTCACGCCCTTGTCGACCAGGGTGCAACTCTTGACGTCTACAGTAAAGAGCGTGTGGATCTCTTCAGTAGTCAAAGGCCGTTCCGCAGCAAGGATCCAAGATAGTAGAATCTTCGCGTTGCTAGTAGGTTCGAGTGATGTGAACAGCTTGTGGACCAAACTTTTAACAGAAGGTTTGCTGGACTCCAAGTCCCGCAAGGACATTGTAACACCATCCGAGCTTTTCTGGGCGTTCAAATGCTCGCAGGCAAGAATAGTCCACAAGAACGACCCATTGGCAGCCTGAATTATGCGATCAAGCATGGTTTCTTGCTCGTTACCGGGCTGGCCATGGAAATTGTGGTTATTAACAAGTGCTCGCAAGGCCACTGCATGAAGGTCATCACGAATGTCATCGCGCGTGACTTCGTGAAGCATTCCGTTGGCCTGAGCTGGCAACTTGGCTGTCGATGACAAGGTAATGAGGCGTACCCTTTGACCCTTGTTGGTCACATTGACAAGCTTCTCCAATAAGGCGGTGGAGCTAATGCCTCCAGCTGCCTGAATCGAGGCAGATTGAGAGGATTCGATCTCATCGAGACCATCTACTACCATGACCAGGTCGTTTCCACCGTCAAGAGGATGCTTCAGAGCATCTTCAAGCGCTTGCCAAAGGTGTTCCTCGTACGTTTTTAGATCTCCTGAGATTCTGCAATCGTGATATGCTCGGAACAGGGCGTGATACATTCCCATGTTGCCCACTCGCTGGTTAAGCAACTGTGAGAGCAAAGACTTAACGACTGCAAGGGAGGTGGCAGTAGTGGGGACATCTGGTGATAGAGAACAGAACAGAGTGTCCACTTGCTTGCGATTAACCGGTCGCTGCAATCGTTCGACTATCGAGCCAGCAAGAGTAGTCTTCCCGGAGCCAGGCTGACCAGTGACCAACAAGAAGCTTTTGTCGCTCTGTAAAAATCGAATTAAGTGTTTTTGGAACCAAATGCAGGTCATTTCGACCTGCTGGTCCACGAAGAAGGAGTGGTCGCGGTTCAAGGTCGCCAAGACCCGATCTTGTGGAGACAGCCATCGGCTCAAAACTTTTACGTCTAGAGCCTCGCCATCTTCGAACTCTTCGTTCTCAATCTGAGAGTCCCAGATGAGCTCGATAACGGAATCTTGGCGTGAGCGGAAGCCTTCGATAGTCTCGCCGAAGAGCTCGAAAATATCAAGATTTGTGGAACCCGAAGTCATGCCTAGATCCACTGTCAGAAATTGATGCACCATGTCTAACGGACACATACCGTTTGCAGTTTTGTAAAACCGAATAGCCACGTCGACCACTAATGAGATGAGATCGGTGTAGAGAAGACACAGCTGCTCGCGGATCTCGGCGGTAGCCGCGAGGAGCTCTGATCGACGCAAAACTGACGAAAATGACAAGGAAAACTTGTACAGAACAGAAAATGCCTTGTTCAAAGCCGCAGAGTTCTCGTGACCAAGCTTGATGAGGTCAGTACCTGAGTGAGATTGGAAGGAGATAACATACCTCCAGGAGAAGACGAGCATGACCGTAGCCTACGGCAGCCGCAGCTTGACTGTCAAGGGCAAATCCTTGAATAGCCTGATCAAAGTTGTGAAGCTGCTCGGCAAAGTAGAGAGCTCGAATCAGAACTTTGTCCCACCGACTTCCTTTGTGCGGAAGCGTGGTAAGACGTTCAGCCCTGATCCATTCAAGGAAGTTCACGTAAGAAACATCTTCCAGGGATGATGCAGATGCGACGCCAAGCTCAGCAATACTCCTCTTTCTCAGAGCAATAGCTGACTCTTGGACAAACCCTATTTTGTATCCTCCACCTGATGCGCCACGCTTGCTGAGAGTTTTCAATCCGAAGTTCCCGCTTGTCGCACGCGACGATGTGAAAGAACCGAGACGACCCTTCGAACGAAGGGCTCCCTTAGGTGACATAGGTGGGCTCAGTATACCACTTGTGCCGTTAAGTCCACCAAAGCCATTCGGCGACGACAATCTTGGGGACATCATACTGGATGCTTGGACAGGGACTTTGGTTGAGGGCAAATGTAGGTGGGAAAAGACAGACACCTGGCTTATCAAATTGGTGGAAATTGAGCAATGGTTCTGAGGACCGAGCTGCGTTGTGAGAACTGATCCAGAAGAGATGTCCGTCGCTTGATCTGAGGCAATCCTTGGAGGCTCAGGTGCTTGATCAACGCTTGATAAAAGTGCCTGAACTGGTGTTGGCTCAGGCCGAGCAATTATTGAGGCTTTTGGGTTGATAATTGCTTGCGGAGAGAAGGTGGTGGAGCTCGGCTCTGGTTTTGTGTTGTGGTCTGTTGTTGTGATAGAGTCTGGTAAAATTCCAGAACTCGGAAGCGGCTTCGGAGTCAGAGTATCAGGAATCGTCGTAGCGATCTCTATCGAAGACGAGCGTCTGAACCGCGAAGCAAAACTTGACCGTTTAGATTTTGAGCTTTCAGCACGTACTGAAGATTGTCTTGCCGTAGACGAGGGAACAGAGGCTGTTTGATCTGCAGATGTAATTGTTGAAGAGTGAGAGGCAATCTCTGGGTGTTCTTCTGAATCCTGAGACCTTTGTTTCTTGTGCTTTTCTGATAAATATGTCAGCAAGATGAAGGGAAAGCGTAGATTGAGGATGACGGACTGAAGTATCGAAGCCCAAGCATGTGTGGGATCAATTGAGTAGCATGAGCCACCTGCGCTGCGGGCGCCTTGAATAAATCGTTCCTTCTGAGCAAGCTAAGATTAGTTGAGGCAGCTCCACGAGTATCAAAAGCGGGGCGCTGCAATTTAATGTATCGATCCCATCGTCACATCATCGGTCTCGATTGCTCATTACATCAGTAGCTTGTGTGTGCAGGAGCTACCACTCGAGCAAGGATGAGCTCTGAAGGTAGCTTTACAGAGCTGCCAGTGAGCAGGGATGAGCTTCTGCTGAGATTCAAGCTAGTCATGCAGGAAGCTCGTTGCACATGCATGAAGTCAGTCCGGCTCTAGACAGGCCTCTTTGAAGCTGGAAGCAACGCACCAGAGGCTTGTCGAACATGCCACCCTTCCCAGTATCATTGGTTGACGATGTCCGGTATCTTGGGTTAGCTTGCCCGAACTATAGTCTTTCAAGGTAGTGATAGGTACAATGAGGGGATTTTAAGGTACACAGCCTCTTCAACATAGCGAGCGTCGCGGCTAGTCCGTTGCACGTTGCATGTGAAGCATGGACCAAATCCGAACAGTCCAAGGGTGGTGGCATGTGTGACGCATCCAAGAGCCATTCAGTCTGCATAAGCCCAAAATCTTGGGATTTACCCCAGATCGGCCAGTTAGTACTATTAAGGAAGCTCCTATGAGGCTCCGCTTTGGTTGTGCATCAGTGGCTCAGCTGAAAGTCACAACTGGGACTGTTCCTAAAGCGCTTACTGATTGATAGTACCCAATTGTTTGCTGGCATGAGTTCCAAGACTTATGAGTAAACCCGTATATAAATGGAGTATGTGCCACCCCTGAACAACTGATATGTGATTAGATCGCCGACCGGATCATTGTGGATACTGTCGATCATGCAGTGAGCTCGCGGATGCCGAAGTCACATACAAGGAAGAGTGCATAGTTCTGTAGTCTTCTGAACGCTGATACATCTAACCTGATGCAAACAAGCGGCAGGCACGTACAACAAATACGAATCTTGCTAACCCCTGCAGGTGGGCCGGCAGAGAGATCCGTCTCTGGCTGTCGTTCCGCCTAGGAGCTTACGATGCTGAATCCTCTGTCTCGCTCTAGTTGAAAATCGGTGACAGTTTCGTCTTCGCGAGATTGGTAGTGGCAGCCCGGCCCATCACGATCGCAGCTATATGCATGCCCCACCGATCGACCAAATGAATTCCACAGCGAGCGGCACTCAAAGCAGCGAGATCTAAGTGGCCAACATACAGTCGGGTACAAGCCGGATCGCATGCGTGATAGGAGGTCTGATGGCCTGCGATTGGTTGGTTGAAAGGCACAAAAGGGTAGCTCAGTCCCTGACGCTGACACGGCGTGCATTGCAGCAAAACAGAGCTCAGGGACTGTAGAGTCGCCCTTCTGAATCCATGGATCTATGAAGAAGCACCCGCAGACTAACGCTGAGACGATCCGCTCCTCTAAGGTTGAAGTTGCCTCGCTTAAGGAATGCGGAAGGCAAGGGCCGAAGCACCTTGGCAAGGCGGATGGATACGAACGAGCCCTGGAAACGACCAAAACAACTCATTCGTTCTTGGCCAGCCCAGAAGATGTACATTCTATTGTAAACCCTCCACCAAAAGGTTTGCCGGCAAAGAAGAGCCTGTCCTGTCTTCGTGTCGCAAGCACATCAGGCCACGTCATAGTTCTCTCGGCGGCTGCCGAACTTCAGCTACTCCACAACCTTATGCAGGCTCATGCAGAGTAAAACTGGAGCTCGGTCTCCCCATATGTCCAATCTTGACGCTCAGGCATGGCACGGCGACCTTTTGAGATGGACTACTGCATGACAGGTCCCCATTAGGAAATTTGCCTATGTTGGGCTCGATGCTGCATCCACCGATTGTATCAACTTTAACATTTCGGCAAAGCGATCGTAGCTCATCCTGGTAGAGATCTCATCGTGAACCTACTTTTTCATCTGGACCCACCATCTCCCGTCATCTTCACTGCGGCGATCAGGGTGCTTATGTCTGGTCGTGCAACACAGACGAGCTCATGCAGAAGGGTGACAACTTCGCACTGCAGAAGTTTTGTATTCCGAGCATTGCAGTTCTGCATATTGAATACAGATCGTCAAGGGCTTCGAGACGTATGCGCAAGCCCGACGTGACAGGTGGTGTGCAGCATGTCTCCAGCTCACCACCAAGCGGGGAGCTAGACAACGCCGCTGGCGGAACCGCGGCAAGGGCTCATCCCGGTGGGGCTTCTGCAGATCGCAAACTAACTCCAAACTACTCCCAGCCAACTGGCATCTGTCACCTTCATTATTCATGGCTGTGCGAGACTTCGCCCACTTTCGGTGTGCACCGGGTCTGTACCGATGCATTGCTCCGCTCGACGCGTTTCGACGAATTCTGTACCAGACAAAACAAGCAAAGAGCTACAGACTTGACTGTGTTCCGCATCACCAGCAACATCCACTAGCTCCATCCTAACCCCACAGTACCAAACATCTATCGTCATGCTTTCGGAAAATAGTTGTCGTCGTGCGGTGGACCCGCTCACTAATGGCTGGGGCGGAGGACGAGAGCTCCTCAGAATATTGTTGACGAAATCGCGCAGCTACAGGCTGCATGATCTCGGTCGGCCTAGATGACAAGTGTCGACCTGTCGAGGTTGAGATTCCTATCCCAGCCACTCCTGCAGGAAGTGGAGTGATCTTCACGGCAATCAGCTGCTGTTGTCGTCTCCCAATCCTCATACGTCTGCTTTTCAGTCAGCCACCAATGGACATAGACCCTGAGTTGTTTGAGAGCGCTCTTGGTTCCCACTGATGTATCGCAATTCGGCCCGAGAGCTTCAATGTGCTCCGCAGCCAGCACCAACCTGAGCTTGATACTGATCTCGCAAGTCACCTGCGGCGAGCGTCGCAGGTCTGCAGAAAAGCAACATCCAACATCAACTTGATCGCTTTGTGACAAGCAACAATGGTACAACATTGGCTTAGTGCGACATTTCGTAATCCGCCACAGCAGCCTCCCGGGTGGGGTCCACGGGTGACATGTGCTGCCAGGTACAACCGTCACTATTATCAGGGTAAAGGCAGCTATAGAGTTCTCTACAGTGTCTGGTGCACAGCGACAGCTGCCGGGTTCTCTCTTCTCCTTTCTTTGAAGCAATCGGACATTGCCTTTATTGTAAGGTCGATAATACCGGGGCATATATGTGACTTCTACCTTCACGGCTTCTACCCCAGATACTGCTTCCTATTGGACAATCTTCTATTGGTTTCTGAAAGCAACAAACAGCTCTCGCTGAAGAAAGGCAAGTTCGCGGCACCAGAAACACAACATGTGGCGCCAACGTGCAGCCCCAGCCTCACCAGTAACGGCAAAGCCAGCTTCTCTCGATCACCTTCTCACAGCTCTCTCCCTCGCGCGCCCCTGTGTTCAGGTGTGCATTTCACCCCCTCCACGCCTTCTCTTCACAGCTCACTGCATCAAACGTACCTCACGGCTAGCACATCCCACACACACCCCCAGCAGCATCTTCGCGCATGCCGATTTGCACGTGCCGCCCAATCTCACCCACATCATGCATCCCCCTCGCTACTGCATCTCCAGGTCACACCGACCGGAGCACGTGTGTCGCACTTAACGGCGCGGGCGGGTGGCTTGGAGTAGGCTGGCTGACGGCTTGTGGATGGGAGGGATGTGGGTGAGACTGGCAGGATGTGAGCCATGCCTGTAGCTCCACGCGCAAAATGGTGGAGCTGGATTTGGCAAAGGAGGGAGGGGGTGGGTGTGCTGAGTAAGAAGTCATGGTGTCCGCGACTTTACGCTTGATGGGCAGAGTGCTGCATTGGACTCAGTACGTTTTGTTCGGGCCGCGAGATGGTGAAGTAGTTGTGCGCGCTGTAGGTACTACATGAATGTGGTGCTTAGGACCGGTTCGGTGCAAATGTCGATGCAATTTTTGTTGCATCGGTGACTGGCCTTTGGGTCTGGAGATGAAGCGGGACGATTGAGCCGACCGCTACTGAGCGACTGGCGGGTGTTTCCTTTCTGTGGGCTCTGCCGAGAGCCGCTGAGAGGTTCAACTGTAGAGGATCGCGCGATCAATTCTCATGTCTACTCATACGCACCCCCAATCCTACAACGTATCCGCCGCGTCATACACTCAGTGCTGGAACACATCAACAAGCCCATCCCACCGTCCCGCCTCCCTGCTCTCCCAGTACCCGTCCTTCCCTCCCTTCAACCTCCAGAGCTCCTCGTCACCCAGCGCTGCCGCCTCGTCACCCTTGACCATCGTGAACCACTTGGGCTTCCACTCCTCGCCGTGCTCCTCCATCACGCGCCTCCTTGCGCGCTGGCGCTCCTCAAGCCTGGCTTTCAAACCCTCGGCTTTATCCAGGTCGCCGTCCTCCCACGCCCTTTGGTCAGGTCGGAGGCGCGAGTCGGTAATGGGAATGTGTTTATCTTCGATAGGGGTGATCTGGTTGAGCGCGGCTGCGAATGAGGTAAAGCCGTAGTGCTTCTCCGGCTTGTCGACGAGCGGACCGGCTTTCCACACGCTTTTCCCGGTTGGCTGGCCGTTGGTCGTAAACTGCAAGTCTGTGGTCCACTTTCCTACTGCGCCCATTGGCAGCACCGAGCCAGTGTTGTCGAAGACTTGGACGCTGACGTCCTCTGAGCGACCGGCGAACATGCCACCGGCTTTAAAGGTGCAGACTGCTTTTGCGCCTGTGGTCTCGCTGACGATGGTCATTGTGCCTGTGGGCTCTATGTATTTTTCACCTGCAATGACGTTGCGGAGGTAGGAAGTAGCGATGCTCCAGGAGTAGTGCTCGTTGCTGTTGTGGAGGAAGATGCGAACGCGACCGTCAGTGTTGAGTTCGGCACTCTTGCCCCAGAACTTTTGAACTGGCGTTGGTGACTGTATGAAGGTCCATTCCTTCGCTTCGGCTTGGCAAGCCATGCGAACGGGGCGGTGGACAACTTTTTCGGCAATGAAGCGGAACCCCTTGTCTTCGCGAACGAGCTCGTAGGTCTCGCCAAGCATGGGGTTGAAGGGCTTGCGGATGGCGCGCTCTTTGACGCGGTTATTGCTGAACGCGGAGATGGCAAAGGCGGCCAGATAGACGAGGCGTTCGCCATTGTCAGAGGAAGCGGCTGCAGCTGCATCGAGCAGTTCACTGTATTCGAGCTGCTCAGCTAGACGCTGCAAAGCTGATGTGGGCTCGTTTGAGGAGACAGGCATAGCAATGGTGGACAAGTCCTTGCCAACGTTCTTCCGTAAAAATGCGATCAAACTTGGCGGTTGCACCTTGGGTGCTTGAATAATGTTCCTGCGCTTCACAGGCTCAAGAGGGAGTGGAGCAAGCGAAGCTGGCTTCATAGGGAACAGCGAGGGTGCCTGGTCCATCGAGAAGCGTGCTCGGTCGATGACACCAGCTGCTTCATGCTCCGACGATGATTCTGATCCGTCGTCTGAACTCTCATCGTCGTGTCTCTCCACTTCCTCGCTGTCACGCCTGATAGCAAGCAAGTTTGATTTCGAGCCGTCGCCGCCTTCCGCGTCGAAGAACTCGTCCGCGGATTCTTGTGAATCAATGCTAAGACGAGAGGGCGCCGCAGAAAGGGGTGCTGGTCTCCGCCTCTCCTTGCTCTGGTTGATCAGATTCGAGAATTCCTTTACAACAGAATCGAGATCTCGCAACAAAGCCATACAATGATCGTGAATACTTTCCTCTTGTGAGGATGAGCTGTTGTTCGCACGACTATGAAGCTTTGGTACTGCAAGAGCGCCGTTGATGTTTGCTGGTAGAGGAGGCACCGGAGGAACGGCACCAGGTGAAGCAACACCTACTTGTCCAGAAGTGCTTCTCCTGGCCATGCCGCCAGATGGGCTTTGTCCAGAGCTACTGGCCTTGCGCTTCCAGAAAGGCTTACGTTCTGGAGCGCCAGTTTCAGCGAAGTAGTCGTTCGACTCTTCTGAGGGCGCAGGAGACATACTCTCATTCAGCTTGCTTGTCGATGCTCCTGAAGAGACCCCTGACGCTGTACCATACTTGGGGTCTGTATCCTGAGCTAGCCTTCGGACAGCATCACGCGATCCTGCCACTCTACCGACCAGTGCCTCCACTCTGGCCCAGTCGTTGTCTTCCAAAGGATTTGAGGTGTAGGTGGAGGCTTGGAGCGGATTGTCTCTGATCTGCAGGGTGGGCGACGCCGTGGCAACTGCTGATCGTGAGGCTTTGTCGAGCGCGTCTCTCCACTTGGCGAAGTCGGCCGCATTGTTTGCTTTCAGGTGCCAAATCTCAGCACCCGAATCCACCGAGATCTCCCTCGTCTCCTCGTTTGCACCAATTGCCGCGAGAGAAAGCGGTATAGCTCCGCGCAAAGCTGACGAATGATTGTTGCGGTAGTACGAGAGGGTTGAGGTGGTGAAATCGAGCGAGAAGAAGCGCCTAGCATGCCCCTGGTTCTTCTTCCTCCTCTTCTTCAGCAGAACGCCGGTCATGAACGACGAGCTAGAGATACTGGCCTGTTTTGGCCTCTCATGCATGGAGCGCGGTCGCTCTGCAAGCTGTTGTGGCAGCGACTCGGACGATTCGACGGGGCCCATGGACGGGCTCGACTTGTTCAGGCTGGTAGTGCTGGCTCCTGCCATTGCCTGGGCGTAGTGCATGTGGTGACCGGACTTGGGCGGCGCGCTGGTGGGATAGGTCATGAGGACAAAGGTCGCTGTCTTGGACACGGTCTTAGAGAAGGTGTTGTCGAAGACCAGGCCATACATGCCGCCCTCGCCCTGCGGCACATCGTAGGTGCCCATCGAAACCAGGTCAGCCTCGCACTTCCCCTGCCAATGCACCTGCTTGAGGCCAATGGCTGCCAGTTTCTCGAGCACGAATGTCCTCTCGTTGCGAGACGTCGATGCGCCGCGTGCTCGAGTGTGGCCGGTGGGAACCTCCAGCGCGGGCGTGGAGGGGCCATTGTCGAGCGTGGTGCCGGAGGGCAGGTTCGGGGCTGCGCCGGTGCCGCTGCCAGGGTGCTTGAAGATGCCAAAGTTCAGCGACTTCTTGTGCGGCTGTATGCTCCAGGAGATGGTGTGGCCGGCAGAGACATTGACCCAGCGGACGAGGTACGACTAGCAGCTAGGTCAGCCTCGATCAACAAGCTAGTACGGTGCACTCGCCTTGCTGTGCACCTCAATATTCTCCATTCCTGCCATCTTGTACTTCGATTGTGGGTGCAGTGAAGCTGCACTATGGAGTTGTCGGCGCCCCCTCTGCCGCGCTATTCAGGTGTTCGCGCTGACGCTCGGTACCTGACCTGAACTGAACTGAGCGCCCAAGGCAGGATCCGAGAATAGTAATTTGTGACGAACGGGGCTTTAGCAGGCAGACATGGCAGGAGCGAGATGATATACGGGCGCGGGTTCTCGGGAATCGAAACGTCAGCTTCACGCAGGCTGCTGGGGGACCTGGACGCTGGCTGGTGTTGGTCACGGCCGGAGGGTGGTACGGCCGATGGACGAAGAACGGTGAAACTGTCTTGCACGCTGTTGCGGCTCACTAAACACGCTTTTCAAGGATGCGCCTATCTTTCCAGGTTCTCGTGCACGAGCAGCGGCAGTGTGCAGGTTGCAGACAGGTGTCGCCGTCCTGCTTGGCTGCCGGATTTGTACGTATTCTGCATGCCTATACGCCGCGGTATACGATGGCTGGGTGCATAACCAAGGGACCCTGACATTTGCTCAGCCCTATGCCATGTTGCCTCAGCCACCTCCAGTGCTGCGCCCACTCTAGCCTTCCAGCGCGCAAACCATCACCGTCTCCAACGGCCATGTCACCATCAATCTCAGCACCACGCTCATGTCCGAGACGCGGCTGCAGATGCTCAGGTGCGGCTCATCGTGCCTGCCAACCCCACACCCAGGCCCACTCACAAACACCAGTCCTTGCATCCCGTATCTGATGACGTTCGAACATTCCAGACAGCCGTGAAAACCTCACGGCCATGATTTGGTGAGTTCCGACTCATCCGGAATCTTGCTGAGCAGCTTGGGCGTGTCGTCAGAGCAAGCTAGGAAATGTTAAATGCCCGAGCTCCGAGTCAGCCTCACGGCGACGGCTTGATTGCACGTGATGGCCGGCACTCTGGGACGCGCGATGACTGATCACACTGGTACATCGACTACGAGCCCTAGCACTTCGTACGAGCTCGCGAACAACATTCAGGCGACGTCCCGGTATGTCTGTCATTGCAGAGGCCTGCAGACCTCTTCGCTTTGTCCCACAAGGAAACCTGCCGCTCTGATGACAGCCACTCCCACTCCGACTTCAACACCATGAACATATACGATGCCCATCCCTTCGCCCGGCGCGCGATCCAGCTTCTGGGCCCAGCACGACACTGTGAACTCTAGAAGTCGTCGACGCACCTCAATCAACAGGGTCGCCGCGTGCTCAGTCCGCACCGAGCCATGCCTCTTCAGATGCGGAGAGACCAAACAGCCAGTAGATTAGCCTAGCTCAACGCCTCCCGTCACTAACAGTCCCCGGGTACGACATGGACTTTGCCATTTGCAATTTCTCCGCGAACCTCTTGACCTGTTTCAACACGGTACCTCAATATGTGGGGTAATCTATGGAGATCAATCTTAATTAATTTGCCTGGCTCGCGCCGGGACCATGCCCGCGCGACAAAGCAATGTATGATGATCAGGTACTGTTATTTGGACGCGAGGATATATAGAGCAGATCTTCCGGCTCGCAAAGAGCTACGAAAGCTTGTCTAAAGTTTACAATTGTTTTCGGCACAATGGTCAAGTCAACATCTCTCCTGCTGCCGCTGGCAGCCTCTGCTGCTGCTGCTCCCACATGCACATGGTCGTCGTGGAAAAATGTCAAGAACCTCTTCATCTTGTGAGAAAGAGAAGCTCGAGCCTTCATAACTATTACTAACATCCCCCCAGTGGTGACAGCTACACCCAGACCGGCTTCGACATCAAAGGCACCCAGCCCAACGCAGCAAACCCCTTCGGCAACCCCCCCTACCCGTAAACCCACCACTCCCTCATCACCCGTTTGGCCAACTCTAACCTTCCTCCAGCGGCTGGACCTCCTCCAACGGCCCCAACTGGGCCGGCTTCCTCGCCACAACCTACAACGCCTCGTTCGTCAAAGCCTACAACCTCGCATACGGCGGCGCAACAGTCGATTCGTCCCTCGTGACCCCCTATGCGCCCACGGTCCTCTCGCTCGCAAACCAAGTCGAGCAGCAATTTGTGCCGCGGTACGGCTCGCACCCGGCCGACGCCCCATGGACATCCTCCGACTCGCTCTTCGCCTTCTTCATCGGCATCAACGACGTAGGCAACTCATGGTGGCTCAACAACAGCACGCTGTACGACGCCATTTTCGCGCGCTACAGCGGGCTGGTGGAGCAGGTGTATGCGACGGGGGCAAGGAACTTCTTGTTCCTCAGTGTGCCGCCGGTGCAGCTTGCGCCGCTGACGCTGGGGCAGAACGACGGCGGGTACGCGGTCGAGAACGAGGGCAGGGTGATTGCGGACTGGAACAAGCGCGTTGTAGCGCTGACGAAAGCGGTGAAGAAGAAACACAGCAACGCCAACCTGTTTGTGCACGATACGTACAAGGTTTTCGACGACGTGATCAAAAACCCCAAGTCCTTCCCCCAAACCAGCGGGTTGAAGAACGTCACCGGGTTCTGCGCCGCGTATGCAAAGTACGTATACTCTTCTCTTCAGTCGAAACACTCAGAGATAGTCGAAGCCACACTAACACGCACCCAGCGGTACACCCACTTGGACAACAAAGGACCCCAGCTGCCAGTACGCAGTCAACGAGTACCTCTGGCTCAACGACCTGCACCCGACATACCCCGTGCACAATGCCACGGCGGCGAGCATTGCCAAGTTCCTGGGGAAGCAGAAGTGCTAGACGGCGAGCTGGTGAAGCAGTGGTCGTGGATCCGCATTTTCATGTACATAGAGAGACGACAGACAGGGTTTCTTACCGACCATGTGAATGCAAATTCGAGTACAGTGTCCTTCTATTCCACTCTGATGTAGAAGGCATGGGTGTGTGTGCATGGCCTTGACGGATCTGCTGCCGATTCCAAGTATCTGGGAACGAAACGTCGTACGGCTCAATCGTACGTGAAGGAGTTGAGCTTGCAGTAACGGATGCTTGATGATCAGAATGGGTATATTGATGATGCTACGTATACAATGCAATCGGTGACGACTCTGCATGCGTCTCTATATATCGATGACGAGCGGCTGGGGATCGTTTTGGTAGCGGAGTCGTCGTGGTGCGCTTGAACGCCAGTATGCAAGGACCGAAACAAGAGGTGGCTTTTCGAGCCGGGATAACAAGAAAGCGGGTGTCGCACACGACGCCTCCGATAATTGGGCGCGGACTCTAGATTGCGATATCGATATCCAGATCCATGCTTGCGATGAAGTCGTCGTCGGTCTTCGGTTTCCTGAATGTCGGCAGGCCTTTACGCTCTGTCTTCTTCTTGTCCTGCGGCTTCGGCGTAGTGGCTCTCGACGAGGCGTCATCGTCACCAAATAGCGCGTCTGTCTCGCTCTTGAGCGTGGCCTCCTCCTGCGCCTTCTTGGCTTCTTCTTCTGCGCGCTTGCGTGCCGCTTCCTTCTTCTGCTCCAGCTTCTTCTGGCGCTGCTGCTCTAGCTGAACTTTTCGTACACGCTCCGCCTCCTTAATGCGGTTGACGCGGTTGAGCTCGGCGGTCTTGGCAGCGGCAGCTTCCGATTGTGTTTGTATTCTTGGCTGGGCGTCGATGGAATTGCGGTGGAGAAGGTGTTGGTACTGCTTCGCCTTTGCAATGCGCGCGTTGATTTCAGGCTCGGTCCAGTGGTGGTTCTGGAGGCTCTTGAGGTCGTTATACTTCCGCTCGAGGAATGATTTGGTGGGGACTTTCGAGTTTGCCTCAGTGAGCGACTGCGTGTAAACGTCGAGGTCTCGCTCGTCGAAGCGCTGATTCGACAAGAACTGGAACTGATAGTCCTTCTTGGTCGAGCCGTGCTGCGCAATGACGTATTGGTCAGTCGCAATCTTCGCTCCATTCTTGCCTTCGAAGACGTATGGCTTGCCCGTGTTGATGCCTGTAAGCATGGATTAGTGAGGCTCTCGAGAGCAGAAAGGTGTGCATACCCTTGATCTGCGCCATCTTGTACATGGTTCGACGTTGCGCATCTTGTCCAACACCAACACGTCCAAAAGTACCTGTGACAGCATCCTCGAAGCCTGGGTAGAAGCATACTTCGGAGAAGAACCCACGGCCGACTCGTACAGACTCAAAATCACGAAGGGTGGCCGGCACCTCTTCGCGGGCCTTTGCGGGCGCACGATCGTCCCATTCAACGTCGCTCTCGCCATCAGCATCGAGGTCTGATGGGCCGTCACGGTCTGCTGAGCTCGATCTCCGGCGGTTGTTGCGACGATCAATGTCTCGGTCTCTCTGCTGACCGCGTTGTTCCCGGTTGCGCTTGTACTCCTCGAGCTTGTCGTTCACCCTGGCTTTGACCTTTGGCCGCCTGTTCTCCTCAGGCTCCTCAGAGTCGACTTTGCGCTTCCTGTCGTTGTTCAGGTTCGCTGCACGCCGAGCCAGCTCAGCCGTGAAGTTGGCTCTGCTCATCTCCTCTGCACGCTGACCGAGAATCTCCTCGCGGTCGAGCTGCGACATGCCCATGATTCTCCGCTTATCTGCCTCATCGATGTACTTGCCCTCGAGAGGGTAGGGCACGTCGGTCGCCCGTGCAGGGGGCTCATCGTCGCGGTCTGAGTCGGACTCTTCCATCGCATCTGAGCCTAGTGAATTTGGTGAAGAGGCCGCTGGCGATGAGCTGGCGAGAGTCAGCGTCGTTCAGGAGGTGGCCAGGCTAGGTAGCGAGCGAAGTGGTCGCCGGACGCCATATTGGAGACGGCAGGAAGATGGAGATGATGGGAACAGAGGAAAGGAGGTCACTCACGCCTCGCCTTCTTCGACATCTGCCTCTTCATCACCGCCAGCGAGGGCGAAGAGCTCGTCGTCGATATCAGACATGGTGAAGAGGGTGTGGTCGAATTTGCAGAGAGCTGCGGATGGTTCCCACGAATCTAATCGTGGAAAAAGTGGCGCAACAGGCGATGGCAGGCGAACGGGCGTCGAGGATCAGGGGCGTGGAAGAGACGTTGTAGCTCAAAAGTCGGGGAAACGAGGACGAAAGAGCTCTTGGCGTCGGGCGCGTCAAGTCAATCGACGCGAGTGGGCCGCTAGCGTGGTGAGCTCATCGATGTGAGCGAGCGCTCACTTGAACTTCTGCACTATCCTTCACCTTGCTCTTGTAATACCGCGACACTAGCGCCGCAATAACACACCATGTCTGCCAGACTCCTTTCACCTCGCACATTGGCCCGCAGCCATCCACCCATCCTCGACTTCCTCGCGCCCCGAACCATCACACCGTGCACATCGACAGCGCCATCACGCCCGCGGCGGCGACACCAGAGCACCGCACCCCACACACCCAGCAACCCGCCTGCGCCGACGCCCTCGTCTGCCTCAGCCTCAAACTTCAACCCCCCAACCAACAACGCAACCGCCGCCGCCACTCCACACAAGCCCTCGAAGCCCATCCACGAGCTCACCGCCGACCAGCGCGCCTTCCTCGCCTCCGCACTGCGCGTGAACCAAACCGGCGAACTCGCTGCAATCCTCATCTACGCTGCGCAGTCCCCCCTGCTCGTGCGCTCGCACCCGCACCTGCGCCCGCTGATGAAGCACATGTACGACCAGGAAGCCGGGCATTACAAGTTCTTCAACGAGGTCATCTCCAGGCACCGCATTCGGCCTACGGCCATGACGCCGATTTGGACTGCGGCGGCGAGCGTGCTGGGGTGGGGTACTGCGTTCTTGGGGCGTGAGGCGGCGATGGCGTGCACAGAGGCTGTGGAGACGGAGATCGGGACGCATTACAATGAGCAGGTCAGGGTGTTGCTTGATTGGGCGAACAAGTGCGAGGAGAGGGGGGAGAGTCTGGGGCCCGAGTTGGAGGCGTTGATTGGGGAGCTGAGAAGGATAAGAGATGAGGAGTTGGAGCATTTGGACCATGCGGTGGAGAATGATGCGAAGGAGGCGAGGCCGTATGAGTTACTCACTGAAGGGATTAGAGCAGGGTGTCGGGGGGCGATCTGGGTTAGTGAGCGGGTGTAGATGTGTACGATGGCTATGTTGTACGATAACACGAGAAGATGAGTTAACAGCAAGAGTAAATGTATATATCCGCATACCACATAGCACCCAGAGCGCCATACGCCACGCTTGAACGATATGCACCTGTACGCCGCAGCTATTCAAACCCACCACTCAAGTCGCCCAACACACTCCTCATCGCACCCTTCTTTCTCGCACCATCGACCTTTTTCTTGATAACCTCCTTCCTCCGCTTCTCCTTCTTCTCCAGCAATGCCCTTCTCTCCGCCTCTCTCGCCTGAGCATGGATATTGCTCCTGCCCGTGCCACCCCTCCTAACACTGCCCTCGCTACTCTGACTCGTGCGCTGGCTCTCACCCCTCTCACTCACAGCAGACAAAGTACTAGTCGCCTGCCTGATTAAGCTCGGGACCCTGAAGCCCGGCACGGTGGCTGCGCGAGACGGGGCGTGGAACGCCATCCCGCCCGCACTGTCCTGTGAGTCCTCCGTCGTCGACTGACGGCTCAGTGTAAGGCGATCGACAACGGCCTTGCGCACCGGCTTGTCGACGATTTCGAGCTCCGAATCCGAGTCAGACGCGTACTGGCTGTCTGGAACCATAATGCGTGAGTCTTCGAGCAGCTCAGAGACCGAGTTCTGTACGTCAGCCAGCGTGATGGGGCGTCGCGCGAGGCCGTTATCGGTGCGGCGCTGGTTTGGAGGGGGGCGGTTTTCCTTCTGGGATGAGGAGGGAGATTTGCGCTTCAGTGGATTGGGGGGAGGCATGTTTTGAGAGTCAGTCTGGGAGTCTGGGACTACCATATCAGCTTCAGCTTCAGATCCCTCTTGTGGCTGCTGAGATTGGGACTGAGAGTCTTCAGCATATATGCTCTTTGGCTCTGGCATCTCAAGAAAGTCGTAGTCTGCGTCGTCTGCGAAGTCCGCGAGTGTCTTGAAAAAAGCTTGCTGTTTGGGATTTTCGGCGATCCTGCCAATGTTTTCATCACTCATAAGTGCCTTTTGCATGCGTGCAAAGTCGGCGCGCTTCCGGCGTGATCTCATCTCGGCTTCATCCTCGCTATCGGACAGATCGAAAGCATCACGGCCAGCGCGCTTCCGGAGGCCGCCGTTCATGAGGTCTTTGTAGAGTTGGTTAATGTTCTTCTCATCATCTTTCTTGTCCTTGTCACTGGGGAAATGTTAGCAGTGTGTAGTGTGGGTGGACGAAGAGGCTTACGCGTAGAAGGCAGCGATCTGACGCTCGTTGACCTTGACATCGTTGTGATCGATCATATTCTTTAGTTCCTCGTCTTCTTCGCCGCTGTCGTCGTCACTTGCTCCTCCAATACCGGCATACTCGTCTTCAGACTCATCGGCCTGCTCCTCAACCACGTCCTTGGCCGCACTGTTCTTCTTGTTGAAATTGTCAGTAGCCTGCTGTTTCTTCGCGCCTTTCTGCAAGGCACGAAAGGCATCTCTGTGCCTTGGTGGTCTTTGAATATCATCGACATCGCTCAGATCAGAAGCAGCATGGATAAGATCTTCCTCAACGTCGGACAACTCATCTATCGCCTCACGACGACCACGCTGCAATTTGCCAGTCCGCCGCTTGATTGGAGACTCCGTCACAGACATCATCACGGTCTCGACGGTGGAGGTCGGTGCCATGAAGCCAGCGGGCGAGCGAGTAAATGAGAAACCGGCGTCTTGTGTTGGCTCTGGAGCTTCAGAGAATTGGGTGCGCGAGGGGCTCGGGGCAACGAGTTGGCCTATGCCCAAGCTGAACTGAGAATCGACTTCAGCTTGAGATCTTTTACGCGGAGACACAAACAGTTGACTGTTAGGCACAAGCGTGTCGTGGGTCTGGCTGAATCTGACGCCTGGTTGAGTATCTGGTAAGGTGCGCAGAAAGTCAAGCGAATCTTGTTCGGGTTCCTGATAGGTGGTCTGTGTTTCATGGAGATTTGCCATAGTCCCAGCGAACATTTGTGTCAGCCCGAGACCTGTGCTCGATTCGCCAAAGCCAAAAGCAGCTTTCGTATCATCTTGTGTCACTTCTTGGGTCGGGGATCCCAGCTTTAGATCCTCGCTATCGCTCTCCTCTTCGTCATCGACCACTCGTCGAGCTCGCTGGGTAGTAGACCTGCGTGCAGGCACAGTAGGTTCATCTTCGTCATCGACCGTCTCATCTGCTAGAGGCGAGTGCGCATTTTCTCTGGCAGCTCCCTCGATCGGGAAATCAACTGCATCTACCTCGTCGGCACCCTCGGTCTCCATTGGCTCGTCTTCAGAGCCAGAGAGCTCAAGTTCAACCTCCTCATCCTCTTCTTGATCTTCTTCATCGCCCTCTGCCGCGTTCTCCTCATCGCTGCCGACAAAATCTTCATCCGACTCATCACTAGAAGGAAGTTCGTCGACCAGCTCACCGCTGGCTTTTGCTTGCTTCTTCTCCTGTCTGGCAAGCTTTAGATCTTCCTGGCGTTGCTTCTCAAATTGAGCCACCATATCTTCGACCTCCATCTGATGTTTCTCTCGCTCCTCCACAGTCTCGATGTGGATTCCACGTCGCTTGAGCTCCTCAATTCTTTCCTCGCGCACTCTTTGTGCCTGCTGACGAGCTTTTTGGGCTAGAGAAAAGTGCAGCTCACTGCGGCTGATAGTTTTCGGTCCCTTGCGTGTGCCCTTCGGAGACGTGAGGTGTGCGAGGTGACGAAGAGTCACGAATGACTTCGACTCGTCTTGCCCTTTCGTCTGCACACGGTCGAAAACCGCGAATCTGCTCTTAGGCACAGCTTTTGCATCATCTTCGGAGTCGGACAGTTCTACCATGGTACTGTCTGAGAATTGAGCACGCTGCGCGATTGCTTGCTGCCCCCGCAATGGCCAAGACCGTGTGGGCAGGTGAGCAAATTCCGAAGCGCGACCTTTTCCTTTATCCACTCTCGCGGGCATGGGCGTGGTGTCGTCTGTCATTGGTAAGAGTACTGCTTTTGGTGTTACGTCGCAACTCTCGGCCTCGACTTGACGTGGTGGGCTTGTGGGCGGCGTGTCATGTGCCGGTTGGGCTTCTACATCGGATGATACAAGCGCGGTGGTCTTCTCTGGGGTAGTTGGTGCCGTTGTCACTTCCTCGTCTACTCCATTGAAGCCGAATCTAGTGAAGAGGTCCTTAGTTGAGTATCTTTTCTTTGTCTTAGCTTGGTGAGTGAGTTGCATGTTGCGGCTGATTCGTTGCTGATCGCGAGCCATAGCCTCCAGAGCTTTCTTGCCAGCCCTTCGGGTCGGCTTGGCCTGCTGTGTCAATCGCCTATCGATTTCACCGTCGCTGTCACTGCCCGCATCTTGGCCTGTCGCACGCGTAGAGATACTCTGATGAGCCAATTGAGCAGCCCCTTGCTGTTGCTTTGCCAGCCTCTCTGCTCTAATACGTTTGACGCGTTCTTGCAAATCGGTTGCAGAGGCGTGTTGTGACGATCTATCCGAGACGGAGTCCACTGAGGGCTGGATTGGTGATTGCTTCTTCTTTGGGGATGGCCCCGGCGACACGAACAGTCCAGGAGATGACTGACGCGATTGCACATCTGGTGAAGAAGATGCGTGCCGACTCGGTGCCTTCCGCTTCTCAACTATAGTCCTGCGGACTGGTTTCCGTACTGGTGTCAACTCTTTTACATTACTCTCGACAGTGGCAGTAAAATCAGGTGCCTCTTCCTGTGCTTGTTGCTCTTGTGATTTCTTCTTTGCCACCAATCGTTGCTTCATCCGTTGATACGCATCCTCTGCATCGGCTTCTGCGTCGGCTTCAGGTGATTGGACCTCAGGGTGATCCCTTGGTTTGTATGAGGGTCTCGTGGTCTTGGTTGATGCACTCTCAGAGTCTGAAGCTTCACTTGCAGAATCCGCGCTTTCCGAGGAGTCACTTAAATCTGATTTGCGTAGGGCGGCCAACAACTTTGTCCGAGGTTTTGCGGGCGCGGCGGATGCGCTTTGTGGTGTCGTAGCCATATCGTATACGTGCGTGCGCGGATGCGATTTGGGCTGAGTGACGCGGTGTTCTTGTACGCGTATTGAGGTAGGACTGAGAGCAAATATCAATGACGATAAAAAGTGTGAAGAGACTCTCTACGCTCGCTCAAATCAAAGGCTAATGGCAAGAAAAACAGCGAATGAAAATGTTCGAGGTGCAAATGTCCGTGGCGGGGACAGCTTGAGCAAGCATCGAGGTATTCAAGTGCTTCTACGCGAACGCGACGCGACGCGACTAGGCTAGGCTCAATTTAGTCAGGCGTCTGCCGCGCCCTCTTACGCACATCCAGCATCTGTGATAAATGCAATCGCGCAGCGACGGACCGCACGACTCAGAGTGTTCAGGAGCCATTAAACAGCGTGATGCTCACGTGCTGTATAGTCAGTCTACCAGGTCTGCCGGCTCGGGAAGCCCGTCGAGTTCATCACTTCTTTCATACATGGCATTTGGCGGTGCTGCTGTTTATCGCATCACGTCGATGCACGCAAAAGCCAGGATGTGCATATCGAGGCTGTAAGCCTTCTTCATTGACGTCCCTTGACGTTTCTACAGGCTTGATAATGTCGTGGCAGGTCTGATCAGAACCAACTGCTGCTCTGCATGGCCCGCGGACATCGGCTACGGAGATGACAGCCATCGATGGACTTCGGCTTTCCCGCTGATCAATCGTGTGCAAAATCAATTACTTGTGTCTTCTGGCACCTGACCGAGTCAACTCACTCACCTGACCCAGAATGCGGCTTTGCACGCGAGCACTAAGGCTGTCCTGGCTCTAACGCTGTCAACAGCATGATGGTTTCCTTTTTATTTTGAGTTTTACAGCTTTCTATCGAAAATGCTTATGGTGCTGCTGGAAAGCTCAACCGATCGACTTAGGGCAAACCTTCCAACGCTCCCACGTGTACAGCACTCGTATCCCAAAGTATATTGCCGCAACTCGCAGCATGCTCCAAACACACTGTTCAGCTCTTTCAAGTACTTGCTCGTACGAACGGAGCAGCTCCGCGGCATAGAATCTCCGGACACCTCGGTCCTGCACGCTGACTTCGTCATTTGCTCGTTCTCGCTTCAGTGAACGATGTTTCATGTTTCCGGCCTCTAATTTGGGTACGGTATCGACTTCTAGGAGGGACCGTCGTTACTGTTTACGGCTGTTACAGCTCCCCATGTTGTTCTCGAAATAGCGCTTGCTCAAGGAACCATCTCATATTACACTGAACCCTGGGGAGTCATTGACGGCCGCCAAGAGCGCCCTCCTGAGGTTCTATCGATAGTGCAGGGAAGCGGGACCGGGAAGCAGATCCTCAACGACTTGCTCCAACCATATGGTGTGGAGTGCAGAAACTTACTTCCGCTCTGCGCCTTGAGTATGACGACGATTCAAGGCCGCGAGCAGGGGCCAACCTGCTTCTATGACAACACACTCAAGATATGTCCAAGTCAGATATAGCGATCAAATAAGGATCGTCTGTTGACTGGTACGCTTGAAGGGACATGCTGTTCAAGATCCCTGATTCTCTACAGGAGCCTTTTGCTGCAGGTCCAGGTTCAAGGGCACCCTGTCATGCAGGTCTAAGCCTCACCTGAGCTGCGTTTTCAACCACAGGCACGCGTCCTGAGACGGGTGTTGAGCCAATAATCAACTGACGCGGCGTTGTTGCGCCACAATGTGGGGGGCTGCAACCGTCGCCCCTGGTTCGCGAAAACGATGCAAGGCTCCAGCTTTCATCGCAACAGCAAGCAAGTTGATCCGCAACCCGCAAGGCTGTGAGGAAGCTGAGAGCGTGGTACGATGAATCTAGTCGCCAAATACGATGGGCGACAAGAACAGAACGTCTCTTCCAAGTTTAGTGTCGTTTCACAATGCTCGCTCAGGGGTAAGATTCGAAGAACCAGAGCCCTGCGGCGCTACCACGGCCGTCCTGGCGATCGCTCAGGTACATTGCTCGCGTTCGCCGTTGCGCGTGACGGGTCTGGTGGATTCACAGAAGGGAAATCGAAGTTTTGGAGCAATTGAAGCGTTCATTAGAGCGGCACATGCTTACTGGCGAGATCTGCGTACTATATTTACAAAACCCTGCGTGGTATTGATGACTGCCTGCATGCCTGCAGCGCCAAGTGGTTTCATCCGGACCCTCTAGGGCTTGTTGAAACGATCTCTCCTCTAAACAAGAGCCATCCGCCTCCTCCGCTCGGGAGATTAGACGATCAATGTCTTCCTGACGGCCTAACTTCCGAACCTGTTCTTGTCCAACCGCTCTGACAAAAGTGTCGCACCTTCTCGAACGCCATTTCGCGTACCGCTGACCCCTTTCGCCGCGACACAAACACCACGATCTCGCGACGACTCGTCAGAACCAGATTCGGGCGTGATATTGGCTTTTACGCGCGAATCTGGATAACATGGAGAACGAGGACCCTCAACTCTACCAATATGGCACGCCGCAGTCTAGCAATTCCTTTAAGCGCCCGCGCCGCAGTCTTCAAAGCTCGATGCCCTTAAGTAGCGTGTCCGAGAGCGCGACGTCTTCACCCCGGATTTCCGCCCACGGCTCACTGAACCCTACTGTCATCGATCACATACACGGCTTGAAGCACCTAGACGACCAGCAGATCCTGCTGTTGCTGCAGGCCGCGCGTAATGGAGGTTCGTGTCAACAACGCATCCCTGGCTTTGCATCGTCTCATTCGCATACAGATGGTATGCGAGTACCCGACAGATCCTCCATGATGTCAACGTCGACAATGAGCAGCCGCGCGTCGTCTTACCTGAGCGTCCCCTCCAGCAGAGTACCGAGCATGTTGTCCGATCCCCGCTCGTCGATCGCTTCGACCGACTCATCGTTCACGCACTACAGCGCTGCCTCTTCGCGCATGTCCACAGCATCCTCTCGTCTTTCCACCATCTCCACCGCATCGACACCAGCGCCGAAAAATTTTGCTTGCACATTTTGCGACAAGGCTTTGAAGTCGAAGCCATACTGGAAGTCACACGAGGAGGAATTCCATGAGCAAAGGCTCACATGGCGCTGTCCGGACTGCGAGCAAATATTCCACGCCGGCAAGCGCTTCCGTGAGCATCACACCAAGCTTCATGTATGTCACACCTTCCTATCCTTTGATTGCCTTATGCTGACTACGTACAGGGCTGTGAGCATTGCAAACAACCAAGGGAGAGCGGGCAGCCTACGAGCAGGAAAGCTTCGCCCTGCGTGAAAAAATACGAGATTGTTATGCACGACAAGGATGCGTGGGGCTGCGGCTTCTGTGCGACTCTACTGACTACCTGGGAAGAGAGGTGCGAACATATCGCGCTGCACTTCGAAGAGAAGGGAGGGGCGAAGTGGAACTTCACCAATGTTATCCTTGGCTTGTTGAAGCAGTCTGACGCTGCGCATGCATGGAACGCGTTGCTAACGCAGCGGCATGGGGATGAACAAAATTGGCCAAAGCTGACGTGGGAATCAAAGAAATGCAACCGCCTACGATACAAACTGGAGACCAAGTGGCACACTAGTGCATTCGATATCGAGAAGCTAGTACAGGACACCTACGACCTAGCCGAAATTGAGCCCAAGGATGCTGTGGACTCTGCCCCAGAGATGACACCTGATGCGTCTGAGCCAAACGACTCAGCGCACAGTGAGATCGTCGAGTTCAAGTTGGAGACATCTGATTTTGGAAACGACTCAAGACTACAAAGCTCCCATGGCATTCCACAAGACCAACAGATGATGGATCTGGACCCTGTCGACCCTCCTCAAGTTATGCACCACCAACAGTCTTTCCAACAAAGCCAATGGCCAGTCAGCACCGACATGTCTCAGGCCCACTTGACTGCCGATGCAAGTCTGAGCGCTTATGGAGCCTATAATGCAAGTATGGCGACCATGTCGGCATCATTCACTCAGCCGCTCCCACAACAAAGCTTTCAACAGCAACAGACATGGCCCAACACGGACTTCGTTTCGACACCAGACCTGATCAACTTCCAACAACCGACATCCTACATGAGCTATCAGCAACCGAAGGAGGTTGTGTCTGTTCCGACCTCACAGTATACCAACTTTGCCCACTATCCCCAACAACAACCCCAGCAAAGGCAAAGTGTTCCTCCTGATTTCATGACTGGTAACCCATCGTCTTCTCGAAAATATGTTCCGAAACTGGTCAATATCTCGAACTCGAGTCATCGGGCAATGCATCCTCAGCAGCAGCAGCAGCAGCAACCGCCTGCGCCTCCGCCTAAGGATGAGTCACAAGGCAATCGGTTCTCGAGAATGATCATGCGAAGGAAACCAAGCAACATTTCACAACACAGCGGTCAGAGGGACACCATGAGCTGGAACAACGAAATGAACTGGGGATGAGTGGACTCACAGTCCAGTCCACCTGCTTCAGCATTATTCTTATGTACTCGCGCCACCCATGGCCTAACACCACTCACTGTCAAAAGTGATTCCGAACCTCGCTTCAGCGACGGCTCACCGACCACAGTGCCGCGCCGAGCTGAACGAGCTACACGACACCACCACGGAGCTGTACCCTTCATATTTCCTATCGTC
The DNA here is from genome assembly GCA_028584115.1 of Stagonosporopsis vannaccii. Classification (NCBI taxonomy): domain Eukaryota; kingdom Fungi; phylum Ascomycota; class Dothideomycetes; order Pleosporales; family Didymellaceae; genus Stagonosporopsis; species Stagonosporopsis vannaccii. Next base: position 477,684 of record VWXS01000003.1, read on the forward strand.
TCTGAGTTTGGAAGCAAGGTATACCCATAATGTAGCGTTATTTACGGCTTTTCTATCATGTTTCGGTTTACCCAAAAGATATTCTCCTTCATGTTATTTTAGTGTCTTCACCACATATCCCTCAAGACCGCATTGTTCTGAATCTTCCACGCAGCGTCCGGAGCAATTGATGTAATGAGGCAGGATGGCTTGGAGTTCGAAGGCGAAGCCTATAGATGGTCAAGCAGTGCTCTGTCATGTCTCCTAGATAATGTAACATTATTGACACCCAGCAACATTGAACAACTTCCATCTTCATTGTGACGATCGAGAACATAGGTTTGACTAATCTGATGCACTGTCTCCACTGTGCCTGCGGAGCCGTTACCGCCTCGACTTGCTCAATTGGTAAGACGGAGACATCGCGCTATGCTTCCCCGCGCCTGGCCCATGCGTCATCCTTCCAAAACTCGCCTCCGAGCATAAAATTATAAATTCCTCAAGCAGCCGGAAGAGTACACTATCGACATTCGTGATATGGAATCACGCATAGTCCTGTCAGCAAGGCAAGACACGTTCTGAGCACAAATACTACCTAGCAATATCGATTGAAGCTCTGGACCCCGTTCTTCCCGCTTTGCATCGCCTCCGGCTGTTTGCATTCCAAAGGACTCTAGAAGCGTGGACCGAAGATTCCATCGTACGACTTCCACAACACTTTCGATAGTTTTGTCAACAAGATACCGCCAGCATGGCGCAGTCGCAAGTCACCCAATTGGCCATCGTCCTTTCTGCCTTCTTCTTGCCAATTCTCACCTATCTGTACTTCACGAAAGCACAAACTAAGAAGGATAACGCTGGACCACTGCCTCCGCCGACTGAGATCGTAGCTCTTTACATCCATCCAATCAAGTCATGTCATGGCATCAAAGTGCAATCAGCGAAGTTACTTCCAACTGGACTCGACCTTGGTAAGCTTGGTTTTGTATGTCATTACGAGAGTTGGTACCTGACTATACATACAGATCGTCAATGGATGTGGGTAACGGCAGACAAATACGAATTCCTGACCATCCGCCAAAATGCAAGAATGACTCTCATCCGCCCAACCTACGATGCCGCAACCGACACTCTCACCGTGACAGCACCCGCACCTAACTCCATCGACGAGAAACTCGAGTTCAGCATCCCCGCACACCCATCCGCGGACTGGCTTTCATCCAACACCGAGCGCCACGAGGCCAAAATCTGGAACCAGTGGACACCTGCACAAGTCTACTCAACCAAGCTGACCGCACCCTTCAACGACTTCTTTGGCAAAGAAGTCCGCCTTGTATACAAAGCGCCTCAGTCTACCGAACCACGGCCCCTCCGCTCAAACGGCGCAGCAGACGTGCTAGGCCGAGAAGCATCGACCTGTTTCCCGGACCTGATGCCCATCCTCGTCGGCAACCAATCGAGCATCGACGAGCTGAACGATCGCGTTAAAGCTGCCGAGAACGGCGATCTGACACTCGACGTTTCGCGCTTTCGCCCCAATATTCTGGTCCGTGGACAAGCTTCTGCGCCTTGGGATGAGGACCGCTGGAAGACACTGCGTATTACGTCGTCCGGCAAGACGATAGCGAATTTGGATGTTACTCAGCGTTGTGCGAGGTGCCATGTCCCGAATGTGGATCCAGAGACAGCGGAGGAGCACAAGCGGCAGCCGTGGGATACATTGATGAAGTATCGAAGGATCGATGAGGGTATTACGTACAAGCCTTGTTATGGTATGTTGTGCGTGCCACGCGAGACTGGGGAGTTGAGGGTGGGAATGACGCTGGAGGTGACAGCAGTGACGGACCAGCACCGATATATTGCTGGGTTTTAAGAGCAATGAACATGAGGCGTCTCGCTGTGTCCAGGGCGGGGGTACATCTGGAGCCCAGAACAGGCAACCTGTTCGCTTGAGCGTATACGTTCAGGATTACATAAATGCACGAATGAATGTAAATGAATCGCATACGATACGTTCATTGTCTCTGCTACTTCGCTTATGCCTCGAGTTTTGCAGGTGGCGCTTCGTCCTCTGACAGCTTTGGTTGCGGCTCTGCGAGCCTGATTCTGCCCTGCTCGTCATACACAATCTCTCTAATCTTCACGCACCTCAGGTGATTCCTTCCGCCACTGAGAGTGCTGTCATGGTAGAAGAGGTACCACTTCCCCTTAAACTCCGCGATACTGTGATGCGTGGTCCAACCTACAACCGGCTCCAAGATCCTTCCACCGTATGTGAAGGGTCCGAGAGGGCTATCACCAGTCGCGTAGCACAGGAAGTGTGAATCGCCAGTGCTGTAACTGAAGTAGTACTTGCCGTTGTACTTGTGCAGCCATGCAGCCTCGAAGAACCGCCTGTCGTGGTCTTCAGCTTGGATAGGCTGCTGTGTCTCAGGGTCCAGGATTAGGACATCGGTAACTGGGGATGCGAATTGTGTCATGTCGTCTGTGAGTTTGCCAACTTTTGCGCTGAGCGCGTCGCCGCTTGTTGGCTCCTCGCCCGACTTGTCAAATTTGCCTGTCGTCCAGCATTGTAGCTGGCCACCCCAGATACCACCAAAAAACAGGTACGCGGAGCCATCGTCGTCTACAAAAGTCGCAGGGTCGATACTGAAGCTACCCTGAATGTAATCAGGCTCTGGCTTGAAAGGACCTTCGGGCTTGTCGCCGACTGCAACGCCGACACGGAAGATGCCTTCCTTGTCTCGCGCGGGAAAGTAGAGGTAGTATTTCCCGTTCTTGGTTGCTGCATCAGGTGCCCAAAGCTGTTTTGAAACCCAAGGAACGTCCTCCTGCTTAAGGACGACACCGTGGTCCGTTACAGGGCCGCCAACGCTATCCATGCTGAAGACATGGTAGTCGGCCATGTCGTACTGGTCGCCATTGTCATTGTCCTTGATATCTGTCTCACGGTCGTGCGAAGGGTAGATGTACAGCTTGCCGTTGAAAACGTGTGCCGAAGGATCAGCAGTGTAGACGTGGGTCACAATGGGTTCTTTGTCGGCCATGGTTGCGGGGTTTCAGTGACTGAGTTTGTGGTGGAAAGCCGTCGCGTTTATTTCTTTACACATAGGCATCATGCATCTTTATGTGGAGGGGAACTGCCTACATGGCGGACCAACTGCCCTGATTAACCGCCGGCACGGTGAACCAGAAGCCAAGAGTGTTTGTGGGGCTCAAGACGGCCGCATTACTGCTCAAGTGAGATCAGTCGAGGGCGCCGTGGAGGATGAGCTCTTGAGTGTGGAAGCGGGCCTCTTTAGCCGGCAATTCTGCCGCTCCACAATTCGGACTGATCGCAACCGGGGCGGCGGAGAAACATCACATCCAAAGCGAGGGTGAAAATAGTGCCAAAAACCTTTCCTGTGGAGGCCGAAGTTGATGCTGCGTCGTGTCAGTGTTATTATTGGTTTTATGCATCGACCATTGCTTTCCTTTACATCAATGCTGGCTGAGAAGGCAACAGCTATCTCAAACTCGTTGCTGCTCCCACTACCCTCGATCTTTCACGGACCACGAAGTCCTGGATCCTCCTCCGCTTCAGTTGCTACATGGCTTCTTCCACCATCTGCACCTCCTTTTCTCTCTCCCTATACATGCTCCTCATGTTCGATTGAGACCTCTTCTTCATTGCTTATTCCTTCGCCTTAGCTATCTCGTGTTCTTCTTGCGCAACTTTCATAATCAGGATAGCTGTCACTTTGTTTCGTTTCATTTCGAGCCACTCCTGCTATAGCTTGTCTTCTGTGATGATGTTCGGGAAGTATATTCTCTCTTCTGGCGGTGGAACCAGACACTTTTTCAATGTGCCTTTGTGCGGCCTAGAGTCACTAGAACGAGAAGCTCTCTGCTCAAGAATCCATCCGTCAATCCTTGTTCCCTTTGCGGAATAATTTGCGATTGCGAAACTGCCTCTGCGCGGGAAAGCGTTACTGTCTGTGCCTTTTGCCTCTCCGATGTGAGGTTTGTGTCGGTATTGTGGAACTTGCAGGTCAACATGGCACTCCTTCTGCTTTCTAAGGACGTTGGCGAGGCAAACGGCGTAGATGAACGAGATGGGGGATCCCAAAAAGTCTAGCCTGAAGCTGACGGCTTTCTTGTTCTTGAGTATTGTTAGTTTGTCGACAGAAGTCATGCTGTGTTTGAGTGCGGACAATTGGAGGTCAATATCGCTTCCATAATACTGCTTGAGATTGAGTCGACGGTTGTGATTTATGGTGTGTTGTATTACTGAGTATTCGACCTGGATTGAAGTCCCTGATTGCATTACGGTACGTGAATGGTGAACCAAGTTCGTAATCTGCCAATCAGCAAGCCTTTGTCCTTGATCGTTTCTATCAATCCGCCATTATTGTCGGTCGAAAGTCAACAATGCGGTCGAGTCGATGATCGAAAAGCTTGGTTGACAGTAATGCCGAGTTTACACGACGAGGTACCTTACCACTCAAGATTTGACTGTACACTATTGAGCAACCAAGAATGGTTCAGCTCTTCCACTAGATATCATTAATCCTACGATATTAAATATAGTGGCATATTTCCATATCTGGCTTTCACCCACTTCTACCGCCCAAGCTGTGCGCTTCATTCAAATCCCCTATCTCTTGTCCCTGTGAATATCCTATCTTTTCCCGGGTCATCTTCAAACAAACGAACCATAATGACATCCTCAACCAAGAAATCTCGGTCAAGACGGGCTTCCGGGTCTTGCCTGAAAATCAGCCCGCCGAGGCCAGAGGCACTGCCCAATATTATAAAGCCTTCTCCGAAGCCACGCCTCAGGATCAACTTGCCGTGCCTCGACACCAGTCTACCAAAAATTCCTCTCAAAGAAACATCATCACCAGATCTCGGGGAAGAGATTGTCAGCAGTGATGGCACATTGAGCCGCCCTGCCAGTCCGGCTTCCTGCGTCACACTCTCAGCAGTCGCCAGTGACGGTGAAGATGAGGTCTATGAGGAGGACGAGTTGTACCGGGCAGCGACTATATTGTTCCGCATGGCGCATTCGAAACAGCATAAGCTGCAGGTAGTGAAGAAATGAGGGGATTGCGGCGCGTGTCCTGCAGCATTGCTTTTCACAACATCAAACATTAGACAGGATGTAGCCTCAGGGCACGGGAGTGAAGCCTAAGATTCGCTGTCGGTAAAGTAAATATATGATTATCAATCAAGAGTAATTCGAAATTAGTAGGCTTCATCATATAACACGAAGTTTTATTACAACACTCATCCCAAAATGAATGGTTCACTTTCCTTGCAAAACCCTTACCAATTCACCAACCTTCTCTCTCCTTCTACTCTCCTTTGACGTCCTTATTTCACTAACAGGTACCTCGCACCGCGGCTCCCCTTTCTCGTATCTTTCCATGTCGCAATCCCTCCGCCTCTGATCCCACAGTCTAACAAACTGCGCCTGCAAGTAAGACGGATCCTTGGATGCCTCCATTTGGTGACCGCTTTTAGATATGCGCGCACTGGGACTATTCTTTGCAGAAAGTATCGACCCTGAAGCCACATCGGCTCCGTTCGCGAGTGTCTCCTCGTTGCTTCCACGCAAGGAAGAAGAAGATGACGATATTTTCGCTCTCTTCGCAGACTGTGCTTCAGGCTTCAGAGGATGGTAGACGAGGCCTGCTGGGAGGTTCCTGGGCGGCCACGGCTCAGGCGCTTCCTCCGAGGGTTGCTTGGGGAGTACGAGTTTATGTTCTGGTTTGATGCCTGGGGCGTATCTTGCGCGTGTGCTTCGGCGCGGAGAGGCCATTGTGTGGGAGACGTTGGTTGGACTTGTTGAGATATGATAGAGTGGGGTGGGATTTGTGAAGGGGATTTTGAGAGCGGGCTGGAAGTAGCTTTCATAGTGGGTTTAGAAGGTTTGTTTATCTGCGTGAATCTCATCGTAGACTCAACTTTGGTTTGGCTGGTCTGGACCAACGAATGCTGAGCCAGTCGGTGCAAAGTGTATTTGGTAAGGGTTCAGGGCCTGAATGCCTCCAGGGTCCAAAGTGACACTTCAGGAAAGCGATTGTAGAGATAGTGTAAGCAGTGGGACCTTTCCGGTGGTGAGACGGAGCAACTGATGGTGAATGATCAAGACTTTTGTATACATCTAACAAGCACATGGTAGTCGGCAAGCTATCGCTACAGCCACTCATCACTCCTCAACAGCGGCTTAAATCCTGTCGATTATACGCTGAGCTCTGCAACGCCGGCCTTGTTGATGTACTCCTTGTACGGCTGCAGCGCTTGCTCGATGACACCACCATCACCGCAGAACTTGTCAACAATCTCAGCGCTGCGTCCAGTGTACAGTGTTGCGTCCAGCATGTTGTCCAGATCGCCCCAAATAGGCTTGAAGAACTCAGTCTTGCGGATCCTGTCAACGAGATCGTTTTGCCCACCCTCATTCTTGACGTTGTAGCCAGCCTGGTGGGATAGGACACGGATCTGCTCATGGGCCTCCTGGCGGCTCTCGCCCTTGGCAACGAGCTTCATGATGATACTCTCGGTGATCATGAACGGCAGCTCCTCCTGCACGCGGGCATTGACGCGCTTGGGGTACACGACCAGACCCGAGGTAACGTTGTCGAGGGACAGGAGAATGGCGTCAGCCAAAAGGAACATCTCAGGGATGTCGATACGGCGGATAGCGCTGTCGTCGAGTGTGCGCTCCATCCACTGGTCGGACAGAGTGTTGGCGAAGGATGCGGGCTTGGACATCAGCTCACGTGACAGAGCGTAGACACGCTCCGAGCGCATAGGGTTGCGCTTGTAAGCCATAGCGGATGAACCAATCTGGTCCTTCTCGAAGGGCTCCTCGAGCTCCTTCCATGCAGCCAGGTGACGGATGTCACCAGTAATCTTCTGTGCAGAAGAACCCAGTCCAGCGACAGCGTTGGCGATCAGCTGATCAACCTTGCGGGTATATGTTTGTGTAGAAACGGAATAGCAGCCCTTGAAGCCAGCCTTCTGGCAGAGTTTCTCATTGAGCTGGTCGCACTTTTGCGAGTCGCCATTGAAGATCTCGAGGAAAGAGGCCTGAGTACCAGTCGTGCCTTGGGCACCACGGAAAAGAAGTTCTTCTTTGACGTGCTCAATCGCCTGAAGATCCATGAGTAGATCCTGCGCCCACTGGGCTGCCCGCTTGCCGACTGTGATGAGCTGAGCAGGCTGTAGGTGAGTGTAAGCCAGAGTTGGCTCGGTCTTCCACTGCAATGCGAACTTGGAGAGGTTGTCGATAACCTTGGCTAGTTTGGGCAGAATCAGGCTCATAGCATCACGCATCAAGATGAGCTCTGCGTTGTCCGTCACGTAACAGCTTGTTGCCTAAATTGATTGTTAGATGCTGTGTTGTGGTGACTGAAATTGATGTCTTACGCCGTAGTGGATGATACCAGCTGCCTTCGGTGCGACCTCTCCGAAGGCGTGCACATGAGCCATGACATCGTGTCTCCTCCTCTTCTCCTCGACGCGAGCAACCTCAAAATCCTGGTCAGAAACAACGAGATGATCACGCATCTGCTGGAGTGCCTCGTCGGTGATGGTCTCAATTCCAAGCTCTTTCTCTGACTCGGCAAGGTAGAGCCATAGTGACCTCCACGTGCTGTGACGGCTGCGCTGGCTGAAAAGTTGCGACATCTCCTTGGAGCAGTAGCGCCCCGTCAGAGATGTCTGGTAGGTGTCGAAGATCGAGTTGCCGATTTGTTCCTTCATGCTGTTGATCTGGCGCTGAAGGTCGAGGGCTGCGTCCTGATCATATGCGAGCTTGGGCTCGGCGGAAGGGATGGAGGGGACAGACATTATTGGCGATCAAAGTGTGGCGATTGTGACAAGATGTGTGTCGTGCAATCACTGCTTGCCTCTCTTAGCAATTGAGTCAAAGTGATGTAAAGGGTCTGGCTATCACGAGCGTTAAGCTGTTGTTGACTGGGTCGCTCAATTCCTTTTCTACCCGAACTAGCATCTTGCGTCACAGGACTCCGATAATTTTGTGGCCAAGACCCCACATTTTTGTTTGCGCCACAAACCGGCGCAGAGAGCGTTTCGACGACTGATTTTGCATTGTCAATTGCTGGCCGGTCATTGAGCCGCAACGCTGATCCGCAAAAATTTCTCCGCGGTGCCTTCTTGTTGGCCGTTGCGAAGCCCTGAAGGTGATATGGTGGGGTGACCCCTCCATCAATACATCTGAAGGTTGGAAGTCAAACATGCGATATTTTTCACGCACTGTCACCCGGTGTATATTCTTCCGCTGCATAATCTTTCACGTCTGCGATCGAAGACGCGTCTCAAGTTGACCGATTGGGTTGCCTAAGTATCTAAATCCCACGATGTACCTCCGTCTAACCGCATCGCGCCGACTTCGGTCAGGCTCCGTGGGATGTCTGGCGCGTCTTTGCAGCACGCGTAAAACCAACAACTAATCTACTGCCAAAGAGAGTAAGTTGTGCATATCAGGATGAAACCACATCGCATAGTCTTCAGGGCCAGAACTTGTAGTATCTCAAGACCCGCTTTACCCCCACAAAATATGCGTGAACACCCAACATCCCGCGGCCGTGCCTTCTCCACACCCGTCTCCGAGTCTCCAGCGCGGAGCCCCCAAAAATGGCTTACGAAGTTACAACGACGGACCTCTCCACACGTCCCTGTTGATCTTGAAGAGGTTGCTCTGCTTGTGTGGTAGGCTGACTTCGCGCTCTTTATAGAAGCCTGATTCTTGAAGATAGTGCGCCAGCCTGTCGCCATTAGTCCGCTGTAAAAGTGTTGACGTCTCACAACTTACTTCTCATTGTCCACTCGCGGCTCGAGCATGACTCTCTCTGTTCGGTTGTCCGCAAGCCAGCAGTAGTGTACAAGTGCACTGATCCACAGCTTGACTCTGTGAGCACCTCTGAACTCCTGCTCACCAATCAGGCAGTGGAATCCTCGATCGTAATCGCCCACGTTCGGTACGTATTTGCCCAGATTATCCTCCTTGACCCAGTATATCTCGAAGTACCCAAAAGGCTTGCCGTCCCAGCAGCCGATGACAGGAAATGAGTTCTTCGACTTGAGACCATTCCTCAAGAACTCCTCTTGGTGTTCCTGTGGACCAGCTTCACCCCAGAAATGTGAGACACGCGGGTCGTTCATCCACTTGTGTAGGTACTCGCTGTCACACATGTCGACGCTGAGGGCGCTCATCGTGGAAGCAATCGAATCGACTTGCGATTGGCCGCTGAGACGGTAGGAAGCGCTCTCGTGAGACGATACGGGGCCACGGTGTCGCAGCGGCTTCGAAGAGATGGACGCCACCCGGAACGAAAGATACTGACCGACACTAGGGATGTAGCGCGTGTAGAGAACCTCACCCTGTCGAGGAGGCTTGGGACGGATAGGGTGACGGACGTAGTTAGAGATGGTGTATTGAGTCGGTGGCGGAGGGTAATAGGTCGGTAGGTGCGAGCTGGAGTGGAAAGGACCTGGGGCTGTTGGCGACCACAGTCCTGGCGATGTCTGATCGAGCTGGTGTTCTTTCTTATCCTCGCCCTTCCCTACTGGAGATGAAGGTCGCGAAGGGTATGGCGAACCAGTGGGAAAGGGTGAATTTGCCATAGGGGAGAGTGTGAACAGATAGATGCGAGGATCAAGCTGCCAGAAGCTCCGTCGACTGACAAACATCTGCGTCCAGCCTTCATGGGCACACTCATCCTGAGCGCACCCTACTGACGAATCCTCGCTGGCAATCAGCCCCATGCGCTCGAGCTTAGGCAGCACGACCTTGCCCTTGAAGATGCCCTCGCGGTTGATATTGATCCTCCACTCCCCCTTGGGCTTTCCTGCATCTGCCGTGTTCTTTGAGAGCGCGTTCGTGACCTGCAATGCAGGCTCCGGCTGGTGGAAGTACCAGTATAAGGTTGCCCACAGCATCATGGCGATGTGGCGCGTCGGCGAAGCAGCAGCCTTGAAGTCGCTGCTACTAGGGTTCGATACTGAGGAGATATAGAGGTGATCTCCAGTCAAGGTTGGTCGCTTGTAACGGTGTACATTCCGAGGCAGTCCTGTCTGTTCAGTCTTCTCATCCTGCTCTGCTTGTGCGGGGTCGGTCTCGTCCTCAGTATTGAGTACGACCGTCCAGCCTGGAGGGAAAGGCGAGTGCGAATTGAGTAGATCGTTGGCTTTGAAGAAGAGGCCCCCAAATACTGGCGCAACCGTGAGGTTTTGGCCATTGGGCAGGTGGACGATGTTTGCTGGAGCCATGGTGATGACGTGGGTGGGGTCGAACGCAGAAGATGAGAATGGCGCCCGCAGCCAGAAGATGTACGCTCTTGACAATGCGGAGGAAATTGCAATCAGCGGCCCATCGCGTGAGAAGTCGATCTGCGCGTACCCAGATACGTAACTGTTGACATGTCTGCCATACCACGCGAGCTGTCAGAAACTGCTGCTGCCCAGATGTCGACCGTTCGAGGGCGGCCGCTTTCGGGCCAACGCGGGGCGCCCAGGAGCTGGGGTGACATTTATCCCAATTGCTCTCCTGACGGCGAGGGCCTGGTGCAGGTCAAGTGCCTCTGTCGCCTAATCACATGCTTCATTGTTTTCTCCAAATTCACTTTTGCGTAACAATGCATCATCGCAGTGGTTATTCTGGGGAATCTCACTCGTGCAGGCTGCCATTGGCTGGCGGGCTGCTCCTGCCGAAGCGCGAGGAGCTTGGACTTTTCGGAGCTCGGGTGTCTGAAATGACGACAGAGCTTTGATTAAGTGAGCAATCGACCTGGACAACTAAAGCCTTTACCATAACAGTCTCACTACACCCAATCGACCACATCCACATCAATTGAGATCGCCATGAACTCGACCATGCTTCGCTCTACCGCCGCGCGCTCTGCGCTCCGCGCTGCCACCAAGAGCTCTGCTCGTGCTGGTGTCACAACCACCTTCGTGCGTGGTAAAGCTACTCTGCCCGACCTGGCCTGTACGTAGTGCTGCTACCTTGACAGAGATGATCGTAGCTGACACGCACATCCAGACGACTACGGCGCCCTTGAGCCCTCCATCTCTGGCAAGATTATGGAGCTGCACCACAAGAACCACCACAACACCTACGTAACATCGTACAACAACTTCAGCGAGCAGATCGCCGAGGCCAAGGCTAAGAATGACATTCAGGCTCAGATTGCTCTGCAGCCGCTGATCAACTTCCACGGTGGTGGCCACATCAACCACACCCTCTTCTGGGAGAACCTGGCACCCACCTCTCAGGGCGGTGGTGAGCCTCCCTCCGGCGCGCTGGCTGCCGCCATCAACGAGTCTTACGGTGGACTGGATCAGTTCAAAGAGAAGTTTAACACTGCTTTGGCTGGTATTCAGGGCTCTGGCTGGGCATGGTTGGTGCAGGATACCCAGACCGGCAGCATCCAGATCAAGACATATGCGAACCAGGACCCCGTCGTTGGACAGTTCAGGCCAATCTTGGGTGTTGATGCATGGGAGCACGCCTACTACCTTGACTACCAGAACCGCAAGGCCGAGTACTTCAAGGCCATCTGGAACGTCATCAACTGGAAGGCTGCCGAGAAGCGCCTCAAGTAAGCGGGCACAGCGTCTGTAGGGTAGCGTAGGACAATATACAGTATTTGAGCGACACTAAAAAGCACATCATCATGTTGCACATCACTTTGTTAACTCTTCTTATTCCCACAGAGGCAGCTCTATGTATAATCGAAACCCAATATCGTCCATCTTCGCAACTACCTATACCGTTTGTCTGTGCATACATGCCGGTCTCACAACCGGATCTGCTCTCGGTAGCTCCCTCTACAGATGTTTTGATCAGGCCTCCAACTAGCTCTTGAAGGTGGGCCAATAATGCATACAGGTGCAACACAAGCATATCGGCCGTCATTCCACAGACGTCGTGGAACCCTTCTCCTCTAACATCATACAGTCAATGCATCGTCAAGAAACCACATGCAAAACGCTGTCTGGTAGCCAATGCGCAAAGTAGTTCTAATTGCTCGAATACAACTTCGATTGACCTTACCACACGAGTGCTGGAAAGGAGCGATTCGGTGGTTCAATCGGGCGCCCGCCGAGGTCCACATAGAGCTGCTGTCACGACGCTTCCTCCCCAACCAACACACATGGTCTGCGACAGGTCACGATCCTGTACGAAGCAGCGACAGGAAGCCCCTACTAGCTTGACACGGCTTGCACTCCGCGATGCCAAGCTGCAGAGTTTTGCTTGAGCTGCAGGACATACGAAGTCGTCAGCGAATCACCCTTGTCTAATCTAATCTGATGCATCTTATCGATGATCATAACTGTATTCATGCTGCGATCATGTCCGACATCACTCCGAAACCACTTCACGGTCGTCACGGCGTACGCAATAGGCCAAGGGCGCCAATGACATGATGTGCCGCCTTGTTAAAAGCGGTTGCTTGTCCACAATGCTTGACGCAGCTTTAATGCAGAAATATCTCGACTACCTCCACGGAGGCCCTACGCAGAACGGGCAGCAAACATGACTCTACTCGACTTGATCCCGGCTGAAGGGCTCGAAAAATTGGGTGAGGTCTTTCGTTGGAGATTTCTCGTGCTGGCTGCGATACCGCTGGCCGTAGCATACTACTTGCGAAAGTCAAAGTCGAAGCCTCTCGACCTCCAGCAGTACTCTCATTTCCCACAGCCAGAGCCAGCAGATGCCGTCAGAGGTCATTGGCCATGGATTGAGAAGGCCGCAGCTGAGGGCGACCCTCGGCGCGCCTTCGACGAAATGTTGTACGAGCAAGCTGAGAAGCTTGGTTTCCCTCCTGTTCTCCTAGTCGACTGGCGCCCTATCGAGAGGTTTCCCATTCTATTCATCCTGGACAACGATGTCGCAGAGCAAGTCACCAAGCCAAGCAAGGTCTACAGGACAAGTATGCCTAAGCATCCTGCTATTCAACAGTTAGCCCCTCTTGTTGGTGCGAGATCGCTGGTCACGACTGATGTAAGCCAGATTTATCCGATCAAGAAGATTACGGCTGACGGATGATCCTAGGGTGATGAATGGAACGCGCTGTATAAAAGAATACGGCCGGGTTTCCAACCTCAACATCTTTTGAGTCTTGTTGATGTCATCCTTGACAAGACGGAGACATTCATCGAGCTTATGACGCAGAAGGCCACCAGCAACGAAACCTTTCGCCTTGATTCGTACACAACAAATCTGGTTTTCGACATCATCGGTATCGTAACATTCGACATGGACCTCAATGCTCAGATAGATGGGAAGCAAAGCGATGTTCTCCTGACCTACCGCGCCTTATCTGAAGCTTTCAACAAGCGCCCCTTTGGCGGCGTAGGGTGGCGCGACTACTTCTCTGCTAATGAGCGCGAGATCAGGTATCAAGACAAGAAGCTCGATAAGATCCTCAAAGCCGAGATCAAGAAACAGCACAACACCCTGCTCACTGACGGCGCCGACATCAAGACCACGAACAGAAGCGTAGCAACACTCAGTCTCCACGGCATCGAAAAGCTCACACCCCAGATCCTGCAGCAAACCAGCGACACTCTGCGCGGGTTCCTCTTCGCAGGGCACGACACAACCTCCATCCTCCTTCAGTGGGCTTTTTACGAACTGCACACGCACCCTTCTGCCGCATCCGCACTCGCTGCAGAATTGGGCTCCGTGTTTGGCGCCACAACATTCCCCGAAGCTGTAATCACGCAGCTCCGCAGCCGCGAAGCCAGCAGCCTCCTCGCCCGGCTCCCGTACACCGACGCCGTGATCAAAGAAACACTACGCCTCCACCCCCCCGGCACAACGGCGCGCGTCGCACCCGCCGGCTCAAACACGGACCTCACGCTCCCAGACGGGACCACGCTGTGCGTCGACGGCCTGTGCGTCACGCCGCGCAGCTACGTAATCCAGCGGCACCCGTCCGTCTTCGGCGCCACGCGCGACGCCTTCGTCCCGGCGCGCTGGCTGGGCGACAAGGCCAAGCAGATCCCCGAGAGCAGTTTCCGCCCGTATGAGCGCGGGCCGAGGCGCTGCACGGGGTCGGAGCTGGCGAATCTCGAGGCCAAGATTGTGCTGGCGTGTGTGGCGCGGCATTTTGAGTTTGTCAAGCAGGGGCTGGGGGCGTTGGATCTGGGCGAGGATGGAAAAGGGGACGTGGTGGTCGATGGGCATGGAAAGGCCAAGACGAAGGGGAACATGTTCTCTACACATCTGGTGACTGCGAAGCCGGTGGATGGCATGGAGATTAAGGTGCGGATTAAGAGGGCGAAATAACGGGTGGTTAGGTGGTGCAGGTCTAAGCTATGTATGTATGTGTTCTGCGGCTGCGTCGCTCAAAGCATTGACTCTGTACGCAGCTTTAGCTTCTTAGGTATAGAGTCTTTAGACGCCGCCTGATAGCAAATATAGGTAGCGTCCAAGGACTAACTCCACCGCTCATCATTCCTCGTCGGGCAATTGGCTTCACAAATCCTGAGCTGCTCACTTCACTGTCGTGGACATCGAAGACAGTAGGCCCTGCCCACTTGCACCTGCACAGACGCTCTCTTCATGCCACCTTCCACCCCTACGCCTACTTTGTAGACTTTCCTCCCTGTCGCCTCAACACCTTGCCCACGGGCGCTGTTCTCTCCCAACCATGTCCTCCCCACCACCCCAATGCCGGTGGGTGGGGTGGAGATCGAGGTGCGGAGCAGGGAACGTGATAAGGAGCGATTGAGTCGTGCAGAGTAAAGCCAAGTGCTGTACAGACACGTAAGTCGAAGCCCTAGACTCCGCACGCTGCCACGGCTCAACGCGTATAGATGCCTCCCTCTCTCAACCACCCATCACACCTCACACACAAAGTCCGACACCCCCCTCGCCTTGCTCCACCACTCATCGTTTCTCGTCTCCGTCCCCAACATCGGCCCCGTCCTTCTCACAATCTCCCTCCAACGCCTCGCTGCACCTGCCGCGTCCCGCCCAAAACAGTGCCAGCTCGTGACCACCACCTGCTCCCCTTCACGCGCACGCTCAACACGGTACTTCGTCGCACACGCACGACACCGCCAGAGCACGTTCTCGCCCGCCGCCTGCTGGGCAATCTGTGCGTGTTCTGAGGGCGCGAGGCGTTTGAACGGGCCAGTGTCGATGTCGATGCGGAAGCCTGCTGCGCGGGGGAAAGACGAGCAGATGGCGTGGGTGAGAAGCGGTCCGTTGCGGTACGCGGACGCGTGGCGGAGGTAGCGGGATTGCAGCGGCGGCGCTGTGGCCGTGGACTGGTGCGGACACAGTCTCAGCGGCAGATGCAATATGTCGTGTGGCTTCAACGAGGAAGCGAGGGTATGGCGGAACGAGTGGACGTGCTTCAGCACGAGGTTGCCGTCCACTCTCCGCGCGGACGACTGCACGCGCCAGCGCAGATTGGCCCTGTGGACTGTGTAGTCCCCGGCTAGCGAGGAAATCGGCGGCCCTGTGGCGCCGGGGGATGCGTGAATGGCGGACTCGTCCAGCGCGGCCGCGATATGTGCGAAGACTAGACTGTATCCCCTTCCCTCGCCATCGCGCGGGAAATAATCCACACTCGCCCCTGGCCCCCAACATCGCCTCGTCAGCCCCGTCGGTACATGCTCTCTTGGCGGCTTCGTTAGGGGATGCAAGGTATCGCAGCGTGCACAGAATGTCAAAACGTCGCCCCACTCCCGCGTGAACAGCTCCACAAACTCCGGCCGATTCATACTCCAAGGCTCACGCTTCGACAAAGCCCAGGACGAGGTGCCCAGAGTAACGACGGCGTGGTGGCATGTCAGTGTCAGACATATTAGGGAGACGAGCGGTAGGTCGTCAGCGATACGCTGGAGGAGAGGGGGAGGGAGGCTGAAGAGAGGGAGCTGTCTATTAGGATCTGCTGTGACGATGTCCTGGGCGCGAGAGAGGAACGCAAAGGGTTTTGGTTTTGGTGGGCGGCGGGTATGGGTTACTTGTGGGCGAGTGGCGGGAGCTGGATGTGTGCGGCTCCGGGTTTGACGATGGGTTGGCAATGCGGATGCTTGGGTGCGGGTGCTTCTTCTTGTTAATTTGGGCATGGCGTACGTGCCCGAGTTAGAAAGTATATGGGTAGTTGGTAGTGATGTTGACCTGTATATGTAGTTGGAGCTTGATATTGACCCAGCCGGATTGAGACTAGTGTCCAGGCTACAACTGAGAGCCTTCGTGAGAGTCCGTGGAGGTTCAGGCAGCGAAGGACGATAGTGTATGTCGACGAGTCAGGGGGATGGCAGTAGTGCATCGAAATCTGTGTATATGCCGTTAGACTACCCAACACATGCGCATATCGGTATCATCACTACGAATAACGCTGGAAAATGTCAGAAAAGGTGAATAAAGATTTGATGTGCGAAGACGCTCGACTCAAGATATACCAACGCCCACAATGCCCTCAAATGCTAGCCAGCCACCCAAACCAGTGCTTAGTGGAAGGAATCCCCACGCCCCTACAGTATCCGCTAATGCACGCAAGGTATATAACGCCCAACCCAAGACACCACGAGAAAGGTACGCGATAAAGCAAACAAGAAGATCATCACTCGTCACACAACACACAACGCACCATCCACACACCGATAATGGATGGTCGTGCTACATCTTCCTCCCTCTCCTTCTGGGCAGCCCGCTCTCAACACCCACAGCCGGCGTTGGCACTGGCGTGACCACTGCCCTTGGCGCCACAATGCGCGGAGCCGGGATACCCTTTCGCGGCGTTGCAGCACTGATGGCACTCCTTGCGTTCTCTTTCTCTGCCGGCGCTACAGGCACAACTGGGTTTATAGGTTTGGGTAGCCTTACGCTCTTGGGCGGCGCGATACGGCTTTTGCGTTCCTTGGATGGTTCGAGGCCAACGGGAGCGAGATCCAGTGGCGTGAGCTTCTCTGTCGAGACAGCAGGGACGGGGAGTTTTCTGGTGGTTTTGGGCTTGGGGATGCTTTTCGCTAAGGGTGGGGGTGCGAGCTGCGCGGCCGTGTTTTCTTCTTGGACGGCGTCTGGTAGGAGGGAACCGGTGGCTAGAAGGCCTTTTCCTGGTGTCCCGTTTGCTGTGCCCAGTCCGCGTACACGGCGAACTTTTGGCGTTGAGTTCTTGTCTGTGGGAGTCTTGGTTTTGGGATTCTTCGCTGCTGGGACTGGCAGACTCAGTTCGTCTGGGGTAGCCAGACTTTCTGCCTCTGCTTTTCGCGCGGCAATGGTGTCGGCGTGCTCTTGGTAGTACGCCAGCGTCTCGTCCCATCTAATCCCTCTTCTGCCCGGGACTGGTGGTCTCTCTGTGCCTGCATCGAGGTCGACTGAGGGAGAGAGGATTGCCTCAGCCTGCAGCTTGAGCAGGCGCAGACTGACCATGAAGGCACCCTGCTTGTTCTTTCGCGTGTTGTTTCGCGTAATGAGAGCCAGCTCCTGGGCATCAGTCTTCTTGAGCACTACAGGGTCAGAGCCGTCAGCTCGGCGAATGGCGATCTTGTTGGTCTGAGCTTGTGTGTTTGTAGATGGCGCCGGGAGACGAGATTTCTTCGCGCGAGAGGAGCGTCGCGAGCCACGCCCGGTCTTCGATTCTGCGCCGTCTTCGTCTTCGGCCTGCTCTTGGGTTGGGGACGCTGTGGCCTCGATCTCAGAGTTGGGCACCGCAGTCTCGGTTATGTCGAGAGTGACTTCGCTGTCGACCTTAGCTGGGGAGTTGGGGTCTTTCTCCTCGAGCGCCTTGCGCGGTGACGCCAAAGCGTGGCGCACAATGTCCGAGTCTCGTCGGTTCTCGAGGGAGGATCGCCGTGTGATCATGGCAGACCTCTCGGCCTTGCTTGCGGCAGCTCGACTGAGGAAGCTCTTAAGGATTGCAGTATCGTCGTCGATTGCAAGAGTCATGGTCGCATCATCGGGCCCAGAGTTGATACGCAGTGGCGGTGGCGGAGAGTGCAATCTCTTTGGTGTGTGCTCTTTAGAAGAGGCTTGTGCTGATGTTAAAGTGAGTGACAGACCTTCTGCGATGTCGGCCACGACGTTCAAAGTGGTCTTTGGTGTAGGTGGCTGGGAGGCAATCTCGCCTTCCCTCTCATACTCGTCCTGGATGTCCAATTGCAGTGAAGCCTCAGTAATTTCCTCGTCGGTAACCTCCACAGCTATAGTGTTCTTTTCATGGTTGGCGGAGGTCGTGAAGGTAGCCAGCTCGACCTCGGACATGTCAGCATCCTCATCCTCGCCGTCACTATCCACGGCATCATCGTGTGTATCAGTTTCGTCGCCAGTCCATTCGTCTGAAGCGGTTTCGGTTGGCAAGGCTGGGTATGCAACTCGGACCGCATCTGGGTGCTGAGTCTCAGCTTCTGCAAGGCTCGCTGATTCTTGAGGATTTGGTACTGCAGGCTCAGTCCCAGTAGCGTTTGTGCTTGAGGCATGCACCGACTGGATCATGACTGTTGCATCGCTCTCTGGTACGTACGCCGTGGCGGACGACACGTTGGTGACAACCTCAGCAACGACGCTCTCGACGGTAGGCCCGGTGACGGTGATGATGTCTCCTACAGGATGTTCAGATGGCGATTCCAAAACGTCTTCCTCCTTTTCGCTATTTGGCAAGGCAGGGTAGTCGACCTTTGCTGGTGAGGACGGGGGTGGTGCTGATGTGCTTTTGACGGGCGATTTGAAGATGAGTGCAAAGGTTGAATCTTCGGTGGGACGGCTGCCGAGCTCGTGCTCTTGGCCCTGCTCGTCCAGGCCCTCGCAGTCGGGCAGCCCTTCGGCCGCTTGGGCTGCGTCTATGGCGAGTGGGAATGATGAGGGATCGTCTCGAGCGTGTGGTGCCTCTGCCAGGCTGTCGAGGCTCATGTCTGCGTCTGCCGCGCCGTCGCTCTCGCTCTGGTCGTGGGGAATATCGTCGCTGGTGTGCGCAGCTTTCTTGCCTGCGTGCAATGTCAGCGATGCGGCCGTTGTTCAGCGCCAGCAAGTCACGTACGGGGCAGGACGCTCTTTCTCCGCTCCCAGCGCGTCCCCTGGAAGGCGCGCTTGCTGCCCTGCATCTTCTCCATGGCCTTCGGGCTCATCTTCTGGCGGCGCTTGACTGCGCGTGCATGCGCCTCGCGCTCCTCGTCTTCCGTCTCGTCTTCTCGCTGGCCGCCGGTGGCGCTTGACCGCAGGCTGAATCGGCGCCAGATGCTCTTTGCCTTTCCTTCACTGAGCTGCTTCACTTCGCGCCTGCGCTCCCAGCCCCGAGGGATGCGGGCGACGGGCAGGGCGCTGGGGTCGAGCTGTGCGGTGTCGGTCTCGTGCCAGGTCTGGGTGAAGGGCGCCGGCGGCAGGCGTTTGCGCGGCGACGCCAGTCGTTTGCGCGGCGAGGCGGCCATGGCGACGGCACAGTCAGGGAAGCTGCTGGTGAGTGTGCGAGCGCTGCCCGGTCGAAGGCTCCTGGTCCGCACGCTTTTCCGTTTCCGCACCGACGTAATGATGTTTGACGCGCGAGAGAGTGTTTGTTTACGAGCCAGCGCAGTGACGGCGCTAGACAGGGGTCAGCGGACTGTGCCCGTTTCGGCGCTTGCCGCTCCAGCTTTTTGGCCGAGCTGCGAATTCACGACGACAGCACCGCCCAGCCCACCACCCACGCACCCGTCGCGCAGTCACCGCCCCGTCGCCCGCCGTCTCACTCGCGCCGAATCCATCCGGAGCACGCCAGCATGGTCCCCAAACCGCAGGGCTCGGCCGTGCAGTCGGCCACGCACCGCCCGCTGCCCCCGCTGCCCAAGCTGCGCGTGCGCCGTCCAAACAAGCCAGAGACGAACCCTTGCCTGGGCGCAATGTCATCAGTGCTGGGTATGTCATGACCGACAGCCGTGCAGTGTACAATGGAAAGCGACCAGGTGTGGCCGCAGGACAGCACAAGGACGGAGCAACACCATCATCAAGAGAAAGGCTAACCCAAGGCTGCAGGTTGCTGGGCGTCGTCAGGATACAGTGTGCAGGGCTGCGCAGCATTGGAGCAGAAGCTGCGGCAGTGCATGGATCAGCCGGTATGTGCTGGTGCGAGACTCGCCGTCGAAGACGCTCTAACACGGCCCAGCGCGACAAGAACGAGAAGAAGAACAACATCAACTACCACCTGTCGAGGATGTACCCCAACATCATCGGCCCCCACAAGCGGAAATAGGCGGGGCCTGCGTCGCGCCGCAACAGACCTGTACATTACTTGTATACCCACGGCATGGCGAGGCGGACAATGCGCCAGCGCGCACGCAGGAGGCGTCTTATCAGCGATCACAACATTGGGACGGCGTTCAGGTGAGGTTGGAACTGTTGTATATACGCAATACAAGAGAAGGAATGCATCTACGTTTGATCTCGTATGCATCGCAGATCTGTGCAGTCGAAGCAGCGACATGTCAGCCACAAATCCTGCTTTCGCCCTGTCGGGGAAATGCAAAACGCCAGCCTTGCCCATCGCCGCCGACAATGCCATCATGTGCGACGGCTGGACACGCTGTACAAGACCAGGTCGCTTTCTGGGTGCACCTACGCCAATGACTTCCGTGCGCATGTACCGTCCCTTTCCATTGTCCCAACCATGCGTGGACCATGTCTTTCTAGCCTTCCACCAACAGCGCTGCAATAAAGTGAACGATCAGCACTGACATTGCTTCCTTTGTCCTCCACGTGGAATGCCGTTCCACCCTCCCTCGACTCCAGCATGCCGGCGTCAAACAGTTTCACCGCACCAGTCACACTAACACACTCAAAGGGCTTACTGCATCGTCATCATCCCTCGTTGGCCGATAGAAGCGGTCTATTCTTGCGCGCAGTCATACCCTGGCGTGGTTATGTCGACTTCGCGCAGGGATGCATGCACGCTCAGACCAATACCACCGCCCACCAACCACCCCGCCTTGCCGCATGTACTCAGCCCCGGCTGCTTACTTCTCCTCTCGTCCCAATGACAACTGGGCGCTACCGAGACTGCGCATTACGGCTGACGTCGATGGTTACAATTGGCAGGCCGCTCCAAGGGTCCTGGCCACGCTTTGCCTTGAACATGCTGGCGTATCCGCATGATCCACGATTCACCACAGTGACAGCGGATCGCCAGGGCTTTGACCCGATCATAGCAAGGGAGCTTCAAGCTTACCCTGCCTCTTCTTTGCAGACTCGCGATGCTGCTCAGCCGCGGTCTGCCAGCCTATCTTAAGAGCTGCGCGCCTAACACTGCCCATATACCCTCCTCCCCGCTCTACTGCATCCACCGTGTAACAACACAACCTAGGCCCCGGTACTTGTTGAAGCTCGAGCTTCGGCTGCCCGCATGGAAACACAACAGCCATGAAGCTCTTCAACGCAGGGTACGCCATCCTGGCACCAGCTCTGGTGTCCGCGGCAGCACTCTCCGTACCAGAACCCACGCAGCGCTTCGCCGTCGCAGCAGACAACTGGAGCCCTGCACCAACACCCGCACCGCAATTCCACATCCTGGGCCGCGAAGCCCTGCAAATGAATGAAGGCAATACCTGCGGCTATGTCTCTGGATTATCAGGTATGCATACATCGCCAGCCTGACCCACCGCCACCACACAAACTAACCCTCCCGCCCCACAGCATCTCCAGTCAGCTGCCCAAATACAAAGGATGTATGCGCAACAAACACCTACTTTGGCGTGCACGGCTGCTGCGACCCGGCGGCCCTCTCCGCCTGCACAATCGCCACGACGTGCATCCCCTCGTCCGCTATGAGCAGCCTGTGCACAGACGCCGCGTGCTCGTCTAACAACGCAGTCGCCAAGTGCACGGCCAGCGGCGCGTTGGAGTGCTACAAGTGGCTGTTCAAGTACGAGAGCATGACGATGACACAGCACGGATGCACGGCCGAGGGGTTCACATCTACCGCGCTGCGCAGCTACGGTGTGTCGTCGTCGTCGTCGACGATGACGAAAGTCAGCGAGTCGCCGATGACGAGTCCCACGTCCTCGTCCCCTTCCTCCCCCGAAGACGTCAGCAGCACTGGTGGTGGTAAGAAGCAATCCCTCGCGCCCATCATAGGCGGCACGATAGGTGGCTGCGTCATCGTCTCCCTCGTCCTCCTCTGCGCCTTCCTCGTCCACCGCCGCCGCAGCAAAAGCAAGACCGCCCTCCCTCCCCCATCCTCCTCCTTCTCCCCCCACAGCGCCCCGGAATTCAACCCCAACGGCTTCCCTGCGTCTGCATGGGCTGCGCACGACTCCAAGACCTGGCAACCCGGTGGCGGCGATGGCGGTGGTATGCACACGGGGCAGCCTTACCTGGGCATCTCAGAGGTGCACGGCCACGATCGCGCAGTCGAGGTCGAGGCGCAGGAGAAGACGAAGGCGGGACTGTGGTATGCGCCAGGGCAGGCGCCGGTGGAGGTTGAGGCAGCGCCGACGCAGAGAGAGGGAGAGAAGAAGAGGTGGTGGCGGCCTTTGCCGGTTGTCGAGGCGCCGACGTAGAGACGCCGACGTAGAGACGCTGACGTAGAGACGATGGATCGAAGCTGCGTCTCAGCGGACAGCCTCGTGCTTCATTCAGTTCTCTGCCGTTGGGCCATCTTTGTCCGCTTCTGCTTTTGTCTTTCCCCATCGCGTTTGGTTGTTTCGGATCACTTATACCCTCGCTTCAGCGTGAACTTGCATTCATTGGCGTTTGTCGACCTGCGAAGGACAAGAAGAGGGCACATAAAAGCACTGATGCTGCACAATGGGCGTTTGAGGCGGACTGGGAATACATGGTTTGATTTTTCGTTGGTTGTGCTGTCTTGATAGGGATTGGAAATATAATTACCTTCTGGCTCTTCTCTTCTTCTCTTCTTCTTTCTTCTTTCTTCTTTCTTCTTTCTTCTTTCTTCTTTCTTCTTTCTTCTTTCTTCTTTCTTCTTTCTTCTTTCTTCTTTCTTCTTTCTTCTTTCTTCTTTCTTCTTTCTTCTTTCTTCTTTCTTCTTTCTTCTTTCTTCTTTCTTCTTTCTTCTTTACTCTAAAAATGCCGATGCTACGTCCTTTGGTCGGAATCGCAAGAGCTCGGGCCTTGCTCACTATTCAGCGCTCCCTCTTCTCCATAATCAACGTCTGCGCGGAAAGAAGCCATTTCAAAACCAGACTGCCCTCATACTCGGCACATGAGTTTTATGTCTTCGAAATATAGATCTAAGCGATGTTTGTACATCCAAGATAGAGGGAGAACGACAATATTCTTTTCCTCAAGTCATTGCTTCCAAGTCCCACCAACTTGCAGGATACCACACCCGCGTTGTCCTACCGGCATGGTAACTCGATGCATTCCTCTGTCAATCCGATGCTCGGCACCAGGCTGCATGATTTGCTGAACTCTGGAGTCGGCAATCAGAGAGAAGCCCTCCAGGACCTCTGTACTCTATTCTGTCGGTACCACGAACTGTTCTAAATTCCGAAATAGGTGTTTTTTCGGCTATTCCTCTCACCTTGCAGTCTGGTCTACTTTGTCAGTCCATCTCAATACCAAATCAAGAGCAGCTGAAACTTATGTATGCTTGGATCGTAGACCTCATGTCTCAATCCTGGAGTCAAATGTCTTGTTCAGGCTTGTATGAGCAGCCTCTTTGTGTTCGAAAAGACTGCGCAGCTCAACATGTTTCTCGAAGTGTTATCCAAGTATCACTACTCCGTTTGATTGGCCTTAATTATGGCAAGGAAGATTACATGTGAAGGTTTAGTCTATTACTGTATCATTGACTTGGCGGCAGGTTGATTGTCTTTCTGCCCCTTTCATGCTGTTCTTTCTCCTTCACTGTGTCCACCAAAATCGTTGTTGTCATAAAGTATCAGGACTGCTATCGCATTTTTTTTGGCTGCCCGACCTACAAGGACTGCTCTGTGTAAAATCCAGTGCGATCTTGCGCTACTTCACAACATCCTCGCAAGGTTCGTTCTTAAAAATTCAGAGTGCACGTACATGTCTGCCAGTCTCGAAACTCTCTGACAAGGATAAGACAGGGTGAATGTGTGGCTTGCGGGCGAGAGTCGGTCTGACTCGATCCAATCAGCACTCATGCTCGTCTGTGTTGCGTTTCTCCAGCGACAGAATTGTTGGGTGACGTGCATGTGGGCTGCTATCGTATGTGTGAGTGCCTCAAAGCTCGAGTGTAGCAGCTTAGTAATATGAACATCATGTTTGTGTGTCTGTGCTATAGTTTATTGCTGGGCTGAGGATGACTGTAAGACGTCTTTCTTTCGATTCCAAGATGCATGTTTCCCCACCCCCTCTTCGAACACCCAGTGTGTAGGCCAAGCGCTTCCATAAACGATAATTTGACGGGTCGGTAGACGGATCCGGGAGTTCGGTGGTGACATAACTGTAGCGGAAGCACGCGCCGATCAATTGCCCAGGGTGCCACATGCCATGCATGTCAGTGTAGTACCCCGCAAATGGACCTATCAGCGAATCACACATCACGGCTACCGTCACCGCATCGTCTTATCTCACTTGAGATCTTTCTTCAGCTCTCCCTTCGTCGTTCTTCCTCGAACCTGCTGTCGAACCTCCCTCTCGACACTCGTGAGCTCCAGCGTCGTCCTTCCGCCCTTGCTTTTTGACCAGCAACTCTGGTTTAAGCAAGCCGTTGCGCTATACGTGCAACTAACATCTTGACGCGTCGCAACATGCACATTCGGCATTCACAGCTATCGAACCTTCAATTGGATCCCGGATAGCGAGAGACGGTCGCCAGCAGCGACGCGGTCACCTCCCGGTCCCAACATGCCGATGCCGTTCGGTCGCGAAACCTGGATATGGTACATTTGTGCCATCGGGATGATCATCGCGAGGCTGTAAGCTTATCCCCTTGACTTCGCAGAGGCTGTGTAGCAACCTGCTGACATGTATGTGGCAGCATCGCGCGCCGGCTACTTTTCCGCTCCATCAAAGGTCTCCAACTTGACGACTGGATCATGGGCACCTTCGTTTTGACATGCTATACCGCCTTGATGGTCGTCGCGAACAGATGGTACAAGGCTGGGTCCAATCTCGAGCCTCCGGACTTCAACTTCAGCGCGCTCAGTGACGACGATTTGTCGCAGCGCCAGTACGGAAGCAAGATGATGATCGTCACAGAGCAAATGCAGATATCTGTGATCTGGTCCTGCAAGGCGTGTCTACTGATCATGTACCACCGACTCACACGCACAGCTTTGCGCAACGAGAACATTGCCATCAAACTGCTCTCCGCATACGTAGCGCTCGGCTACGTTGTCATGCAGATTCTGTATTTCGCTGTTTGGTGTCGCCCATTCTCGGAATACTACGCCGTCCCGACCAATTCCACCCAATGCAACACGCTTCTCCGCCACCGCATCACCAAAGCCGTCATCAACATCTCCTCCGACATCATCATGCTCTCCATTGCACTGCAAATGTTGATTCGCTCCAAGCTCCCTTGGAAACGAAAGGTAATCCTTGTCGGCATCTTCTCACTCGGCATTTTCGTCATCGCCGCAGCCGCACTGAACAGCTACTACTCCTTCGCCCACCCGTACGGCACCACGTGGATGTTCTGGTATATCCGAGAGTCCTCAATGGCCATTATCGTCGCCAACATGCCATTCACATGGACGCTGCTGCGTGAGATGTTCGAGGTTGGCGACTTCGACGAAGACGCCCAGCCTTGGACGTTTCATCCTCACGCGCGCACGAGTATCGCTACGCGCAGGACACACGACACGACTTCTTCTGGCGCGAGAGTCGGAACACGTGATTCGGCTATCGACAGTCGTGCGAGCAAGGGCACGCGGTCGATGACGCTGGTGGGCTCGCCGTCTCCGGGGAGAGAGACCGAAGAGTCTCCGAAAAAGAGTCTGATGGCTGAAGATGTGGACAGGGACCTAGAGATTCAGGCTGTGAGGTCGCACGACTTTGCTCCGGCGCTGTCACACTCGTATCAGACAAATGGTCACATCTGAGACTAGAAAGATGCAATGGGAATGGTATATCTTGTACAGTTGCAGACAAAATCTCTATGGCATTGAAGTATCCGGCCTGCTAGCAATATGACAGTCGACAGTAAGCCAAATACGACACCTACACAACCTGATGAAGGCAGTAATGGCAGCTTGCATACCCATGCCTTGCGTTCAACCCACGCGAGTTTCAATTTGTGCTTAAAGAAAAACTAAGCAGACCAGTTACACCGAATTGCGGAAGCCGAAATCCATGGTCTGCCGTTGTGAAAAGATACGAGTTGTTCATTTGAGCCGCCTATCGTGCAATCTAGAAAGCGAAGAGAAGGTCCCATTTCAAACGCCAGTTCACGTCGGTAACAGCCAACAAAGGAACCCAGAGGAGAGGAGGAAATTCCCACAGAAGCACCATGACAGGCCAACAGGCACGCTCAACACCGGCATCGCACCAACCCACCATCAACTCACAACAACACAAGCCATAACCATGTAATTGCAACCATCCCACTCCAAATAGCTCCTCCCGCGAGAACCTTCGGCGCCCCGCCTTGCGCATCCGGAACATCGACCGTCCTCCCAGCCTTGCTCTCCACCAGCTTCAAACACGTGAGCTTGACCTCGGCCTCACTGTCCTTGCCAAGGACCGTCATCACAGGCGTGACGGCGTGCAGGATCGGGGCCAGCTGGCTGTAGTCCCGGCTCGCTGCTGTGCTGCGGCTGCTGGAGATGAGAGAGAGGGTGTAGTCTTTGCCAGTTGTGGCGTGGCATTTGGGGCTGGATATGGATGAACCGGATAGTGCTACGGTGTGTTAGTCTCTGGTTGTGGATATGGAGAGATGAAAGAGAAATGAAGCTTACGTTGAGCGGTGATGGTGCCCCAGGAACCTGTCACGCCGTTGCAAGTCGATGGGGGCAGATTGGCGAGGGAATCGCGCAGCTGGTTGCACAATGCGGGGCCCTTGGATGTTCCATTGTTGAGAGACTTGTAATTCGACTGCGCTTGCGCGACAAGGTCGGAGATGCAGGACTCGGCAAGAGAGTTGGAGCAGGTGAATTTGTCAAGCTGGTCCGCGTTGGGCGCAGTGAGATTTGAGGACACGCCCTCGAAGAATAGCGCGCAGCCGGTCGAATCGTCCAACTTCAGCGAGGCAGGAGTTCCGAGGTAAAAGTTCCGGTCGAACAACGGTTGGGTGCCGTTGTTGTCAAGCTCCTGTAGCCCGAGGGTCCAGGTCAGTGGCGCAGGGGAAAGCGACGTCGTCACATTTGCAATGCCCACAGCCTTCAGTGTAGCATTTCCCACCTCACAGTGCGCACGGCGGTATTCGTCGACTGGACAGCCTACAGCGTCGCAGCCGAGGAGTTGTGCTGAAGTGGTGGAGCTGGACAGCAGCAGTGCTGTCAGTGCCAAGGCAGACGTGCTTGCTGTGGTAGAAGGCATCGTCGTTGTCTTTATTGTCGTGAAAGTAGGATATGGAAAAGGTAAATAGGAGGTGTAGAAGGTACTGTCTCTACTATTTGAACAGGTTATGTTCCAATTTCAAGTGCGTTTTGTGACCAAAGTGGCCCGCAGGACCTGAAGTACATTATCACCACCCGCCCAGTACCACCTCTGAAACATATCGTAGGACATTGCGAAACCTTTCGGCATCTCTACTCACCATTCAGTTAATTCAAGCCCAGCACTGTTCTCACAGCTCATTGGAGCGTTGAACTCCGTGTTGCCCGACCGTCATCTGCAACCCCGGAGTCCGTACAACACCACCGCCACATCATGTCTCTCCAACACACATGCCATCCGTCTCAAACACTTGGTACGTGAAGTGGCGCAAACTTTCGTCACAAATTTATCCTGCGAACTGCGCCGGACATGAGGTCATCCTGGCTTCTCCCCAGATACGGCAGTTGCGATTTCATAATGGGTGGTTTTGGCCAGCCACTCTCGTATTTTGAGTGCATTCATCCACTGCCGCATTACCGTCATGGCAACATCGTCCGTCGAAATTCTGGTCGCCATGGATTCTCAGCTTATTCGATGTTCACGGAAGCTGCACTCCAAGTGCGAACATGCATTGAATGGGAAAAGGGCAGTCAGCGAGTGCAAAATCTGTCGATAGATAAAGCGACTCCGTGCCTGTGCTAAATTGACTCCACCAGCTTCATCAGAAACACATTCCTTACACACGAGCACAGTCTTTTCAGCTAGCCGGATAATTGGCAGTCATTCGTTACTACTACAAGAACTTACACATTACTCTTCTCGTCACCGGATCCACCTTTTCAAGATCCTCAATCATGGCCGGCGCTGCTCTCAAGGTCATAGGCCTCGTATTTGGCATCATTTCTGAAGCACCTATGCTCGGCTCGATGTTGCCAGACAAGACAGACCGGGAGACGAATATCAGAATTGGCGTGGGAACAAGCATCAACAAGGAGGGCAACACTGGTACATCATCCGCCCCTCTCCCTATACACCACATTCTAACCAACTTACAGGCGGCGACACCCCTGGAATCCGCATCTTCGACGTCATGGGCCGTGACATTGGCGAAAAACGCGGCAGCAAATCCAACATCGCCGACGGCGGCTACAAAGACATCCGCGTCACTGCCTCGTCAGACCAACAAGGCCGGCAAGCCCAGTACATCTCCGTGTCCAAAGGCGGCAACGACGCACTCTGCATCTCCTACATTGCCGTGACGTGGCCCGACGGGCAGCAAAAAGCCTGGTACGGCGACGTAGGCTACACGTGCGGAGCCTTCTGGTACAACAGCCAGACCATCATCGGCGACAACAACTACCAACCCAAATGCGTGTGGATCGACGGCGACAAGAGCAACGGAATCACGATCCAAGGCATGGGGATCCACATCACGGACTTTGTGGCGACCGAGGAGCGCGCGCAGGCGTACAAAGACCACCCGGAGACCATGTGCAAGAGCAAGCCGCGGTTCTGGCTGTACGACGAGCTAACCAGCGACATGTACCTGCCGTATTTTGACCCGCCGCTGGAATACGACGTCAACAACGTCGACAAGGACCGCAGCAAGGTGCTGGTTGACGGCTCGTCTACGGGGCCGTTGCCGCCCAAGAAGCGCGCCGTCAAGACCCGCAGCACGGTGCAGAAGCGCCACCATTTCCCCGGCAAGCTGGTCACCAGCTCCAAGCCTGCGCACAGTGCCCGTGAGCTGTGTGAGAGCGATCACTCGCTAGGCCCGGATTTCGTTTCCATCCCTGAGGGTCTGTTTTGCGATATGTCCGAGAAGGAACTCTGGCCGCTGTGTGATGAGCATCATACCACGGGGTGCTTTGACGTGCAGAGGAATGAGATGGTGGCGGGCAGTCTGGGACGGAGGGATGAGGCGTCCGGGAGACATATTCCGGAGAAGGAATACAGCAATGTGCAGACGTGGTGAAGGGTGGGTATCCAGACCCTCGTATCACGGTGGCTAGGGATAGGTGGAGGAGGCCAGCTGGGGGGCTATGCCGAAAGATTTCCATTTTTTCATTGCGTCGTCGGACCGTTGGTATTGCTTCACTGCGCATCTCGACTTTGTAGTCTTAGATATAGACAGCTGGTCTGCTACACCGCAATTGTGATTTCCCTACACACATTCCCTCACAGCATCATCCACTCACGCTCTATACCCATTCAGAGGTACACAAGACACTAGAGCCACATCTACAGCGTAAACAAGGGGATATACACCTTTTCTAAATAGCAGAGCAGAGACACAGAAAGAGAGCATACGCACAGCCACCAGCGTGTAGTAGAGCATAGAATTATAGGGGATCAAAGCAACTCGTAAGTCTAGAGCAGGGAACATAATTCAGAGGATGTACTGGGTAATTCTCTAGTTAAAGAGGTGCGTATCTGTTTGGGAGTGTAGGAGGTGTTATCTGTTTAGAAGTGTAGGAGGCGTGAGGCTGTATGCAGGGCGTAGGCAAGGGATGTAGATATTTAAAAAGGGGTAGCAGGATAGGGATATAGAGATGTAATATGTGTAATTATCAAGTTCTAAAAGAGGATAGACAAGCAGAGAACCAGAGCCACCAGGAGCTTAGAGCGGGGAAGATATGTTCAAGAGGAGATGCGAGGTATTTCTCTAATTATAGAGGTCCGTATCTGTTTAGTTGTGTAGGGAGCAATGGCCTGTATGCGGGGCGTGGGCAGGGGGATGTTATATCTTTAGGCAACGATGGCGGAGTGCAGGTGGACATATGTGTATGATTGTTGGCTTGAAGTGGGAAAGACACGTTTGAGAGGACGTTTCTGGGGTGTATCTCTGATTAAAGAGCATGGAGCTCAGGGTATCCTATTCGAGCGGCACTGACTCGCGGCGCTGCGCCAGTCCCTTTCCCGTCTTCTATGCAGCCCTACCTGCATCGTTCCGTCACCGTACTCACTGGCCTCCCAAGTAGCCCCTCAGCGCATGCTCGACATCCCGCTCGTTGAAGTGCTCATCCATTTGACCCACCTGCATCGCTCTGCCACTCTGTGGCTGCTGCGGATACGTGCTTACCTGTCCAGTCTGCTGCTGAGGGGGGCCATGTGGCGTATGAACCCCCTGCCAGGGCCGCTGCACACCACCAGCATGCGGCAGCAACGGCCCAGCTCCGACAGACAGCTGACTTGGTCTCCCAGTCGCATCAGCGACCGCGGCGTTGGTCACGGTCATGTTCTGGTTCAGACCGGCGGCCTTTTCGCGATCGCGCTTTTTCTGCTGGACCAGTGTGCCTTTAACGCCACGGAGGTACTTGACCGCGAGCTCGATGAGTTCCTTTTTCTCAGGCGAATTCTTAAGCGCCTGCAGCATTGCACGGACCTGAGTCTCGGATTTGATGTGTGGGCAAGTGCGGCCGTAGCCATAATGCGCTAGCCCGCAGAGTCCGCAATGCTCGACGCCTGCGACCTTCAGCTCGCAAGCACCGGACGGGTGAGGCTTCCGGCATGCAGGGCAGATGTGGGTCGTGTGCGATTGAGTTGGATCAAACGGATTGCGAATGGGGATGTTCACACGGGCGAAAGGTTTGACTGATGGTGCGGGTGTCAGTTTTGGTGACGTTGGTGGTGAGAGTAATGAGATGAAGACAGCCTCTTTGGCGTCCTTCTTTGACGTAGTTGGGATTTGGGAAGATCTGACTGTTGATTTTGATGGTGAAATTGTAGGCTTACCGCTGCTTCTGGCCTTCGGAGGCCTGATCGGACTGCGTGGCGTAGGAGCAGGTGCTGCAGGCTGGCCAGGAAGGCGACGCTGGTCTCTGCCCGTCGATTGCGCTGGTGGCTGCTGCGAGAGACCGCTGGTGCTGCGCCGTGACTCTACAACAGCAAGCTCCTGCTGCACATTGCCTTCTGCATCTGGCTCGACCTCGGTGTCTTCGTCTGAATCGACATGGAAGTCAGTGTCGCTCTCGGAATCGGATCCCTTCTTCTTTTTATTCTTGTTGATTTTGGTGGGCGGCGAAGGTGCAGCTTCGTCACTGTCTTCTGCAGCAGCTTCACCCTTCTCTTGCTCCGTCGTGTAACCGATGTTCTGTGACATGTCAGTGGAAACTGATGTGGCATCACACAGTCTGCTTACCGCTCGAGCGCGCTTTCCTCTACCGAGAGCATGCGCTCGCGCGAGTGCCTCGGCAGCGGCTTGAGCCTGTCGTTCCTTCAAAATCTTGTCCCACACACCCGGGTCAGGAGCTGCCTCCTCTTCGGCAATGTCAAGATTATCTTGCAACGAGCCTGTGTCGTTGGCCCACACACGTGCGAAACTGAATTGCGACTCCGCAGAGTCGTCGCCAGCGGCCGCACGAGTGTTCTCAATCTGGCTGCGATCGAGCAGCTTCTCAATCGACGCATCATCATAACGGATATCCTGGTCCGCAGTATCGTCTTTGAATAGCTCGGCAGCACCGTACTTAAGGATTGACTCGACATCATGTTCCTCGTCCTCATCCGCATCTAGCTGCTCCACAACAACATGGTCAAGAGCCATCTTCTTGCGACCCATCTGCACAATCTTCTCCTCAACTGAACCTCGGGTCAGAAGCTGGAAGCAAAGCACCTTGTTCTTTTGGCCGATGCGGTGAGCCCGTGCAATCGCCTGAAGATCTTGATGCGGGTTGAAGTCAGGATCCAGGATAATGACAGTGTCGGCGGTTGCGAGATTGATACCGACACCGCCTGCGCGCGTCGAAAGCAGGAAAGCAAAAAGAGGCGAGTCGGGTGCGTTGAACTGGTCAATACGCTTCTGCTTCTCGAGCGAGCCCATTGTGCCGTCGAGACGCTGGTATGTCATCTCCATTCCATCGAGGAAATCCTCAATGATGCTGAGCATGTCAAGGAACTGACTGAAGATCAACACCCGATGGCCGCGCTCCTTGAGTTTTGGCAGGAGAACCTCGAGGAGGCTCAGCTTAGCGGAGGCTTCGACGAGGTTGCGATGTGACACAGCAGCAATATTGGTTCGCTCTTCGATCTCGCGGCTGTATACAAAGGGATGACACAGGCACTTGCGCAGCTGCATCAAGATATTGCTCAGGTTGGCGCGCTCCTGCTGCTTGAGGCTCTTGTCTGAGGTGAATAGAGCCTTGAGCAGTTCAGGACTCTTGGACAGGATCGACTTGTACACCTGCTTCTGCAGGTGACTCATAGAGATGGGCAAGATTATCTGGCCAAGGGGTGGGAGGAAGGTCAGGACCTGAGCCTTTGTTCGGCGAAGGATGTAGGGACGAATCTGCTCGTGCAATTCTTTGATGTTTTCAGAAGTCATTTCGGCATACTTCTCCTCGAGCTCGGCGGCGTTGATGTTCTCATCCAGGAACTGAAGTAGGTTGAAGAGCTCTCGAGCGTTGTTCTGCAGGGGCGTACCCGTCATGAGCAGCCTGAAGGGCGCTTTGACGGCTGACAGCGCTGTGTACAGCTGGCTCTTGTCGTTCTTCAGGCGTTGACCTTCGTCAGTGATGAGACCGGCCCAGTTGACGCCACGCAAGAATCTCCGGCTGCTGTCATCGGATGCGCTTTCATACGAAACCACCACAACATGGCATCTCAGGTCTTTGGTGCCCTCGGGATACATCTCGTATTTGTAAGCCATCTCACGAGCTTGCGACGATCCAAAGTATGCCACGACTCGAAGCGATGGCGCCCACTGCTTGATCTCGCGACGCCAATTGGCACAGGTGGAGTTGGGTACAACGATGACAAACGGGAAACAGTTGTGTTCTTGGACCAGTGTTGCCATGAAGCCGATGACCTGAATGGTCTTGCCGAGGCCCATCTCGTCAGCAAGGATACCGTTCTTCTGGTTATACCACTGATAGTATAGCCAGTTGAGACCTTCCATCTGGTACTTCATCAATTCGCCGCCAACGAGGTTCTCGGGCTGAGCCTGCCGCTCCAGCCTGGCGAATGGAGTGCTGCGGACCTTGTCTAGACGGGCTTTGAGTGGAGCTTGCTTGGGGATTTTGACGTAGCGTCCAGCGACCCAATCGTTGTACGCGGTGACGAAGTCGAGCCACCTGTCTCCGTCCTCTGTGGTGGGTACCTTTTCCCAAACTGCATCTTCATAACCAAGACCTTTGTACTTGATCAGCGCCTTGTCAACCTCTTTGATTCTCGCTTTGTCAATTTCCTCGGAGCGAATCTCGACATAGCTGGTGAACTTGATGTCCAGGACGATGTCAATACGCAGATATTCCTCAGGAATTGCATCTTCAGTGCGCATCTTTGGCCCCTCTTCTTTCTTGAAGAAGGCCCTGCGCATCGCAGGCGCACTTACGCCCCACGTCCAGGCGCCTGAGAACCACGCAGCACGGAAGTATGACTGGTTCTCCCACTTGACAAGGTACTGCTTGTCATCCTCGTTGACGAGCTCACAAGGAGTGCCGGGTTGGTAAGTTTCGACGTCCGAAGGACGCCAGGCAACAAGAGCCCCGACTTTCTTCCCGTCGACGTGGTCGCATTCTTTGCACATCCATTTGTTAGAATATTCGCGGAAGCGTTCATCAGCCAGCTCCTCATCGTCGCGGTTGACGTCCATGGCGTAAGGCGATAGAGGCGGCAGATGGTGGTAATGCCATGGTCGCGAGCACTTGGTGCACCGGAACAGGACGTTGCGTGGGTTGTTGATCAACTCGGAGGGCACATCAGTGATGGGGTCGTCGCCGTCGTTCTCCTCACGCTCCTTCATCTCTTGCAGAGTTGTCTTGCGTTGCCTAAAGGGGTTGCAAGAATCGCCATTCTTGCCACAATCCTGACATCTGGCTAGGTTAGGCGCAAAGCGATCTCTCTTCTGGTAGACGTTGACACATCGCTTGCACTGCAGGATGAATCGCTCATCGCCCACTTTGGTAACGAGGTGCTCGCGGGCGCTCCGCGTTCCCAGACAATTCTTGTGATATGAGAGCGAACAGCCTTGGCAGTAGATAAGGGGAGCGACGTTGGGGCCATCGTAGCACACTTCGCAGCCTTCAACGTGGCGAGAGCGGAACAAGTCGCCTCGGGGGAGCGTCTCGAATACCTCTCGAACTGCCTTGACCTGCGGAGCAGAGGTCTTTGGCGCCGAGTCTGAGCGGTAGATGTCGTTCTCGCCTGCTTCCTCCATGTTGATGGTGGCGCGTGTTGATCGTTCGGACTGGCGGGCACCTACACGCTGCACCTTCTCGGGCTTGAATGTGCGCAGACCTCTCCTCTTCCGCTTGCGACCGGGGCGCAGGCCTGGTTGAAGGATGTTGTCGGAGTTGCTCATCTCTTCTTCTTCATCGTCGTCGTCGTCGTCGTCGTCGCTCTCTTCTTCATCCAAGGCGCGTATTGGTATTGGCTGTCGTACGGAACGACGTGTAGGCTCTAGGACCTTCTTGCGTTTTCTGCGATTCGTGACGGGGTCGTCGCTGTCTTGGTCACTACTTGAAAGCTCGATAGGGTCGCTGAAACGTGGTGGGCTCGGCATGGTGCGCCTGCCGTTCTTGCCAGCCTTTGCTGGCCTGCCGACTCGGCCGTTGCGCCGCCTGCTGGAGCGTGCAAGCTCATCATCGGTCAGGTCGCCATCTTCGGAAGAGGAAATGTCGACTGTGGTGATGTCGACAAAGCCGCGGGGTTTTGCTCTTGAGGTCCTTCCACGAAGTCTCATGTTGTCATCGCTTGAGGAGGAGGAGGCGTCGTTGTTTTGCTGGTGGCTCTTCAGTGCAGCTGGACCGCCTGGAAGCTCGAGAAGGTCGTCAAAGTCGATCTGCAGGTGTGTCAGATGGACGTTTGGTGGAGGGTGGGGTGAAGCCTGAGGCGGCTTTTTGTAGATGAGCCACGAGCGGCAGTAACAAAGCAACCGCTCTCTCACCCGGTGCTTCCACCTGCTCTTACTCCCTTCGCTGAGTTTCAGGGAGAGGCTGCCTCACTTACCTCCTTGGTCCGGCCGCCGACAAGCTTGACCTCGTACGTGATGGCGCTTCCTCTCGCCGTGCGCTCCCGCACAATGCTGTCCACCTCATCCTGCGGTTCGTAGTAGGTGTATTCGCTCCTGTTGCGAACGGGACTCGTCCGGACATGGAGCAACCTCTGAATCTTGGGCGGCGAGTCAAGGGGGACGACATGCTCGAGGGAGCTCGACTCGGAGGGCAGGTCGTTGACTGCGGTTGACGTGCGCTTCTTTGCGGATGACGCTCGAGGGGTCGAGCGGCGCGATGAAGGGGCCGTGGTGGCAGACTTGGGCTGGGTGGCAGAATTGGGCTGGGGTGCGCCTCCCCGTTTGAAAGCTGCCATGAGCAGCGTGGCGTCGTTGTCGTCAGAACTCATGTTGGCGGCTCGCAATATGCGGGTGGGCGCGTATGCAGCGGCGGTCCAAAGCTCGAGCTCACGCTGAAGCTCAAGCTCTTGGGGCTCTGCGAGCGTGCAGGCATGTGAATGCGGCGGGTGTTGCGGGCGCGAGCAAGCGTGGAGGCGAACTGGACGGCAGCTTGGACGCCGTCTCTGGGCGGTCACGACAGGCCAATGTCACGGCGACGGCGCCGGGCGCGCTGGGCTTGGTTGCAGGCAAGCAGCGGTGCGCGCGGTGCTCGCGGTGGTCGGCAACGCGTGAGACCGTGAGAACGCGACGGCGCTAAGTCCGGCGGGCCGTTTGTCGCCAAAAGTTGGCGAAGGCTCAGACGAACGTGAAGGTGCGCGCTGCCACGGACCAGGGCAGCCACTGCCCGCCTCGGCCCTCTGAACGCTCCCACCTCCCACCTCCCACCTCCCATGCTGTCCTCGTTCGTGCTCGGCCGTGCGCTGCTACGCACACAACGCAGCGCCGTGGCCCGCCCCCTCTGCCGCCACAAGTCCATCACCGCCGCCATCGAGAAGGGCCGGGGCAGCGGCCCAGACAGATTTGCAGCGCCGCGCGGAGACAGGCGCACACGCTCGC
This sequence comes from Stagonosporopsis vannaccii, assembly GCA_028584115.1. Taxonomy (NCBI): domain Eukaryota; kingdom Fungi; phylum Ascomycota; class Dothideomycetes; order Pleosporales; family Didymellaceae; genus Stagonosporopsis; species Stagonosporopsis vannaccii. Next base: position 514,019 of record VWXS01000003.1, read on the forward strand.
GCGACGATGCGCTGACGCCGTCGCGCTACGACCGCGGCGAGGGTGGCAGAGCGCGGCCGTCGCGGAGCAAGTCGTCGGTGGGCGCCCGGCGCAGAAGATGGGACGACGACGAGGATGCCGCGCCCAGGCGGAAGGAGCTGAGGAAGAGCGGCGGGCGGCCAGACGAGTCGGCTGTCGACCGGCGCCTGAGGGAGCAGGACCGCGAGGCGCCACGGTGGTCTGACGACCGTGGAGAGCGCCCGGAGCGAGACGGTCGGCGGCCAGGAGGAAGAGGCCGAGATGCAGGGCCGGGAGGAAGAGATAGAGATGCAGCGCCAGGAGGAAGAGATGGACATGCAGGGCCAAGAGTCAGCGACAGACATGCCGGGCCTGAGTGGAGGGACGCCCCTCGACGCCGGCGCGACGACATGGACGACGGCGCCAGACCGCTGCGGCGGCCAGACAGGACGTTTGACCGCGGCGACCAGTTACAGCGGACGTCAGAGAGGTTCGCCAGAGACGACAGACCACAGCGCAGGCTGGAGAGAACGCCCGCCCACGGCGACAGACGCTCCCCTCACAACGACCGCGACAGCAGGACCTCCCAGTCAGACCGCTCCGACCGCTCCGACCGCCCCTCCCGCTCCTCCATGCCCTCTCGTGCCTCCCCCCGCGACCGCGCCCCCGACTCGCTCCCCTACACCACCGCCGCCTCCGAGTTCATCTACGGCTACGCTTCGGTGCTCGCCGCCATCCGCGCCAACCGCCGCCAGTTCTACACGCTCTACGTCAACTCGCGCGGCCTGAACCGCGACAGCCTGCTCGCCCGCGCCCGCGCCTCCAGCCTGCGCCACATCACGCGCGAGGTTGGCGACAGCTACGACCGCGCCTTCGACAAGGCCTCGTCGGGCCGCCCCCACAACGGCTTCATCCTGGAAGCCTCGCCCCTCCCTGTGCAGCCCATCACCGAGCTGAAGGAATGTGTGCGCGAGGAGGGGAGCTTCGCAGTCGCCCTCGCCCCCCAGACCAAAGAGGAACTCGCCGTCAACGGCACCCGCTCCTCGTTCCCCTGCAAATCCTCTTCCTGGCGCCACCCCCTTATCCTCTACCTCGACGGCATCCTCGACGAAGGAAACCTTGGCGCCATCGCCCGCTCCGCCTACTTCCTCGGCGTCGACGCCATCGTCACTCCCACACGCCAGTCCGCTCCGTGGTCGCACATCGCCGTGAAAGCGAGCGCAGGCGCCGCCGAAGCCATGCCGCTGTTCAGGGTCGCCGACCCGGCCGATTTCCTGGGCAAGGCGAGCCGCAATGGCTGGCGCTGCTACGCCGCAGACGCCATTCCCACGCCCAAATCCAGACACGCAGAGACCGCCGCCGACGCTGAGAGTGCCATTGTCTACACCCTCGCCCGCTCCACCACGCGCCTCCCCGACCACAGCCCCGTCGCCCAGCACCCCACAATCCTCATGCTGGGCGCCGAGGGCACAGGCCTCAAGCCCAGTCTGCTCAACATGGCCCACTACAAGGTTGGAATCAAGCACGGCAGGGACGTGGACGAAGTCGGCGTCGACTCGCTGAACGTCAGCGTAGCAGCGGGGATACTTTGTTTGGACATGTTGAAGAAGAGCAAGCTCGTGGAGCGGGATCCCGAGAACATTGTCTTCTAGACCAGCAGAGGGCTGTACGATAGATTTGTACAAATATCAACTACACGTCATGCCCAGCAACTCCGGGCCTCTGCTTTCCACGAGCCGTCCTGTCTGCGTGTTGTTGTGCCGTGCCGTTGCAGACGTCCAGGTTGTCAGTCTGTCTGGCTGTCGGCCTGGGAAGGAGCGGTCATCGACGTCCAGGTTGTTAGGCTGTCTGTCTGTCTAGGAAGGAGCGGTTGTTAACATCTAGGATGTCTGTCAGTCAGTCAGTCTGTCTGTCTGTCAGTCCGTCAGTCTGTCAGCCTGAGAAGGAGCGGTCATCGACGTCCAGGTTGTTAGTCAGTCTGTCTGTCTAGGAAGGAGCGGTCATCAACGTGCTGCTGACTCATCCAGAGCACACGAGAACAGGGGCAAAACGGGCTGCAGAGATGCACGGCCAGCGCACACAGTGGCATTACTACCTGCTCGCTACTCATCCTTCATCTCTCGTGCCATTTCACCTCATCATCCCATCCCATGCCATTCCTTCTCCATCCTATCCCATGCGACTCCTTCTCCCATCCCATCAGTCATCAAATCGTTGCGCTTCCACGCAATCCTGGACCAGAACGGGGCGGGCAATCCACCGAATATGTGCAAAGAAACAAAAAATATCAACATCCAAGGGTATCTCTGGGGCCTACAAAAAACGCGCGGGGGGAATCTTCAAAGCCTGTGTATCGTGTCGTCGTCGTCGTCGTCGTCTTCCTCTCCGCCTGCCGTAGTCTCGTGCCTTTGCACGCTTCCTCACGAGCTCTCCTCGCTCGCCCATCATCGCTCACCCAGCCCACCCGCCCTCCACCTCATCCCACGGGAAATCCTGCGGGTCCGTTCTCGTGCACGTGAGGTACGGGAGCCCGCCTTCCCTCAGGTCCAGCTCGAGGAAATTGCGCATGAGCGGTTTGACCGCGTCTTTCGCTTTGTTCTTGACCTCTTCTATTCGCCGCTCGAAGCGCTTCAGGTTCTCTCTGTTGTACTGGTCGTGTTGCAGCCGCAGGAAGCGCTTGCACTCGTCGTGGCCCAGGTAACCGGGCCCGCCGGCGCCGATCAGACGAAAGACGCGGCCGGTGTTGAAGTTCTGGCTGTTGGGAGGGACGGGCGTCGTGGAGGTGTTGCGCGGGCTCTTTAGGATGGGCGCCGGCGGTGGAGTCGTGTTCTCTGCGAGCCATTGTCTGAAGAGCGATACCGCCATCCAGTCCAGCCAATTCGAACTCGGGCTCACGCGCTCGCCGCGGCTGGTCGTGAGCGAGAGCCTGAACAGCTTGACCTCGATCTTGACCTTCAGCTCGTCCATGTCTTCCACTTTGTCCTCTATGAGGTCGAGCACAGCATCTGGGACCTGATTTCTCAACTGTGGCATCGCCGCAGGCCACTGACCGACAACGTGCACCATGGCTTCTGCAAAGATGGCTTTCGACCGCGCCATGTAACCGAGCTTTAGATAGCTTGGCGGGTACTTCGCAATCTGCTTCCACAGCCGCCCTTGAAACCTCAGCAAATGGTGATCGACTCTTGGGCCAATGACGCCAATCGCGTCGTACATGTCGGCGAGCTGGAGCAGGGCCTTGCATTCGACGTATGCGTTTGCGATGTTCAGGGTGTCGAGAGTAGGTGGGTAGTTGTAGAAAATGCGGAAAAGATTATCGTAGTCGCGAAAGGTGTTGTCGTCGGGGTCTGCGGTAACGGGTGCGGGCGTGCTCGTCGAGAGCTGTGCGGTGGAGAAGTTGGTCATGCTGCGGAGGAAGCCCGAGGACGGGGCCACGGGCTTGTTACGGGCGGGTGGAGGATGAGCGCCGTCGCCAAACATGGTCGCCAGGGTGGGTTGCGCGCGCTGCGGTTTGTCAATATGCTGTCCTTCCACTACACCACGATCCTCTGGCATACCTTTTGCACCAGCATGGGCACGTCGTCGTCGCTGCCCCAGTCGAGCTCGTAGCGCCATCTCTTCCTCTCCTGGCGCGAGCCTGAAGGATTCCTCGCCAGCGCGGCGGCGCTCATGTTCTGCGCGACGCTTCCGTCGGCGGCAGCGCCTGACCACTCTTCGCTCGTGCCAGCCTCGAAGAAGCCCGAGCATTGCGTCAGGATCAGCTTGTGCAGCAGGTAGCGGTTCTCCTTGCGACCGTTGCTGATTACAATCTCGACGTCGCCCGTGTGGGTAAAGACAGGGAACTCGTTCTGCGAGCCGACGCTGCTGCCTCCATAGCTCGAGCCTCCAGAGCGGTGTGGGCGGTGTCGCCGGATGGTCGAGGTGCGCGACGAGTGCGAGGCGACCGAGGGCGGGCGGCGGATGGTGAGCGAGCTGGCGCGCTCGGCGCTCACGTTGCTCCCGACCTGGGAGTCTGGATAGGAAACCATGCGCCTGGCTGCGGTGCGGTGGTTGTATGGTGGTGTGAGAGGAGAGCGGTGGTCGCTGCGCCCGCACGCTGCGACCGAGATGGCTGGAGGCTTGTCACACCTCGACAGCAAGGAGGGGCGCGTCAAAAGCAGGTGGCTGCGCTCCCGCTGCGGCTCGAGGGTTCAAGGATGTATTGTTGATGCTCTGAGGAAGGCTGGTCGGCTAGCCTAGGCCCGCTCAAGTGACCCCACCCGCTTGTGGAACACGCTGCCAAACACTCCAGCGGGAACGCGCGCAATATGACGAGAGGAGCACTTTTGAGGGGATGGTGTAGGAGTGTTTCAGCAGACCTACTGCCTCGCCCAGCACTGGTTGTGGCGTGCACACCTGTCTTGCGTTGCTGCGTGCAGCTGGCTCGACTGTTCGCAGCCAATCGCGGGAGCTAGCCGGCCACCGCTTGAATCAGCCTTGGAGGCGAAAGCACAGCCGCCCCACGCGACTGGACGACAGGGCAGCACATGCAGGGCAGGTGTAGAGAGTGTGGGCCACGAGACGATCCTGTTGTTGCCAGCAACTGCTCGCCGTCGCCGTTGTCTTTTCGGATATTATACAGGGGTATGAACAGTATCGTACATGGGCGCTTTTCGACAAACGTCGTGCTATGCTTGCTTCGAGATGGCCGTCAGTCCGCCCATGAACGGCTGCAACACTTCTGGAATTCTCACAGTCCCGCTTGCCTCGTTCCAGTGATTCTCCAAGATAGCGGCCAGCACCCTCGGTACTGCCAGGGCTGTGCCGTTTAATGTAAAAGGAAACTCGAGCTTGTTGGCGTTGGCAGTGCGCAGACGAGTGTGCAGTCGTCGACTCTGGTAGTCTGTGCACATTGACGTTGAAGTAACTTCGCCCCAACCATTGTCTATCGATCTTCGAGACGGAAAGAACGCCTCGATATCACGCTTTCGAATTGCACTCGCACCAAGATCCGTCGTGGGCATCTCCAAAACGCGGCAGTGGAGGCCGAGCGCAGTGAGGATCTCGTGCTGCATACCGAGCATCTCCTCGAAGACAGCTTCTGAGCTCGATGCATCAGTCGCAGTGAAGTGGTCCTCTCCGCTCTGGTCGGGCGCCGTCCAGGCGAACATCTCGACTTTCGTAAACTCGTGAACGCGATACAGACCTTTTGTGTCGGCACCTCGTGCACCAGCCTCAGCTCTGTAGCATCTGCTCACGCCAACCGCCTTGAGGGGGAGCTCCGCCTCGTCCAAGACAGTGTTGGCCTTCATGCCAGCCAGAGGGATTTCTGCTGTCCCGGCAAGAGCCAACTGCGGCTTCGCTTTGTCCTTCTCAGACTGCTCGATAGCATAGACCTGCTGCTCGCCGTTCTGATCCCTTGGCTGGAAGCCACATGCTGATGCGATGTGCGAGTATACAAGGGATGGCGGGGCGACCACCTTCCAGCTCTTCTTCCTGGCCACACTGAGGGCATACTGGACCAGTGCCTGCTCCAGCATAGCACCGTCGCCAACGAGGAAATACCACCCCCAGCCTGAGGTTTGCGATGCGCCCGCGAAATCGAGTATCCCCAAGTGCTGGCCAATGTCTACGTGCGACTTCCAGGGCTTCGTGTTGGACGGATCAGGGTGTTCGCCGATGTAGTTGACCAACGTTGCCTCGGTGCCGACCGGTGTATGCGTGCTGCTGAGATTAGGAAGCTCCTGCGCAAGAACTTCAATCTCATCCTGCAGCTGTGTCTCCTTTGCTTCAATTGCACTGAGCTCTGCCTTCATTGCCTTTGCCTCGCTCAGAGCTTTCTCTTTTCCGGACCCGCCTTTTGCTATCTGATCACGCAGCTGCTTGTTCCGTGATCGCAGGTCGCGGGTGCTTTGCTGAAGGGACAGCCATTGCTCGTGCAGTTCAATGATTCGCCACGAATTCTTGCTGTGGGCGGCATAGTTGCGGTCTATGCAGTTCTGCTCGTACAGGCCTGGCGCTTGACGAATGTGTTTGATGTCTATAATCGGCTTCGGTGCGAACGCGGGTTTTGTGAATGAGCGAGACGTAGTGTTGGGTGTGCGGAGAGGTGTGCTGGTGGAAAGGCGACGGCCCACAAGGGACCTCCCTATAGCTTTCATCGCGTTGTGAAAGAGACGATCAGGCCATGCATTGTTCTGCTGTAGCTTCCGCCTCGGAACTTTCTTCGCTAGCGGCATGCTAATCCCTGTCACCTAGCGCGTCATGGGCGCGTCTCCTTCACCCCTACCATTTGTACCCACGTAGGCTCCAAATCAGGACCAAGGTCAATATGCGGTGAGGAATACTACACAGTAATCTGGTATGATCAAAACGGCTGGTAAGGGGACGTGTGCCGCCGATTTTGGGGTATTGCTGACTAAATAGAGCATACCCGAGACATCTGCGCTGAACGAGAACGAGCTGGAGATTCTAGAGATTCTGAAGGAATGATCTACCTTGAAACGCTGACAGACCATGTTCATCGTCTTTCAGGCTGACACCAGAGGGCAAGTTTCAAGTGCTATACCAGCACTGCTTCGCTGCTGTCAACAAACGAACAAGTGATTAAGAAATAGTAAACTTGGCTCATCCCTACATTGAAGCGATAGGTCATCCAGTCGCTCTGCTTCCAACACGCATGATCGATCTAACGGAGTCCGACAGCTGGTCGTGAAACCCCCCATCTGACAGAACGAACACGGCCCGTATAGTAGCTGTCAGAATGACGACTTGCAGAATGAACTCTCATACCTCGAAGGTCTTGAACATGACGTGTTCCCGTGGCTTTGCGACCTTAATAACGTTGTAAGACATATCGCACGCGACTGCGCTGATGTAACCATGTTGGCGCAGCTTGCTCAGATCTCGCTAAAGCCTCGGGGTTTGCCCCAGTCTGGCGGACCTCCGCCTCCTCAGGGCCAAGGCACATGCACTCCGACATCACCAGGCAGCATACACCACCGCCGCCCGGTCATCCTCCCTCTACATCTCCTTTGTGACGTCGCCCACTCTTCTACATCTTTCGGATACCGAGCATCCTCTTTGTCAACTTTTTCGACATACTTGAGCTACCGGCGCATAGCTTCAAGCTCCCCCACACGACACCTCCGCTCACCGCACCCCTCGTCCCCGCTTGAATATCAACAATCACGACCAGCTTGCACAAGCGCCGCCATGCATGATCCGTTCCCCTTTCAGCGCCCCGAATACCTCGTCAAATATGTCCAGCCTTTGGCAGACGCCCTCCACCTGCGCACCCTCCCCTTGCACTTCCACGAAGTAGCCTTCGCCTATGCACTTTACCATGTCACCAACAAATACATCTCGCCCGCCTTTAGCCGCTATTTCTTTCCGAACATCTATCCGCAGTTCAACGCGCGCACGAAGCTTAATTGGGATGTGCATATCGTGTCGTTTGTGCAGAGCACCGTCATCTGCGGCGTGGCACTGTGGGTCATGCTGGCAGATGACGAGAGGGACCAGATGGATCAGATCGAGAGGGTACACGGTTATACTGGCGGAACAGGACTCGTTCAGGCCTTCGCTGGAGGATACTTCTTATGGGATCTGGTAATCACTGTGCAAAACGTTGGAGTGTTCGGCATCGGCATGCTTTTCCATGCCATTAGCGCTCTGTGCGTCTTCTCCTTGGGATTCGTAAGTCTTCTCGTCTTCCCTTACCGTGGCGCGTGATCCAGAGCTAACGTGCGTGCTGCAGCGACCTTTCGTGAACTTTTACGCCCCTACATTCATCCTCTACGAACTCTCCTCCCCGTTCTTGAACATCCACTGGTTTTGTGACAAGCTCTCGCTCACCGGCTCCACCCTGCAGCTCATCAACGGCATCTTCTTGCTTTTCACTTTCATGTCTTGCCGCCTATTCTGGGGCACATACCAGTCCGTTCGCGTCTTCCGCGATATCTGGACCGCCTACCACGCTGGTCCTATCACCTTCCTCGACCCCACCATCAAATCTTTCGACAACGCGACGGCAATTGATGCAGGCGCAGCAGAACACACATCCACCCTACAATTTGCAGACGGACACACCGTTCCCCTGTGGATTGCATTTGCATACCTCGCTTCCAACCTGGTGCTCAACGGCCTGAACTGGTTCTGGTTTACCAAGATGATCGAGACGCTGCGCAAACGCTTCGATCCTCCGCTAGGAACCAGACGCGCCGAGAAGCCAAAGCACATCGATATCCCCGAGAACGAAAAGGTCTTGATTGAGGGCATTCACGTCGCGACGCCGGGTGTTGGAGCAGATGGCAAGGTTTTGGTGCCGGAGCATTACGGTATCAACGGAGATGGAGAGGTAGTCAAGGTTGAGAAGAAGACGACTCATCTGGAAGTGGAGGGTCGCGAGGTTAGGAACCGGACCAGTACGAGGAGAAAAGGGTGAGCGATCCCACCTTGGTGCTCGTAAGGTGTTGCACAGATAGTCTGCCATGTCTGGGTATAACACAAATATAGCTGCTCTTTTAATGTAGATGCCCAGTACGTGCTCGTCAACAATCGTCAAGAAGACAATCCTGCGATGCTGAATCGCACCTCTTTCATTATTTTGGCACAAGCTCGCTCAGAATTTACATCCCGGTTCCAATTTTGGATAAAGACAAGCGGTACATTTGCGGCAGATTTACATTACATTTCTGGATAGTACAACATCGTCGAGTAATCGACTTGCACGACCGATCGCAAGGATCCTGTTAGTCAGCAGAGCTAATGACGTTTTTGACTCCCTCGGCTGCACCAAATCATCCCTATTAGCAGCCCATCACTCAATTGAAACCTCTCAATATTAAGCATCACAATGGCTTCTTCAAGGCTCGCCATGCGCTCGTCGCGCGCTTTCGTCGCCGCCCAGCGCTCGACCTACCGGTCGTTCAGCGTCTCGGCGACGCGCAGCAACCAGTTCGAAGCTCTCAACAAGCGCACCAACGACACCTCGGAGCAGTACCGCAAGTTCCAGATGGAGAAGAACCTCAACCCTCACATGACCAACACGACCTCCACCATCGCGAACGAGATGCCCTCGGTTGGCAAGGATGCGCCCCCACCTGAGCTCATCAAGAACGTCGACCCCAACTTCACCCCCAAGGACAGCGTCCCGGACAACACGCACCGCATGACCGGTGGGACCCAGAGCAGCGAGGGCTCGGAAGTCAGTGGAAAGAACGCTGAGCTTGGTGTTGGAGAGTTGGAGGGCGCCAAGTAAGCAGCATCTTGTATTTGATAGCCAAGCTAGGATATGTGCTCACTTTGTACCTTTGTCAGGTTCAAGGTTGAGCCATTGAGGCGTACAGGAGAGGATGCGAATACCATGCGTGCACGATTACTATGTCCGTTCCACTGCCCCCCGCGTTACCGTCCCTTGCCAAATTTCTACATAAGCCAAGCTCTCGCACGCCCGATGCTGACGTTTGCCAGACCAGAGCCGTAAAAGGGGAACCCTAGAGAGCGATCTGCTCCTCAGTACCTTCGCCGACGCAAAGCTCGCCACCATGTCCCCCCAGCTCCTCCAGCAGTACGACCTCTTCCTCGACGAGAACGACTGGGACATCTACTACTGGGCCACGCAAGAGCCTACCCCGACTTCCCATGAAACCGCCGAGGGCGGCCACGACAACCTTGCCACACAGAATGCGCAGGGCAAGGACATCCAGCAGAAGGATGAGTGGAAGCGCGAGCCTGCTACCGGCGAGTGGGCGCAGACAGTCGGTACCTTCAAGCCCGCGTACAGGCCTGTGCCGCAGAGGTGGAAGGGCAGCGAGATCTTATCGCTGCTGAGGCGCCATGTCAAGGAGAGGAGTGCCGGTGGAGTTACAGAGGGCGAGGGCGAGGCAAAGGAGTCGGAGGGCAAGGGGCTGGGTATGATGCCCCCGATCCGTAACTTTGACCACGCTGCGTAGATGGTTTCGGTGTAGCCTTTGTAAGTATATGTATCATGTCTGTACATAACGTTCACGAGCTTTTCTCCCACATCTGTCGAACTTCACGTGTCGAAAACAACTTTAAAAGAATGAACCACCTCAAGGTTAAATTGCACACTGCTGCGTGCAAACCAGGTAGCCTCCCAAACAGATGAGGCATTCCTGTGATGATCTCGTCGGCGCCTTACTTTGGCTATGGTTCAGGTACATACAATCCTCGTTCGCAGGGTGAAAAGAGTTCTGCTCATGAACAAGAACGGAAGATGCTCGCTGGCCTCAAGACGGCGCTTCTGTTGACATTTCCTAACCGTGAAGCTCTCAACCAGTGCTTGTCTGCCTTTTTTGCCTGAATAGTCTCTTGTTGGTTTTATCACGGTGATTGTGAAGTCATAGACTGGCGTCAATGTGATGATACCCCAGCTCGAGGCCGCGATAGCAGCCCCGAACATAGTATACGCTACTCCGTATACGTGCGGCAAATATTGCCAGCTACCCATCGGCATTTGACCCTCGGCAGATACTATTCTGTCGCTATGCCGTTGAAGTGGAGGTGTTACCAAAAGTTTAATCTGTATCTTCGATGCGATCGTCCTGAGAGAGAGAGGACGGAGTGATTTGCCGAATGCGGCAGTAGCTTTCCAGGAAGCACTTTCCGAGCACTAACGCCGTTATCCCCACCCTTCACAGCAGCTGATGCGGTAGGCATGCATGGATCAACATCGTATGCGATGCAGTCGCTCGGCTCGAGGAGTATGATTCCGAACCTGATGCCTCCTTGTGATCAAGTCAGGACCGACGTCGCAGGAGAAAATTAGTACCCCACCAGGCCATTGGAAGCTGCGGAAAGCTCTTTGCCCCGCCCAACGTCTCTCCCGATACCAGATAATCGTCTCGCGCAGCAGCCAGACTTACTCTGCTCAAGCTTGTTCTCCTTTACATTCTCTGCGAGTTTTGTAATAATTTCGAAGACATGGCGCCCAAGACCATCACACTGAAGGCTCCCAATGGCCAGACATGGGAGCAGCCTACCGGTCTCTTCATCAACAATGATTTTGTTGATTCAACCAAGCCTGAGAACACGATCTCTTCGATCGATCCTGCGACGGAGAAGGAGATAGCTGCAGTCCAGGCCGCCACACCAGACGATATCGACCGTGCTGTCAAGGCTGCTAAGGTGGCACTCAAGAGCCCAGAATGGAAGCTGTTACCCAACACCGACCGCGGGCGATTGATGGTAAAGCTTGCAGACCTGATGGAGCAAAACCACGAGCTTTTGGCAACAATTGATGCGTGGGACAATGGTGAGTGTGCTCGTGAGGTTCTGAGGGTCAATGCTAACTCACCCAGGCAAGCCATACAGTGTGGCATATAACGATGATCTCCCTGAAGCATTCAACACGATCCGATACTACGGGGGGTGGGCCGACAAAATCCATGGCCAAACGATAGGCACGACACCCCAGAAGTTTGCATACACCGTTCGTCAGCCAATAGGCGTAGTCGCGCAGATCATCCCGTGGAACTACCCTCTGTCAATGGCCTGCTGGAAGCTTGGCCCTGCGTTGGCTTGCGGCAACACAATCGTCCTGAAGCCGGCAGAGCAGACACCGCTGTCGATTCTAGTTTTTGCAAAGCTCATCAAAGAAGCCGGTTTCCCTCCTGGTGTAGTCAACATCGTTAATGGCCTTGGCCGTGAGGCTGGCTCTGCACTAGTTCAGCACCCGCTGGTCGACAAAGTTGCTTTCACAGGTTCCACAGCCACTGCTACACAAATTATGAAAATGGCTGCCGTCGGACTGAAGAATATCACGCTCGAAACAGGAGGGAAGTCACCACTGCTTGTCTTCGATGATGCAGACATGGGGCAAGCGGTCAAGTGGTCGCACTACGGCATCATGTCAAACCAGGGTCAGATTTGTACAGCAACATCTCGTATCCTGGTGCAGGAGTCCATCTTTGACACCTTCGTCGAGAACTTCCGCAAGCAAGTCTCTGAAGTGTCGGTCATCGGCGACCAGTGGAGCGCAGATACCTTCCAAGGCCCGCAGGTCACCAAGCAGCAGTACGAGCGCATTCTCTCCTACGTTGACATCGGCAAGCAAGAAGGAGCCAAGCTAGTTGAGGGCGGAGAAGCCCGCAGTGGAGACGGTTACTATATCAAGCCAACCGTCTTCACGGGCGTGTCATCCAATATGCGCATCTACCGCGAAGAAGTATTTGGGCCTTTCGTCGTCATTGCTACGTTCAAGACCGAGGACGAGGCGATTGCGATGGCCAACGACTCCATCTATGGCCTTGGCGCTGCTGTCTTTACAAAAGACCTTGAGAGGGCGCACAGGGTCGCGTCAGAGATTGAATCGGGTATGGTCTGGGTTAACAGCAGTCAGGACTGCGACTACAGAGTGCCGTTCGGTGGTGTGAAGCAGTCGGGCATCGGGCGGGAGCTGGGTGAGGCTGGTTTGGAGGCTTATTCTCAGGTCAAGGCCGTGCACATAAATATGGGAAACAAGTTATAGAGTTACGTTTTCAAACTATTTAGACAAAAGATTGCATTTTTTAATAGACTCCTAGTCTTGATCCTGCCTTATGACGACTTCACCCCATGCGATTGAACCAAATGTGCCATTACACTTCTGAGAGCATGATACTTTGCATATGTAGCTTCAACATCGTGCGTTCGTTTGGTGTTGCTACTTGATGTATCGTGTGGCGCAGGTGCAGCACTTAAGCCCGAGGGATTGTTCCAGTCGCTTTCTAATGCGTTGCCCAAAATGGCACGTTGATAGTGAGGTAATGTAATCTTTGATAAACGGTATGTATTCGACATGCATTATTCTAACTTTTCCCGTCAACCACGCTGCGCGTCTAAGCACCATTTGACAGCCACTTCGCCTTCTGGACCTGCGATCCAGACGCTTTAATGATTCTTGCGAGCTCATCCGTCTGTTTCTGTCCCAGCAGCTTGAATGGCTTCCTCAGACCCCCAGTCTCCCACCCTCTAAGCTCCATCCCGGTCTTGATCGCGGAGGGGTAGTTGTACGACTCCAAGAACTTGCAAACGGGGAAGATCTTCCTCCACAATTCCCGTCCCTTCTTGATATCTCCCTCAACTGCAACAGCGTTCCACAGCTCGACCGACAGCTCGGGGATAACATTGGTCGCGCCCCAGACCGAGCCCTTCGCGCCGGCGGCAAGGCCATAGAATGTGAGCGTGTCCCAGCCATTGAAGGCGGTGATCTGGTCGTCGAGTTCGAAGAGAAGCTCCGTGAGTGCGGGGGCGTTGCCAGATGTGTCTTTCAGGTAGTGCACGCCGACGTCCTTCAACGAGGCCATCTCCGAGGGCGAAAGTGTCAAGCCACTGGCGGAAGGGATATTATAGTATACAATAGGGATCTTGGACGCCTCGTAGATCTCCTTGCACAGCTCGCGGAACTGTTCATAGTTGACTGGGTCGTAGAAGGGCGGCACGATCATGGTCGCTGCGGCGCCGACCTGGGCAGCGTGCACGGCAAGCTCGATGCAGTCCTTTGTGGAAAGCGCACCTGCGCCTGCGACAACGGGAACGCGACCCGCCGAGTACTTGACGCATAGCTCGGTGACCTGCTTCCGCTCCTCGAGGGTCATGGCTGTGAACTCTCCTGTTGTGCCGCCAGGTACGAGGCCGTGGACGCCTGCGTCGATCATGCGGTTGATGTGTTGCTCGAGGCGCCCCTCGTGGACTTTGGTGCCATCATCCGTGAATGGTGTGATCAGGGCAACAAGTATGCCTTTCAGTTCTTGTGGTGCCATTGTGAAGGTGGAGGCGTGTAGTTTGGGGGTATCAGATGGAACGTTGGAAGACGAGGTATTGAAATGCTTGATAAACGGAGTGCAATGCTTACTTGCAGCATTTTGAAGAGCTCTTTTGTGTCTAGAGGGGTCGTGGAGATGCATGGATCTCTCCGATGACGGTTGTTCGGTATAGGAAAGGCCTTCCCAATTGGGTAAGTACAGTGTAGGATGATCACATCGCGCACGCGCTTCGACTTCCGAAATCCCATTCTTGGGAGTACAGAGTGCGGGGAGACAAGCCTTTACGAAAGCCACACTTGAACCAGTATACTTCTCCGCGAAGGAATGATTCACCTGGGGCTCTCAAGTCACGCTCCTAGCTCGGGTCTCCATATTTGTGTAGATTACCAGATCGATCGTGGCGACCGCGGCTGCCAGCGCGCCATAGCGGAGCGAACTGAAATCTTAAGTCCTCCGGATCCTGGACGTATTCTGGTCTTCATCTACTTCTGTTTGTTTGTGAAACTATCACCCCTCACTCAAAAGGCCTCCACGACTAAAAGAAAGCATGGCCAATCGCCCACCAGCACTTGATCCCCTCGTCTTCTCAATTCGAGACCTCGAATATTACGGTTCAGAGAACCTCTCTGACGGCTTCCGACAATACTATAATGGCGGCGCCATGGACATGATAACGTAAGTTCCAAATACATTCATCAAGACGTCCAACAGCTAATCGCGAGCCGTCAGACTTCGCGAGAACGTAACTGCATACGATAGATACAAGATCCGTCCTCGAATCTTGAGGAATGTTTCGAACGTAGACACAAGCGCCGAAATATTCGGTAGAAAGATCACGTTCCCTTGCGGTTTCAGCCCGAGTGCGATGCACTGCCTCGCACATAAAGACGGAGAACTGGCCACGTCGAGAGCAGCAGCAAAGATAAAGATACCGATGGCTTTGTCTTCTTACTCTACAACATCACTGGAGGATGTTATCGCGCAAGGAACCGGGAACCCTTATATGATGCAGATGTGCATTGTCAAGGACAGGAATATAACCATGCAATTGCTCAAGAGGGCCGAGAGTCAGTTGTTCGGCGAAACCCATCTCTTTCAATACAACACTGACTTCTTCTGCAGGTGCCGGCTACCGGGCGCTTTTTCTTTCGGTCGACGTACCTGTTCTCGGTCGCCGCTTGGGCGAAATGCGCTCAAACTTCACACTACCAAAGGGAATGTCGTTCCCCAACTTGCTTTCTGAGGGCCAAGACGAGTTTGGTGCACCGGATGGCAAAAACAATGGGCCTCAAGCTTTCGACGATACCTTGGAGTGGGAGGAGATCATTCCTTGGCTTAAGGCGAACACCAAGATGCAGATCTGGCTGAAAGGAATCTCCTCACCAGAAGACGTTGAGCAGGCAATAGCGGCAGGCGTAGATGGCGTTGTCATCTCGAATCATGGCGGGCGTCAGCTAGACGGCGTGCCGGCTACCCTCGACGCTTTGCGGCAATGTGCACCAATTGCAAAAGGTCATATCCATATTGCAGTAGACGGAGGTATAAGAAGAGGGTCGGACATATTCAAGGCCATTGCCCTTGGAGCCGACTTCTGCTTCCTTGGGAGAATCGCGATCTGGGGGCTTGCGGTAAGTGACTTGTCTCTTTCATGTTCCTCGCAGGTGTCTGATTGTGCGCAGTACAAAGGACAAGAGGGCGTCGAGCTTGCTCTCCAGATCCTACTTGAGGAATTCAAATCCACGATGGCGTTGGCTGGATGCCGGTCGGTGGCTGAAATTACTCGCAACCATTTGAGCGTTTTGGAGAACAATGGCATCCTAGCCAAGCTGTAACATAGTCATCATAGTATCCTACCCTGGCAAGTTCTCGGCCTTCTTCCTAACATTATGACGAAATGGAAAGATAGCAAACTGTACTCTCTCGAATCTCGTATAGAGAATTTATGAAACTATTCAGTACAGCATAAGCCAAAAGTTGCCCTCTCGCGACACGTCAACCCATGAATAAGCGTCTTTTCGTCTCTTGCCAGTCAATCGTTGCTCAGATGGACTGTGAACGTCTTTCTCCATGTTTTTGTTGGTTCTGTCACGCTGTTCCCATACCTCGCGCATAACCTGTTGGGAAGCCGTGAAGCCATTAAAGGCAGATTGCATTGCGCCCTTCTGCATCCATCCCATCAACCAATCTCGCGATGTTACCGACATGGCTTCTGCTCCCGCAATGAAAGCTGGCCATGGAGTTCCAGGATTTTTGATCTCGCAGACGTCGTGAGCGAGATCAAAGTCCTTCAGGGCCGCGATAACGTCATTAACATGCGCCTGTAATATGAAAGGGTGCACTTTTCGAATCCGACGATAGAAGAGGATGAGCAAAGCCGAAGTCATTGCGCGCATCATTGCTCGGCTCGCCATCGACGACTTCGGGGTTGTGCATTCATTCTGGCTGTCACGCGGCGGTGAAATTTCTCCGGAAGTGCTGTATTGTGCCGACAAAGAGCAGATTCGGTTTTCGAGTTGGGTCGTCTTCCTCCTCAAGCATTCCTGGAATGTTCTCGTTGGCTCCACCGATGTCTCATCGAGATAGTCCATGATGTTGGCTACCCTGGTAGTTTGCGATACGTAGCTGAGCCAGATTTCAGGGATACCATACACATCCATGTACAGAGTATTTGACCAGACACGGCCGTCCTCTAGATGAATGTCGCGGAGTCCAGTCTCATGGTCTTTGTGTGCCTCCGCATCATCATCGCTATCTGTACCCTGAGAGTGTATGCGAAGAAAATCATCTAACTGAGAAGGCTCGGGCGTTGTATTGACATGATCAGTCGTGCCACACGAGCCGATGACAGGAGCTGGAGCATGATTCCGAAACGTCCTTTCGATCTTTCCCTGCAGTGAAGCATTCTTGTGGTCGTGCAAAACGAAGGTACTCTCTCCAACAATGCGTTGCCAGGTGTAAACATGATGTAAGAGCCGCGCCCTGCGTGAAGTCTTTTGCTTTGTGATTCCTCGTAACCTCACGAGGCGTTCGGCGTCGATTAAGTAGCATCTGGCATCCGCTGCATTCCCAGTCTCAGTCTAAGTAGAATTAGCTCGCTTTGTAAGTTGACCGCTTTCCTATACAGCTTACAGCAAGAGCCACAAGGCTGAAAATAGCCATGAGTTGGTCCTTGTACTTCGCCTTCCCATCACCAGAAGTCTCAAGCCGTAGAGATTCCTGCATGTGTCTCTTCGCACGCTTTGAGGCATACTCAAGGATCTGCATGCTTCTGACATGATCTAGTTCGCTTGAAGAAGGTGGCGCCTTAGCCACCATATGAGCTGAACAACCTAGAAGAGCGAAAAAGTTTGCCTTGTTCGCGTGCTTCACGTTTGAACCCTGAAGCCACGTCAACTCGGCATGAGTCAGCACAGCGTTGCTCCAGTTGAGTGTCTCCCAAGGCGACTTGCAGCTCATAGGTAAAGGGCCAAATTGCGGAATGAGATAGTTTCTGAAGTGTTTGAGCAGATATTGTGCATCTTGCAGTACTTGTGCTTCATCGAGCTCGGTTGGAGCGTATGGTGGAGGCTGTGCATCGAACGGTGCGTTCATTGCAGACATGCTCTGCTTCTCATAGGATTGACTCGCGTTGAAAGGATAATCATAAGACTGTATATTGACGCCGTGGCTTTGTGGCTGATGTGCAACGTGCGCAAGAAGGCTCAGTGGGTCGTTGTAAGATGGGTCATAGAGTTGGTCCTGGATCAGAGGCATCGACATGTCGAAAGTCGTATCGAACAAATCGTTCCAGATGAGACCATTCGAAGACTCAAACAGTGACTCGAGATCAGACATGGACCCTACCGAAGAATGATTGAAGAGATCCGGCTCCTGGGGCAAAAGCGATGTGCTATCGGGGCCTGTTGCGGTCTTCGTTGTATTGCTATTCCCCACGCTCAACGAAGCTGGGCTTGGATCAAAGCTCATCTCCTCGATTGTTATACTGTTGGATGCATCTTGCTGAACATCATGTGGGCTGTGATTCGGTTGTGCCAATTCAAGCGCAGGAAGAAGTTGGTCTTGAGTAGCTACTTCGGCTTGATTTCTTACTGTTGCCTCTAGACTCTAGTCAGCGAAACTTTCATCAATCACCGGGGTTCGTTTAACGTGCGTTGATTTGAACGAGGAGACGATCTACACTCATCTGGCGGCCTCGGCGGCCCATAGGACATAGATGCCCATCGAATCTGCGAGGGATAGCCGCCGCAATCGAGTCCTGCTTTGCGACATGTGGCACAGGTGGGACGAGCATGATCGCATTTGACATGTCGACGCCGGCAAGTTGCGCAGCCTCCTAGATTGTGCGTACGTTTCTTAGTAGCTCCGCGACTTTTGCTGGCCGGCATTGTGTCGATGTCGACCTGAACCTTTTGACGTCATTTGTGAGCAATATCTTATTGAGGAAGGGGCAGACTGCACGATTCGGACATGCATGTGTTCCTATTTACCTCATCATATGGGTACTTATCACGAAATTTGGACGAGGTCACTGGTGCAGCTCACCTTACAAAGCGTTCATTGGTGAGGTTTGTTCCTGCGGGGTCAAGCTAAGCCAGATGAAGTAGGACACTCCGAGCTTCCACAGGGTACTCGTGAACGCCTTCTCAACGATCCGTGATTCATCAGCATAAGACTCAGAAAGAAGATTACCAAGCGAGGCTTCTGCATTTCGAAGAAGTACTTAGCATCCAATTGGCCGCGAAACGGTAGAGACAATAGGCGACACATGAACATTTCCTGTACTCCAAAGATCAAACACCTCATCTACGGAAGACATCAACTTCAATATGGCAAAAGTTTTGCTCACAGGAGCAACTGGGTACGACAATTCATTGATAGCCGAGACCTTTACTAATATTCAGGAGCTACATCGGCGGAGATATTCTCCATACTTTAGCAAACGCGGGATATTCGATAACCTCGCTTGTGCGCGACCCAAGCAAGGCACAGCGAGTGCAGTTGGCTTACCCTGATGTGGAAACCGTCTTGGGTGATCTTGACGACACTGAACTGATTAAAGAACAATCAAAGGCCGCAGATATTGTTCTAAGTATGTCTTGTCCACATTCGACTATCTCCTCCGTTGACGACTCGATAAGACTTTGCCGCCACTGCACATGCAGCAAGTGCGAAGGCCATCGCAGAGGGTTTACAAGAACGAGAGAAGGAGACCAAGAAGCCTGGATACTGGATTCAGATCTCAGGTGCAACAATCTACGCAACTGATGAGATCGGCTCTGGCCGATTTGGCAAAGCGACTGACGACACTTACGATGACATCAAAGACCACAAGAAGGTCCTATCAGCCATCCAAAATAACTCTAAACGAGTGGTTGAGAACCTCGTTTTATCACAGGAACCTTCTTCAATCAAGACAGCGATAATCGTGGGCCCATTGATTTACGGGGCGGCTCGAGGTCCAGTCAATCAAAGAAGTGTGCAAGCACCAGAGATTGCAAAGGCAACTTTACAACTTGGCCACGGCCTTAAACTCAACGAAGGCAAAAACATCTGGAGTAACATCCACGTCCACGATCTGTCTGCCCTGGTTTCGCTGTTGGCTCGAGCGGCTAAGGAAGGTAAAGATGGCTTCTGGAATCAGGATGGTATTTTCAACGTCCAAAATGGCGAGCTTGTAAGTTTTCCCGCCAACATCGAGCTTCCGGTGTACTGAACAAAGAAGGCCTTCGGAGAACTAAGCGCCCTGATCACAAAAGAAGCCTATAAGCAAGGACTCGTCAAGTCTGGAGATCACCTCGAAACGATTGACGCGAAGAAGGCCGACACCCTTAGCAGCCATGCGTCAATCCTGTGGGGCACCAATGCTCGCACACGATCATCGAATGCTCAAGAGAAACTTGGATGGAAACCCACTTGAGCTTCACTTGAGGCTACGATCCCCGACTTGGTTCGTAGCGAGGGAGAAGCCTTTAAAAGCGAGAAATATCTTAAGAACGAACTCTGACATCTGGATGATCAAGCACTGGATGTCGTATCTAGCTTGTAAGCTGTGCCGTACATCTAGTCGGTTGACTAAGCATATATTCTGCATGAATGAGCAATCGCAACAATACTACCCTTCGAGGCTCCACCGAATTGAGACGTAATTACCTGATATGGCACAAAGCTGGCCTTGCAACCTTCGATACTATATGCTTCTACACGCATCTTGTCGTTGTGACACCCTGAATCCCAATAAACCACACAACTAGACATCTTAAACCAACACCTCGCATTACTTCCTTTCCCACTGCTTGATCAGTGGTTACGCCTCGATCGTACGTCGTGTACACCTCGCAGCCCCAAACTAAGCGTTATCGTGGTGCCCGCGTCAAATTAGCAGGTGCTGTCCATTGCATAGCGGTGGAGGAAGGTTACTGCCTCTGAATGGAGATCTTGCGATTCGATCACGTGCCGATGTTACATTGATTGGGGAATGGTCGGGTCGAACGACATCCTTGCCTTATTTTCTAACATCACTTACCGGTATTCTGACGTTCCGAGCCGCGCGATCTGCATTAAGATGCTATCCACAATTACTGTATGCGGAGATTACGCTGTTAAATCCGCGCCTGAGCAGTTGTATGACCCTTCTGACGCCAGACAGGGAGCACTAGTCCTGTGACGCTTACTCTCTGTCAGAACCGATGCTGCGAATATGGATTTGACGCCTCTCTGACGTCCTCTGACAGCCCGACCCCGCAACATGGAGTTAGGACAACTCCGGAAGCAGCAACAAGCTCAATAGTTGTGCAAGCGCATCTACAATCGCCGAGCCTAACTGTTACGGTGATAAGATTTCCTTGCAGGAACGTACAATATATAAAGATTAAGATAACAAACATTTGAAAATCTTTGTATCAACAAATACACAATCCACTTATCAAGATGTCTTTCAGCTCACTCGAGACTCCCAAGTCTCTACTTGGTCGTCATCGCATCCTATCTTCGACTGCTGGAGTCCGCGTCTCCCCACTATGTCTCGGTGCTATGAACTTTGGTGAATCGTGGAAGGAAGCTCTCGGCGAATGCACCAAGGAGACTGCATTCGCAATGTTGGACTACTTCTATGAACAGGGCGGCAACTTCATTGATACGGCGGTAAACTACCAGCTAGGCGAGAGCGAGCAATGGTTGGGCGAGTGGATGGAGGATCGGGGGCGCCGCGATGAGATGGTTATCGCGACCAAATTCACTGGCATACAGAGTGCTGCGGAGCAGAGGCAGAAGGAGGGTAAGTTCAAGCAGCAAGGTGTGATGAAGGACAACTATGGCGGAAACAGTGCGAAAAACATCCACACGTCGGTTGAGCGCTCACTCAAGAACCTGCGGACGACGTATCTTGACATCGTAAGCCCGCCTGTTTGCTCCAGGCCGGTCTTGAACTAAACGGCTATGCAGTACTACGTCCACTGTTGGGATTTCACCACATCCATACCGGAGTTGATGCAGACTCTAAACGACCTCTGCACGGCCCGAAAGGTAATCTACCTCGGTGTTAGCGATACGCCAGCCTGGCTGGTCGTCAAGGCGAATGAGTACGCACGTCAACATGGCCTGCGCCAATTCTGCATCTACCAAGGTCGATGGTCTGCAGCTGCCCGCGACTTTGAGCGCGAGATCATTCCCATGTGTCTGAGCGAAGGCATGGCACTGGCGCCTTGGGGTGCTCTGGGTGGTGGAGGTTTCAAGACGAAAGAGCAGAGGGAGAGCGGCGAAGGCCGCAAGAACTTTGTCAGAGTTGCCTTTACTGGGAAGGAAGAAAAGGTATCGATTGTGCTGGAGGAGATCGCGAAGAAGAAGGGGACGCTTCTGACGAGCGTTGCGCTGGCATATGTTATGCACAAGTAAGCACAGCATGGAAGAGGATCAAACAGCCCGGCTAACAGCTTGAAGATCTCCTTATGTCTTCCCCATCGTTGGTGGAAGGAAGATCGACCATCTTAAGGGCAATATTGAAGCCCTTAGCCTCAGGCTTGATGAGGAAGAGCTGGACAAGATCGACAACGCGTATGGGTTCGAGATAGGGTTCCCGCACGACTTCCTCGGCACGGCGAACAAGGCTGTGCTGGGTCCTGAGGATGGCTGGATCATCAACGGCATCTCTTATCTAGATTTCGTGTCAGGGCCCAAGCCGATACCACCGCACCAGGGGCCATTGGACAAGCATTTCAAAGAGTTGAAGGAGCATAAAGGTTGATGAGTTGGGTAGTAATGCTTCTTTAGTTGCATCCAAGTCAAAAATCTGTGTTGTTTGCAGTATATGTCCATAATCACAGGGCTGAGCATCAAGAGGTGAGCAAAACCGTGTCTGAGATCACAATTGTCACATAACGTTACCGCCAATACCAGTCTATCGTCTTACTCCTCATCATGAGGAGGGGGAGCAATGATATGCATCATTGCTTAATAGGTCTCAGCTTCATGTTCTGAGTTATAATCTGTGACCCGTACAAAGTAGTTGTGGTCGGTAATGCGCAGGAATAGCTGATCAGCTTCCACGAAGCATTTGGCCGCGACCTCTGCCGTTGAAAAGGTATACAGACGAGGTTTTGGGTCCTTGCCCTGGAAGACAACTCGCGGAGCTCTGAAAGGTAATGGTGTTGCAGAAAAGTAAGATTGTGTTCATCTAGTGGTCAAGTCGCGTTCTTGAAAGATTAACTACCTCATCAACCACGCCACCCAATAGGTTCGATTACCAGAACTGGGATATCGTCAAGCTTATATCTCGAGACGAATTGTGTCGTGAGGCCTTGCAGTTGGACGTGGAGGTCACAGCTGATCAACGCGTTCCGAGCGCGACTCTCAGGGTCCTGACATCATCAGCTCCACCAAAATATCATCTCATCATCGATAGCTTGCAAGCCGCATCGAATTGTGGCATTTGCATCGGCATTTGTACCTGCATATCGAAGACGTTGACACCATATAGCATCACTATGTCATCGCTAGCCCTTTCCCACTTACCTTCCATCTCCACTGTGTGTTACTTATTGCCACGCAACCTCCCCCTTACCACACCACGTTTAGAAATTCTTAGAAGTAAAACCCTTTGCTGCATTCCTCATCGTCTGTCACAATGTCTTTCCTCCTTCGTTCCTCCACTCGCCTCACAGGACCAGCCATTGCACGCTTCACAACACCAAGCTCTCAACGAGCTTTCAGCAACTCACTCAAGATGTCCGTCGCAATTGACTCCAATATTCTCTCACAAATTACCGCTGCGGAGAAGACTCTCACCAACCAAGAAGGCCCCATCCCCAACGGCCCCACAGCACGAGCCCAAAAGCATGTCGGCCAGCAGCTCACCTCGCAAGTGATCCACGAGATCACCGAAGCCGAGAAGGCAATCACCGGCTCCGAGCGACCGACAAAGGGCGGCCCTACAGCAGTGGCCCAAAGCATCTTGACCAACGGCAGTGGCACAAGCAACACCACATCGAATGCCTCGGAGCAGCACACCGGCAAGCTCGACTCGTCGACGTTGCACCATATCACTGAGGCGGAGAAGGGAATCACAGGCCAGGAGCGCCCTGTGAAGGGTGGCCCAACGGCTAAGGCCCAGCAGCATGCAAACGAGCCTATTACCAGCGAGGCGCTGCACGACATTACGGAGGGCGAGAAGAAGATCACGGGAGGTGAGAGGGTCAAGGGCGGGCCGACGTCGCAGGCTCAGAGCGAGCTGGGCAAGAGTAGGAGCTAAGCAGCTCACGGGCGCCGAGCACGGTTCCTCGTTTCATGGGTTATTGCAAAGATGCAGCTGTACGATACGCTAAGATAGAAGTGAGTCAAATGTACGATAGAAGGGATGGAATTGGTAAGAAGGAAGACCGCGAGATGAAGCTAGACATGATCAATGCTGTATGATACAACTTGTATGACACGACTATGGTATATTGCATAATGAATAATTGCATGATACACAAGCTCTTCCCTCACATCGTTGCATTAGCAGAGTTGGCCCCTAGCCATGCCGCGAAAGCCTGTGCACTCCTAGTCTGCATAAACACTGTCCCTGGGCCGGTGAACTTGCAGACCAGTCCCTCACCTGCCATCATGTTCGACACGATACCGCCGGACGCTACCCGCTCGAGGACGTACTTGCAGTTCCATGCAACAAGGTGACCGTTGTCGATGATGTATTTCTCATCTTTTTGAAGCTGTTGTCGTCGTCAGTAATGGTGTCACATAACTCGATCTCAACACTCACGTCTTTCCTGATTATTGCGCCAAAGCTCGTACACCACAGAATACCCTGCCCACTAATCTTGTACACGAACAACCCTTCGCCCGAGAACATCGCTTTCGTAACGCCCTGGCTCTTGTACTCAGTGACAATGCCCTGCGTACACGCTAGAAACGCGTCTTTGCCCACGCTCCACTGCTCGTGGCCACCCAGCTTGATGATGGTGATGTCGCCGATGGAGGAGGGCGCCAGGAGCAGCTCGCCGGGGCCGGTGTAGGTTGCCTTGGACATGTCGCCGCCGATGAGCGCTTTCTTGAGGGAGAACTTCATTGTGCCTTTGAGGGTTATGGTCGGGGTCATCGCGATCATCGCGCCTGGGGGTAATTAGTATGGAATTCTCAGGCGGATGACATTGAGATGTGGTTGAAAACTTACCAGGCCGTGCAGTGAAGGGACACCCAATTGCTAGTTGCACTGTCAAAATGGTGTTTGTGTCCCGGTGGCTCACGCGATAGCTGCCGCCGTTGAAAGTGCCCACGTCATCTGCTTGTGTGCTCCCGGCGCCTGCAAATGTAGGCTGAGAGGCCTGAATTTGCTGCTGCGGCTGCGGCTGCATCGTCTGCTGGCTGATATGCTGTGGCGGCATGCCTGGGTGTTGCAAAGGGCTCTGGGTAGGCGCGGGTGCCCCGTACGGGCTCTGAGGTCCTTTCTCGGGGAATGCTTGTTGTGGATGTTGGTGCTGCTGTTGCGGCTGCTGCGGTTGGTGCTGAGGAGGTGCACTCCCAGGCGGTGGGAAATGCTGCTGCTGCGTGTGTTCGGGAGGTGGTGCATAGTGTTGCTGCTGGCCACCCGGTGGTGGAGGGTAATGCTGTGGCTGCTGTTGTTGCTGCTGTTGCGCAGGCGGTGACGACGGTGGTGGAGGGTAAGACTGACCACCTGGCGGAGGTGCAAAGTACTGCTGCTGGCCTTGATGCTGATCTGCCGTGTATCAGTGGTAGTTGGCGGTGATGGATGTGAATAGCGTACCATATCCACCTTTCTCCGGTGGTGCTACAGCCAGTCAGCCTGTGTCAAACAGAAAGTACACGCGAGGCTCACGAGGGTAGAAGTTACCACCCGGTGGTGGGCTGCCGTATCCTGACATTGTGTATTACTGAAGCTTAATCGGTTCGTAGTCGCGTCTTCTCAAGGCGACCAGCGCGTGAACAGCTCAAACAGAGGTATTTCAGAGGCTCGAGAGGAAGAAAAGGCAAGAGACCCAAACAGAACAGAACAGAGGCGCATGGTCAGTACAAATACCCGCACGCCGCGCGCCTCGTTACCTTTTCGTGTCAAGCTCAGCCTCCAACCATAGCTGTGGCCTAGCGGGGTATGCTGCAGCCGCCGAATGGGAAGGCCCCGCATTGTTACCCTAACTTCTGCTGCAGCTTACCAGAGTTGCACTACATGGTTCGGACAATCATCCTAATGATGTTACTATTTAAAGCTGAATACATGCAACATGTCGACAAAGCGGTATCGTCACGAGAGGGTTGTTTGGAAACACTGAAGCTTCGAGGAGCTCGAGGCCAGGATCAGGGTCCACGTCAAAGCGTTGGCGTCCCGCCTGCAAGCGCCCACTCGTCTCCCGCTCCGGAAGTCGGGATGTGATTTGCTGGCGCCTACAAACTATATAATTTGCTTGGTCCAACTCCTCAAGATGCTTGGAAATTACAGAAGGATCTCTGCCGTGTGTGCACGCAACGTGCACAACGTGGGATTCAACTTTCTCGGATCTCGATGTGTACAAGAAACACCCAGAGGGTGGACTTTTGATTGCGTCGTGATTCGAATATACATAAACCACACCTATGTAGTCTTGTACACCGGGCCATACGTATGGCACCCCGTTGCCATAATGTCATCCGAACGAGCAAACCGCCATGACATCCGTAGCGCCCGCCAACCCAGCCAAGCAAATGCATGTCGATACTCGTAAAGCGCAAACGTGAATTCATTAGGTCTTGATCATCCTCCTTCTCTTTCCGATCTGCGCAGAGAAACCAGTCTTGATGGCCTGGACCGAACGTCTGGATCCGCAGCTGTTGCAGGTGACGAAGCTGAGACGGTTCTCGCCCTTGGAGAGACTGTGCCAATATTAG
Organism: Stagonosporopsis vannaccii; assembly: GCA_028584115.1. Lineage (NCBI taxonomy): Eukaryota > Fungi > Ascomycota > Dothideomycetes > Pleosporales > Didymellaceae > Stagonosporopsis > Stagonosporopsis vannaccii. The sequence continues at coordinate 540,130 of VWXS01000003.1, forward strand.
CTTGTGTATCAAGGGTAGAAATCCAAGGTCAACATACTCTGTGTCGGGGGAGCGGCAGGTCTTGCAGGTGACGTATTCAACAATGTACCGCCTCAGAACGTTCTCAATCTGCTTCTGCTGGAAACGACCCTTGATGACCAGACGGCGCGAACCGTCAACGGAACCGCTGGTACCCAATTCGGCGAACAAGAACTGAGTGACGTGCTCGTCGGTACGCTTCATCCTCTTGCAAATCTCGGCGATGTTGGCGAAGATGGTCTTCTTGTTTCCTTCACGGAGACACTGTGGTGGCGGGATCTTGTAGCTCTTAACACTGTTGCCGGCGAGATCGGGATGTTGCGAGTGGAGGAGTGTGAAGAATCGGTTCAGGAGCATGTCGTACTTGATGGGAGTTGTGTTCTCGTGCGACCAGATGCCGGTGCCCTTCATCATGTCGCCCTCCTGAACCTCCTCCTCTTCGGCAGCAGGGGCCTCCTCCTCGGCGGCTTCACCACCAGCGGCAGCCAGCTTGGCCTCGAAATCGTCCTCGACCTTCTTCTTGCTGGACTTCTTCTTCTTCTTGAGTGCAGCGAAGTCGCCATCGGCAGCATCCTCGCCCTCCTCGCCCTCCTTCTTCTTGGTCGACTTCTTCTTCTTCTGTTATCTGTCAGTCGTCGTCCATGTTCCGTATGGAGTAGGGTTCGCGGACCTTCTTGGCTAGGTCGGCAAACATCTCGGTGACTTCCTCGACGTCCTTGTCATCGCCTGTAACCCCACTCGTCAGCCTATTGTCCTCTGTGTCTCTGCCAGGGGTATTACCCTCAAGCGCGGGGGAGCCGGTGCTGTGCTTCTCAGCGGATGACTTACTGCCGTTGGTCTCTTTCGACTCGGTGACCTGGCCATCGCTGTCGACGATTGTGGTGCCCTCGGAGAATGCGACGGACTTGCGGGGCTTGCGCTCGGCTTCCTACGTGGTATGTCAGAATTATGACCGATACATATCGGCTGACGGCGAGCAGGTTGGCAGAGAAAAGTCGTGTTCATAGTGTGCTCGTCGAGGAGATAATGGATTTCAATCGCAAACGTGGGGCTCGAGATGACGTACAGTATCAGCCATGGTTGCGGTTGGACTTGTTTCTGTTGCTATCGACTGTGAGATGTGGATCTGGGCAATAGATTCCCAGTAGTCGGTAGCGAGAGGTTCGAAAGATGGGTGTGGAGTCGCGGAGACGGAGCTTGACCTCGAGTGTTCTTTTTGCCGCAATTACTGTGACTCTGAACGCCAAGACAGCCAGCCACACCACACTAAGCCCCACCTTCGCTCATTGGCTCTCTCGGCTTGGCCTCACATCACCAACGCGCGCCAGGATGTATCCGTATCAACATCGACCTCATACTACGAGAACCCAGCTTCATTGATGCCGTCAGGCTAGCTCGCAGTTGTCGCCGAACCCACACCTCAAACATCGATATCACAGCCCGCCGCCATGTCCCTGAGCAATAGCCACAGCTTCATCGAGCCGCATGTGAGCTCCTCCGAGGCCGACATCGACTCCCTTCCGTCCTCCTCCACTAGCTCCTCGGCCGACGACGACGAATATGTGTCAGATGCAGAACGGGAATGGAGAGAGTCGTTGCAGCAAATGGAGCTTCTGCTGACCATGGTCATGGTACCATATATTGGGAAATACTTTGGGCGGAAGTTTGCATACTACGGTACGTCATGCAGGGTGGCCAGTCCACGACCCATGGCTGACCATGATTAGGTTGGGCGAAGTTCATGGAATGGAAGTACCCCGTTGAGGTTGTGATCACAAACAAGGCTGCATTCAAGGCGGCGGGAGCTATCGAGGCGGCGGCAACATTATAGCATATCCTTGCAGAGGATTTACAGCAACGGCGTTTGGGCGTAGCAACGATCGATATATGGGTCAATATCAGAGGTCATCAGCCCTGAAGTAGTACATACAACAGAAACTCGCATTATGTCAACAACCCCTGCAGCTCCAACCCTTTGGATGTGAGGTGAAGAGTTGCTCAAAAGTCGATTAACCATAACTGAAAATTTACCGCTCTTCCCGATGATTACAAATAGTGGAGTGTAATTTGTTTACCTGTCAGCCGATACTCTCCGGCTTGATACTGTGTCAAGTCACTGACCACATATCATGCATTCTCTCTCTAGGGCCAACAACGCACCCCACTAGATTTGCGATCGACGCGTCTGCAACTTGGAAAAGGCACTCGCAACTCGAGCTGCGTGTCTTCGCAGTCCAGCAACCTACCCCTTTAGACCTGATCTGTCCTTGACCAAGAGTAGGAACTGTGAAGGGCGTGCAAGGAGGCAGACATGTAGGCTGCAGGTTAGACTAAGTTCAGGGGCGTAAGGTAGAGTGGTTGATGCTGCGCATGCATGTCGCATTGGTCAAGTTGCTGCGCCAGATGCTATCTCAAGAAGACGTGACTGCGCTTTGAAACGGGGCGGATGCGACTTGCATATTGCAGGTCTGTTGGTGCGGCTGCAACGGTGTGTTAAGCTTCTATGTCACTACAACCTTTGATCTGCAGGCGGTTAGTGGTGCTGGAATGAGTGCGTAACGGGGTCGATGTGGAAGTATCAATTGCCGGAATGTCCTGTCTACTTGCGTTCGATATTTGGGGTTGGGGGTCAAGAACCAGGCACACTAAACAGCCATAAGCTGTCTGCTGCACGAGATGCTAGCGAGCCTCCGGCAGGTTAAGAACAAATGCTAGCGCAAGAAGCGGGACAGCGAAGCTTCGAAGTAATAACAGTCTGGTGCACCAGCTGTAGATTTGCAAGGCAAGAGGACTATTGTACTCGGAGCCAGCCTGCTGGCCAAGGTCGCAAATGTCGAAGAAGCTGAGCGTAGAGGCATGGGAGGAGCGTCAGGTCATGCGGGACTAAGAAGACAGGGCGTTTGAGAATGAGATGATATGATTGTCCAGTCACATACACGGGCAGAGTGTTGACAAGCGAGTTGAGCTTAAAAAGAAACCAAGCCGCAGCGGGCGATGCCATCCAACGCCATCATCTCCAAATACCAAAAAACGCCGAGCATGCATCTTCTCGTGTTATCCTCTACCTCTAACGCCGCCTCTCCGACTTGCTGTGTGCTATGCGAAGCCCCAGCTGCCGAACCTGCCCCTCGCCTGACTCTCCAGCATCAGGCACTGATACGGACTACTCATGGGATCGTAATATAAGCCCTCGATGCGGCCATCGCTTCTGCGAAGACATACGTAGTAGAAGCCTGAGATGGTGAGGCCGCAGCCGCTGTCGTCAAACGCGGCATGTTCAGCATCTACAAACTGGGGGCCGAGCTCGTGGATCTCATTAGACGGGACAGCGTGGCGCGCGAAAGTGTGCGAGTCGTAGACGTAGTATTCGCGATCCCCATCCTGGGTCATGGCATCCGGGGCAGACTCTGCACTGACGAAGCCATCAACTGGTGGCCCTGGAGCCGGAGATTGGCTCGAGAGTTTGCTGCTGGAACGCAAGGATTTGACGAAACACCGTTCTTTCCAGCGCATGAGCACCCATTCTTGATTCAGACTTTCCCACCAACGCCTTGATGTGAGTGCCTGAACGACGTCCTCGTCTTCCATGTCTCTGAAGGGCGGCAGTTTGCGCCAGTACAGCGCATCGTTTGCTGCGTTGCTCTTGAAGCTCTCGGTCAGAAGCGTATGTGTGTTGAAGTCGAGAATCTCGCCTTCGAGGTATGTAGTTATGCTACTCGTTCGCGTGTACTGTGCGGCGGATGGGTCGGGATTGCTGAGCGAGTGCTGATGTGGGTGTGAGGGTACATTGTAAGCCTCCATTGTGGCCGAGAGAGACATTTCAGACCAGTCAACGGCATGGATAGTGACTTTTACAGGCCATCGATCCTGATGGGGTGGAGGCTGTGGAGGGTCTGTTCGTCCTGGGGCATTGGGCGAAAGGTATGAGGTCAAGCTCCGGGGCGTGGAGTAGCTGGTGCTGAGCCAGGGTCGAGAGGGGGGCGGTAAGTGAATTGTTGCGAGGCTCGGCATGGAGGTGGAGGTAGTAGCGTGCTGGCAGCCTGACAGAACGGCGCCCGGTGCAAGCCAGGACGTCTCTTGCGGTGGTGATATGCTGGAGGGGTTGGTGAGGAAGTCGGCATACTGGATGCAAAAGTAGTCTTTGCTAAGAAAGCCAGCCTCCAGAGCACAGTTCAAGCTCTCGTCGACGGTGCTGGCGTGGCGGATCCGCGACAGGTACTTGACGGTGTGCTCGAGCATGGGCGCAACGGCTGCCGGCTGGGACTGGGGCTGGGGCTGAGACAGCGCGTGTGGATATGCTGTTGGATTGCGACTGGCCTGGTATCGCTCCCTGGACTCGGCCCACGGGACAGCACTCGGACGCAGGCTCGCGCTGTCGCGGGCAGCGTGCTGGTCGGCCGTGGGGGTCGTGTCTCGAAGAGGGTCTCGGTCTCGGTCTCGGTCTCTGTCGTGGGTGTAGCGGTGCAGGTAATCTCTTGTGCGGGCAGAGAAGCGAGGGTGCCGGCGGACCGCCTGCAAGATGGCCATGGACCGCAGCGAGTCCGGATTCGACGTCAAGCCCAGGCGCGATTGCAGCGCCCTCATGCTGCGGCCATCATCGTCGTCCAGGTCCAGGCTCGGCGCCCAGTCGTAGAGGGAGTTCTGCGCGGGAACACGCTCCCCGTACTGGGAGCTGGCGGTGGTGTTGCTGGAGGGTGCGGCGGCAGGCGCCTGGGCCGGGGCCGGGGCCGAGGCCTCGTGCAAGCGGCTGAGGCGCTCTGCGTTGCGCTCCATGCTGCGTCGCCAGCGATCGCCGTGGTCGCGAGTGCGCACCAGCTCGTGCAGGCGTGCGCGTGACTGCTCCAGCCGCTGCTGGTCGTGCTCCTGGGCGGCGCGCAGATGGCGCAGGCTGGCATGCGCCTCGTCCATGGGCCGGTCGTGGTCGCCGGCGGTCAGGGTCGAAGCAAGGTTGAGGACGTCGTCGTCGGGGCTCTCCAGGCCACGCAGAGCCGACGCAAACGTGGACGGCGTGGGCGCGCGGTTCTGAGGGCTACGTCAGTCGGGCGGACCTGGGGCGCGGGCGGCCGGGCGACAAGCTGCTCACCGGACTGTTCGCAGGCGGCATCGTGCTCGCTGCGCGGGGCGCGGGGCGCGGCTGTGGACGCGCTGCGACTCTGTGTGTCTTCACGAGGGCCAGGCAAGCGCCATGGGCGTGGCGGAAGGCACGAGGGGCGCTGGCAGGTGTTGTGCGAGTGCTGCGACCACACGAGACGAGCAGCAAGCATGTGCCGCCGCTGCTCGAGTCCCGAACCCTGGCACGGCCGGCGAAACAAAGGCAGCGCCAAAGGCACACGACGGCGCCACAGCCTGCCTGCCCGTGCCCAGCATCCGCCTCGATCCCCGTCGTCTGCTGGCCTTCCTCCTGGGTGGACAGATGCAAGACGTCTGGTTTGGCTCAAGCTCGTGCTTCCCCAGATTGTGGTGCAGACCCCTTCGGCGAACCCCGTGAATCCAACATCGGCCTTTGCAGTGCACACAATCACTGGCAGCACCGTGGTGGAAAGTCAAGTCATGTTGTTTGGTTTGTTTCAATATCATAGTCTTTTCTTTTATTAGATTTAGACTGCTTAATGTAGAGAAGCTAGCTTCCATGTTTGGTATTTATGCGCCAGAGGCCGCCCGGGCCTGGACTTGGTGTCTCTGCTGTTCGGCCACGCTAGGTAGGCTGGAAAAGCAACGCCCAAGAGGATAGAGTGTTTGCTCCGCAAGCAGAGGACCACTCTTCAGCCAAGAACACGACTGGCGTGCCCTTGTCACGCCCTTGTGCGTCGCTGCTTCCATCAACCGTCAGTGTCGACCCAACAGAGACGAGCTATTACAGGGGCATCATCAAGATGCGTGTATAACTTTTCATGTCGACATCCTTGTCTCAGCGTCTTCCAGCTGGTAGTCTATACCAGGCCGAGTAGGTAGGAACGTACCCATGATGCGTGAACTCATAAAGCTGGTCTCGCCAGGCTCAATGAAGAGCTCGCACCCAGAACGTTCCAATCGTGACGACATTAAACAAAAAAAAACTCGAAGAAGAGAACTCGAGTGCCCGACTCGAGGAAGCCGTGAGGCTGTCTGTATCCGTGTCTTCCGTGATAATGCAAAGCAAATGCAGACCTCCCAGAGATGCAACAATGAAAGGAGCCGTCCAACTGGGGAGGCATGTTAGGACGATAAAGGAACGCTCGCTGGTATCAAACAGGTATCAAAAGAGATGTACGGCAAGAGAGGAGAGGAAACGAAAAACAAACGCTCGCTAATGTGATGAAACGCCGTCCCATGCCTTGGATGTTGCGCAATGACAACATGTGCTGAATATCGCTGGTGTCTCGAACCGAGGTGGTCGAAGGAGTCGGTGCGCTCAAGGGACTGGCCAGGTCCGCGCTTCCCAGGCAACGACCGATGGACAGGGTATCACAGACTGACGTGTTCTGCTTATGTGAACGCTGCGTACTGTGTTGCGAACCCCGTGTCCCACCCAAACCCTCCAAATCCACCATGCGCTGCGCTCGACCCGCATTGCTGGGCAAGCACGCTCGGTAAGGGGAGGCAAGGAATCGGTGCTACTGCTTGGGGCGGGCTGTAATACGCACTCGTCGAGTTGTAGCATGGCTGACTAAACGACGGTGTTGGCGACGGCAGCTGGAAGGGCTCCATGCTCTGGGATCCCATGTTGGCGCTCCAGTAGGTGGGCGAGTGCTCACTGCAGGTAGTGATAGTCGGGCTTGGGGTGGAGGGGAGGACCTTCCACGAGTCCATCTGGGGCGGCGACAAGTACTGTGTCGGCTGCCACCAATTGACGGCATTAGGAGTGCTGGGAAGGAGAGGTGCGGGACGGACGACGTCCACGATCCTTGGTGGAGGAGGCAGGAGCGGCAGGAACAAGCCCATAATGGCGGCCTTGACGTCCTCTCCCCGGCCCTCGAGGAGTTCTCCGGCACCTTCCTCCTCCATGCCCTCGAGCGCGCGTGCGCCAGTGCGGAAAACGTAACGGTTGACAGCCTGTACGAAGCCGTCCTGGAGCTTCTTGACCTGCTGTTCCTTCTCAGCCCAATCCCATGTGCTGGCGGCAACGTCGACCGAGTATATATCCTTGTGATACTCGATAAGCGCATCGATGGTGTCTTGTGTCAGCTTGAATGCAACCTCATGCTGTGAAACCATGTCGACGTGTACAACGTATGCCTCGATGTGGATCAGCTGGTAGTTGAAGAGCGCTTCGACCAGAGGGTTGGAGTCTTTGCGCAATTCCGAGTCTGGGGCTTTGGGGACCATGATGGAGCTCAGCGACCAAATGGCGTTTTTTCCAGACAGCAGTTCCGTCAGGCATCTTGTGTGTTGCTGTACGCTATTCAAAGGGCGCTTCACTCTGTTGACGCGCTTCAAAGCCTGCGTTAACCAAAGCTCGGCTTTCGAGTTCAGCACAACATTGACGGTTGAGCGTGGCGCAAAGGCAGCAGCCGAGGCGGGCAGTAGCTGGATCGGCATGGTTGGTGAGGTGGTCGGTGCGTTGTGTGGTGCGAAACGGCGATATTAGATGGGACGGAACAATCAACAAAAAATCGAGGGAACAAAACGAAAGTAAAAAAAAACCGTTGTCTCAGGCGGATATAATTTTTTCAGGGCTCGCCGTGCAGGTAAAGAGGAGACAAGAGGGCGGGCGAATGGGGAGAGGGGAGGGCGAGGTGGGAGGTGAGGGTAGAGGCTAGTCGTGAGGGATGGGATGGTCTTAAGAGCTGACAGGCGTCGATCATGGTTGGCTGGCGTGGCCACAACATCCCGGCAGGCTTGCATGTACACTGCCCCGTTTTCTGCACTGCGCATCTAGCTTGCTTTAACGTGCATATGGCGAAGGCCTGCATCTGCAGGTTTAGTCGGGACTAAGCTGACCTGAACGGGGCCACGGCGTTGCGTGGATAGGCGGAGACCTGCGTCCGGGAGATTTCGATGCCTCCAAGTGCCTTGTGTATGCGAAATGCTAATCTGGGCCATGCAGACGGAGATGATTCCAAAAGGGTGGTCGATCGGTCCATCGCTACGCGAATGTGAGGTAGTCAAAAGTACAGTGACTGAGCGATGATGCAGTTGCGTGTGGTCCTGACCATGCCAGCTGAGCAAGCGCTCGCCTTGCCTGTGCATTTTTCGAGGAGAACCTGCTTGATGCCCGCAGGTCCAGCGGGAACCCACTGCCCACCACCGGCAGCAGCCAGGCGCCGCTATACACGCGATTTGCGCGAGGGGGATGCCTGTCGCCTGAACCTGCGCTTACTGCTGGGCCTCGAGCGTCGGCGTCGTGCGAGATGGCGCAAATTCCAGAAGTTTACCTCGAGCATCCACAGGAAGCATGCACTGCAGCGGCGATGCTGCCTCTTTCAGCGACGCCGCTTCAGGGAGGCTGATGTAGAGGCCGGCTGCTCATGGAATCTCTCAGGGCTTGACGAAGGTAGGCGTCGTCGTTGGGCACTGCTGTGGGTCTTAGCTCAGATGGGCGTAACCGAAGTAGCCCAATCAGATGGCTCAGCAGGGATCAGAGCAGGGATGGTGTCCACTGCAGAAGACTCTAAGAAAGCCGCTCTCATGTGATGGCAACGTCCAGATGCTGCCCTGAATCACTGCACTATCCTGTCGAGTACCGCTGAGCGCGTCCTGGAACAAGAGTCCTTGCGCGACAGCAACCTGCTCGAGCAACATCAGAAAACAGGATGATGCATTGCTGCTCACGGAGAGTCCGGCAGTCATGCGCCACCTAACTGAATAGCCGACGAGGCTGTGCTGGCAGTGAAGAGCAGATCTCGGACGCGCCGACTTCAAGCCTTCGGAGTTGTACTTCCAGCACTCCTGGCCGATGCTACTGCTGATCATGAACAGACATGATGGAATTCTCCTGCAGGAGAACATGCAAAAAGGAGAATTTGTTTCAGGGCTTGTTTGCTGTCCCCAGCTGTGGTCTGTCATTGGGACAGACTCGTACTGTCGCTCTCACTGTCGCTCTCCAACGGAAGCACTCCGAGGCAGTTTATGCAAGTACTAGCAGCCCCGGGTCGACCTGTCAAAAGACCCAACTGCACGTCTGATTCCTTACGTTGTTAGCAGTATACGTCGCGATGTTTCAAAGCATGCACAAAGCTGCAAAGGACGCTCCGGAACCTGCGCGTTTTCTGCGCCTCACAACGGACGTGGACTGTGGGGCCGCGCACAACACCGCCGGGCCGTTGTGGCGGACTGACGATGCTGCCCTCCGATGAGCATTCTGTCGCGGAAGGGTCGTGCATGGAGGGCATGAACTTGGTGTTGCTCTTTTGCTCCTTCGAGATGCTGCTCAGCTGGACAAGGGTCAGGTAGTCGCGCTAGAGCCGGCTTCAAGCGGCGTATCCACATCTCGACTGTTGTGCATCACAGATTTGGCCTGCGCTTCGAGCGGAGGTTGCGTCATCCATCGTGACATCTGGGGCAAATACAAAAGCACAATCTCGGTGATCATCAACGCGAGTGTGTTGTGCGCAGAGAGGAGTAGGTAATCTGGTGTGCACTGTCACGAATGAGTGCTGTAGTGGGACTTAGTGGCGAATTTCACGCAGGGCAGGTAAGCCCAACTCTGGCCATCGCGTCGAGCGCAATCCAACGAGGAAACAGCACACCCACTGCAGCACTATTTCCAGTATCTGCCCGCTTCTGCAGACCCTTCAGCGCCGTTTCAGAGCCTGCCGGCGCGTTGTTGTCGGCGCATGCGGCATGCAGACCAACGTGGAGCTTGCCTGACTCACCCAGCCGCCAGCAAGTCCTAGAGCACAATATCGTTGACCAGCCATCAAAGTTTTACAGCGCAGTCATGCACGCTTCGTTTTTTCTTGTACACGATTCACATTATCGCGGTCACATGGATGGCCCTGTCCCCTTTCCGTTGACTCCCGTGGCTCCCATGTTGCTGAAGAAATGGGCTCTAAGACACCCAGGCCCGTCAAACGGAGCCTTGACAGCAACTTGCAAAAAGCCTTTTGAACAATGATCAGTAACAAGACTAGATTGTTTTTTGTGTAGATGGAGACCAGTCTAAGATTACCTAATATCCTCAAGCTACTTCAAACAGCTTGGATGGTGCGTAACTTAACCGGCGATTTCTGGAACACGAGAGAGCGGCTTTCATGTAGTCACAGACATCCACTCGCATCAAGGAAGCACAGGCAAATACCTTCACATACAAGCTTGCTGACATCATGTGCACAGTGGCGCGTCTCTGCAAGCCATTCGGCGCGGGGACGGTTCGCTTACGAAAGTCGCGCAAGCCGACGCAAGCTTCATTGCTCGTTCCTAACCTCACCATGCGGGACGGCACGTCTGTGGTCTCTTCACATGCAGAACACACCGTTCACGAATACGGAGCCGTGCTCACCCGTACAGGTTTCAGACACTGTTGAAGGCGTTGCCTCTCATCCACCAGGCTTCAGGGAGCGTCCTGATGGTAGTCGTCACTACTCAGCAACACAGATGCATCTCAGACAGAATCGGGAAGTTGTTGAGAAACAACGGGACCAGGGCTCTAGGCTCGGGTGAGTGTGTTTGTGGTAAGATTGCTCCGAGGATGGTCCAAGATCTGGTCTGGCCGTCCTAAAAATGGTGATGGTGTGTTGGTATCGCTCTTGTATGGATCCCTGGATGGCAGAGTTGGACATCGGGGATGACGGAAGGACACAACCCTGAGATCTACATTCGCAATCACTTGCATCAGCCATCCACTGCGATTATCATTTCTCAGATGAAAGGGTACAAGCTAAGCGATCGGGGAGCTCGGAAGGTAAGGTTGCTCGGTAACTTTCTACAAGCCTCCTTATACTTGGCGACTGCAGGTCAATCACAGAATTGATGATGAGGCTCGAATTGGTCGACAACAATGAGCAAGCGATACTGCAACACGTCCCGCATATCAGGTTGCTGCCGCAACATGCTCGGTGGTGCATACTCCATCACTCTCAAATGTCAGCGCTTCGCAAAACATGCCACTGTTTGACGCGCACCTGCATCAGGGATCATGGTATCGCTTGCAACCGCCGTCCAAATCCTCTTGATCCTTCGCTATGCATCGACCGATACCGAGTCACTTGCACTCTATGCATGCTGTCTCTTACTATGCCTTTGTGATATACTTGGCATACGGTCACCAGCACTAAAACATAGCGGGACACAACACGAGAGCAGTAATGCAGGCGAGAGATCAAGATTATGAGCACTATATCTGTAATCGTGCACAGTGCGTGCAAGCTAGATGTCCAACATTCTGGCGTTCGTAGCTAGACTTCCTCAAGTGCACATTTACATAGCCTACGTGAACCCGAAGCAGTGTCGTCACCAAAGATCGGTTTCGCCATTGATTTGACACATATGTTCAATCCAAATGGGGTGTCTTCTTACAATTTCAAATCTACTTGAGTTGGGATTTGTGCTTAAAACAGCTTCTTACGAATCAAATGCCTTGTCAGGCTGTAAAATCTCTATGTCGTGGTTCCGTTGTGAGCATCGCGTCAATAGAAGCTCTTAAAGTGATACTCTCATCCCCTCCTCAAGCTTTTGAACAAGAACGAAGAACTTGTCAGAGCATCTACTACGAAGACTGTTCAGGACTCGTCATACCGGCAATAGCCCCGGAAAATGTCACGTGTAATACTAACCTCGGTGGTTGCTCCGGTTCTTAATCAGCAAGCGGCATAGGACCACGTAACGCATCTGCCGAGCAAATACCAACTGCCGATCTCTTTCGCAGACCTCACTATTGAAACCGACATCGTCGGCAGTTCATAATAGAAACGATACGGAAGACACGGAAGTCTTGTTGGGCTGCAAAAGAAAGTGAGGAGTATCCTGATCAAGGAGCTTGCCTCAGCAGTCTTCGATCTGATTCGACGGGAACTGACGTAGCTGCGACCGATCCAGTACTATCGGCGTTGATTTTAGGCCTCAACGGACCGCGCAGAACAGAAATTATGGTGTTGTGCCCTCAAATTCCCCGCACTCCAGGGAACCCCACGTGCCGAGTCCGCAGGGGCGCCAGTGCCCCACAGTAGCATCAAAGCCGCCAGTCTCAGCATCATTTCATAACTGCCGACTCCAGCTTGGTGTGATCTAACATGAGGCCGAAAGTGAGCCGAAGCAGGCGCGACACTGGGGGTTATCTCACCCAGGCGAAGTCATGAAATAATAGACCTCCCCCGAATCAATGTGCCTGCATCTGACCTTCTGCCATTGTTGTCGACTTTATTTGTCTTGGTATTCGAAGTGAGACTATCAGCATCATGCTTCTCAATGAGATACTACCAGTGTTCGTACGATACTGGCCTGTCGTGCTCATATCACTGGTTGCAGGCCATCTTATCAGCAACAAGTACTGGAAAGGGCTAAACAAGTACCCCGGCCCTACATTAGCTGGATACAGCAATTGGTGGAGGGTACGGGATGTGTCGAAGAGGAGCCATCACTGGACCTCCCTGGCCTTACATCGCGAGCATGGCGATATTGTAAGGCTGGGGCCGAACGTTCTTTCTTTCGCAGATCCAAAGGCTATCAAGGCTATCTATGGCCTGAACAAGGGTGTCTCCAAGGTGCGTTTGTTCATGAAGACGTATCTGTACAGGCTCTGATGTTGCATCAGTCAGACTTCTACCCAGTCCAAGGCGCTGTCGTTAACGGCAAGCCTCTACTCTCTCTGTTCTCGACCACCGATGAGGACTTCCACGCCAAGTACCGTCGTTGCGTGAACAATGCGTTCGCTATGAGCTCGCTGGTCAACTACGAGCCACTCGTAAACTCCACGCTCACTTACTGGCTTGACAGGACCGAGGAGGTATTTGCAAGCACTGGTCAAAGTTGTAATTTCAGTCAATGGCTGCAGTTCTTTGCTTTTGATGTCATCGGAGATTTGACTTGGAGCAAGCGCCTTGGGTTCGTTGAGGGCAACAAGGACGTTGACAATATCATCGGCTTTCTGGGAAAATTCTTCGACTATGTTGCACCGGTAAGTAGCTTCAGTGCTCTTCGACTATCGATGCGTGTTCTCACCATGCTATAGGTTGGTCAGATGCCCATCCTCGACCGCTTTCTCTGGAAGAACCCCATCAGCCTGTTCGCCCAGCGCATCGGCCTCGACAAGCGTGTACATCCTGTCACACTCTTTGCACTTTCTCGCTCTAACGAGCGCGCCCAACAAATTTCCAAGATCAAGAAGTTCGGCCTCTCGGATGACGAGCGCGCCAACCCCCGCGGTATTGATCTGCTCTCCAAGTTCGCTCAAGCCTCCCACGACCATCCCTTCATGGATGACAACCGTATTCTCTCCACATGCTCATCCATGGTGTTCGCCGGCTCCGAGACGACAGCCATTTCGCTGTCTGCTGTTTTCTACTTCCTCGTTAAGCACCCGCAAGTATACGCCAAGCTCATGCGCGAACTGGACGAGGCCGTAGCGAACGGGTCCATCGAGGAGCGCGAAGATAAGACCGTGTCTTGGCCCGAGGCTCAGAAATTGCCCTACCTCGATGCTGTTGTGCAAGAGTCCTTCCGTCTGCACCCTGGCCCAGGCTTGATCCTCGAGCGCGTCGTACCCGCACAGGGCATGCAGATCGTCGACACTTTCGTGCCGGGCGGCACAATCGTTGGCTGCAACGCATGGGTGATCCATCGCCGCCCTGAAGTCTTCGGATCAGACGTTGATACATTTCGGCCTGAGCGATGGCTCGAGGCTAGCCCGGAAAAACTCAAGGAGATGAAAGGGAGTATGCTGCAGTTTGGTGCGGGCGCAAGAACGTGCATCGGAAAGAACATCAGCCTGTTGGAGATCTACAAGCTCGTGCCTAGCTTCTTGCGAAGGTTCGAAATTGAGCTGGAATACCCTAGTGCCGAGTGGAAGACGCACAACGCGTGGTTTGTCATGCAGAAGAACTTTAATACACGTTTCAGGCCGCGTGTTGCGAAGGCTGAGTAGAAGAGCCAGCGTCGTGCTATCACAATGTATTTGTCAAGCGTTCAGGCGATATAGAGCGAGAATGATCCCATCCTCCAACGTCCAACAATCCCTCTGACCGCTGCACCCCCCCCCCCCCCAGCCCCTTGTTATTTTCCTTTTTCCTTTGTGTTGCCTAAAAACCAAGCTGTATGCAAGTTTGAAGTTGTTCATCGCATTTCTTGTCCGAGAGGTGACCAGACTATTCTAGAAGGTTATTCATTGACCCTCGAGACATGGTGGTCCTCTGGATACCTATTGGTATCTTACGTCGTGCGTGCAACAACCCTATCGACCTCCATTAGAGCTTTGTATCCATCATCGCAGTCCTCTATTTCTCAATAGCCTCAAACGCATAACCCCTCGCCTTCGCCGTCTCCCTAACCCTCCACTCCTCAATATACCTCTCCACCTCACGACACCCATTCTCCGCTCCCTCGACTGGCTCGCCCCACGTTCCCCAATATGGCACAACCCCCGTCCACGTGCGCTCTACCAACCCTCCGTCCTTCAAATCTGCGCGATCCTCCGATGGCCCACCATCCCTCACCTTCGCGCTCGCAGACTCAATATGTACCTTCAAAATCGACGTCGAGTTCAGCTCCGCCTTAGTTGGGGGGTTTCTGCTCTTCGCCCAGCGGTCGGGGAGAATGTTGTCAGTGATGCGCTGCATGGCGTACAGCGCCTCTGCCTCATCTGTGACAAGCGTAGCGTACCCGTAGGCGATGGCAGAGCGGTAGTTGCAGGAGTTGTGGAAGGGGGCGAGGGCAAGGACGAGGCCGTCGAGGAAGGTGGCTGCGACTGTTATTGGGAGGCCTTGGGAGGTGCTTTCTTTGCTTTGCTTGAAGAGTCGCCCAGAGACGTAACCGTGGATGTAGAGGTCTTGGGAGCTGATGAGCGGGTCGGCGGTCTGGGATGTGAAGGAGCCGGTGCAGCCGAGCATGGGGAGAATGACGGGGAAAGGGTGTGTGGGGTCATTGAAGGAGACGTGAAGGACCGGGCACGTGTTGATCAGGGTGTGGATTGTTGCGTAGTCGTATGTGCCTGTATCGTATTGAAATGAGCTATTCTGAGATTGTTCGTGGGCTTCTGAGGAAAAGTATCTTACCTCTATTTGCCAGTCTACCTAGCTTGTTGACTGCTGTTTTTGGATACTCTGGTGATGCCATTGCTGTGTCAAAACACGCTCTGTTCTGGGTGTTGTGCTCTGTTCTTATCTCTTTGCTGATATACTTATACCTACCGCCTGGCCCACGCACCTCAAAAGTCAGTCCTTCAGCACGTGATACCTGCTCCAAAATCGCG
The DNA here is from genome assembly GCA_028584115.1 of Stagonosporopsis vannaccii. Lineage (NCBI taxonomy): Eukaryota > Fungi > Ascomycota > Dothideomycetes > Pleosporales > Didymellaceae > Stagonosporopsis > Stagonosporopsis vannaccii. The sequence goes on from VWXS01000003.1 coordinate 555,470, forward strand.
GTAATACTTTGCGAGGATGTGTATCCCTGTAACGTCATTCCGGCCACCTGCTGCTTGTGTTCGAGTGCGGAGGCAGTAATCGTAAGATGCTGATTGGCTACCACTGAAGGTCAGGTATCGCATCAAGAGCGTCTGCAGCGTGTAGTGCTATGAGAAGTAACAGGATCCCTCCAAGCAGAATAATTTACAGGCTTGTGCAGGCAGTTCGAGGATACACAAGGTAGTATTGTGAGCGTGTGAAGCTGGATGTAACTACCCTTCTTCTCTAATTCGCCCTGCGCTTCTGCATACCAGTCTTCCTCTTACCCAACACATCGCGACCTTCCTCAATCTGCAACATGGCTTCACGCTTCTTCTCTGTGACTGGCTTCAAAGCGTCGCGCACAACTCTGCCCTCAATGCTGACCCCTTCTTCCTCATACTCCTCCATTTTCTTGCCCACACGCTCTTCGATTGCGAGAATCAGCTGAACATCACGCTGTCCTATCAGGGTGATGCTGGTTCCCACACGTCCAGCACGAGCGGTACGACCGACCCGATGAATGTAGTCATCTGGGTCGCGGGGTACATCGTAGTTGATCACCAGAGCAACCTCCGGAATATCAAGACCTCGAGCGGCGACATCGGTTGCGACAAGAATTCGTGCAGCCTGAGCACGGAAGCGCGCGAGGTTATTCACACGATCAGATTGCTTGAGGCCGGAGTGCAGGGCTGTCACCCGGTGATCAAGCAGTCGAAGCATGTGTTCCAGTAGAGTGGCTGTTTTCGTGCGATTGCAGAAGATAATTACCGACTTCTTGAGATTCTCTGATGTCTCGAGAGTGACGTGCAAATAGCACTCCTTATGCGTGACAGGCGTCTGGATGTACTTCTGTTGCAGCTTTGGCGGAATGGCAAGGTCTTCTGTGTCGACTTCGCATACAAAAATCGGGGGGCGGCCAGGACGCGGTTGCTCTTTCAGAGCAAGTACCTCAGGCGTCACTGTAGCTGTGAAGAGGAGTGTCTGACGTTGAGCTGGCGGTGGTACAATGGATAAGCAGGTTTCGAGATCGGGAAGCATGCTGCCTTTTCCTGGTGTGAGCAGTCGATCAGCCTCATCGAAGACAACGAACTTGACACGACGCAGCCCGCAGATCGTGTCTTCTCCAGAGGTCTTGATATGTTCTGCAAGACGTCCTGGTGTAGCCACAACAATATGCGGTCTTGATGCCAGGTTGATAGCCTGCTCTCGCTGGTCTGCTCCACCTGTAATCAAGATTGGCTTCATTGATTGGGGAGCCGAGATTGCCTTGATTTGTTCAAAGATCTGAATTGCCAACTCTCGTGTCGGTGTAATGATCAGTCCGAAAATGCCGACAGGATCCTCTGCCCACTTCTGCATAATAGGTACAGAGAACGCTACAGTTTTACCTGTACCGGTTCGGCTGCCTCCAATACAATCTCGACCTTTCAAAATCTCTGGAATACAAGCGGCTTGGATACCAGTAGGTCTCTTGATCTCCATAGACGAAAGCGAGGAAACGAGCCATGGAGCTACATCGATCGACGCAAAGCTCAATTTCTCCTTCGTTACCGGCCCTGATGACTGCAATGGCTTGGCAGGTTTGTCGCTTTGTTGAGCAGTCTGCGGCTTCGCCTTGATCCTTGAAAGCGTTGATACTGGTAGCACGGGAGCTGGCGCGACATCCTGATGATCTCCAGAAGAAAACTCCGAATCTTCAGCGCTGGGCGAAAGCTTCCTTCTCTTCCTCGAGCCTATTTGATGCTCGAGAATCTCCTCGTCCGATGAATTGAAATATGAGTCGTCTCGCGCCATCTTGAGAATTTTCGTTGTGAATGGCGAGAGAAAATGGCGAGCTATTGGTTCACTTGAGCGGCGACCGGTCCCTGTCGCGATGTGCTTCTAGAAATTTTGTGAGGCATGGACGCTAGCATTATCGATAGTACTATTTCGGCTTAGCGTGCGGCAACACCCTGTTTCCCGCTCGGCGTCACATTTTCTCTGCCATGTTTCAGTCGCAGGACGCTTGATTATGGGTCTCTCATGTCTATCCTTTACGTCAGTGAGCGATCTCTAGTTCTATATCTACAACACGATTCACCACAAAGACACGCTTTGTCCAGACCAGCCCAATACTTGTCACCATAATCCAGCGTTATCTCCGTCCCAGCCTCGATTCCTTTGCTGACAATGATCACTCGTTGAGTGTCAAGCCATATGAAGGTAGAAGATTGCGCGTTCGCCTTGCAGCTGTGGTTTGCGAACCGGGTGTAGTTCCCAATCCTTTCTTGCCAAATTTGATAGTTGGCGAGCGATGTGGAGCTGTCCATAACATCACGACCGCTCACACCTTTCGTTATCAGGCCGACAAGTTCTCCGATCGCCGCCCCTCGTTCAAACGATGTCAAAGCTAATAAGCCGTTGTTTTTGCCATCTGAAGTGCGGAAAACCTGGACAGGGGCAGGTTTGCGTTTGACACAGCCAAACAGCGATGGGAAACAGAAGCAAGCGTTCAACTTAGGGTCATCCGATTGTTGCTCACCACATGAGGCACACATGAACTGACCATTGATTCGGGCGATGGTGTCGGTTTGTGGCACCCATCGCGGATCCTCACAACCCCAGGCTGACTCGTCGATGATAGACTCATCGATATGTTCGAAAACGAAATAGCGGTTGTGATCTTGGTACGTTTGCTGGAGGGGAATTGGGTCTGTGCCATCCTCGAAGACTACCCATTCATGGGGGTGGCCTGGATATTGCGGCGTTGGCGGTTCGCCAACAATGACTAACAACTGCCGCCAGTGTGGATGCAAAGTATCTGCAGCCACCTCGAGCCTTTTCCGAAGATTTCGCAGTCGTCTCATTGCATCTTTGTCAAAGCCGACGCGATATTTGCAGAATCGGTATATGCCCATGCCGGCAAAGACGAGAGCGGACCAGCCTGCTGCATCCTTCACTTCCTTATAGCCTCGCCAGATCGCCATCTTGTTTCGCAACTCTTTCTCCGACCACCCAAAGTCCTGACATGCTTCCATAAAGACAGATTTCCTGTGTTTAGTAGCTGACAATTCGGGTGCAGCTGCGGTGCGGAACTGGATCTGCTCTTCGAACAGCTCTGTCCATCGCGCCTGTACGATCATCTCGATGGACCGGCATACACGGCTTGCCTGGGTGACTTTGCGACAGAACACGTTCATTTGGCTGAATGAATCGTGAGTGCTGTCGGTTGCTGTACCCAGGATGTCCATCGCCGCAACATCTGCTGTGCTATTGTGTATTACTTCCGAAGATGCCATAGGAGCAATCTGAAACTGTTCGAAAATGGCTTTCGGGTCAAGATTTATGGAGCCGTGAAGTTGTTCCCAAATGCCGATGATCAACTTGTCAAGCGTGGAAGGTTGAAAGACAAATTTTTCAGATGCCACCTTCTTTCGCTTCGGAAAGTTTCTTGTATCGACCTGCATCTGTCGTTGATGCTCGCTGTGATCTTCCTGTATGTTTTGGTTTTGCGATATTCTCAGTCCACCTGTACCCTTTCGACGAGAATCCGGGGTATCGTTAGCCTCTTCAGTAACATCTGAGCTGACTGACTGCGTCTCGTGGTTTGGCGACATCGTCTCATGATCTTGGCGCGGTACTGTTGGGCTTCTTGAGGGACCCGGAGTCATTATGTCCGAAAGATCGAGCGTTCTCTGCTTTCAAGTCAGCCGTCGTCGTCCTCTAACTAAGTGCATAAAATCGTCCCATACTCAACGATTACTCATACAGCAAAACTTTTGTATTGCTGTAGTGTCTGCGCAATGCATGGACAGGATCTGAGGCAGCTATCGTGTGTACTTACCGATGCCACTCTCTCCGAGCGTGGGCTCGAGATGTTGGCTGGACCTGCATCTTCAAGGAAAGCCTCGACACGGAGAATAGGACGAACCAAGCCATCTATCTGCGGCCATGCAACGTTTATATTAGATCGCTCAAGATGCTCTTGGATCGCTCGACCAATAACTTCAGAAAGCCCTTCGACACTCTCGAGCGTGTCCATGACGATGCGACCTGCTGACAGCTTCAAGGTGGCTGAACTGAGATGTCTTCTCTTTGCCTTTCTTTCCTGCTTCAACCGAGCCGGTTAGGGAACGGGAGATCAACGATAGTTCCGAGTCGCTTAGTTTTCGGCGTGTAAAGAACTCGTACGGACAAGCCTGCAGGTGATGCTCGGCTGATTTGAACGCATTCGAAAGAGCAACTCAGGTCGTCGAACTTTGAGAGCGCATTGTAATTACAAAGGAAGGATTCGTATGCGAATTGGTAGAAGCTGGTGCTGTCCCAGGTCGTTGGTGAAGGTTGCGGGTTGGTTGACTCCTCCAATGTAACGAGCCCGATCACTTGATCGTCGTGATAGTCAAGCTCTCTCCGCCGTTGCGGGTCGGCGATCTTGACGTTTATGCTGGTTTTCGGCTCGACAATTCTAGACTTGCGCGCTTTCCTCGATAGGGCTGACAATCGCCGTCTGAGCCTTACGAGCACTCAGGGTCCATCCTTCAAAGAACAAAGACCAGCAGCATTAGCACGGGATTGGGCAAGGCCGGGATAGCTGCTTCAACGCCAATTTGACCAACAGTGTAAACACATTGTCCGATTGTCCCTCATTGCTCCCTTGAAAGAGTCCTTGGAGCCATATTGTTTTCTTCCGAGGTCTGACCGCGCTGCCTGAGCAGAAGAAATCTAAGCATCTTCGGGCAAGTATCAAATCTAAAACGGCCTAGCTCCCAAATGCTCCCGCCGCCACAGCACGCTGGCAAACGTCATCTTTCTCCCGAGTTTATCGAGTACATATCAACGACGATTTGTCTGCCCATTTATAAAGCCTTCAATATCGCGGTTCTGTGGGCAGACATGGAGCTTGTGTACTCAGGGGGTGTAGAGCACATTTCTGCAGAAGTGCGACATCCTGCGCAGGCTGATGCATTGCGCTGGAGGTGTACAGTGTCATTTGCATGCCGGAGACCTTGTGCCAGCGTAGAATCGGGACCCACAAAACCACCTCCGCCAAGTCTTGCATACACACTTCTTACCAATTTTCGGGGACGTCTCCCATGCTCGATAGCTCTCGCGTTGATATAAAAGATGCTAAACACCTCAGGGTCCAATATTGGCGCATCGACGTCAGCTACTAATACATCTTGGCACATACGCCATCGTCATTGGATATATTCGTCCTTCAATTATTCTGGATTTGTTTTCCGTACAATCTTTTTGCTTTGCATTCTGACGTGCTTCAGCGTTCGCTATTGCGGCCTTGTAACATGGATGGACCAGCATCGATGGACACGTTGGGAAAAGAGAACAAGTTGAAGAAGGTGTCCACCACCGAGTCTTACACCTTCCAAAACCAAAATGGTTGGCGAAGATGGCGCATCTTGCGACCAGGTCGGGGAATGTACCACGATGTCAAGCGACGACTGCCGTACTACTGGAGCGACATCACCGATGCTTTCACATATCGAGTGTTTGCCAGTACAGTGCGCATGTACTTCATCAAGTCAGTCAAAGTCATGTTTATACAGTTACCGTACGCGCTGACAGATTAAGCGTTCTACCAGCCATCGCTTTTACACTGGACATGTACCGTCGGACTGGCGAGTTCTTTGGTATCAACGAGGCATTGCTTGCGTCTGCACTCGCTGCTATGGTGTTCAGCCTTCTCTCATGCCAACCACTCACTATCGTAGGAGTCACTGGTCTAATCGCTCTCTTCAATTACACGATATATGATATTATCGAGAGATACGACCCCACAATCTACCCAGCTTTCACAGCATGGGTCGGCATCTGGGCTGCTATCTTCCACTGGATTGTCAGCTTCGGCAACTATTGCGATTACATGGCATATGTCACAGACTTCTCGAGCGAATCGTTTGGCATGTACGTGGGCATCATATATTGTGGTACGTCAGCTTCCCTCAGTGACCGGTTGTCGCTGAAGATGATGCACAGTCAAGGGAGTCGAAGAGCTGGTCTACCTCTTCGAGGTCTCTGGATATGAAGGTGGCTATCTGTCTATCATAATTGCGATGCTTTTCTTTGGGTCTGTATACGGTCTCGAAAGAATAGGTGGTAGCACTGTCTGGAAACCCTGGATCCGTGGGGTGCTTGCTGACTACTCGTTCGTCTTTCCAACACTGTTTTGGGTAGGCTTCTCGCACTTCCCTGGACGGTTGGGCAGGACCGATCAATACCGAGTACCCACAGTTGGCGCATTCGAACCGACGCAGGCTCGCAACTGGGTAATCGAATTCTGGACTTTGGATGTCAAATGGATATTCGTGGCACTACCTTTTGGTTTCCTGATGATGCTTCTCTTTTATTACGACCATGTAGGCTTGAACCGCAGCCGTAGGATCAGGCACTGACTTTCATTATAGAACGTATCCTCCCTTACCGCACAGGCGCGACAATTTCCTCTCAAGAAACCGGCTGGATTCCATTGGGACTTTTTCCTGCTCGGCTGCACCTGCTTTGTATCTGGCATCATTGGTTTACCTCTGCCTAACGGCCTCGTTCCTCAAGCACCAGTACACACAGACTCTTTGACCGTTTATGAGACCCGTCTTGAGGTCGTAAAGGCTATAGATGGCAATGAGATCCGCAAACCGCTTGTAGAGGCTACAGCTGTCGTTGAACAGCGAGTAAGTCACTTCCTCATGGGCATGGCGATCTGGGGCACCATGACTGGGCCGCTTCTGACCGTTCTGAGTACCATGCCTGCCGCCGTGTTTGCCGGCGTGTTCTTTGTGGTTGGTGTAAGTAAACGCTTTACCAAATCATTAGGCACGCTGACTGGTCATGTTACAGTGGGGCTCCATTGAGAGTAATGGCATTCTCGCCAAGTTCTGGTACCTGAACTCCGAACAGCGTTTCCTCGACCCGAAGAACCCCCTCAACTCTGTCCCGCGCATGAAGATCTGGATGTACATCGGCCTGCAGGCGCTCGGTGTCGCATGCACAGTCGCCATCTCACAGACTGTCGCTGCTATCGGCTTCCCAGTTTTGATCATCGCCCTTATTCCGCTGCGTACATTCCTCATGCCCAGGTGGTTCTCGATCCATGAGCTCTCGGCTCTGGATGCACTTACAGCGAACAATCCGGCTGTGCTGGTCAGTTTTGGAGGTACACCTGCCAAGATGAAAGATCTAGAGCAAGAGTTCAACAATTCATTGAGGGCTTCTGGAGATGTTGAGCAAGGTAGTGGCTACGATCTGAGCCGTGCTAGGTCGAGGGGTAGCCGAAGTCGCAGCGCTGTACGCCAGCGTGCTGGGAGCTTTACAAGGTGAGCAACATGTAGTCAGGCGGTTTGTTGTGAATTAGAGAAAACAGGACTAGAAAGGATGAATCTATGGATCCAAGACTATCGATACGTAGAAATTGGAATGCTAAGCTACTGTAGCGACTCAAGCAGTTGCCACTCATCGTCCACTGTCTGTACTTGGCGATCAAATTCCATGACTGTAAGGCACCCACAAGACTCTGGGAGATCAAACCCTGTCTGAATGAAGCCCAGCTCTACCAATGATCGATCCGTTGCTGGACCGACTTCGACGCCGACGCGGCCAACGTCAAGCTGCAGACCCCACACTTTCTTCTTTCGGTCAGCAATCCACCTAGGTTTCGCTCGGTACAATGGCACGTCTAATGAGTGTTGTGTATGCTTGAAAGTATGGATTAGAAAGGACTGCATGGCGTGTAACATATGCTCATGTTGTTCGTCCAACAATTGCCATTCGTTGCAGATTCCTTGTTCAATTAAGGCACGTTCTGCCCTATAACCAACCACCTGTGCGAAGATGTGCCTATCGTCTGCATGAGCTTTGAGGAGCTGCGACTCTGAACGTCTATTCTGTAATGACAGCGCAATACCCACTGCTGTATCAATGGCAATGTCAATATGCCGCATGTTGGGCATCGAGATGGCGGGAACAAGACGCTGTATACGACCGTGCATCTCGACCAGATCATGATCTGCAAAAGTCTGGTTCAGCCAATTATTGACGTCTTGATCACCATCCTGCGCAACCTGCTTCAATCTGCGGAGCAGTTCGGGCAAGTTGAGCTCGTACAAGTGCTGTTCGAAGGCCTTTCGAGAGTTTGAAGTACAGTTGCCCGGGTTCTTGAAGGCATAGCTGGCTTGTGTACTCCATGTACCATTTGGCTCTGAAGGAAAAAGATGTATGGCGTGCTGCGGGAACGTGAGTAGATCTAGAGTCTGTAACCCAGTGACCTGTAACTCGTTCGGAGCAGTCTCGTTTGGAGGTGACTCGCACTCCAGCTTGCTAGCCCACGCAAACGGTGTGGGAGAATGCTCAGACGTGGGCGTTGTCGTTGGGTCGGTGCAAATGTCGATCCATGACTCAAGGCCTTGAAAGCTCTGATCTGGTATCAAGTTCGTAGGCGATATTCCGAAATCTGATTCTGTGATATGCGGACCCCATATGCGGTAGTGAGTGGTGCCCGAGCATTGCATTTTGAGCGTGATGGGGATACCTGCGGCAAAGTGTGTACTAAAATTGCAAGGTTGCGTGGTGGTAAGGAGGTGCGAAAGGAGATGAATTCCTCCCAGAAATATGAGAATATATGCTATCTGCGCTGAAAAGTGAAAGTTCTTCTGAAAGCACAATGCTCGGCCATACTGTTTGCGACACAGTGAATGCGTCCTGAGGCTGGGCACGTGGTATCTAGATATGGCCGTACGTTTGAGCCAGTGAGAATCTTTCTTCGCACCGATCTATAGGCGTTTGATAGCCATACATAGTATGTGCGTTGGCAATTTCGTTCGAAATTCAGTGTTTTCAGCAGCATGTGCAATCAATTTAATGATTACAGTTGTTGTTCGTTCTAAAATCGACGCGCATGATGCACGACTTGTTACGGAAACAGGGTGGTTGGTGGTTCCAAGCGGGCTAGCAATTCGAGATCTATCGATTTGAGGTGTGAAGCGTGGGCCATGAACGGTTTTGCTGTTGACGCTGTTCTGAAGGTGCGTCAAAGGTTTACTTGCGGACCTGCAGGGAGCTTCGATTTAATGACTGCAACTTCTCGGCCGCGAAGTCCAGGATCAGGTCGGGACTTTGCCGCCAGTAGCTTCAACGACTCTGGTCACGTCGTTTCTTAGCTCTGGAACAGCATTTGAAAGCTGCCATGCGATCTGTTCTTGCAGGAAACGGTAGGCTTCTTCGCGGCCTTTGAGCATTTGGTTTGTACGTTGCACAAGTTCGACAAACTCTCGAGTGTAAATGTCAGGGTTTCGAGAGCTCTCGACGTAGTTTGTGACTTCTGGTGGTATGTCTATGTGCACAGCAGGAGCTGCATGTGACAGCTTCACCAAGTTTTGAATGAGCGACTGGCTACCGTTTGTGTTAGCACTGAAAGATCAGATGGTCCTACAATCAACCTACACCTCGCGCTTCATAGCTTCCTGGGTCTTGGTGCCATGGTGATCGTACGCCTGGACTATGAGGTTATACAGTGTCTGCACAATGTCTTTAAGCTGCTGCTCGACTGCGGCGATCGCTATTTGCGGCATTTAGTTCAACCCTACACACAGATTGCAATCTTCGTACCATCAGTGTCCGTTAAAGTCATCATGATCTTAGGACTGCGCTTGCCTGACCTTCAACTGTATTGTGATGATAAGAGCCACGTTCAATGTTGAGATTAGACTATGGCGCTCTTGGCGCCCAAGAGCGCAAGGCCAAAGAGATCCGTGCACGACTTGCGTCACCGCCTCACCCTCATCAACGTCCTGGACGTACTGCGACCTTCATTGTGCACAGCGTTCTTTAATGTGCCGTGGCGTGGGACACGAATATGGGCGCTAACATAAGGTGATCATTATGGAGAATATCCAACAGGCGCTGGACTCATCTCGGTTGCAGCCACAAGCCCTCCAGCCCACAACAACATCAGCAAGCTTGAATCCTACCGGATATTCTGCACTAAATCATGCTCGCGCAAGCGGAGGAAAACGGGCGGTTGAAGCCCCAAAATTAGAGGCCGATACGATATCAGACAAAGCCACTGCAGCTTTCATTCGGCGGACACTCTGCTCCCACGATGTTCTACTCGGAAACGGCGAGAAGGGAGGAAATACGCCGCGGCCAATTGATGAGCTTCTTCCACCTTTGACCAGCTCCAACGATGTCGATCTCCAGTTATATGGTATCATCTCGGTGATCATCAAAGAATTTGTACAGACATGGTACTCGAAGATCACTCCCGACCATGTCTTTATCAACGAGGTCATTCAAGTCATCGCGCACTGTACAAGGGCACTCGAACAGCGTCTTCGGAAGATTGATTTGGAAAGCCTGCTTCTTGACGAAGTTCCGGGGCTGTTGGAAGAGCATCTGATCGGTAGGTGGTTCGAATCTATCTAGAGCGTACGAGAAGTATATCTAATCAAATCTCCTAAAGCATTTCGCCTCGCGAGGCGACAAGCATCGTCGTCACAGTCGCTAGTGTCAGACCCACGTCTCATATACCACACTCTCTGCCCACACCCAGCTCTGTCTCCTGTTCCAACCGATACCATGCCGACAACATATGTCGAGCAGCGGGAGAGCGAGTCTGCGTGGCGCCAACTTATCGTTCAAGGGATCCTAGCCGTGTTGCTCCCCACCGATGATTTGAATAACGGATGCCTACGATCTCTGGTGGCAGAAATTTTTGCCGAAATGATAATGGGAAATGGCATTAGCGGGAAGGCCTGCGAAGGCTGGCTCTTGTGGGAAGCTATTGGAAAAATCGCCGACATCCTCCAGACCGATCCCATCGAAGAGGAGAAACCTCCGTTAGATGATGTGAACGCGAATGAGGAACTAAGCCGTCTGGAACGTTTCGGACTGTTGCCTTCACAGACCGAAGAGCAGGTTGATTCGACCACCTTTTCAGTCACTGACAAACATCATCGCAATCCTAGAACCATGTCCGCTGCAGCCATTTTCTGGCTGGTCGTCCATTACACGTTTTTTGCGTATACAGCGCTGCGCGCGCTGGTGCTGACTTTAGCCACAGCATCATCGTTGCCCTCAAGGTTCAATGACGGCGGACCGATAACAATAGACGAGACTCGCAAATCATGCTCAACAGAAGAGGAATCTCAGGCCTCCACGCGTTTACTGGCTTCCAAGCGACCTATTGTAAGCATGAAGCTGTGGAGTTGCGCAGCACAGTTTGTTGAATTAGACGTCCGCATGCCTTGGCTGACCGGCTTCACTTCAATGCTGCACTGTGGAGCAATATTCGGCCCAGGAAGGGTGGGCGACACAGACGGCGTATTGGACAGGTGAGTTGCGACATTTTCCTTGCTTGATTCCATGGTTGGCCAGCAACACCTGCATCCAAGCCCAGTGCAACACAACGTGCAGAAGGACCGCATACAGTTCTAGTCACTTGACTTCGCTTCAGCGAATGCGACGGCCCGCAGACCCTCACACGGCCATACCCTAGTTTGGGGGTGCCCCGATATATGCAAGTCCTTGCACGCGTTCCGGGCGGCAATTCGACGCCCTAAGCTTAGCCCTTGGCAAGGATGTTGCTCTCCTCACCACCATCAGAACGGCGCCCGACGCGGGCAACTAAATGGACCGATCGTAACGCATGATCCGGCATGGGCAGTTTGCGATGCAACCTGCAATGTTGCCGGCGCCGTCGCACGAAAGCTGTGTTCTAAGCCGTCTTATCGCGGTTGTAGCCATCATGAGCATTCCGCTTAGGCGCCCGCTGATCTGCCCACATCGTCAGCCGTCCGTTAAGCTCGGGATCGGCCGTCATTCACGTACAAGCACAACATTGATGGCTGTTGCGGACCCGGACCGTGCGACCAAGACTGTTAGACGGTTGCGCCTCATCTTACGACACTTTCGCAGAAGGGTGACACCGCTACCGCGTGGTGCGCGCTACTCGGGAGCTCGTCGATGGCTGCTGCCAGAACCTACAAGGTAGATCTGGCGCTTTTACCATGTGTATCTTTATGACATTACTTCGGCACGTCTGGCCTCAGGATAGATGGACAGATGGCACTGGATCTACCTTGCGGTTGATCCACTCAAGGAGCCGCAGCACAACTTTCTGTCACCTCGTTTGCGGCTTAGAGACCCCACGTCACGTTCATTGGCGACATGGTCCTGCAGTACCACTTTGGGATGCTCCGCTCGCAGAACCCGTCATTCTTAGGCATCGGCTGACCAGGGCCCGCGGATTGGCCCACTCGGCTGCAGTGCGTGCAAATTGCATATTACGCGCCAATCACAAGGATGTCTCATGACAATATACAGTTTACTAACCACAACACTTTAGGTTCCTTTCTCACATCATCCATACACGCATCTTGAACCCCGCTTTACTTCCAGTTGTACTCCGGACAGTGCGCGCTACCTTGTTCCCAAATAATGGTATGGGCCCCCCACGACAAATCCCCACCGAACACGAGACGAAGGAGATCAAGCGACGTTGCGCCAAGTCATTGCTTGGTTTGCTTCCGCCCAGAGTGGCAGTTGCTTTCCTTGCAAGTGATAGCAAAGTCGTACAGCATCAGGAAGTCGAAGATATGCTTGACTTTCTCGAGGACGCATATCTGAATAAGCACCTTATCTTTCAGATACTGGAGTTGATTGTGCTGAGGTTGGCACCTGAACTAGAGCAGCAAGGAATACGAGATCTGATAGAAGAGCGAACAGGATAGACTTGTGGGTGGCTTCGGCTACTGCAAAATTTCTTTGGAAAGGCATATTTGTGTTCACTGACCGAGTTGAGAGCATTTCCGCCTGCAGTCTATGGCTACAGTCTGCGCGCCTCGGAGCTATCGTGGATGCATGCGGTATCGGGATTTTATCTTCACTCATGCCTGAACTCTGCATTGCAAGGTCAAACTTGAAACAGTCTAGGTGCACCATACACATGATGTATCTTCGTGTACAAACAGCTCACCCTGCATTGCGGTGGAAAAAGGTACACCGCTCTACCCGAAAAGAGGGGTAGTGAGCCAATCAGGAAAATGGACGGCACGGATTGTTGAGAGATGTGCAAGTCCAGACTTTTCGTATGAGTGCAAGTGCATGCAGCAACGAACATCTGACTTGATGCGAGGGACAGCGGAGGAAGGGAATGAGACGAAAAAGCGGCGTCAAATACTTCCCGCTGCTCGCGCTTTCGTACAGCCACCGGAGCTTTCTTCAATGATGCCCCAATCCCGGACTTGCTGGTCACTCTCGTACGATGATCGTGGCAACTTGGCGGTGAACTTCATCATTGCTTCGAAGAGCAGGGAAGACGCTTGGATGCATGCATGCATCTGAGGGGATGGGTCCTGATCGGCGAGCGCGACAAACCGCGATATAGGCTGGGGCACGAACGGCCGGCTACACCAAGAAAAGAACCAGCCTAAGCACGAGATTCCCAGCCAATGACCAATTCAACAGTAGAATACGAACTAGGAGTGTGCGCATCTCCGCTGTGCGCATTCTTGTGGGTACTTGATAAACAGAGGAAGCAGAAAGGGTGCGAAGGAGAAGTGATGTGGTGAGGTTAAGCTACCGTCATGCAGTGTAGCGATCCGAACCTCAAAGTTTGAATTGTTGAACTCCACGCGACGTCCCGCTGCCGGCTGACGACGACCGTAAATCAGCGTGGGCTGAACAGGGGCTTCCCTGAACCCGCAACGACCTGCAGCCGGTGCGAATAACGTCTTTGATCATTGAAGCGTATTTTGTAGTTCTGATAAAACTCCCGAATGTTTAGAGTCAGATCCTGTCTATGACGCCCTCCAGAAGCGACATTGTGTTGAGATTCCCCGCACGCCGCGGCTGATCCCACACCTTGTTATCGTAGGGCTCGCGTACCTGAATTGCCCGTGTCGCCAATATCGTGCCACCTTGCAATTACGGCTCATTGATGTCAGCTTACTTGCGGCGCGATATTGTCGCATGCAGCGGGCTCGACAGCGCTTTGTCGACACGACAGGAAGCAGTTCAAGTTCAAAATCCCCACGTCGCCGACTTCCCCAGTTCACAGGCATCCGTGTAACGGCCGCCTGACTCGACATCCATATCGACCGTTGACCCTTGAATCCTTCGTCTTTCAAGGGCCTTGGCCAGACACCGCCTCTTTCACGAGCGGCAAATCACGATTTCGTACCCTGGCGACTAGTATGTGACGAGAACACATGACATTCTGCGCTGCTCGAGTGATAGCCAGGGGCAACAAGCATCAAACTGCAAGCTCTCGCAACACGATCCGTGAACCCTCGGGAAGAAGAGACGCAATTTGAAATGCAAGACATCCCGCGGTGGAGAAACATGGCCTCGGCACCGGGCATGTAGAAGACAGCTCCCGACGCTTGTGAATTGCGGCCCAAGGAGGAACAACGCCATGTCAAATCGATATCGCAAAATGAGGCTGACGTCAATAGGCCATATTGGCGACCCGCAGAGCTGGGTCTTCTTGGGGGGGGTGCCTTTATCGCCATGTAACACAGCATCAGGAGGAAGTCTTGAAAGAGAAGGCGCATAGTGCTTGATACGTTGTGAATCCCGGCATTACGACGGCCCCACCGATCCAGGTGCCGGCCTTCAAGCCCTGTTGACGGCATTGTGGTCTCAATGGCACCCACATGATACTCGCAGAGCTTCGTGGGCCTGTGTAATCGCGCTTGGGCACCGGAAGATCAATCAGAAGCGACGGCTTCGTGCGTTGACAGGGTGCACATTGCGGACGGGTCCGTAGACGGCGGGTGTGTCGGTCGTGCTGCGAACCACTGCCCAGTGCTCGACAGCTCAAAAACTCAAATTGCAGCTCGTCATGCTGATGAGTCGAGATGGTGGAAAGACATGTACAACACGTAGTCTTGCACAAGCTAGTGGAGCCCACCACGAATCTTGATTTTCACGGGAACCAAAAACGAAGTCGCCTCAATGTCCGCTGCAATAGCGGAAAGCAAAGGCGGCTGGCTCAACAACAGCGACTTTCCAGTCGCAAAAAGAATGGTCACTACGAGGGTCGAACTCGCGACCTTGGCGTATCAAGGATGAAAGCTATTAGCACCACGCTCTAACCAACTGAGCTAAGCGACCAATTGTTTTGTTGTATGACATCTGTGGTGCTTATTTTAATTACATAGCATACAACGAAACAATCACTGTGTGTGACACTGTGATCAACATGCCGCCGTAGATCGAAATGGGAGCCCCTGACGCACTTTTGACCCCCGCGACGTCCCGCCGAAAATCTTGCCATCCGTCCCACCCACACCAGCCGCGTGCATTGTTCCACCACATACACTTGCAATCACCTGACCCGCTAGCGCAGGCACGCCAGCCAACGACAACGGCAGGACGCCTATGTGCGGGACGTCAGCGCAACTGTCTTTGCGCTACAGTCGACGCGCCGCCAAAGGCCCGACGCCAGCGCAGCCACCGCAACTGCACAAAAAACCTGCAGTCGTATCAACACCTCAGTGGTCGCGATTACTAGTCGCTAACGCAAGTGTCGCTGCAATTTCTGGTCCAGGGCGGGGCGCGACGCGCCGTGCAATGCAGCTAGTCGAGTCTGACTGTCGTGTGAGGTCAGAGCGATCGTGTACAAATCGTGTGTTGCGGAAGAGGTAGGGAAATTTGATCGTTGCGCAGGAGAGCGCTGCGGTCTTGACAGCTCTGTCGCACCCGCGTACCTGTGTTGCGGCCTGTGTGCCCCTTGGTGCTTAGGCTTCGGCTGCGTCCGAAGAGCAGCGGTTTTGCTGAAGGGTCCTGCGGGCACGAAAGCTTCACGGCTACGGGCCGGACCGCGCTGAGAACAGACACACTCCAGCCGACTTCTGCAGCAACTCATCTTCTCTTCGTTTGCAGCTTGCAATTGTAGCAAAGAGATTGACATGGTGATCATGCCTGTTGCAACCGCTCATAGCCACATCCGGACGTGCAGTCCCACGAGCTTGCAGTCTTGACCGTGCTCGGCTCGTCCCCGCACTAGCTCGTTACCCGTGCTTACCATTTGCCGATCCATAGCCACCAGCGACACGCAGAGGATCTGGCTGAATGACAACCCAGCCAGACCGCCACAAAGGGCAATCCCCTGTCTGCGCACAAGCAATCAGCCTGTCAGTGTTGAGCGGGGAGCCGGGAGCGCACTTCAGCCGTGACTGCTTGATCTCACTCATCTCGCGGTAGCTGGCGACAGGTATCAACGCTGCAGAGGAGGTTGTTGAGGTGTAAGGAGGCTCGGTTGCCTGCCGTGAGCGCCATGTCTCAGCTATGCGAAAGTCACCAGCCCACTGGAATGTCCGCGCAGCTATTCGCAGAACTGAAGTCGGTGGAGCCTTGGCTTGGAACATCATGATGCGTTCAGAAGCAAGATTGCCGTTGTATAAACTCATTTGTGATGGATGGGCAGCAGCCAATCTAATTGACAGCGAGTCACAGCAGGACAAGACAGGTAATTGCTCGTCTGGATTAGGGGCGCTGCAGGCAAGCGGTACCAAAGGAGTGGATTGAGTCAATAGTCGAGCATGACTGGTGTCTCAGACTAGGAAGGCTATATGAGCTCAGATATATGTGACAGAAGCGTACGAGCCTGTTCATCGTTTCAGACAGAGCACCGAACATAACGGGCCGCCAGACGATGCTCAAAAGAGATGTACAATAGCTAATGTTCCGCGCGAGCGGGTACAGTCTTTCATATGTGTAAGAAGAATGTATGACCATGCATATTGGGGGTATTGTGCATGCTGAGGGTATAACGTGAAATCAGGTAAAAAGCAATGAAACGAGAGCCAGAAAGGAAATTAATCAAAAGATGCCAAAGATGCTGATGCGAAATGAAACCGAAATACTGGCGCTATGCGTGCACCCTAAAATATGCCCCCAGTGCCTTTCTTTTCATTCGTGATCAATTCGAAATAGTGCGGTGTCGTCTTTCCAACTTATTAATAATGGTTATGTGGCTGTGCATGGTGTCTGTACGTTGTGCTGCTCAGGAGTGCAATGATTGTTGTCTCCAGTAACACCGTTGGCTAGTGCAAAACGTCGACAGTCTCAAGCTTGGTGACGGTGTAATCGGGCTCTGACGCGCGTCGCACCCCCGATGGCATGCTCTCGGACCGGCTCTTGATTCGCAACTTTTCCATTAGCTTGCCGATCGTCATGTACTCTTCGGGTGCAACTGCGAAATCGCCCGACTGTGACTTGAAGAAGCTCATGACCAACTCCAAAGCGCGTGCTGCCTCCTCCTGGGAAGGTGAGACCGGCGAGCCTGTTGACTTAACGCTTCCAAGAGAGGTGGTTGGCAGAGGTGGAGGCTGCATTGATGTTGAAAGTTGAGAGGGTGACACAGACATTGCCTCATCTATTGAGATTAATGGATCACCGACTTCTGCCATGGGTGAATCGAGCGCGGTGCTGCTGATGTATTTTGGAGTCAGTGCATCTGATGATGCTGGTGGTGATGCGTATTGCTCAACTCCTACCAATGAAGGGAACGTCTGACTCCGTGGCCGCTGGAAGCCGTTGCTTCCTGGCTGCCCATTTGCAGTCTGGCGGCTGCCAATGAATGGGTTGGTCCCGCATGCTGAGTCTGGAGTGAAAAATGGCGATGTAGGACTAGTGGGTCCTTGTTCAGTGAAGACTGTCGACAAAGAATTTGTGCTTTGCGAATTGTAGGGGCGTCGACCAGCAAAATCGAAAGGGTCTGGGCTTTCGATCTTCAAGTTGTCTTCGCTTTTTTTGGCCGTCAGATTCGGAACCACAGGCGAGTCGTCATCAGGCGATAGGGGTGAAAGAGCTCCAGGTGTTTGTGCACTTGATGGTGGATTCGAAGCGCCTTCCGACTCTTCTGCAATGGATCCCTTGCGTGATTTTGCGCCCATCAAGTGGTTCTTCTGCTTGAATTTCTCCAACCAAGTCGTGCTGTTCGCCTTGAGGTGGCTTTCAGAGTTCCCCACAGTCTGTGCGAAGAAGCGGGCTTTGTCGCGGATAATTGCGTCCGTGAGCTGGTAGCCTTGCCTCTGGTGGTTTCTGGCCCAGTTCGATAATGCCCGTTCAATATCAGGGAACTTCCCTTTCGACTTTCTGATCGGCGACCGACTGCCGTCGTCTTGATACAGATACTTCTCTTTCTGTCGCAATACTTTGGAAACGGTACTACAAGCTCGTTAGATGAAAAAACCAACCAGGACTCCACTCTAAAATACCTTCGTTCTACACCGAACATTGCTAAACACGTCAGCGAGGTTTCCGGTTTGACTACAGATGATTGTTTGCATACCTCCGATCTCTGTCTGTTTGACAGTAGGATTGTCCTCGTGATATTGACACATTCGACGACGATCCTGATCAGTCAACGTCTTTCTGGGAGTTGAAGATGTTCTCGAATGAGTAGAAGTAGCTGAGACAGGAGTAGCCGACGCTGGTGTTATTGGTACGGGCGCCGAAGGAAAGATCGATGGTTGATATGTTGACTGGCTAGTTAACATGCTAGGCCACTGTGGCATGATCAGAGGCTGGAGCTGCTGATGTGTAGACCTGGGCGGAGGGTGCGAGGGATGTGGTGGATGCATGCCATTCCCATAAATGGGCTCCATTGGCATTGGTGTAAACGCATGGAAACCGCCGAAGTCTTGTACGGGCGACGAATGGTGTGGGTACTGAGCATTATCATGCCAGGCGGTGTGGTCTTCAAAAGGTTCTTGGTGATGGTGCTCGTGGTCCATTTGTAGTTGGCTCATATTGGGCGATGCTGGTGCGGCGACGATTATTGTAGTCTTGCGAACGTGGAAGCAAATGTTCGTCAAATGCTATGGCGATCAAATGGTTCGGCGCGCATTTGCAGGACAAGTAGTGCTGTGACTGGTTGGTGTGGGTGACCTCAAGACGGAGGCGTGCATGCATGCATGAGATGTTGGTTCAGGATCCTAAAGCGAAATGGCAACGACGAGGATGGATGTACTGCAGTAGAGCGAAAATCTGGCTGACAGAACGGCACAGTCGTATGATAAGCTCTAGACTGAAAAGTATGAAGAGGCGCGGCAGAGCTCTGAGCTCAGAGGGAAGCAGACGCTGCAGGGAAATGCCTGACACAAGGGGGTCCGCAGCGCGTACTTGAAAGAGGCCTGGGGACGCTGCTACAAGCCCGGATGTGTGCGATGCAGACGCGGGCTGATGCAGCAGTGCGGGAGACGGCCTGTTTGTTTCCAGCCCAAGCTTGCCGGCTCAGTTGGCTTGTGCATCCTACATCCCTGCTGCCATCAAGCCAAGCGACGCCGCAACGCGACAGCAACGTTGGGTTAGTGCATCTGCGGGTCTTGTCGGGGATGCGCTCTTAGGTTGACGCGGGCCAGAAATATGCGGCCGCCTGGCGCAAGCTCATCGAGACACCCCCAGTGCACGGCTCCACACCATGTCTATGCGCGGCAAATGGGATGTTAAGGCGGTCGAGTACGATCATCCATTACACCGTACGCACACATCTTCGCGGCCGGTTAATCTGAGTCCAAATACAGACATGGTCTAAGGAGGCGTATTGGCATCTCTCGTGCGCAACACGCACTGCTTATTGGAACCGAACCCTTGTGGCGCACAACGACAACTCAAACCAGACTGGACCCCCAGGTACAAGAAGTGGCAATGCCGAAAGATGTCAGTCAGCGGCGGTGCATAAAATCCCAAATTGCGCAGACGGTCCTCGACGCTTTGGGATGGCGATAATCGCGCTCGCAAGAAAAGGAGCCACAAAAGACACATTAGGTTTTACGAGGCAGCCACTCAGGAACAGGAGCGATAATGATTTAGCGCCCGAAAAACATGGAGCTCTGTGAGTCGTCAGCACGGACAAGACCCCTGCTGGAAGTCTCCGAATCGACAGTTGCATCCGTTAGAACACCAATGAGGGTATTCGATACTTGAAAAACTGGGCCAGACAACGCTGATCGTATTTGCTGAGTTTCCGAAATTGTCCTTAAGAAAAAAGAACTATGCTGAGACCGTTTGAATGCCAGCGCTCCCTTTCCCACGAGGCATCGCTGAGACGAATACGTACTATGGTGCGCCTCTTCGGCAGAACAATCCCAATTCATAGCTGCGAACGGCAACGTCCCGTTCAAATCCCTGACATTCTGGCGAATGGCAGGTACGATCCGCTCCGAAAGCTCGTTGTCTCTACTAAGCGAACGTGCTGATGCCGGCGCGGAGCTATTGGGACGGCAACTTCGGCCAATCCAGGTTACGATGTCGGCTTGAAGCTTTGCTCTGCGCGTCATCTTCCATGTCCAGGCCTAATTGTAGACATCAGGCGTCTACAATATCATCGTCGTGCCAATCCCACTACACTGCGAGGGGTAGACGGCCTGGGCCGCAGGTTTATTTCGCAATCTGTCATTTATTTCTTGACGATGGTGACTAATCGCAGTTAGCATGCAACCCAATAGAACCTATCGTGGCAATATAGCTCACCAATATCCTCGTCAGCCAGCTCGTGCGACAAACCGACACGCTGGGGCTGATGCTTGACAGATTTGCCATAGACGATGGCGTGCTTGAACTGCTCTACAATTGTCTTGTGGATGGAGTGACACTGTGTTGTGATCAGCTGGTGTTGAGACATGTACACGGACTGAACTTACGAAGTCCTCGATCGTGCATGCATTTGACCTCAAAACGACAGGTGCAGTATAGTCGGGCAGTCTGCCCTTGGGCTTGGTGTAGACACGGACCAAGTTGAGCTTCTCCCACATCTGCTCCAACAGTTCATCGATGTTCCAGCCGTGCTCAGAGCTAATAGGACAAGCGTTAGGAATTCGGTAGATGAGATCCAGCTCCTCAATCGAGATAGCGTCGATCTTGTTGAGCGCATAGATTACAGGAATGTAACTTCGACTCTTTGCCTCGATGACGTCGATAAGGTCATCAACAGTCGCGTCGCATCGAATGGCAATGTCGGCGTTGGCCATGCGGTATTCGCTCATGACAGCCTTGATCTCATCATGGTCGATATGTGTCAAGGGCACCGTGGAGGTGATATTAATGCCGCCTTTGTCCTTCTTTTTGAGCACAATGTTCGGTGGGCTCTTGTTGATTCGGATGCCGAACCCTTCCAGTTCGTTCTCGATCACGCGCTTGTCGGTCAAAGGCTTGTTGACATCGAGCACGATGAAGATCAGATGGCAAGTCTTCGCGACAGCAATGACCTGACGACCACGACCCTTTCCGTCCTTTGCTCCCTGGATGATACCTGGAAGGTCGAGGATCTGGATTTTGGCACCGTTGTACATGACTTGACCGGGAACAGTAGTGAGTGTTGTGAACTCGTATGCGGCTGCCTCAGAGTGTTGGCCAGTCAATCTGCTCATGAGCGTACTCTTGCCGACAGAGGGGAAACCAATGAAGCCAACGCTGGCAACACCAGTTCTTGCAACATCGAACCCAACACCTCCACCACCGCCGCCACCGCTTGGCTCAAGCAACTCTCTCTTGAGCTTCGCTAGTTTGGCTTTCAGCTGTCCCAAATGATAGGAAGTCGCCTTGTTCTTCTGAGTACGGGCCATCTACATGGCGTGAGTCGTCGACGTAGGTTTGCGCTCTGGAGGGGGTCTTACTTCGGCCTCGACCTCTTTGATCTGCACAGATTCAATCAGTATGCGGGGTTTTTCCACTTCTTAGGTGACAGCGTTACTGACCTTGTCCACTGTTGTCGACATCTTGCCTTATCACGTCGTCACGGGAAACTCAAAAGACGTGGTCAGTCCAAAGACGCTGATACAGAAATTTGATGTCCGAGGCGGCGATGACGCCCTTCCAACGCGCTTGCCGGATGAGGGGCATCGGTCATACTTTTCGCCGTTGCGCGCTTTCCCATCTCGAGCATCAATCCTGCCGCTCTCCTCGTCTCAAACCTTGGGTGCTCTGGCTTGCATGATACGAATGCCAACGACCGACAGAAGCCGCGATCTTGCTCGTCGTGCTCTGATACTCCCGGTTCGTGCTGGCACATGCGTATGCGGTGCAACGATGGTGCACCTGACTAGCTGGGCGACATCACCGGAGCTAGTTGTTACATAATTTTATGGCTCGACAACTCACACGTGTCACCCGTATTGTTCGCTCGTTCCAGATAAATCTGACACTTGCTCGGCTTATCGCCCTCGACATTCCGTAGCATCCTTATCAAAGAGCCCCAACCTCTATATTTGTCCCAGACACTTGTCTCCGGTGCTTCATTCCGCTCTCACTATCACTTCTAGACATCCTTATCACGTTATCATGCCCGGTCGTACTGCAGAACCCACGGATCGCTTCCAGGCACTCGTCGAGGCACTGAGTGACAAGCTCGGTCCTTGCAGTGGCATCAATAGTGATGATGTCGACGAAGAAGAACTTCAGCAGCTGATGGCAGACTACGTTTCGGATGAGTCGGAGTGGGAGAAGTACTCGATGACTCAACCCGGTACAGCATACACCCGCAACCTGGTCGACAAAGGCAACGGCAAAAGCAACTTGGTACCTATACGATCCTCAATTCGGTACTGGGACTTCACTGACGTCCGTAGCTTCTTTTAGTGTGGGCACCCAATAGGGCCAGCCCAATCCACGAGTAGGTCGTCTTTTCTTTGTTCTATCTTTATTGACGATAGAATCAACAACGTGACCTGGCCTTGACTGCATCCCGCTTTCGATGGCTCTGTACTCCTGACTGACGAAGCGACTTTGCTCGCCGATCATGAGATCGATGCGTCCACAGCGCAGGAGACAGCCGGTAAGGACACTATTTTCGATACTTCGTGCAATCCGAGCTCTAATGAGCATGTTGCTTGTCATGCTCGGATTCTCCACGATACTTACCAGACGAACCTCGCTGACATGTCCTAGCCATGCCAATGCCCACTGCATCATGAAGATCCTCAAAGGCAGCCTCACTGAGACACGCTACGCCTGGCCGACCATTGATCTCAACAATTCCGAGGACCGCCACATGCAAGTGATCTCTGAGAAGACATACAAGACTGATCAGGTCACATACATGTCTGACAAGCTGGGGCTGCACCGCATCTCGAACCCGGACAAGGAAAACTTTGCTGTCTCATTGCATTGTAAATCCATCATGTGCTGGCTTATCTTGTACACAAGCTAATAGAAAACAGTGTACACTCCACCCAACGCAGCAGTCTACGGTTGCAATGTATTCAACGAAGCGAATGGTCACTCAACGCACATGGCCAAGTGCACAGTTTACTCGGAGTACGGCGCGCCCTGCGTGCGCGGTGCGCGGCCTTGAATCGCTGTCCTCTATCAAACAAGCTTCGGCACTGCTCCTGGTATAGGAGCTCGTTCAGTGGGCATGATGTAGGGTAGTGCTTTTTTTGGTAAGGATCTCTATGGGGCTACAACGGCGTCTGCAGGCACATTTTCTGGTTCTCTTTCCATTCACAACGGAACACTACATCGTAGGTAAACATCACAGTGCTTCGCCAATCTTGTCAAATCCGCATAGCATGAAGTGGTGGTTGCGCTATGTATTTGCGGCTAAGCCGCGCTCGACCCATTATGCATTCGTTAAGCTCAGTACTTGTTTCAACTCGATGTTTTGCAGATTTCGCAACTCCTCGATGGCGATGACACGTGCGACCAAGTTAGTGAGAGTCGCATCAGCCTTCTTGAACATCCTCTCAAATTCAGTGGCCATGTCCTTTGCCTCAGTGGCCTGCTGTTCAAGTGATCTGCACATTTTCCACGAGCGCGTCGATCTTCAGGTGTGAAAGGATCAGCAAGAATTCAAGATATCAAAGAACAGACAGACATGTCTCGGTGTTCTTGGTCTGTGAGGTAGTCTAATCAACCTTCAATGGCACCAAGTTAAAGTTGACGGCGCGCTTGTGAGGATCGGTGGCGATCTATTCATGCTGTAACATGTTCGCAGTAGGACAGTGACACGCCTCATAAAGAAGAGGTAACTTAATATGGTGGCTTCAACCTTCACAAGCCTGAATCGGACAGCCTCGAGACAGACATTATCGTCGTGATTAGACACAGGGCCGTGGGAAGAGCAAGAACGTTACATGGTAGGTGACCACATTTCATTTGTTTTCACAACAACAACGCTCATGTTGCTCCACACCTGCATGCCACTATGGAGGCGCTGAAACGAATACAATATTCTCTATCATCTCTATCCTGTCTTCCTGAAAAGTTCGTACACGACTCACCAAACCTCCCACCCGCCAATTCCTCCCTGGAAGTTCGCCTCCATCGCCGGCCTCCGCCTCACACCGCTAATGTAAGCCCGCTCAAATGGCTGTTCAAAATACGACGTACCGAGCGGACTCACATCGCGGTACCGATAGCTCGGATGACGACGCGGCATCTCTTTGCGATGCCGCGGTGGGCTGACCCCGCGACCGCGCTCATACTGGGTTCGAGACTTACCTTGTCTATCATACTGATTCTGCAAATGGATAGTTGGTTCTCTACGCGTGACGGGAGCCTGGTAGGCAAAGTCCCGCGATGTGAAAGGTGCTTCTCTACGGGTCAAAGGGGGCTGGTAAGAATATGGGTCCCGCGAGCGACTCCGGGCTGTTGGAATTGGGGGCTTGGGCATGAAGCTGTTCTCGTAGTGGGTGTCGAAGGAGAGCATATCGGCACCCACCCACGCTTGTCCATGGCGGTTTGGGAAGTTGCGGGTGTTGGATGAGCGAGTGGTGTTGTGGCTCACAGGACGCGAGGATGCACAGCCCATGTTAGCAGTTTTGAATGGAACGGTTGCGTCAGGATGGAGGCTGGCACTGCAGCGGTATACCTGTGGGAATGTTAGAGCAATGCACGTACCTTCAATCAGAGGGGGGTGTGGGTTGAGTCTTGTGGTCTTTGTGAATGGGGCAAAGAAGTAGAAGGAACGTGGAGATGCTATCTTGTAAGTGTTCTGTGCTCTGCGCTGAGTGTCGACAGTGTTTGTGAAGAACGATGTGACTGCACGACGTGAGACATTGTGAATGGGTTTTTACTCAACTGATTGCTAGGAGGTGAATGTCACTGGTTGTATCGTATGATATGGCACGCATAATAGCCGACAATGTGAAATAGTAACAATTACTACATGCAAGGTGTCGTTGTTGAATACAAGTTGGTGGCGCAGAGCTCACGCTGTGTGAAGCGCCATGGTAGAAATACATTGTAAATGCACAGTGTATCGCCTGCATCAGGCGCCGGAAAGATTCTAAAGCAATGCTAGGTGCTTTGGAAGAAATGTCCCAGGATCGAGTTGCCACTGCCGAACGGGGTTCACATATCGGTGGATCTGACTGCTGATGTGGTTCGACTAAAGCGCGCAGAGCAAAGTCCACGTGCGAGAAAGCAGAATCCAGCCAGGTGGCTTCTCATGAGACAGCTAGCTCGACAAGTGAAGGTCACGTTGGAAGTCGGGCTGCCTGTAGTGGGTACTATCATCTTTGCAAAGATGCAATGTTGACCGATGAGCAGAAGTGAGGAAGTGAGGCTTGTGGATGACAGTGCGGCTGACATCCAAAACCACAACACCGACTTATGGCGTGTACTTGGGCGGTGCCGGTGTCTCATCATAAGCCGGCGGCTGGACCTCCTCCATCCTCGCGATCTCTTGCCTTCGCTCCTCAATTCTACGCTGTTCGATCCTCCGCTCCTCGGTTCTCCGCTCCTCGATTCTTCGCTCCTCCGCTACCTGCTCTTGCACAACACTGACGGCACGAATCTCATCTGACGCTCTCGATGCCGGCCTCGACGCACGCCTGGGCAAATCCATCACCCACATGCCTCCTGGCCGCACTGGACCCGCCCACACCTCTCCGCGTGCTGCACTCGCCTTGATTGCATCGATCTGAGGTTTCGCAGCAGCCACCTCATCCGCTATACGGCGAGCTTGCTGGCGCCTCACTCTGGCATTTTCCCTCTTCCCTGCGCCGCAGCCGTCCATGCAGCAACTCCTGCAGCACCAGACAAGCACGGCGACGAGCACGGCGGCGCCAATGACGGAGCCGAACACTATCCCCATGATCTTGCCAGTTGGGATAGGATCGGACCAATCTCTTCCTGGACTCGCACTTGAAGAGGGGGCAGCGGTGAAGACGGAGGTCCGCTCGGAGGGAACTATGGTGAGTGTCGGGCCTGCATGGTTCCTCGATGTGATTGAGTCCATCACAGGATACCACTCGCGGATCGTAATGCGCAGGATCTTCTCGTAAGATCCGGAGCCATTGGATATCGGTTCAGCGTACTTTTCATAGCCTGACAGCTCGGCGACCCGTTCGTCTGCACGAATCTCGCCAGGGTTGTCTGGCCCTTCAGTGGTCTGATTACCGAAGTCGACGAAGAAGTAGGCATTTTCCTCGTAGAAGCTGGGTGGCCAGAATAGGAGCAGCTTCTCGAACCCACCGCCGCATATCCGGGTGCCGTTGGGCGGCCAGCAATATGGTTGTTTGTTTTCCTTTTGACATTGGAACGCTGCGTCGCCTAGGAGAGGGGTCATCCAGCTCGTCTGGCAGGCTAGTGGTGTGTTAGCAGTGTTTGCAAAGAGACTTATGGTTTGTGTAAGAGCATACTGCGATTGAGAGCGCGAGGCGGCAAGTGTACCATTGTTAAAACTAGACAGACAGAGAAATGACCAGGGAAGCTTGTTGATTCGCGCAGAAAGGAACACCATCTGTCAATTCGCGATCCTCCTAAGTACCTAATCTACGTCCGTAAGCCCAAGCTATATGTATCTCCATCATCACAAGCCTTCCAAGACCAATTGTCGATAAGGCTTGGCCAAGCACCCAATGCAGCAGTGTCAAGCAAAAGTACGTGCAGGTAGACTACCCCATGACGTGCGCACTGCTAGTCACGTTGTGCTCAAGAGTATACGTGCGTAAGGCGTCCTTCCTCAAATTAGCACTCAATATTGCATTTCTTGAGGCAGAGCAGGTACTAGACGGACTTCCCTAGGTCCAGCCGGGTAAAGCGGCAGATAACGAGTTGATGCCGAGAAGTGGCGCCCCTCCATGTTCACCATTGGGCTGTGACCAGTGGTAGGGCAGACTCGCTGGACCACACGGGAGAGTGCATGTATGGAGTCCAGAACCCAACGTGTATCTTCAGTCGTGTGGCGAAAACCAAATGTTGTGAAAGCAGGGCTGGTGCAGGACTCAGCATACTATTACTAGTGGAAATAGAGCACTATACACAGTCAACGCCTACGAGGATTGGAAACATGCAAAAAAACGTCAAAGGGCTCTGCGTGCATTGCTACAGCATCCAGTCTGGTGTACCTCAGCACGCGCAGCCCTCCTTGGCGCCCTCGGTCCTCGCAGTCCCCAGGTTCACACGCGCATCCTCTTGCCTGCCCAGGTTGGTCTGGCCGCCGACTCCACGCGGGCCCTTGAGGCTCGTCTCTGGAATGGCGTTTGCGATGGCTGTGAAAACTTCTGCGACATTCTGCCCCGTCTTCGCACTCGTCTCGAAGAAAAGCAGGCTCTCTTCGTCTGCGTAGGCCTTTGCCGTCTTGGTGGGTACCCTCCGAGCATCGGTGCCGTCCTCTTCTGCGGGCTCGTCGCCCTCGGCAGCCGGTACCGCGTCTGCGTCCTCTGAGCTCTCCTCGCCGCCCTCGGTAGCCAAATCAGCTTTGTTTCCAACGAGCGCAATGACGATGCCGGGCGATGCTTGGCGGTGCAGCTCGGCGACCCAGTGCTGCGCTTTGGTGAGCGACGAGGGCTTTGTGATGTCGTAGACGACGAGGGCGGCTTGGGCGTTGCGGTAGTACATGGGCGCGAGCGAGGCAAAGCGTTCCTGGCCGGCGGTGTCCCAGATCTCAAACTTGATTGTGCGGGTGGGCAGGTTGCATTTCTGTGTGAGGAAGGCAGCTGCGGGGGGTTAGATGGCGTGTCTACATGCATGCGGAAGACAGGGCGGCATACCTCCTATGGTCGGCTCCTTGTTCTCTTGGAAATCGTTGTTGACGAAGCGCATGACTAGCGAGGACTACATCTGTTCAGTACGGTGTGTGCAGACTGGTAACCATGGCATATGCACACCTTTCCAACGGCAGCCTCGCCGAGCAGCACCAGCTTGACGCTGCTGCTGGGCTTTGGTTGCGCGGATGCGTCCGCCATTGTGTTAAGTCTCTGGGTCTGAGTCGCGGCTTGAAGTGCTGTCAGGCGTGAGCTTGCAGAGGCTTTGCAGCGTCGAGAAAGTGGATCCAATCTGTGATAAGAGCGAAACCTGTGGTGCAAGCAAATGTCTCGCAGTCGTTGGCAACCTCACATGGCACCCTACCGACGCGATTCGAGCGTTCGTCACCGCCAAGATGACCCAAGCTCCATTGGTCCAAAGCCTCGCCGCAGCCTTAGCACGCATTCGATACGACCGACACCAGCACCCTCTACTAGTCACTTGTCCATGAACATCTGGTGACAGTCAGACAGTCAGTCACTGCTCGGAATTGCCGCGCAATGGGGGCCGATTGCGTTCTCGAGCGTCTCCATTGACCTGCTCCGTTCTTCTATGCCGGACTCTAATAGCGGCCAGAGTCCGCTGCGGCAGGCAAGGATGTTGGCTTCACTAATCACCACATAACAAGACAAAGTAAGACCAGGTCCGTGATGGTGTAAGAGGGCGCCTAAACTTGCGACTGCAGAAGATATAAGAGAATTGTTAGAGGATTCTAAGTGCTTCCTGTTTTGACAAGATCGCAGATAGTGTGCACGTGGCTTACGATCATTTGGGCAGAAACATGAATGACGCTATGCCTGTTATCTTGGAGTCGCCAGCTCAAACATCAACTGCTATGCAATAGTTAAGTCGAGCAGCTCTGTTCGGTAAAAGAGTCTCCAAAGAGTCTATGGTTGCAATTGATCCCGAGCGTCCGAGGAGGCCGAGGTTGAGCTGAGGATGGCACGCAACCAGAAGCTCATCGTTGAAGGACGTTAAGCTAGGGAGCCTTCAACCCTACAAACACGGCAGAGCCATAACCTCCCCGGATGGCCTGCAGACAACAAGTTGACCAGTCTCCTTGAAGAATGGCTGTAGTTAAAGTTGCACGACTAGAACGTACTACCCATTGCTGAACCCATTTTCCCCATCCACGAACAACAGCATGCCTCCTTTAGATGCAACTTTGTAACAAAGGGGATGCCCAAGAGGTCGCTGAGCTGTACGACGGATCGCATCTATATGGTGGGAAGCTCTCTGTCACTGCTGCACGACCGGCGATGGGATATATCAGAGCGTCTTATAATCCTGGGTATGACTGAGCTCATGGCCAGCCGCGTGGTGTTGGAATGGCCAGTGGTACGGTTATGGTCTTCTTCTCCCCAGTCTCAATTGCTGAAGCGCCTGCCTACACTCCCACACGTAATATCTTACACCGCCCCCAGAATTGATGCTGCTGTTCTGCTCAATGTAACTGGCCTCAACCAGATGCAGGATAAGGTGCCTCTGAAGTTCCTTCTCGGACCAGATGAGCGTGGACTTGGGTGCCAGGACGCAGTTATCGACGCAGGGACTATTGGCAAGTCACAGACGCAAGTGGCCTAGTTGAGGCAAGCCCTCTGCGACCGACCGCGGCATCCGTAGGACGACAATTCATTCATCTGCATGTGGGTCTCTTGGCTCTAGACGCGCAATGTAAGTGGGGAGTGCTCACTGCGTAGTCGGTGAGTGTACAAGGCGGATGAAGGGTAGGTAGGGAGCGGGTCTGCGTGAGGTGTGAGGAAGAATTTGATGATGCTTTCTGCCCGGGTCAGAGTATAAAGATGCAGCGTCCGAGCTGGCACGAGGAGAGAGCAGATCAATCCAGTAATCAAGCTGTGTTCCCCGTGTGAGTCTGGGAAATAGGCCGTAACTGCTGTTGATGTTGCTCGTTGCATGTGTCGATACAGAAGTATGGAGCTGAAACTCTGAAAGACAACTTAGCCCTTTCGCTAATTGTTGAATGCTGTAGCATATGATTCCGGCGACATGAGAGCCTGTTCAGTCGACCCCACAACATGAGTGTGCTGGTCCGAAGAAGTGTATGAGGCAAAACATAGTATGCGGTCCTCTGCACTACAGTACCGCGTTTCCTTGCATTACTCAAGATATTTCACTATTCATTTGCGCTAGAAGGACGGCCGAAGATTCTCATACTTCTACCTCGATCTCGATCTGACTTGCCAGCCTCGGCGGCAGCTTACCAGATGAAGAGCGAAAAGCGACGAGCGTCTCATTACACACACGTAGAACTCCCTCGACCTACTCGACCTTGCACGGCCTCTAGCCACGCGTAGCCCTAGCGCCAGCCCACATTACAGCTACAATTCATAAAAGCCATGGTAATTCTGCCATCAGATCACCGAGATCTGGTTCTTCTCACCGAAATCCAGGGTGCATGGTTGTTGACCGGACGCCAAGTGGGCAGTGATGTCATGCCGCTTGCTCGAAACTGCTTTCTCGCGGCCAACTTTTTTTGTGAGACGAACACCTGTCCGCCGAGGTGGTCCCGCAGCCTGATAAGCGCCGCGGTGGATGGTCTAGACGGTGCTGGGATTAGCCGCGTGAGTCTAGGTGGGCACTGGTGATGGCAGGCAGTGATTGGGTGGAACAGATCGCGAGATAATTTGAGTGGAGAGCATGTTTACGTGAGCGCAGCTGTTATCACGTTATCATGCCTTATTTGATTGTTACATTATTGCGCGGCACCAGCGAACGGTCGGATTGCTACGACCGCGGCGGCAGAGCGAGCGCGAAACATGGGCTGGAAGATGGCTTGGCGGCGAGATTCGCAATGTGGCGCATAGGTCTGGATGCGTAGAGGGTGCCGCATCTGGAAGCTGCGAACAACCCCTCAGCGCCTGCATGATCTTCGGCGGCTGCGATGTCGTGTCGTCCGGATAAGCTGGGAAAGTGCGCTACCCCACACTTTGTCAGAATGCAGAGCGCTTTGAAGTTCAGCGATGACGTCGCAATGGTTCGAGGGTTTCGGTTTGACGGTCCTGCGCCGCGGAGGACAGCTGTCAGGTGGGCCTCGTGGAGCTGGTGAGGCCGTCATTGCTGGGACTTTTTTTTTTGTGTTTGGGCTGGTGGCGCAGGTGTTGGATGCTGGAATGGCCCGCATCTCGGCCTGCCGATCGCTCTGCGGCCGTTGACCAGTTATGAATTTGCTACCACTCAGTACTCAGTGTTCGCTTTTTGCTGTGCCGGCTGCCACACCAGCGACGGGACCCCACAAGTGACTTGCACGGCAAAGAGGAGGTGGCTTGCACGGTGGGCGTAGCGTATTGGATGGTAAAGATTTCGGGAATGGCGAAAAGAGGAGAGCAGCACAGACTCGTGATTGCTGCACAGACATTTTGCTCGAGCTTCGATCGCGATGACGCCAAGGATGGGTTTCGGCGTGGATTGCCATGACGTCTCAGCCAGACGCTGGAATTGCAACAAAGGGCATGTTTGCTCTGCCCGAATCTGTGCTGGACGGGCGTCACCTGGTGGATGGCATTATTGCGGTAAACACCTGTTCCAGGCGATCGTGGGCGGCTCTCCAGGCGATCGCAGGCTTAGCCACAGTTCTCCAGACGATCGGCGTTCCCAAAGCGGCGGCAGGTGCGATGCCCGATTCAGCACGCAGCAGGCAGCACGCAACCTGGAACACAGGGACTCATGGGCGGGCTGCTACGCTAGGATAGCTGCGTGGGACGGCGCCAGGCACCGCACAAAGGTTCCTGACATGTCCAAATTATGCCAGCGAGCGCGAGAATGTGCGGCAGGGTGCAGTACGGCGCCGTGCCTGGTGCAGCTGCGCAGCTCGAGCATGCGCCGAAGACGCAATATCACTGGGCAATTGCACGGCCGGCCCAGCAGACAGGGCGCCTGATCCCGTAATGCACGCAATACCAGTCTCTCACGGCAGAAGGCGAAAGAAGCGCGTGGTGCCTCAGGGCGGCGACTAAGCCGCTCCAGCGTCCAGCCGGGTCGCTGTGGTGAGGGGACGTCGCCGCGGCGTGGTGCGATCACGTTGGCAGGCTGCGCCAAAGGCCGGCTGACCCAGGGCCGCGTGCCAGCATGACAGAGAGCAGCGCCAGCCTGCTCCCTTGTTTGCCTGTCTGTCTGGCTCTCTGCCTGGCTGTCTGATGCTGTCCAGCGCTGCGCGCCAGAACCGATCTCGCCTTGATTGCACCGTGACATCGCAGGTGGAGATTGCCTGAAACTGGAAGCCGATTCGGACACCAAGCAACCCCGGCCGGCGTGTAACGCAGCAGCTATCACGGGCGGTGGGGTCCATTCCAGCCTGTCACCACAGCCCAGCGAGCACCGGCACCCGCCAACATTTTTATT
The DNA here is from genome assembly GCA_028584115.1 of Stagonosporopsis vannaccii. Lineage (NCBI taxonomy): Eukaryota > Fungi > Ascomycota > Dothideomycetes > Pleosporales > Didymellaceae > Stagonosporopsis > Stagonosporopsis vannaccii. The sequence continues at coordinate 587,817 of VWXS01000003.1, forward strand.
TTGGAACAGCCGCCGTGCCTGGCACCTGGCCACATACACAACACCGAGCCTGTGTTGCTTTGCACCTACACTCTCGCCCTCGCGCAGCCCCCTCGTTGCCCCTTCCCCTGCCCGGCCCTGCATCGCACGCATTGGACACGCCGCATTCGCACCAGCCGCACTGCGCATCTGACTCCGGACCTGTCGGGGCTGTGCACCACTGCAGCGCTCCTGACGCATCCATACACCAAACGCCAGCTCGCAAAAAGTCGCGAGTCTTTGGCACCATGACCGTCCTCAAGGTATGCAGCAGCCCGCCCTGCCGCTCACACCACGCTGTCCCCCCTTCCCCGCAGTCCCGCCCATGCTGACTCGACCCGCCTGCCAGGAGCCCATCAACGTCCGCCCGGCGACGCAGCACCGCCATTCGAGCACCATCGCCGGCTCTCTCCCCAAGTCGCGCCCGCACTCGCACTCGCTGTCCGCCTCCAGCATCAACCCTGCCCACCGCGTGACCCGCCGCAAGAGCATGAGCACCACGGCCGGCAGCAACGTCGCCGCCATGGCCGCCGTCGCCAAGGGCATCGCCGGCGCACCGCTGATCGAGCCGCCGCACCACAACCCGGCACGCAGGCCCTCGAAGCCGGCGATGCAGTTCCGCGGGCCCAGCCTGGTGCACTCGCACTCGATGGCCGCCAGCGTGCCGCACGCCGCCTCGCCCTTCAGCAGCTACAGCGCCGCCAAGAGCGAGGCTGTCGCTGACGGGCCTGCGCTGGCCTCCCTCCCCGAGAGCGAGAAGGGCAACTCCAAGTCGCGCGTGCGCCGCGCCAGCGAGGGCTCCCGCCTGGCCAAGGGCGACGGCCCCAAGCGCACAAGTGGTAGCGAATTGAGATGTGAAAAATGTGGGAAAGGATACAAACACAGCAGCTGTCTGACCAAGCACCTGTTAGTACCCCGTAGCCTTCCATCGCCCGCCCACATACTTTCACCGCTCAAGACGAATGCCCTGCACGCACTCTCCATAGACACCTCACCCTCCTGCTGGCCGTCTGCATTGCTTGTTTCGTGAATAGCGTTGACTTTTGATCTAGTTGGGAGCACACTCCGGAATGGCAATATACCTCCAAGCTGCTCATCTCCAAGCACCAGCAGGTCCAGCTGCTCGAGGCCGCCTCGGTCCTCGTCGCCATGAACAAGACGAGCGACGACAGCGACGACTCGGCATCGCCCCCGGCTTCGGGCTCTTCCGACCTGCGCGACGAGCTGAGCTCCACTGAAACTACCCCGCCCCCGCACATGGACGACCACGCCGTGGGCTCCTACTCCTCGCACTCGCACTTTGGCCAGCGCTCCATAAAGCGCTACTCGGCCAACAGCTCTGCCTACAGCCAGTCGTACCAGTCGGCCGTCTTCTCTGACAACGGCAATGGCCACTACCGTCACTGGAGCAATGTATCTGACCGCCCCACCACCTCTGGCACCTCGGTCGCTGGCTCGTACCCCGACGACGGCAACACTGACCAGGACATGGCTGCTGCCGTCGGTCTGCTGAGCTGTTCCTACGGCACCCCCAAGTCGGGTGCTGCGAACCTCTCGCCAGAAATCCCGCCTGTGCCGCCGCTGCCTGCCAAGTTCTTGGACTTCAACACTGTACACTCTCTCTCTGGCAACACAACTGTGACGCCGCAGCAAAGCAGCATGCGCAACAGCTACCGTTACCATGAGAGCAAGGACGTTGACATGGATGACGACCACTTCGCCGATGAAGAAGACTATCGTCAATCGCACTCTCGCAGCCGCGGCCGTGCCGATGAAGACGATGATGCCTTCTTCGGTCGGATGGAGGAGTAATCCTTGGTCGCTTCGTGACCCTTCTTTCTCTTCATCACTACCCACTCATTGCTATTTTTCACGTTCCTGGCCTGTACCAACGATATTAGGCGTTTAGCGATCTATCTCCGCAGACGTTCTGCCTGGCCGCCGCGGCTGTCTTCGCAGCACCGATGAGAGGGACATCCTTCGCATACCGTCCTGGTATGGCGGTCGAGCTCTTGAGGTTAAAGCTGCGAATTCCACTGGTCGATTCCAGACAGATACCCCTCGCGTTTTGCGTCTTGCGTCGAGAGCCTAGCACACCCGGAGTCTTTTACCATTTCACCGTTCGACATTTATTCCCATATCTCTTTCTTCATTTCAAATCATATTACCCCAGAAACTGATATAACACCAATACAACTTCTGACACGGGGACGCAAGGCTTGGAGTGGGGCTGCAGGATTGCACTGCCCATTTGGTACCGCCGAGCCACCTCTTGTATATCTGGCTGCGAGGGGATGTGGTGTGAAGGATAGGATATGAGTGTAGGAAACAGGCTGAATGCCACTGCTTCATCCGAAAATCCGTCTCTTCACCATGGAACCGTGATGCATCTCTAACACCACCACTGATAAACAGCCAGACAGACACTGAAAAGCAAAGCAAAGCAAGATACGAAAGAACAATAAATACCCGACAGGACAAGGACCGAATAAGAAGAGGCAGGTATTCGACTTGACCTACGTTCCCCGCCAACTAGCTCGCCAGAAAAGGCCCGGATACCGTTTAGTTGGTGTTTTCCTCCCCGATAAACGACGTATCATACACATCATCCTCACGTACCCGAACTCCGCTGCACCTCACTCACCCAACCTTACCTCTTAAGCGGCCAATAACACCCGCAGACCAAGGTATGCATCCGCGGGTATCGATACGCGACCGCGGGTAGCGGCCTCCGCATGCAGACGACCTGTGCCTTTGCCGCAGCGAAAGGAGCAGGCACGGACATTGATATGCTGTATGTAAGTATTGCGAAGCACGAAGCCACCTACGGAGCAGAACGGAGGAGGAGAGGAGAGGAGAGGAAAGGGCATACCTTCCATTTTAACCCCATCCCCTCCCCACCCCCCCTTTTCCCCCGTGTTTCCATGCGCGCCGTGTCAAGTGCCACGGCTGATCGCCAGATTGTCGCCGATGGTCACCGATCTGGCAGCTCGCTGCTTGAGGCTGCGCGCGCATCGCGGCCAGGAGGAGCCAACGGCGTCGCGACGCTGTTGGCGTGAGGTTTCAAGGCGAGCAGTATGCGTCATTGTGCTCAGGCTGGGGATGCGTGAGATTGGGATCGTCGGTGTAACAAGCGGGTCGCGGGCCGTCCAACGGGCTGGGGAGGCTGGGCATGGGGATGTGAGGAAGGCGGTTGTGGAGATGGGGTATGCAGGGATTGACTTTGATGTTTGTTTCGAGCGTTGAGATGTGGACTCTGTGTTGTTGGTGTTGGTGGTTGTGGTGGTGTTGGAGGATCAAGCTCATCTCTGTTAATGGGTGTTGCAATGATGCAATGCGTGAACGTGGATCACGATGTAAGTGGGGATGCAGACGTGACGGCAGATACGACGACAGATACGGTGCGTGATCACCGATTAGGATCGAGATGAGGGAGTGGAGGTCTTGGTGGGAGGGCGTAATTGGAGGAAAGCCGATGGGCGCAAGGATGAAATGGTGGTGGTGTGCTTCTGCAGATGGAAATGATCACTGCTGCTCGAAAGTGCATATCGAATATGTATTGTTGCCATCTAGAGAGGGTGCTGACTCGTGATCAAGAGAGGAGGGCAGGCAGGCGTTGTTCGTGCTGTGCGTCAAGAGGTATGTTTCGATCCTACATGTTAGGGTACTAAGCGCATGAGTGGTAATTGAGATGACGTGAAACTGTGTCTGCGTACGTATTCACACTTGCTCCATTTCTGCACGGTTTGATGATCTCGGGTACATAGCTCATGCAAGAAATGGCAGATATTCGAGACCACGCTCCCCTTGTTCATGTATAGTGATTATTCGGGGACCTCTCTCGACAGCATATCCTACCTTTAAAGCAGCAATTTGCAACTAACAGCAGACTAGTACATGTGATGATCTGGGGTACTAGGTGCTCCTGTGTTGCAGAAAAGGCGACCTTAAGCGCTGTCACTAGGCTATCTGCACGTCATTCACGAGATGCTCAGCTTATTGTAGGCTGCCCTTCTCCAGCAGTAGAAGAAAATCCATTCTTGCAACCAAATTTTGTTCTGCAAAGCTTGCTCTGATGATCTGCTGTGAGGCCTCCATTAGACCTAGATGGATACCACCTGGATACTTGAAGCGTAGTATTTTGGACGATATGAGAGTGCATGCTGATAATTTTCGAGACTGATGTCTGCGATAGTTACCATTCTTATATAACAAAAATCGACCTTGAAGCGTAAACATGCCTCGACTCGTGATAGGTTGCTAAGTTTCGAGGTTCGCGGTTGTGCAACATCGAACATGGCGTCACTGCTTGGCGACCCTGGCGATCGCGGTTTCCAAGTTGACACGCGCCTCGAGCTGCATCAACGCGCACAACAGACGAACCCATGCCATCCCGCGGGCCCTAGTCTACTCTCTGCTCCAATGCACCCGGCCGCGTCTCGTATCGCCGAAAATGTCGCCAAGCATCACTTGCTGCTCGCGCCGCTGCTGTTCACCGTCCTGGGTGCGGTCGCAAGCGTCAACAGCCCCGTCCAGCACTCGCTACTTGTGACCTCGGCGTCATGGGCCATTCTTTGGATTCCGCTCGTCTGCCGAGTCGGCTTGTATTCGAATAGCGGAGGAAGGAAGAAGAGCACAAGCTGGCTGGCCGGCGCATTCTTAGCCCTCGCCCACATCTGCGACCGCGCTGCTTGCGATAAGGATGGCATCAGAGCAACCAAGGTAGCAGCCAGACCCAGCGTCGGTGCGAGATGCATACTGACACAATTAGTGGCTGCTTCCCTTCTTTGCAGTCCTCATCTCTGAGAATGAGTTGCTCTCGAGGCATCTCGCCCTGCCTACCCACGCCCGTAGCGACTCGACCGACTCGAGCATCCTCACCGACAAGCCCTCAATCAAGAGGCCGTCCGACCTCCTCGTCACGCTTACAATTGCTGCTAGCGCCGCCCTAGGAATATACGTCACCTCCACGACCTCAGCGCTTGGGATCAGCAGCGCCATCTTCGCAGCATCAGGTCTGGTCTTGTTCGAAATTGCCGTGAGAGGCCCAAAGGACGACAATGAGAGCGGTACACGAGGTCTGATGTCTGCAGATGGATCTTTCGCAAGGCGTAGCTCAGGGAGCAGCCACCGGAAAGCCCAGGAGTTCGCAGCCCTTCGAGACGTTGCGGCTATCATGACGGTCGTATGTGGTATTGCAGTATACATGATTGAGCCGTCCGTTGTCCCGGGCGCCGCTACTTGGGAACCTCTGTATCGAGAGTTCGATCGCGATTGGAAGACAGTGCATGACTATAGAACCGTGCGCCAGGTATTCTTCATGATCATCGTTAACGTTGCACTAAACCTCTTTACTTTCGTCATTGTAAGTCCGGCTCTCCTCACAGATGTACCTTGCCCATTGCCACATATGGACTTCACGGAACGCTGGAAAAACCCACAAACGGCTTCATTAAGATCCATGGTACACCACCGTAAGCGCACTGCACATCCGCTGACTGAGAACAGCTTCTGCGACAAGGCGCCGTTCCGGTATCCCTATGGGCCTTGTTTTCTTGCATCTGTGCGCAGCTGAAGTTCCGTACCAGTTTTTCTGGCATCTGGTTCACCATCTTTTACGGCATCTCTGCGCTTCTATACCTATACGGCTCATCTTCGAACGCCTTTGTAGATATTCGCAGTTCTATACGCGTTAGACGCATCTTATTTGGAGTTACGGCATTTTCAGCTTGCGTGTTGCTGGTTCGACATGCCTCTGGAGCGCAATACCACAGATTCACGCCGAAGATACCATCTACGTTCGAGGTTCAGCCTTCAACGAAGTTGCTTGGTTCGATTCCAGTCGATCTGAACCTTGGACATCCAGCGGCTCAACTTATCAGCGCTGCCGAAACGCAGTTTCAGCAAACTCTCCAAAGACAATCAAAGTCTCTAGAGCAGGCCGTTCGTGAATACCGCCGCAGGAATGGCATCGCTCCACCACCCCACTTCGATAAGTGGTTTGAGTTCGCACAGCGTCGTAACGTGGTCATGATCGATGAGTTCGATACGATCAACCAGATGTTGCTGCCATTTTGGGCGCTCAAACCAGAAACGATCCGGTCACGCATAAAGAACGCTATCGGTCATGAGGATAGTGCTCTGGTCGCTGTGGCCATTCGAGATGGTGAAGTCGTGTCCATCGGCAATGGCGACGAGTGGCAACAGCAAGCAACAACTGGCATGATGAAGGATTTCGTTGCACATCTTCCTGACATGGATCTGGGCTTCAATGTCCACGACGAACCGCGTGTCGTTGTACCAAACGACCTCCTGTCTTCAATGATCGCCAAAGCGCAGGACCAGGTTTTGCCTCGCGCGGCAAAGACCCCAACTCCGCGCAACTACTTTTCGAAGCGACCAAAAGACTTAAATGATGGCAAGCGTTTCGACGAGGTCAGCACAACGAAGTTCAATCGCTTTGCCCATCAACAGACATGGACACACTCTCGACTTTCGTGTCCTGCAGGCAGCCAGGCGCAGACATTCGAAGACTTTGCCGCCGACAATCTGACCTCATATGCCGCGGGCCCGTTAAACTACGTCTACAATGCGACCGCATTCTCTGATATTTGCAACTCGCCGTCCTTCTCGTCAACCTTTGGCTTCTTTGAGCGTCCGAATGCCTTCAGCATCATTCACGAGCTCACACCCGTCTTCTCGCAGTCAAAAATCTCCAGCTTCCAAGACATCCTCTATCCCAGCCCCTGGTACTGGTTCGGCAAGGTCGGCTACGACAAAAGCCATGACACGATCTGGGAAAATAAAACAAACAGCCTCTACTGGCGTGGTTCCACGACCGGCGGTTTTAGTCGCAACGGCGGGTGGCGAAGACAACACCGCCAGCATGTCGTCCAGCGCCTCAACGCACCAGACAAAACACAAATCCTGATCGGCCCTGAGACCGAGCCTGATGCTACCTATGCCGTGCAAGAGATCGATCGCAGAGCGCTGCATCACCTCGTCGACGTCAAATTCAGTCATGTCGGGCAGTGCGACCCCGGTGACTGCGACGCACAAAAGGAGTTCTTCGACGTCGTCGAGCGTGTGGACGGCCAGGACGCGTGGTACTACAAGCACCTGCTCGATATGGATGGCAACGCTTTCTCCGGCCGCTTCTACAGCTTCCTCAAGAGCCGCAGCTTGACGTACAAAATGAGCGTGTTTCGCGAGTGGCATGCCGAGTGGCTTAAGCCGTGGGTCCATTACATCCCCCTTAGTTTGAGCGGCGATGAGCATCTGGATCTTGTGAGGTGGTTTAGTGGTGATAAGACGGATGTTAGTGAGGTCGGTGGGCGGGGAAAGGAAAAGAAGGCCGATAAGGGGGGCAATGGAGAGAGTGTTGGTGAGAGGAAGGCGAGAGAAATTGCAGAGAGGAGTACTGAGTGGCATGACAAGGTGTTGAGGAACGAGGACTTTGAGACGTGGTTTTTTAGGTTGTTGCTGGAGTAAGCGCCCCCCTCCCCCTCCTGTTTCGGTTGAATTTCTGGAGATGTTTGCTGACCAAATGCAGATACGGAAGAGTCGTGGATGATAATCGCGAGGAGCTAGGATACCCAGGGCCATGATAGACGTTTAGAGGGTCGAGGTTTGAAGAGCATAATATTGTATAGCATAGCATAGCTACTCTACGCATAGTGTTTTTGCGTCCACATTTACTCCGTCCCAGCCAAAAGATCCCTTGAATCATCATTCGCCCTCGCCTTCCCGCCTCCCCTCCCACCACCGCGACCTCCCCTCCCTCCCCTCCCGCCCCTCTTCCCCCCGACATTCCGCATCTCCTTCTCCCACTCAGCCACATCCACTACCACTCCTTCTGGCAGCTTTCCCTCGCTCATCAGCACGCCCCCATCCTTCTTACGACTCTCAACTCGCTCGAAAAACTCATACGGCAATATCCCCTCCTCATTGCCCTCGGTGAGAATCACCCCGTTCTCAGAAACGAAGAACTTGATCCCCGCCGCGAGCGCAGCGCGAATGTCGACGTAGATCAGCACCGTGGAGCTCATGCGCATCCCTGAGATGACGGGCGCGGCATCTTCTGCAGCCTCGCTGGATGATGATAATGGTTTGAAGCCCGCGGGCAGGCCGGACGCAAAGTGGATATGGTTCCGCGTCATGCGCCTAAGGCCGCCGCCCTTGAGAATGAGGTTCCACGCGCGCTCGTCGGTGCCGTGGACCACAGCTGCGGGGAGGTTTCCGGCCTCGACGGAGATCGGGGTGAGCAGACCTTCAGTGTCGACTTTGATGCTGTGGCCCTGGTTTGCGCGGATGAGGTAGTCGGCGGGATTGTCCGAGTCTTCTCCAGTGCCAGTCTCCTTCTCCGCCTCCTCGTTGCTCTCCTTCTCCGCCTCGCCCACCCGCATCATCGAGAACCGCTGCTTGTCGTTCTCCCTCACCACATCCCTCAGCTCCTCAAACGTGATTTTCAAGCTCTTGAGCGCCCGCGTCTCCAGCGCATCTGCCACATTGACGTACCCGCCTTTGCCCAGCTTCAGGCCCTCGGATCCCGCGCCGTGCCGCAGCAGCCAGCTGACTTTGCGCGAGACCTGGACAGAGCGCGGTTGGTTTGCCGGATTGCGGGAGCCGCCGCCGCGGCCGCCTCGAGCCATGGATTTGAGAGTGTGGGTGAGTTGGCGAGAAATTTTCAAGTTTTACGTTGGATGTTATTTTTTGTGTGTGGCGTTGAAAGTCTGGGGGAACTGGGATGTTGAGTTGTCGGTTCAAGGTATACAGGCAGTGAGTCGAGGTGAGTCAGGTGCTTATGATGTATCAGCGTTTGAGAAGAGGGTGATGATGTGGGTATGCGGTTTGCGGGTGGCGCGAAAACGGAAAGGTGCGGCCTATTAGCATGCAGAAGCAAGCACCGCAACCTTCATTTCACAACGGTGCAATAATTTGGAGAAGAGTATCATAGGTTCGTCAAATCATCATATATTGGGTATTCATTTTGTCCACACTACCGCCTTGTCGCTCTACATAATGCATAACATATCCGTGATATACGCAAGTAATGAAAGAAATGCGTGTACTTCAAAGCTGGCAAAGCTGGACAAAGTACTAGGGAGCAACGAACTCGTCACCCATGCAGAACCACCCGAACCAGGCATTCTTTCCTTCTCGTGACGTCGTTCTCTACACAAACACACTTCCTGGACCCCCCTCACTGTCTCTCACCGCCTCAAAGCGCTGGCCGCAAGACTGTGGGATAGACAGATGGAGCTTTCCACGCTCTTCTCGCGGCTTCCCCTTCTACTCTATATCTTGGCTTGCTTCTCCGTCGTTCCTTCACCTCAAGTTTGCGTCAGCGTCACCATTGCCACCGATACACCACGGATGCTCGAGCACCTGGCTAATCGTGATCCTCTTCTCGACATCGCGATCCAGCATCAGTCTGACCAAATCAATGCTCTCTTCGCTCATGACCCAAGGGACGCGCAGGTCGTGATCCATAATCTCATCTATGGAGTAGAAGGGATTTTCTTTGTAGATGATGGTGTACAGCAGGATACCGAGAGCCCATACATCTTGCTCTTTGCCTCGGTAAGGTCGGCCAGCGAGGACCTCTGGAGCTGCGTAGTCTGAACTGCGTTAGTCTTGTTCGAGCATGCAAGGTGAAGGAGACTTCAACATACCAATAGTGCCTACAAAGACGTCAAAAGGCCCGCTCTTAATATATGCCGCACTTCCAAAGTCAATAAGCTTGATGTTGCCATCGCCATCCAGGACTACGTTCTCGTCCTTGATGTCGCGATGCACGACTTTGGCTTTTGTGTGCAGGAAATGCACGGCCTCCGCGACCTGAACAAAGATCTTGCGGCATTCCTGCTCTTCCATGTTTACACGAAGTTCGATATAGTCGAAAAGATCCATGCCAGGCAGGCCGTGTGGCACCATCTCGATGTAATAGTTAATATCATCTTCGAAGAAGTCCGCCATCTCGACAATGTTTGGGTGCTGGTAGCCGTCTCTCCGCAGAAAGTCGAGGACGTGAATTTCTAAAGGCACGGTACCGAGTTTGCGATCGCGAGTCCACGTGTCGACTAGAATGCGACGCTTCGTAACGTATTTGATAACCACCTTCTTGCTGCTGTTTTTCTTGTATCTGCAGAGCTTGACTTGTCCGTACGCGCCTTGGCCCATCTCTTCGAGAACAATGAAGTCGTTGATCGTCTTTTTGTGGGAAGGCTCTTCTTTGATTGGCGCAGGCGGTGGAGCCATGGCATTTGCGGGTGTTTCTTTTGGAGGCAAGGGCTTCGCGGCTTCTTGCAGCTGCTGTGTCAGTAGCGAAACGGGTGGTGTGCTTGCTTTCGACTGGTCAGACTCGCTCTCCTCGGGAATAATTAGATCTGTCTGGTTCGGGGAAGGTTGACGGGGTGGTGTCCCCGGACGCGATATAAGCGGAGTGACTGGACCAATACCATGGTTCGCAGCGTGCAGCTGCCTAGAGTATGTCACCCACAGAGCGTAAACCAGTTGTGGTCTGTTTGGTTGAGGATCTGAGTCACCCTCCTCTTCGATCACCTGCTCGTCAAATCGAGGTGTTTTATCACTTTTGACAACCCTCATTTGCACATCGACCATGATTTCGGACCCGTCACGATGCAGTGCTGGAAGGCCACTAGGCCTTAGGAAAATTGCAGCTGCATCTGCACTGCCCTCTCGCATGGCGAGCAAAGCACGTGCACGTCGGAAGCTGTGCTCTGGTATTACAATGCCATCGACCAATTCGATCTTATCCTCGTCAGTCATGACGTGCAAGATTCTGTCAAACGCGGGGATCAGTTTGCTGACATGAACACCTTCCGGTCGAGGTTGCCCGAACAGCGCTTCGGAGAAGACCGAGTTTGAGCTTGTGATAGTAAGATCGGAAGACGAGAGTACAATGATACCAGCAATGTGCGGGAAGCTGGAGACGCGGAAGGTAGGTTCGTTTGGTAATGCTTCGACCGTGACTGGGATGTTGATGCTGTTTGAAGTACGAGCCGTATAGCTACGCACAGTTTCAATCTCTTCGTAGTCTAGAACGCCGGTATTCGTGCCTTTCAGGCGGGGTATTCCAGGAATCAAACGTGTGAGGTCCATACCCCTACGTAGACGATCGCTCCCGAAGACGGCTTCTATCGCGCCCCAGCCCTTGGAAACGCAACCAACTTCGTCAACATTGATGTATACGACATCCTCAGCTATCTCTTCTAGAACCCAAATGAGACCACCTCGCTTCTCTTTCACCCATAGACTTGCTGCACCAGTAGCGCCATTGCGCTTCTGAATAGGAATTACATCACCGCAAAGCAACACACCTCTGGAACCTTTGGACTCGTGGTTGAGCTTCCCGGTCTTCTTGGCATTGTAATATGATGACCCGCTGCCATCGTCTGTCTTTGCCTTTCTTGCAGCTGTCGTCCGTGACGAGGGCTTGCTCAGAAGCCTCGCAGTTAGCCCGTTGCCGACTTTGAGATTCGTTGCTGAGGCCAAAGCTGCCTGCGCCTTGGATCCCACATCGGGGTTTCTGAGTTTACCCTCGAGCCATGACCGCCGATCCTCTCGGACGACTTCCAGAATACCAATCTTGCGGACTTCAGCTCTGGTTACACCAAATACCAGACAGGCAAGGTCATTGGCCGACGTGATTGTCCATGGAGCTTGTGCTTCAGTCGTGAAAATAGCTTGTGCGGCTGCAACATGGCGAGTGCCATGACCGTGGGGCGCAGGGCCTGCGGAAAGGGGACCCTGCACGCTATGGAAACTCGGTGGCACAGATGGAATGGATGCTGGTGATATGACTGAATTGGTCTGGACCTGATCGCCCACCAGGTATGGCTTTGCCAAAGCATCATGAAGCTGACTTTGTATGGTCAGCGGTGCAACGTCGGTAAAAGTGCGCTTCAATGCAGCACGCTGAGGCCGCTGCGGAGGCAAGGAGGTATTAGTAGTCGTAGGACTAAGTGCATCTGAGCTCAGATCGGATGTAGAGCTGTTAAGTGCCTCTCGGTCTTTGTTTTTTGTGGTGTTGGCGACATCGGTGGTGATTTGACCCACTGGCGGGCTTGCAGTCTCGATCATGCTCTCCGGGCTCTCAGACCGCTGTGCTTCGAAGCTCTTCTCGAACAGGTTCTGGCCAGACATGTCCGCCGGGCCCGTGACAGGGCCGAGGGCGCCAAGGCCATGTGCTCCAGTGCCATCCTGTCCAATTAGGTTCGCCCTTTGCAACAGCTCCATCATGCTCTGCACCTCGAGGTCGCCGCTGAGCTTTGCCTGTGCATTGGCAATGCCGGGGTTGGTGGCTGCCCACCCCAGCCTGTCTCGCATGAAGTCGATGGAGCGCTTTAGGACATTCTGTCGATTGTGTATGAAGTCGTCCGATTGCGTTGCGAAGGAGAACGAGTGCAGAGACTCGGAGGGGAAGCGTGTAAGATCTTCGCCAAAGGCAAGGGTTGGGGAGCCTGGCGCAGAGGGTGCGGCGTCGGAGGGGTGCCGCGACACCGGTGGCGTGCCAATGTTCAACGAGGCGCTGCGCTGGGTGGTGGGGAGGTGCCTGGGCGGCTGCTGGCGAATGCGGCGGAGACCAGAGGCACCCAAGCCATGCTCGTGCTCGGAGACTATGGGCGACCTTGTCATACGATCGAGCTGCCCGGCGTCGAAGCTCATGCGCTTTGCCGTGTCGATTATAGGCGGGGCGGAGACGGTATGCGAGAGCAGGTTCGACATGCTCTTGTTTTTTGTGAGCGATACATGGTCGGTCGTGCGGTGGGAGGAGAGAGTATCGAAGTGGAGTCCTTCTTGAAGAGAGCCTGGCTTGCTCATCGGTCAACGCGGGCTCTGCAAATTGCTACGACGGGATGACGGCTTCTATCCAAACAGAAAGTGCTCGCCGTACACAGGGAAAGTGCGTCGCGGCGGTGCTGGTGCTCGGTTCAGGGCTCGACGAGTGGTGGACATGCGAATGCGGGGACGCTCCGAGGATCGAGGCGGCGAGGGCTGTGTGATGCTGGCTGCGGCTGTAACGCGTTGCTGTTTGCGTGATGGGCGTCTCCCACGGCGAGGAGTGTCGACTGTGCAACGCGGGTATGGCGAGGGAATTCGAGCGTGGCTTGACTTGGTTGCGACTCGATGCGGACGGAGTATCTGTTTAGTCCCGCGCCAGAGAGGCCCACGCTACCGTTGAACCTAGCCCTCTCTCATGGTGCAGCGAAGGCGACTCATAAGCACTGCCACTGTTCTATCTGCACATCATAGACAGGAGGTACTCAGGCACCCCCGGACTGCTTTCTGTAAGCAGTAAAAGTCCATGCAGTCTGGAAACCAGCCTATCACTCTGCAAAGCTTGCGCTGATGGTCGACTTTGAGGTGGGTGCCCCAGGATCACTAGCCTAATTTTGCGCAACATGATAGACTCTGTGCATCGTCACAGCGCCATGACACAGGCAATGTGGTCCATAGTCAGCTGCATCTGATGTATACACAAAGTGAGTTCATGTCACAGGAAAGCTGTATCCTTGCAGTTGTCATAAGATGCTGGAAAGGCCATGCATCATGGTCATCTGCGATCCATCGTTGATCCCGTAAATTTGCCCGACGCTGCCATGCCCAAAAACGGCCCATCGGTGCACCTCGGAGCAATGCGGTTCAGGGATGCCATGACTACCGTCTTCAAGGTTGGTAGGTAAATTTTACAGCGCAGACACAAAGTTTCCTCAATCCAGAATCCTTCGTCGCATGGCCCATGACTGTATTCGCTCACCACTCAGCCTACCCTTGGTTGCATGCCACGTGCTCGACTCCACAGATGCTAACCATGTGCTCATGCACTATCCATGTCATCGCTGTTTAAGCCTGTCCTTGTGCTCGTTCCAAAAATTCCTACACCCTGCGAGAAGGATCAATCATGCTGCTTCGAGCCTGGTGAGAAAAGACGTACCTCGATGCATGTTGACTTGCTCAATCCACCACTCTCCAAAGCTGTCCTCAACCGCCATATCCGCCACAGTGACCCTCTCGTCTCGCTTCAAGCCACACAACATGCATGGTTGTCGCGCTGGTACACCACCCTCAGCCTGTTTCAGCGTCCTGACTGGCATTGTTTCCTGTAGATCGGGCGCAGGGCTCAGGGTGCCAGCCTGGATCTGATTCACACCAGATATGACATGTCGAAGCCGACCGATCTGGTCTTTCCATGCTCGTGCAACGTCAGAAGCTTCTCTCTCTTCCTTCAGGTTCTCGCCCCGGTCGATGCCGGTAAGCTTCATTCCTGACGTGGCTCGAGACGATGCTGGTCCAATCCTCATGCCTTGAGATAAAAGTTGATCACGCTTCCAACGTAGCTTCCGTCCTGCTATGATGTGTGCTGCGACCGACGCCAACATGAGATACCCTCGCAGGTATGCAATCGTGCCTGGCTCAGCAAGAAGCTTGTTCCTCATTGGCAACGTCTGTGCAGCCATCGGCTTGAACAGCTGCTCCTGTGCATCTGCGAAGAAGGATGGAAATAACGAAAGCAAGACACCAGGAGGTGGGATATTGGTGGGCGGCAGTTCTCCGGATGGAACATCATCAATTGCCGCAGATAGGATCGGTGCAAGTGTGGAGTTCTCTGAAGTCGATGTATCTACGGTAGCTTGAGGCTTGCTCGGGGCTGATGTTGGAATGGAGGCCTCCCAGTCGTCGAAGGTGTCCCAATCATCAACCGCAATATGAGCTTTGGCCGCTGGCACTGGCTCGGCCTTTGCTTTTGGCTGTGCCTGTTTCGTCTTGGGGGAAGTACGAAAGCCTATAGTAGAGTTCTCTCTTGCTGCCGGTCTGGGCTTTGCTGCCGATTGCGACAAGTCCAGACCTCCGAGTAGATCTACCAGAGCTGAGGACGCTCCCGTGGAGGGCACAGGCGCTGATGGTGCCAATCCTACTTGTGCAATGGATCGAGGCTGCGAGTCTTCGAAATCACCAAAGTCGTCATCATCCAGGTCGTCTTCCGCGTCGAATAGTACGTTTGAGTCCAAAGGCTTCTTTGCCCTGACTATTGGAGCCTTTGTCCACGACTCTTGTGAAGGCGGCGATAGACTCGTGGGCTGAAAACTGAACGGATCGTGTATGGAAGGTTGGCCCGCTAATGCTTGCTGTGGAGGCTGAGGTTGCTGGCTTGATACAAAAGCGAAAGGGTCGTGCTGAACAGAGGGTGTCACATTAGTATGGTTCGACCCTCCCTCAAAGTCACCCCAATCATCTGCATCGTCCTCCGTTGCTGGTTGCGCTGGTAGATTGCCGGTATGGCCGAAACTGTATGCACTTGTAGCCGGTTGTAGCGAAACTGGGCCAGGTGCCTGGCTGTTCAGATCATCGAAGAAGCTGAATGTTGATGCAGGCCTAGTAGAAAGACTCGGCTGTCGGGTTTCATCTTTACTTGAGTTTGTGCTGAACTCTGCGAACAGGTCCGCTGACATTGCTCTGTTGGTGGTTAGGGTACGATCGGCGAGTGACGAACACTACTCGAGGAAATCGCGAGCCGCACTAGGCCGAAGTACCGACCCATCCCCACTCCCACCACAGTCATCCTGACATTTGGTCGTCAGCTTCTGGTTACTTGTCTGGAGCGAGTGTAGTAATATGTTGCGATATTTTAATTTTACTTCGAATGCGTAACAAGGCATGATACTTAGGAAGTGCTCTACTTTACCCAATGAACAGCAAGTTTGTCGTCGCAACTGCGTGCATCGTGTCCTTTCATGCCCATGGGACATGTCACGAGTAAACTTGGTGAAGTGCATCCAAGCCAGATAATCATCACTTCGCATGAGAGAACTAATCACACTATCATGGGAGCTAAAATGTTCATTTGTCCATCCATATTTCATTCAAATCATTATGAACTACGGTAGGACTTGTCTTCATTCCACCAGACCGTAATGCATGAAAGTCATCATAGCTTTTCCGAAGCCAACCCGCATCCCCAGAAGGAGGTATCTAGAGAATATGAGAAAGAAAGAAACGTCCCGATGAGAGATCGCTTATTTCTTGCTGGCCTTCTGGGCAGCCTTGGTGACCTTGCCGGCCTTGTCGGCCTTGACGACAGACTTGATGACACCGACAGCGACGGTCTGACGCATGTCACGGACGGCGAAACGACCGAGAGGGGGGTAGTCAGTGAAAGCCTCAACGCACATGGGCTTGGAGGGAATCATCTTGACGATGGCAGCGTCACCAGACTTGATGAACTTGGGGCTGTTCTCAACAGACTTTCCGGTACGGCGGTCGATCTTCTCGAGGAGCTCGGAGAACTTGCAAGCAATGTGGGCAGTGTGGCAATCGAGGACTGGGGCGTAACCAGCACCAACCTGACCAGGGTGGTTCAGGACGATGACCTGGGCGTTGAAAGACTCAGCACCCTTGGGGGGATCCTGCTTGGAGTCACCGGCAACGTTGCCACGACGGATCTCCTTGACGGAGACGTTCTTGACGTTGAAGCCGACGTTGTCACCGGGAACACCCTCAGCAAGCTGCTCGTGGTGCATCTCGACGGACTTGACCTCAGTGGTAACACCAGCGGGGGCGAAGGTGACGACCATACCGGCCTTGATGATACCAGTCTCGACACGACCGACGGGAACCGTGCCAATACCGCCAATCTTGTAGACATCCTGAAGGGGAAGGCGGAGGGGCTTGTCGGTAGGACGTGTGGGGGGGTCGATGGCGTCGATGGCCTCGAGAAGGGTCTTACCGGTGGCCTTGGCCTTGGTCTCCTTCTCCCAGCCCTTGTACCAGGGGCAGTTGGTGGAGGCCTCGATCATGTTGTCACCGTTGAAACCGGAGATGGGCACGAAGGGGACGTGCTTGGGGTTGTAGCCGACCTTCTTGATGAAGTTGGAGGTCTCCTTGATAATCTCGGAGAAACGGGCCTCAGACCACTTGGTGGTGTCCATCTTGTTGATGGCAACGATGAGCTGCTTGACACCGAGGGTGTAGGCGAGGAGAGCGTGCTCACGAGTCTGACCATCCTTGGAGATACCAGCCTCGAACTCACCAGTACCGGCGGCAATGATGAGAATAGCGCAATCGGCCTGGGAAGTACCAGTGATCATGTTCTTGATGAAATCACGGTGACCGGGAGCATCAACTGAATATGGTGTTAGTGGTTGCGATGTTGTGATATTGTTAGCTGCTGAGAAAGTCGTTCATGCCACTTGGTTGCTTGCTTGCAGTGCTGCTACCGTCCTCTGGTGCTTCTTGGAGTCGAGGTGCCGTGCCAGGTCACTATCGCTGGAGCAAGATTTGTCGCATGGCGTGCAGTGATGAGTCTTATTCGCAATGGCGGCTGCACGAGATGCTCTTCTGTTCAGAGCAGCAGCACTGTTGTGGTAGGAACATGCTGCACACGATGCAAGAGCATCGCGCAGCAGCAGGAGCGGTATGCGGCAGCAGCAACAACAAACCATAGTGGAAGGAGTAAAGAACAAAGGAAATCGAAATCAGATCCAAAGAAATGGTGTACACATACTGCGACACGTCAGAATTGTACAGCACACATGGCTGGCAAAGTACTAACCTGACTGTCACATAATATTTAGGAGTCTCGAACTTCCAGAGAGCGATATCGATGGTGATACCACGCTCACGCTCGGCCTTGAGCTTGTCAAGAACCCATGCGTACTTGAAGGAACCCTTGCCGAGTTCGGCGGCTTCCTGGGGTGATCGTTAGCATACGCAAACTGTCAAAAGCGTGACGGAGATTATTGCAGCCTTTAACCAAGATGGAGAGGGCTCGCGGTGCAAAATGTGATGTGGGGCATGGTGTTGGAGTTGGCGAGCGCTCAAAACGCACTAGCGCGTCCGAGCGAAAAGCTCGCACAACCCCACCAAAAATGCCCCTCCTTGGGAGATAAGCGTCAAAGAGGCGCGGCGCTGCGCTCAAGGGATGCAAATGCGTGCAGGAACACCACCGAAAGAAAAGTATGCCATACCTTCTCGAACTTCTCGATGGTACGCTTGTCAATACCACCGCACTTGTAGATCAAGTCTGTCCCATTGTGAGCTGTTGTACGCCGCGTTCGTTCGGAAAGAGTTGCTTACGACCGGTGGTAGTCGACTTGCCGGAGTCGACGTGGCCGATAACGACGACGTTGATGTGAGTCTTCTCCTTACTGCAGTGATGTTAGATTAATGATACATGATTGATAATAAGCAGGCACTGTCTGCGCCATGCTGCAGGGTGGGAGGTGCTTACCCCATGGTGGCGGTTGTGTGTTTTGAGTTGGAAGTAGTGAGGAAAGTTTAGATTCTCTGTGCGAGGTATTAGTCTAGATTAGACCGAGTAAATACGGCTTTATAGCCTTACCAGATATACAGCTCGTGTATGGTGTGAGAGACGGTGAGACTGAGAGGGTCTGGGTGGTGAAGGGTATTTATGAGGGGCAGGCGTGCCAAGAACTACGTCGCTACGTCGGGCAAAGCAAATTTTCCACACAGCAACGCCCAAAGCCTTGCAGGGCCCCTCTTTGAACTGGAACGCGCTCAGAGGCAGAATGCTCGACGGTGATTGGCCACTGTCGATCTGCCTTGCGCTGCCGCCCACACTTGGGCTCGCCACAGCCGCAGCTTCCTCATGCGATTGTGGGACAGCGCACAGCCAAATGCAGCAACAAAATCTGTAACGGCTCACTGCGAACCTGACCGCAAACCTTCCGGGTTCCGGTTCACACAGTCATCTTGTATTGCCACTGAACAGTCACTTTCTGACGACCTTTCTTTCGATTGAACTACTTGCTTAGCGACTTGCTGATCTTCAGAGCACAAAATCTTTTGGCGAATGGCGGGGTACCTAAAGTTGTAACATCATAGCAGCCCCACTGCTGCATGTGCTCCACATCTTTGCCATCCAAATCACCACCCAAATTTGTACAGCGTGTTCACCTTCTCCGCTAGGATCCAATTTGCCCCTCTATCTCATGCAGTACTGAGTGGCGCACCAAACCCATTGACTCATTCGAAAGCCGCTGCTGCTGAGCTTCGGACAGTAAGCCGCCCTTTTGCTCAACGCAAGACCGGTTTCATCTGCCGCTGCCCTGCAAATCACACGATGCCAGTCACTATTTTTACGGCAATTCCGCATAAGCTAGCTTTGAGCGAACCGCCACGAGAAGTTCGAAAGCGGTGAAGCAATAGCTGCCGACTCTGCTTTCTACTGTCGTTGCGAATCCGTCTACGATCCATGTCATCGACACGACATCGAGACCACCAATCGCCTCCCGCCAATGTCGCTGCCAGCGACACCTTCGATGTCGATGAAGCGATGATGTACGCGCCGGGTCTTCTGCCTCGAAGGGTTGACATTGCATGTATCCGTCGATGAGGACCGAACGCCAACAATGAACAGCATTACAGCCCGAGTGATTGCGACCATAAGCTGGTCGAGGTCTTTTGGCGCGATGATAGTTCCACCGTCAACACTAATCTCCTAGATCACCTATACACATGACCAGAACCGGACTGCCTTTCGGTCAAGCCGCCCGTTGACCACGTCACTGCCCTTCGAAACCCGCTGTACCGATCGTCGTATGCTGGTCATCTTAACAGATGCTCGCTCTAAAAAGAGCCAGCAGGCTATATGTCTAAGCCGCACAACCGTATGTGCATACACGTACACATATGGAGAGGAAGGTTGCGCATGGGCGTCAGGCATGGGTGAGGCTATACATAACGAGGACTTCGCGTCTTGTGTACATTGCCGTATCCATGGCCGCTTTAGCTCCCAAAACTCTCAATGACGCGTTTTCGTTTTCGCCCGTTATGTCGCCCAAATGTCTTTTTAACACAATTATTGAATTAACAAGCTGCATGGACTAGTCATTGGGTCACAACTGTCAATGCCTTACGCATTGGGTTTTGTTCGTGCCTCTGAAGACCACTTGAAGTGGCTTGGACTGAACATCTCGCATCCACTATGTTCTGACCAAAGTAACACTGCCGACAGGACGCTGCTTGCAGCACGGTGCAGCACTCGCATAAAGCGTCTTTGGCTTTCACAAAGTCCACTTGTCTGAAAGACTATGGATCAACCTTCCTTTCGCAGAGCTCCAATGAATCCTCCTGTCGCAGGAAAGGCGGGTTGTAAACACTGTCATTAAGACACCTGTACACTGTAGTGAGGTACTCAGATAACCCTAGACTGATCTTCCCTGAGCTGTGGAATACAACATTATCTTTTATTTACCTGTTGTCCTGCAAAGCTTGCATTGATCTGCTGTGAGGGCCTTCATCCTTAGGGTACTTGGGACACAAGGCTCATTATTTGGCAGTCTGAGAACAAACTCTGCCTTAAAAAATGCAAACCATGGCCCTAGTTTGTCAGGGATCTTCACAGCAATGTGAATTAATCAAAGCTGGCGGCAGGTGCTGTGTCATCAGCACGGTAAGATAGATGTTGCTGAGCATGAAGCTGCGCACGAATCCGCGCAATCTGTGCAAAAGCCTATCGTGATTTTAGCGTCGAAGAGATTGTAGGGGATCACATGGACAGATCTTTGCAGAGATCGAACTGGTAGGTCCACAGACAGACCCACGCAGAGACTCTGCTGCGCTGGGGCTTACTGGGCATAGACATATAGTCGGATCTCTCAGGTAGTCATCAATCGAAAACCTTGAACGGATGTCTTATACTGTATCTCCACTCTGCCTATATGACTTGGGTAGAATCATGATGGACAACTCTTCGACAAGCATTGCGAGGAAGTGGTGGTTGGTGATAGATGTATTGCTCACCACGACTGAGGCCCCTGAGTGCTCGAAGGGCCCTAAGCTACGCATCAGCCAAAAATAATGGCTGACTTGATGTTACATCCTGACATCCATAGACCCGCTGGATGTACCCTTGACCAAGCATTTTGCTACCCAGGAACAGTCGGCTTTCTCCAATGCAATTTTGTGGGCTGCGCAGAGTGGACTCTCGAAGGCATGGCCATGCTAGTACATGTAGACATGGTGGTTTTGTTAGTTTAGGAGACGCCTCCAGAAACAGTGCTGTTCAAAACGCCGGGAGCACACCGGAACTGGTCCAGCCTTCGAACGTTACTTAAGGACCGACCCGCTGACGAGTGGGAACGCGACCCGATTTCGCTGTCAAAGCTATGGCCTATTTACCGAAACCTAGGTCCTTGTACATTGGGCATGGCTCCAGAAAACGAGGCTTGTCTTGACGGTTATGCAGGGATGCACAGAGCGGCAGGTGTACAAGACGCGTCGTAACAATCAAAAACGATTACCGGGGTGCCAGAAGCAATTGCAATGTGGTTATATTGTTCTCGCATCTGGCAGCCATCAATGAGAAGCAGGTCTGCCGTACTTGCCGTTCCTAGGAGCACGGCGCCGCTCGCAGCACCGTCTGTTGGCGACTCTTGTCAACTTTTGCTGGCAGTGCTGCCCACGATCTGGGCTGCCTTCCAGGAGTGAAGCTCGTGCCCTTTTCGCCTTGGTGCATGGACAGGGCTATCTTCCGAAATTAAGCAGGGTATCTCTGAGCCAAGCACGAATCACAGTGCTCCAGGCCCCAAGAACTGTCTCCCTTCTCACCCGCAAAACAACTCCTTCGCGTCGCCAGCTCGCAGGACTCACAAGGCACCCTCAGCTACTGGATGCCGGGCAGAGTGCGCTGCAAAGCCGTTCGGTCGCCAACATTCGCTTGTATCTCTTTCTTCTTGCAGTTTGCTTTTTGTAATTTGCGCAACCAACAGCTGCAGGGAACTGGCTTGCAATCCCGCCCCTCGTGCATGCAACCCCCCTCATA
The DNA here is from genome assembly GCA_028584115.1 of Stagonosporopsis vannaccii. Taxonomy (NCBI): domain Eukaryota; kingdom Fungi; phylum Ascomycota; class Dothideomycetes; order Pleosporales; family Didymellaceae; genus Stagonosporopsis; species Stagonosporopsis vannaccii. Next base: position 609,643 of record VWXS01000003.1, read on the forward strand.
ATCCTCCGCGCGCCTCCTCACTTGCTGAGGCCTGTTCCTGTCTGCTCTTCTTTTCAGCGGCCTCGGCCAACGTTCTCGAGGGTCTCTTCCGTTTCCGCAGCTATTGCCAGCTCGCTGTCGATTACCACGATCATCCCGGCTGAGCCCCTCGCCTCTTCCCCGTGCTCGAAACATTTCACAACGTCGTCATCGCAACGAGCACCTGACTCGCCCAGCAAGCACTTTCTCTTCGCCTCGGGAGCTGTGGCGCCCGCAATAATACTTTAGCACGCAGCTGCAGCACATTCCATGGCTGCCCTGGCCTCGTCCCATCAACCTGCGCAAGTTCAACAATTGACGCCGCCCAGCAGTTCGCACGGCGCAGGAGGATCTTGGGAGTTTGCTGTTCCTCTGGACGGTTCGGTGCGTGTGCTCTTTACTTGTCCTCCTTTTGTGTGACCGTCACATATGATCTTGGGCCCAGGATCGCGCTATAGTAGCGCCAACTCAATCCAACTCAACCTACGGCTGCCCAAAGTCAAGATTTCCAGACTTCTGCATCCTACTTCAATTACTCCGAGGTCTTGCTGACATTGTTCTGCAGAGGCAGTCATACGACCAGGAAGCCTTCATGTCCGGCCATTCAGTGCCTATGTATGGCAAGCCACACACTTCACAAGCCACCGGCTTCGCAAAGCCCGTCCGCTCGTCGACCTGGGAATCTCAAGGCTTCTACGAAGACGACAGGGGCAATCACGGCTCAGGTCGTGCAGGCTCACTGCACAAGAAACCCAGTCGAGATGTGATCGCGAGCGCCGAACAAGACAGCACACATGTCAAGAGTAACAGCAAGGGCAAGATGGGTCCGCCAGCATCAGTTAGGGGCCGTGGTGCGAAGAAGACGAATACTGGCGGCCCAGGAGATGTTGAAGCTGATCAGAACAACTGGATACATCGGGATAAGCTGAAGGAGATCGAGATCAGGGAGATGGAGGAGGCTGGGTTCAGGGTCGGGCGCACAAGCCGATCTAACAGCCGATCGCAGAGCGCCTCACGACGGACGCGGGACCGAACTAACTCTGAGTTGACTGAGGGCCTGCTGGCCAACGAAGACCGCCATGGACGACGCGTGTCTCCCATACCTGCCGAAGACGAGGAAGCAATGGGCGACCCAAATTATCATGCATGGAGCCCTACAAGTAGCGAGGATCCAGCACTCGAGATGCAACCGCCGTCATCGCGAACAAACCACACGGTCAGGCCTAGCACCTCTCGCATCCCTCTGCCGAAGACGAGCGGCATACCTGTGCCTGCGGCAGTTGCAGACCGCGATGCACTCTTGCCAAGATCACGAACAGGCAGTGCCAACTGGAATGGGGACATTGCCGCTGCTGGTGCGCGAGTACGAAGTGGAAGTGTAGGCAGCCAGGTGCTTCTGGACGATATACTGGATGGCAAAAAGCTTGGCCACACCCGCAATAATTCCTCATCGGCCAGTGGATCGTCCATGAAACAGCCTCCAAAATCGCCAGTCAAAGCGAAAACTCCAGGAAAAACAGCGGCTGCTACGGGCTCTAGGAAGACCAGCACCAATTCGAGGACTACGAACAAGGCAAGACAGGTTTCAGGAACAAATAGACGTCCTGGCACAAGCGGGAACGCTGTGTCTCGTCCAACTACTGGCCATCGACCTGAAGGCGAAGCACCCTGGATTGCGACTATGTACAAGCCTGATCCCCGTCTCCCGCCTGACCAGCAGATCATCCCCACACATGCTAAGCGCATGCGGCAAGAGCAGTGGGAGAATGAAGGCCGCGTTGGCTCTATGTACGATACAGACTTCCGTCTGCTCAACACTGAAGAGATGGGAGGCCAACGATTGTCACAGATCGATCCTGTCGCGCTTGAGAAAGAGCGGGAGAACGGGCAGTGGCCACTCTCAAATCCGGACACGCAGCCTTCAGACTCAGCCGAAAAGGTTGAGCCTATCTCTGACAAGTCTCCAGCAGTTGAACAACACCAGTTCAAGCTCACCCCTACGATACCTCAAAGCCCACGAGTGCCTTCGCCAAAGCCTGCTTCGATCAAGAGAGCCCCTAGTGAGAAGCCCAAGACGACCCGAGTTCCAGAGCCAACAGAAGAGACCCCCGAAAAGAAGGGCAAATGCTGCATTGTCATGTAGCCTCTTTCTTGCGTATACCCATTTCCTTTATATCTTCAAGATCTACTGCCGACAGCATCGTTCCTTTCATGTACATGGCGTTCGAGCGCAGGGTGGCCATCCTTTTGCCTTTTGCCCACCTCTGTTTCACCGGGCATAGCATACAGCGTCCCACTTAGTTTTCCTTCAGTCATTATAGTATTTATCACTTTCGGTGACGGACTGGTGTTTGCATTTCTAGATTCAGCCCCGCGTCAAGATACACGCATTCGACGACTTCGCTGTCGATGAGCACATACGCTTCGCTACTATTTGTAGGAGGAGGAGGATGAAGCAGCCGAGAGAAAGTTCTGCCCTTATTCTTTATATTGGACGCGTTTGGGCGCATGGAGTAGCAGCAGCTTTGAACGAGCCACGGGTGAAGAGACAGCTGAGGCTGGCCCAGAGCTGTATTACAACAAGCCGCGTTGAGTGCGGAAGAACGTAGATACCATCCGACTATCTCTTCAACGAAATATCTCTCGTGGCCCACCAAAAAGTGAAATGGTTCATGTTAAGTGCTTGTGATGGGATTTTAATGAACATGTGAACTTGGCTTAGTCAGGCCTGTTAAGACCCTCGTGCTCGGGAGCTCTCCGGCGACGTCAGTTTCGCTCGAACAATTCGCCGATCAGCAATTCGCAAGCTTACGACCCCACCGAGTACTTCTGTACCCGCTCCCATACGTCACTTGCGATCGCGTGAACAGCCCTGCTTCCATTGCGGGACTGGTTCGCCCAACCCTTCACCGTGGCGTCGCTCAGCACCTTCCTGGACGACGTGAAGAAGTCTTTCGACTTTCTTAAGAATCATCCCGCACTTTCGACCACAGTCCCGCCTGTCCACGTGGACGAAGAGAACGCAGACACGCTCACCAAACTTATTCACACCCTGCGCGTGGCTGAGATTGCGGATTTTATCACCAACCCCCGTTTCGACGACCCTTCGTACCTTACCACCCTCGCTGTCGGTCTTGCTGCCGTCTTCATTACCATGTCGTGGTTCTCTCGCGCCGGCGGAAGCTGGGGCGGACGCTTCTCGCCTTTTGGCCGCCCAAGCCAAAACCCCAGCTCGGGAGTCGTGAACGACTCAGACTTCTCCTACATTACAAACGAAGACTTGCGAAAGAACAACGGGACAGCACCAGAGATTGTGGACTGGGATGACAAGAACCCAGAGCGCGAGACGGATGTGGTGGTATTCAAGGAGAAGAGGACACATTACCCGACCCACTTCCCTGCGCACAGCATACGTGATGGAGATTTGAAGATCAGCACCATCAGGCAGGCGGCTGCAAAGAAGCTCGGCGTCGACGACGCCCGCAGGATTCGCATGTTCCACAAAGGCCGCAACCTCAAATTCGACGAGCGGACTGCGCGCGAGGAAGGCCTCCGCGGTGACGGAACAGGCAGCGAGATCCTCGTCACAGTTGGTGAAGCGCCTGCTGGTGGACTCGCCCCCGGTGGAAACGAAGCCGCGCCGCAGTGGAGCGACAATGACGGCTCCGACTCGGACGACGTCGACTCGGGCGCCAACAGCTCCGGCAAGAAGAAGTCGCGAAAACGCGGCGGCAGAAAGAGCAAGAAGAAGAGCCCCTTGCCCACCTCCGGCTCCTCAACACCCGGCTACGTCTCCGCCGCCCCGGCCGGCGCCGAATACCTCCCCATTCCCTCGCACATCGGCGGCCCGCGCCCCTCTTCGGCACCGCCGCAGCCAAAGCCCGCAGCGCCCCCGCAAACACCCTCGCAGAAGCTCGACGCCATTGCCAGCAAGTTCCACACCGAGTTGGTCCCGCTGTGCGTGCAGTTCATGAGCAACCCGCCTGAGGAGAAGAGCAAGAGGGAGTTCGAGTACAAGAAGCTGAGCGAGACGATTCTAACGCAGATCATCTTCAAGCTTGATGGGGTGGAGACCGAGGGCGACCCCGATGCGAGAGCGCAGAGGAAGGCGTTGGTCAAGGAGGTGCAGGGCATGTTGAGCAAGCTAGACGAGACGGCAAAACAGTCGAATATTTAGATTGTGCAGGCGAGGCGTAGTAATTATAGAATGGGGCATGGTATGGTGCAATACTGCTACTCGAATGCTACGCTGTGAATGAGATTGTGGCAGGAGTGATGACGCGTGGTTGCACATGGCACTGTACTGGTTCTTCTGCCTTTCATCAACATCCCCATCGACAGTCCGTTGGTATATGCCAACTGCCACATCAGCACACTGCCTTTTCGCCCGAACAAATCCTTTCCTCTGGCAAATGTGGCACGTCAAAAGAACAGCCAGGAGGCACACAGCCAATGCAACATAACACTTTTGATTGCGTCCTAATAACCCATCCTTCTCACCAACCAAATGTCTCGTCATACCAATACACATCACTCCCCTTCCTCAGATACACCTCCACACTCCTTTTCAAATCCCCCGTCAACCGCTTCGGCCCACAGCACAGCACCGCCGTGCGCGTCCCGCGGCTAAACACCTCGTCCACTATCTCTCTCATCTGCGGGCGGCCGTGATGCACCGTCATGCCCTTGCGCGGGCGCTCGAGCGCCTCCTCACTGCTGGAGTTGAGCAGCTGTTCGCTCTCCTGCAGTTCAATGTGTTCGGCCTCGTCGTCGTCGTCGGCGATAGCAAACACAGGTGCTGAGGAGGGGCCACGTGCGGCGGCGCGGGTGACGTAGACTTCGACCGTGCAGGGTCTATTGAGCAGACCGTTGCTGATGGCCTCTTCGCGCTGGTCGGCGCGCGGGTCGTCGTCAGTTTCGGCTCCAGAGGTGTCGGGGAACGCCCACTGCGTGTCTGCTAGCGTCTGCACCGCCCAGATGAACCGCACCTGCGTTGCGCCTGGGGTTGTGTCGTGGTATTCTGCGATGGCGCGGTAAATGGGCATGGTGAAGGTGGCGCCGACGCCGCCGGCGACGAGGAGGACATTGTCAAAGTCGGTCAGGTCTGGGAGGCGCGTTGAGGCACCGTAGGGCCCTTCGAGCGCGAGGGGGAGGATCGGGATGTCGCCTGTGGCTGTGGGGAGCATGGGGAGGCCCTGCCCGCCTTTGGAGAGCTGGTGCGCGAGGGCAGCAAGGTGCTTGGTGTTGCCGTTGAGGGTGCGTGCGATGAGAAGGAGTTCGCGGTCGACGGAGGGGAGCGAGGCAATGGTGAAGGGGTTGGATTTATTGGCCATGAGCCACTGTTGGTAGTATGAGGGTGCTTTGGCGCTGCCCCATGGGCGGGTCAAGTAGACGTGTTGTCCCGGATGCCAATTAAGGGCAGCGTGCTTGTCGGGGAGTGGGATGCGGATTTGCACCAGGTTCGTGCCGGGGAGGAGGCGCAGTGTACCCTGGTACATTTTCATGCGTATGGCGCGGAAGATCAGGTGGAGGCATTCCACCACGATGATCTCGTAGACGTAGAGTCGGATATGCGAGACGTGGAGGTACATGGGCACGATGATGAAGTTTGCAATGGCGATGTGCGAGATGTAGAAGACGCGGTAGTTTCTTCTGCGGACGAAACCAAGGGCTGTCGTGCTGATGGCGGCAAAGAGGATTAGTGTGATGATGCCGAAGATGACATCCCAGTCTTTGATGCGTTTCGCGAGGAAGCCAGACATGGCGAAGAAGACAAAGTAGAAGACTGCGTGCAGGATGAAAAGGAGGTAGACGATGCGGCCAAGGACTTGGTGGGCGGCTTTGAGTTGTTCGTGTGAGAGACGTGTGATCCATTGGACTGGTGAATACGGTGCCCGCATAGCCAGGAGGTAGTGGAGAGGTAGCTGCGAAGCTCCTATCTGGCCGAAACGCTTTGTGAGGTGGAGGTAGTCTGAGAAAGTCAGCAACTTTATTTTATGTCAACATTGCTATTATTCTTACCAGGCGAAGTATTGACGAAACAGAGATAGAGAAGCCATGTGGTCCAGATAGTCCCTCCAATCCATTCGCCTCTTGTTCCCCAGTCCCATCTTGAGATGACGTCTTTCTGCATCCACCACATAACCCTAGCATAGCGACTGTGCAGACTCTTCAACCACCCCAAGGTGTTTTCCCGGCCTTTGTTGAAGGAGGGGGACTTGGGCTGCTCGTAACGCATTCCTTTGGTGACAATCCATCTGATGCCGAACGACAGCTGAAACAAAGCAAAGACAACCAACACGGACCATTGCGCTGCAAAACCATAGTAGTCGAGGTTCTCGCGACGCTGGTGCTTCTGCTCATCGTTCAAGGGTTCGAATGAGTACCCAAATGCCCAGTACGATTTCGACTGCACCTCGTGGTGCCCTTCGTGCCGCCGGAAGAGATCCATGATGAAGGGACAGAGACGTGACAAGTGGCAGAAGGGCCGCCTGGCCTCTATCACCAAGCTAAGGTGTTACGAGGCCGAAGGCAACTCTGTACCTCGACGGGCAGTGACGGATGGCGGAGATATATATAGGAACGAGCGCAACGGTTAGTGAGAGGGCGCAACGTGCATGGAGCTGACAGATAGCGTCGTGCTTGGACAGAGGCGGACAGGATAGCGCCGAAAGCTGTCAGAACTTGCTCATCGTAGGGTACGGGGACACGGGGTATGTCAACACGGGTTTCTCCTTGGCTGTCCAGGGCTGTATTCTCAGGTATGGGACGGACTTGGATGAACAATCTTGGGCCTATTGAAGGTGCTCGATTCCGCGTCGTCAGCTAGCGGCTCTTGCCCTCGATCGACCCCAGGCTCGACCCCGCCAATCGCAGCGGGACCCTGCATTCGCACCTTCTGATATACAGCTGTCTTGGGCTAGATCTGTGTTGGGCCTGACGACAATCTGCACACCATGTCTTCCAAGACTCCGCTTTGGCTCGATTGTGTCCGTACCCGTCTGCGACTCTCCCCGCGCGCCTATTGACGACCATCAGGATACCGGGCACGACGTACGACCAGTCCCCTGCCGCCCCCTGCGCCTGCTCACCGAACACCTCAGGATGCATATGCCCTCCTCCTCAGCGCCCACGACCCGCGCATCGAACTGCTTGGCACCAGCACCGTCCACGGCAATGCGGCCCTCGACCAGACGACGTTCAACACGCGGGCCATACTCGAAGCCCTGGGGAGGCGTGATGTGAAGGTGTACACGGGCGCGGCAAAGCCAATCGTGCGCGACGCCGTGCATGCCGCCGACATACACGGCGAGAGCGGCCTGGACGGCGTCACACTGCTGCCGCAGCCTGTCGAGCCAGCGGCTACCGACGTCGACTACCTCGAGGCCATGTACCGCGCGCTCATTGCGACGCCGCCCAACACTGCCTGGCTGGTTTCCACCGGCACCCTGACCAACATCGGCCTGCTGTTTCAGAAGTACACCGACTTGGCGGGCCATATCAAGGGCCTGAGCATCATGGGCGGCGCCGTGGGCAACAACTTCACTGATGCTCCCATGGGCAAGGTCAAGGGCGAGGGAGAGCGCTTCGGCAACTGGACCGCGTATGCCGAGTTCAACGTGAGTAGTCGAGAAGAGCGGAGCGCCAGAGTCAGAGCTAACACACGCGCAGATCTACTGTGACCCTGAAGCTTCTCACTTCATCTTCTCACACCCAGTCCTCCGACCGAAGACGACCTTGATCCCCCTCGACCTCAGCCATCAGGTGCTTGGCACGCAGTCGGTCCGCCGGATGCTCCTGTACGGGCAGCGTGTGGGTTTCGACGTCGACACAACACGAGTCCCGTCTGCTCTGCGAGCCCTGTTCGCGCAAATCATGTCCTTCTTCGCCGGCACATACGCCGACGTCTTCTCCATCACCGAGGGCCCGCCTTTGCACGATCCTCTTGCCGTCGCCGCAGCCATCTACCCCGAGATCTTCGACGACAGGGGTGGCGAGCGCTTCCGTGTCGACATAGTCACAGAAGGCGTCCACTCTCTCAACCAGTCCGAAGTCGGAGAGCTAGGTAGAACAAAGGTCTCTGCACTCCCACCCGGCGAGGGAGGCTGCAGGATTCCAAGAGGTGTCGATCTTGACAAGTTCTGGGGACTCACAGAAGATGCTCTAAAGCGCGCAGATGCTGTCAGTCCGATGCCACAAATCTCCCGCGAGGATCTAGAGAAGGACGGCGTGTTCGTTGGTATCGATTGACTAAGCAGCTGAACTAATGCTGCCACGCCACCACATCTCTCCATCAATCTCCCCATGTCGTTCACAAACGTCAAGAATGGCGGCCGTCGCCACCCTCGGTTGCTATCTTAGCCATGTAGAAGAGCCGCAGTACACATTCGACTAGATTTCGCAATTAGCCATTTACCCTAGTAGCGTATCCCGACGTATCCACACCACCGGTGTTCGCTCTTCATCCACCGAACTATTAATTTTATTAATGCGCTAACCTCCGCGCGGAGTGTCGGAGATATGCGGGGTAGCGCCTCTCATCTTTAACCGAATGCTTGTGGTGCTTGTTCATGCTGTGACAGACTTCATGGTGTTGAGGAAAGAGCGATACCAGACATGTTGTGCCCAAGGGTGCAGCAGCAGCAGCAGCAGCAGCAGCATTTGCTCGCTGTACCGTTCTGAACTCGATGGATCAGGTTGCCATTGCCAGCGGGCTTGCTACGGACGTATTGCGGCAGATTGTGTGCCCCAACCGCGAGGTCTGTATGCCGGATATACTCCTTCAGATTCAACCAGGAACAGCCGTGTCTAGCTTACTGCATGTGGCATGGATCAGGGTGTGTATCGATCTCTTTCTGACTTAGAGTTCTGCTACCTTGCTCTAGTGGCACTGATCTTCTGCTTGTTGCCACGAGGTCCGCGGGCTGACCTGGTCGTTGGTTCGCTTCCACGTTGGTAACCCGGATGAATTGCTTGTCGTGCAGAAGGACGCATTGCCGGGCCTTGGTCATTGCTTGTCTTGACCGGGCATGATCCTGTGGTATATGGCAGCATATAAAGTATAAGGATCTTCCGTGATCAAAGGGCCAGCTTATAGACTTCAGCTCGACCACCTCTTTAGTAGCCTCTAACGCTCACCACCAAAATGAAAGTCACTCTTGCTCTTACCTTGGTCCCTCTAGCCGTGGCCTCGCCTACCTACCCAACTTCTCAGAAGCCCAAGCCCGCCCCAGGCCTTGCAGACCTAGCCAAAAAGGCAGGCCTTAAGTACTTCGGCACGGCCATTGACAACGTCGTCCTCGACAATAAACAATACACCGCCATCGCCTTCAACAAATCTGAATTCAACCAAGTCACCCCCGCCAATGGCCAGAAATGGGTCAACATCGAGCCTACCCGCAACGTCTTCAACTACACCCTTGGCGACCAAATTGTGCAGCCCTCGCAGAAAGCAGGCCAACTCCGCCGCTGCCACAATTTCGTCTGGCACCAGCAACTGCCCACATGGCTCACTGGCCAAAAGTGGAGTAAGCAAGAGCTCCTGAACATCCTCGAGAACCACATCAAGAACGAAGCGCGCCACTACTACAACGACTGCTACGCCTGGGACGTCGTCAACGAGGCCTTCAACGACAACGGCACATACCGCAGCGATGTATGGCTCGACACCCTGGGGCCGGACTACATCGAGCACGCATTCCGCTTTGCGCGCAAGTACACCGCGCCGGGCACGAAGCTGTACTACAACGACTACAACATCGAGACGGTGGGGAACAAGTCGCTTGCCGTGCAGGCGCTGGCCAAGGACTTCAAGAAGCGCGGCGTGCCCATCGATGGCGTGGGTCTGCAGAGCCACTTTGTCACGGGCGGGTCGCCGAGCTACGACCAGCTGCGCGCGGCGCTGCAGCTGTTCACCTCGCTGGGGCTGGAGACGGCGCTGACCGAGTTGGATGTGCGGAGCCCGCTGCCGGACGATGCGACCAAGCAGGCCACACAGGCCCAGAACTACGCCGACTCGGTCAGGGCCTGTGTCGACGAGAAGAGGTGCGTCGGTGTCACTGTCTGGGACTTCTGGGACCCTGTGTCGTGGGTCCCGAGTACGTTCCCTGGCCAGGGCGCTGCGACGCTGTATAATGACGATTTCAGTCGCAAGCCGGCGTACTATGCTGTTGCGGATGTGTTGAGGGCCGCTGCGAAGTAGACTGTATGCGGTAAGAGATAGCGTGTGGTCTCAAATATATCTATAATTGTTGCCTGCAACCCGTTCTTATGTTTTGAGAGATTTGTTTTGCCACTGCATGGCTGTGCCTTGGACTTGGTGGCCATGTGAAGTCGGCTTATATGGTGTTTCGACTCCAAACATTGCTGATGTCGCCAATACATAGAGTATCGCCTGCTATGGAGAATCAACAGACACCCCATCGCCTCAATCTTCCACAGCCAAACATGAAATCACTTCAGATTGGAGAGTCGACAGCTATTTAGACTGCTTTGCACGCCTTCTCCTCATCCACGATTCGGAGCCATGGAAAGCCATACAGCCGACACATGACAAATGAGGAAACAACTATCTTCACTAAATCTCAAATGTAAATCTGGCTCTGCGGCTTTGCCGTGACGTCTCTCTATTCATGCTAGTATGCACGACTTCATGAACAGTGAGACGAAGCTAGCTTAGACTTTTGAGCTCGAAGCCATGCTTAGGTTGCAGTCGGAACTACCGTAAGGACCTTGAAGGAAAAGAGCTAAAGACTTGTTCACAAGCAAATAGCTTCTACAGCTTGCGATGTACGCCATGACTTGACACAACGTAGGAGCATCTCACGCTTCGAAACTTAAACTCAAAAGACGCAGCCATTTAGCATCCGAGCTCAGCATTGGCCAATGTAAGGAGCATGACACGGTCGGAGAGCCCTTCATACCGGAGCACGAGATCAGCAATGTCTTCTCATGCAGACTTGAAAACGCATGCAAACAGGGGGTTGCTGCGACCATGTTGATGGGCACTACGTGTGCCAATACTCTCACCTGATGTGAAGCTTTAATTAGCCACAGTTGCCGAACGTGAAAATCGTTAGACCACAACGCCATGTGGCTCCCTAACGCATGTGGCAAGCCTCCAGCGTCATCCTACTTTTGTAGAAGACTGCTGTTCCGAGGGACTTCTTCAACTTCATGTTCTAGACCAGCCTGGTGCGCAGCGGAGTTTCTTGGGCCACTAAGTTTAAGTTCGAGAGGTGAACATTGGAGTTCAGAAGGTCCGCTCATGGTGACAGAATCAGGTTTCACAGCTGAAGACCATGCCGATATCCGAAGATGTGTCTCAATATGATGCCGTGCTCAAGTTAAGAGCAGAAGAGAGGATAGTAATTCATTCGTCTCACGTTCTCTCAGAGAGCTAATCTCGAAGATACCCGTCGCATGTTAACGTGCACGTCCACTATTTCTGGGAAGAAGCATAAATGTCATAGAATCGCTCGGTGCCCGCGCATTCCATACTTAGGGTTCAAGGTGTGTTCACGCACGTCTTGTTGCTGTTTGTGTCGTTTACGCTTGGCAGACTTCCGCTCTTCCCGGTCGAGTCTTGGAAGATGCGGAGAAAGCGGGACGAGCGATGAGAGGTTCACAAGGTTGTACTGCATGCACCAAGGCGTCCGCGCTCTTGGAATGCATCGGTTAAGCCCTCATACCTAAGGTCTTCGTCATCGTACCTAGATGTCAGGCATTCCTTTGTGGCGGTGCCAAACCGGCCGCATGTGGCTCAATATGCTGTAATCCAAGCCGATCTCCGCTGCTGCATGTGGGGATGTGGAGTCGGTCAATCGCGATGTGCTGTGATGAGCAACTTACATGCTCAGTCACTGATGGTGCTGCGTCGAGATGCACGCAAGGACGACCGCTCGTGTTTGAACGAGGCAAAGTTCCAAATCGCGAAGCATACTGACGCCTGACATGGTGTCAAACAGGAGATGCGACAGAGTGAGTCGCGCGTAGAAGCAGCTTGTCATTGTTCTCGTCCGCTAACCACGTGTGGTGGCGGCCAGACAGGTGTTGGATTGATCCGTATATTGATATGTCGTAACTCCAAAGAACAAGCGAATAGGATGGTGCAAACCAGCCATGCGGCTTCTCCTGGATTTGCACAGCCTCGATGGTCGAAATTCGCTCAGGTCTTGGCTGCTGGGCACTTGGCAGACTGCGGAGAAAGAGGCCAAGACGAGCGGGATCATGGCACTGGCAGTTGTGTTCGGGGTCGCCATGCTCAGCGTAATGAATGCAATCAATTGCTGTCGTGCGAAGATGGTGACTGGAAATGAAGAAGACATGCGTGAATTCGTCAGCATCGTGGCTGCGCAGCCTCTTTTGCTGCTTTTCGCCCGTCAGCAGACTATGCAGATGGCTGACCACCGCGTTTCCCCGTTGGACGATGCGAAACAGGGACAGCGGGTGTCAGTGGCGGCATTTTGAGGGTGCACTCGAGCCATGACAGCGAAAGCGTGAGGGCAGAGGAAACACCGGGTCAGGAGGGGTGCCAGGAGGCATTTCATGTTGAGACGAGGCAAACGACCACCTCCCTCTTCTGGAAAGCGCGGGCACCGATCCTCAAGGTGATTGAGCGGCCGCGCTGATTGCGACATGGTCTGCATCGTTTAGAAGGCGCGACGTTCAGCGTGTCGGCGACAAGACTTCCGCCGGGCCAAGAGGGTGCCCAAGACGCTGGACGACCAAGAAATTCCGCTCGAAATGACGGCGCATCATCGCTGCACGCCCTGACCAGCTCTTTGACTGCAACTTTGGGGCGCTCGCAGGCGGCTGCTGAACCGTGGAAACGTGCGCATCACACACACCGAATGGGCGCTCGACGGGCAGCGGGCGGTGCGGCCAAAGGGCCGGACTCAGATTGAGCGCTGCAAGTAGCATGGTTGCCCAAGTGGGCTAAGAATTAGCGCCCTTGGCACCAGCTCTGTCATTCGCCAACAAGAGCGTCTGGGCGCCGCGGCAGGATTTTTCTTGGATTCCGCGCGGAACGCTCTTTCTCATAATGTGCCGTGGCCCCCGTCCTCATGCTCAAAGCTCGGCGCTTTCCCCTCCCTCTTATTACTGCAACCCAAGGACTCGCTCCCCACCCAAGCTTCTTCCAGTCACCTTTTTCTTTCTTTTGCGCTGAACGAGATACGTTCGCGCCGTCAATCATCGTGTCTTCACTACAGAGCCAAATAGCCTCTCTGCTGCCAAGCATGAGCAGCGTTGAACAACAAGCATCGGTGCCGGCTGCGGCCACCACTCCACAGCAGCAGCAGCAGCCTTTAGGCACGCCCACACAACAGAATGCGCCCACGCCGGCATCTGTTGCCAACTCCAGCAGCGACTCGCTCGTTTGCCAGTGGCAGTCTTGTGGCGAGCGTCTGCCTTCAGCGGAGCAGCTCTACGTAAGTACACATGTACCTTGGATTCGGGCGTTGAACACATGCTGAACATCAACCAGGACCACGTCTGCGAACGCCACGTTGGCCGCAAGAGCACTAACAACCTCAACTTGACCTGCCAGTGGGGTAACTGTCGAACCACGACTGTGAAGCGTGATCATATCACCTCTCACATTCGTGTTCACGTGCCTCTGAAGCCGCACAAGTGCGACTTCTGTGGCAAAGCTTTCAAGCGTCCCCAGGATTTGAAGAAGCACGTCAAGACTCACGCCGATGACTCTGTATTGCTTCGCTCACCAGAGCCCAACCGTGGTGGACCCCACGGCGCGGGAGGCTACCCAGGCCAGAGTGGTAAACGTAAGCAACCTTATCTCGAATGTTTCTCTTTCTGTCTCTAACCAGTGCTACAGTCGTTGCTGACTTGCAGGCGCTTGCCGCTACAGCGAGCGGATACCAGTATCCTGATGGTGCTCTTGGAGCCAACGCAGGCTATGGCCAGCAACACCCTGGTGGCGCGCCTGCCGGATTCTACGGGGGCCCACCTCAGAATTCCGCCTATGGCCCTGTGTACTACGCTGTCAACCAGACTCAGCAGCTGACCAATGACTACGAGATCCGTAAGCGTGCAGCCTACGACGCTCTGAACGAGTTCTTTGGTGATGCCAAGCGCCGTGCCATTGACCCCTCGACCTACTATGACGTTGGCCAGCGTTTGATGGGTCTCCAGGGCGTTCAGCTTCCCGTTCTCGGCGGGTACCAGTCTCCTGGCATGTCGGAGTACGGCCACGGTGGCACCATGGTCGCTCAGGCCTCGCATCCCCCGATGCACCACCCTTATTCGCTTCCCTTGCCTAATCTGAGGACCAAGAGCGATCTCCTGAACATTGACCAGTTCTTGGAGCAGCTCCAGAGCACTGTATATGAGAACCCCAACCACGCCGCAGCTGCAGGCGTTCAACAAGCCGGCGCACACTACGTCCACACTGGTGCCGGTGGTTACCGCTCAAGTCACTCGCCCCCGGGTCTGTCGAGCAGCCAATCTCAGTCTTCCCACGCCACTGCTGCTGCCAACGACACACCCGCTCTTACTCCCGCCTCAAGCGTCCTCTCATACAGCTCTCAGCACTCGCCTGGTGCAACTCACTCTTCCAGCGGTGTTTCTCCTACTTCGAGGTCTTCTATTGGCAGCATGTACCCCACCCTTCCATCTGTTAGCGCCATGTCCGATATGTCTGCTGCCGCTCCTTCATCTGGTCTTGCTCCTGCTTTCGATGCTGATGGTCGCCGGAGATTCTCTGGCAACCTTCTCCAGAAGGCTGCACCTGGCCGAAGCGAGGATGACGAGATGGACACTGGCTCTGATGGTTCGTCCAAATCTCGCCGCAACTCCGAGCAGGACAACTTGCACCACGATGTCAACCAGCTGGCTATCCACTCACCTAAGGTTGACCCTGCTCTTCGCTCGCCTAGTGTCGTCTCCGATACCCCTACAGAAACACCCAATGACTCTCAAACCTGGGTTGAGAACATCCGCGTGATTGAGAGGCTCCGGGCTTGGCTCAAGGAGCGCCTTGATTCTCGTGACTACCTGGACGAGGAGGGCAACGAGGTGAAGGAGGAGCACCGTACCATTGAGGATGACGATGAGCACAACCTGTACCCTGTCCTTCGCGCTGTACAGGAAGGTCGGGAGTAAACAATACAAGCTGGGGGGTTAGCGTTGTCGGAGTTTCAATGGCGTTGCGGTGTTTTCTCAGAAAGATACCTGATTGGCACATCAGACGGCACGGTGTTGTTTTCGCATCGGAATCGTGTGATCTGGTGCTTCTTGTCTTCAACGGTCTCTACAAGGATTATACCATGACTAGCGTGTTCAATTCTCATGTTTCTCTTAACATGCCATAGTAGAGTTCAAATGGAATCAACATATGTTTTACGTCCTACCACCAGCAAATGTTCTCCTGTTCTGTGATCTTGTCTACAATTCGATCCAAGGTGCTTATCTACTGCCAAGTCCTTGCTTGACCAATTTAGATGATTCCATACCCCACATATTCTGCTCCGTAGGCCGATCGTCCAGACAAGCCTTCCCCACGTTGTTATCGTGTCCGAACCCTCGGATACTCAGATCATGTGAAGCTACATCACTCAGCCCGATCCGCAACTAGAGCGGTTTTTACAACTCTCGACTTCATCTCGGTCGAAATCTTGCGCTTTCATCCTGTCCTCGATCATTGATCGTAGCATCTACACCGCAATAGCACTCTTGTTAACAGCCTCAGCTCACAACATGTACGGTCGAGGTGGTGCAGGCAACATCGCGCAAGCGGCTGCGACAAGCAAAAAAGCTGCAGAGGTATGTCGTCGCACTCATAAAGTCGTGTGGCCCAACCCTTACAAAGTCGCAGGACGTCGAAGCCGCGAACTCACCCTCCACCTCCTTTTCAGCACCCGCGCAAACCTCGTCTACTGCTTCGCAAGACTACGCACACATGGGCCGTGGTGGCGCCGGAAACTGGTTCCAGCCTAAGACGTTGCAGAAAGAAGGTACATTCTCTCAGCAGACACCTGCCGAGTCAACCGCGCCGCCCACGAACACTACACCGAATGTTAGCAAGCCATGGACGCCAGAGGGACAGGAGTTGCCTGTTGCGAGGCAGGGCAGGGGCGGAGCCGGGAATATGGTGTGGAAGAGCGAGGAGATGTGGAGGAAGGAGAAGGAGGACGAGCAGAGGAGGAGGGAGGAGATTGAACGGAATGCTGAGGCGGCGGCTGGTGGGCTGCAGAGTCCAGGGAAGGCAGTGTTTGGAGCACAGAAGGGTGGTAGAGGATGGTAGCTTGGATCTCGTACGTGCAAGGTCGAAGGGAGAGCTTTTAGATACTGCCAATGGAATTTATACCCATGATGAAGCTGAAGATTAATGTTGTAGCCTTGAAGTCTTCTGCACATGAACTCTCATTCCTTGAGGAACAGCTTTCCAGGCTGGCACAAGCTGTCCCTCGTGTTGCAGAACAGGTGGTTTACAAGCATTGACTGCATCATCGTAGCTGCTTCTGGTAGCTGGGAGATGTCAAAGCAATCCTAGAGTGCCCTCTCTCTACAACAGAGAATCACGTTATCTCATAATCAACTAGTGTTCCATAAAGCTTACGCTGATATCTTGCGAAACCCTCCGTCAAAGCTGAATGGCTTCGTTTCGTCAGTAATATGAGGGGCTGCGCAGTAGTACACAATTGTCTTTTTGCGCTCTCTTCATCAAAGAAATGATCTCTCGGATGCGAATGGGAGAATTCAATGTTCCCGTGCGGGCGAATGTTCTGTGTTTGGTTATGCGCATAGTCACGACTCCCGGAGCATGCCGCCGGCTGCACGATTGCATCAAGCAGCAGCGGGAGTGGCTCTGTGCATGACGGCTCAGTACATGACAGCTGCTCGACTGCTGTGTTTACAATCACAACATCTGCGACACCGTTGACGCCGTGATGCGGCTCTAAACAGCACTTTGCAGAGACTGGTCCAATGATGCATTTCTTGGAGTAGCGCAGCCCCACTTTTGTGCGCTCGGACTGTTTACATCAGTTAGCCGCCTTGCATCCTCGCCATATAACCTCTCGACCCACACAGGACTACCCAAATCCGCCGTAGTTCTACCCTGACACGACTCGTAGCTTACAGCAGTTACTTCCTACCATGGCGCGACGCTCAGCGAGGCTGCAAAAGGTATGTATTTATGCTCGCCGGCCTTCAGCTATGTAAACAAACATGAGCTGACCGTGAATCTGCAGCCTGCGCCGTTACCCACGCCCGATAGGGCGATGAGGGCCGGATCAAACGACAGCTGGGAGACTGCTCAATCTGAGCAAGAGCATCCACAGCTACACGAGCTCCCTTCAGTCGCCGAACTTCCAGAGCCCGCCACCAAAACCCACCAGAAGCCTACTGCAGACGCGCCCAAGTCTGTGTCCAAGCTGCCTTCGCTGCGCGCAGCCGGAGCTCAGACGCCCTCTAGCAAGAGTACTTCTTCCAGGCTACTTGATGCTGTCTCTGCAGTACACACACCAACGAACCGTACGCCTATCAAGCCCACCGGTGACGAAATGCACCCCGCGCTGCATCACGCGAGCACCGCTCGACCTCTGGACGAAGCGCGCTGGCTTGGCTTCCAATCACTTGGAGCGCATACCGCACCACCAAAGGCTGCTGGTCATGCTCCCGGCACCCCTTCCAAGACGCCCGCGCCCGCGCCCGCGAGCAATGCCCCTGTGCTGGGCTCGTCGCCTGGTGGCTTCCGCTTCCAGTTCAAGTCGCCTTTCTCTAAGATTGCCGATACCTCCAAGCGCGGCGATCTTAGCCCTACCACGCGCAACATCTTGAAAGAACCAGTCATTGGTGCCACTCCAGGTCGTGCTATTTTTGGTGCGACTGAGTTCACATCCAAGGCAGATGTTACACCAGCGCGGAAGAAGGCGGAACCCAAGGGCAAGATGTCGCGCTTCAGTGATGTTCACATGGCTCAGTTCAAGAAGATGGATTCTGTTGCCAATCACCCCTCGGCTTGGCGGCTGAAGAAGACGCCCTCAAAGCCTGACTTGCCGAAACCCGAGACGAACAAGCTCAAGCGCACGCAGTCAAAGATGGATCTGGCCGAGTCAAGCACAAGGCCTGCCCCTGTGCTGAAGCGTACACAGTCGAAGGAGATTGACTCTGTAGAGCCAAGCACAAAAACGCCTGTGGTACAGCGCCTCCAGCCCAAGGCAAGTGCAGCGGAGCCTGTCAGCAAGATCCCTCCTACACCACTGAAGCGCACTCAGTCGAAAGTCGATCTTACTGGTTCAAGTTTGCCGCGTTCACAGTCTACTGTTCGTCTGGTCGCTTCTCAAGAGAGCTCCAATGACCCAGCACCCAAGCGTGTCAAGCGTACTGAAGGAGACGATGCCGCAACCACACGTCCGACGTCTCGCGATACCAATCCAGAAGCCACTTCGTCTAAGCTCCCGGTTTCACCACGCAAGATCACTTCTCAAACTGCACTTCCTCGTCTTGCGGCTAGACTCATGACACCTACGAAGTCATCCATGGCTCGCGCCCAGTCACAGACCGTCAAGGCAACGAAGACAGCTTCGATGATCCCACAATCTCCCTCCATGAAGCACTCATTCTCGCCTGCCCAGATCAGTCGTTCATTGCGAGACGGAGCGAGAGAGAGCATGCAGCAAGCCAGGAGAAATTTGCAACAAGTCCGCTCAATACTTCGCACTCCAAGTCGCAAGTTCTCCGAAGATCCTCGCAAGATTGCCGCAGGTACGCACATGTCGCCGCCGCCAGAATCAGCTTGGGATAACGCGCCTCCTGCTGTCCCGGCTACGGCACCTGTGAAGAAGCATGTGAATTTCAGTAACAGCACGTTGGCCCGAGCAGCACCAGATGATTTGACCAAGTCACCTTCGCCTATGAAGTTCCGCGCCGGTAGTGAGGTTCCCTCTGGTGCGGTTGTCTATCCAAGCCTCGGATCTGGCGTTGAATACCCTCAGCTACCTCAAGGTGTCTCTCCTGCTGTGTCGCCTTCCCGCCGTCTCACCTTCGGTGGTGACACTGCAAACCACCCGCGTAGCTTCTCATTCGAATCCAACAAGCCTGTTGACTTCGGTAGGTCCAAATGTGTCTGCGAGGAATGAAAGCTTCAGACTGACATTGTTTCACAGGCCCAACCACGACTGGCACTATTCGCATGGTCCGTAAAAGCGACGCTCCCTCCGTTGTCGAGAGCACGAAGCGTAAGCTTGAGGCCGTCCAAGAGTTGTCGGATAAGGAGAACGACGAGCGTCCTGAGAATCCGCGCTCTGCGAAGAAGGTCAAGACTACGCCTGCCCCATCAACGCCTGCGAAGATCCCCGCCAGTGCAAGCAAAGCACCTCGCCGCACCCCTGGCAGCGCTATGAGCAAGTCCAGGCTTGCTTTCCTTGCTACTCCAAAGCGAAGCAAGGTCTAATCAGCCATGTGAATTTGTATACTGGCCTATTGGATACATCTCATGGTCCGCTCTCGAAACAAACACACCTTACGAATCCATTTCCTTTGTCATTGACGCAGCTGCGTGACGGCGTACGTCGGCGTTACGGGAAGATCAGAACGATCTATGATCATGATCCAAGTCATTTGTCTTTGCTCCACAACCCTCCCACTAGTTTGATGATAATGATCAGCGAAAAGGCTACGACTTCATGTCAAAATAGGGTGTAGCAGGTGTTCATTGAACTGCATGTAACGAGACGACCACGATATGCTGTGTATAACATAATAAATTCTTGAATCTGCTGTACCCATCAAGTCTTCACAAAGCCTTAAGCGATGGTGTGATGTAATACTACCAACTAGCGCCGAGTCAGGTCGACACCTCGGTATCTTCGATCTGATAAACCACGCTCCCGACCTACCCAGCTTACGTGCGTTCAACCTCGCGGTAAACTCTAGAATCTGCGCGCAATTCCAAGCGTGTTGTCATAAGAGAGTTCAGGGTTGCAGCGGTCGTGGCATCAGCAATCCATCGTACAACATAAGAGAAGGAGGGGTACAGTCAACATCTGTACCATCACCAGCCTGCTACCAACCACTCAACCACCAACGAACTTCACGTCTCTGATTCTATCAACAAACCCTACAGTTCAAGATCCAGGAGCATTTCTCCGACGCTTCGCTCCCCCTGCATGGCAGCAGTAGAACCAACCCCCTTCTTCACCCTCCCCCGCACACCTCCCAACATGGCCTCCGCAAAGCCCACACTTCTCGCCTTCCACGGCTCAGGCAGCAACGCAACAATCCACACCGTGCAGCTCGCACGCCTTAACCGCGTGCTAAAGGACCACTTCACCCTCGAGCCCCTCGACGCCCCCTTCCCCTCCCCCGCAGGCCCAGGCATCCTCCCTTTCTTCGACGGCTGCGGCCCGTTCAAGCGCTGGCTGCCACCCGCAGAAAAAGTGAGCATCGAGATCATGAAAGAGGGGACCAGCACGGGTGAGCTGAGCAAAGAAGTTGAGAAGCTGGTGCGCGAGGCGGTGCAGCGGGTGAACAGTAACGGGGGGAGGGTGGTGGGCCTCGTGGGGTTCAGCCAGGGGACGAAGGTGGTAGCTGGGCTGCTGCGCGGGGCGCAGATCAGGCGGGAGTTGGGAGCGAGGGGCGAAGAGTGGCTTGACAGCTTCCATTTTGCGTTGAGCGTGTGTGCGAGTTATGCGCCGCCGTTGCTGCCGCAGGGGGTGCTGAAGCTGCCGGAGTATGTGGGCAAGAGCGATGAAGAGAAGGAGATGGTGTTGAAGGAGAAGATTAAGATGCCCGTGCTGCATGTCCTGGGCGCGCAGGACGAGTGGAAGTGGGCCGGGGATGGGCTGATTGGTGGGCATTTCGAGGTTGGGGAGGGGATGAGTGTCGTCGAGACGTGGGAGATGGGTCATCATTATCCGCAGAGACCGGAGGAGTCGGAGCAGATGAGGGACTGGTTGGTTGAGCAATTGAGAGTTCTTGATGGAGGGAAGGTGGCGGAGGTGTAGATGGTGGGGGTTTTCGCTGTGCTGTGCTGCGTTCCCTTTCCTTTCAACAAGAGATAGAAGGGCTAGTAGTATTTAGACGCAAGAAGTCATGATATTTCGCATGATTTTTATTCCTTTGGACGTTGGACATTGGACTTTCGATTGTGATATGCTTGAAGGCGCTAGACTGAATACTCGCTGTGAACAAGTGCATAGAGGCGGAAAATGAGGGCGGAACGTGAGGATCATTCACGTCTACTTCAAGACGGGGGAGCAGTACCGCTCCTCGCCAATCCGCTCTTCCCGCTCTTCCCCGAACTGCCGCTCGCCCTACTACTTGCCCTCGCGCGTCCAGCCTCGCCTCTCACGCTGGCTAGGATATCCTTTCCAATATCCGATTTGCCCAGCTTGACGACCAGCGCTGTATTCTCCCTCTGCAGCTCAGCGACCTGGACCTTGAGCAGTCTGTTCTCCTCCTCGAGGAGCTCTTTCTGCTTTTTGAATTCGTCCCTCTCTCTCTGCGTAGCGTTGAGCTTGCTCTTATCAGCTTCTTTCTGCTGCTTGAGAAGGAGCTTCTTAGTCTCCTTTTCACGGCGTTCTTCTAGTTTCCGGATCTCCTTTGCGTACTTGTCTTCCTGTTTCTTTTTCTCTTTTGCATGCTTCTCGGCGGCTTTTTCGATTTCTTTTTGGCTCTTCTGTGACTCGTTCGCCTCGGCGGCCATCTGCTTCTCGCGCTCTGCATCCAGCTTCTCGCGTAACTGGACTTTCTTGGTCTCGATCTTGTTCAGCTCGCGTGCGTGGTGGCTGTCATCATCGACCGGCAGCGATACTTCGGATGCTGTTGAAGGCGTCGGTATTGAGTTGTCGATGGGCAGACCTTGCGGCGCGCTCGTGAATTGTTCGGCCGACGCAAAAGAGTCTACGCTCGATGATGTAGATGAAGAGCTGCTTGATGTGGTTCGCTGGAGTTGCGGCATGGGGTTCATGGCGTCAGGTACGTATGCACCGAGTCCACCTACCGCGTCCTTGAGCTGATCTATATAGCCTTCATGGGTAGGCTCTGTCTTCTCGACTGTTCGATGCGAAGGTCGCCGGCCCATCGAAGACGGTGTGTCCGCTATGCTCGTGCCGACTCCTGCGCTTAAGCCTCTCGAGTTCTCCAGCGAGTACCGCGGTGGTACATCTTCGCCTTGCTGTGAAGCACCCTTTATCTCGCTTGAATCTGCCTTCAGCGCACCGGCTGGTTCGACATCGTCTCGCGCGCACGCCCAGTCCAAGAATTTGATGGCATCATTTACAATACTGCTTGGTACATTCCTCTCAACCATGAATCGCGGTATGCCACCTCCAGGATCACTGCGCGTGACCATTATCCACTCGACAGGGTTTGTCTCCGCGTCCTCATTGCCTTCTAGTGGTATCTCGCGAATCATCTCAACAGACTCGTAGTAACCGCGTACCATGCCATCACGGGGTGGCGCTTCTGGATGTGTTACAGGTATCGAGACAACCATCCAATGTCGTGGTGCTATCGAGCCGACGTTGGAAGCGTTGCTGAGGGCGTTATCGGAGGTAATCAGGAGCGTGATGAATTCTCGCGGTGACGTTGGGCCCGGGAACTGCGCAGATAGCTGGTAGACTGTTCATTGTCAGTCTTCATGGTTGAGTCTCCAATGCTAAGAGGTTCACACCTTGCAGATTGCCAATTCCGTCCACTGTCATGTCCTCCAGCCTCTGGTCTCCACCAATGCCTCTGATATTGCCCTCACCAGGCCCGCCTTGTACCTCCAGGCTCTCAGGAAACTCCCTCTGCATCATGCGCTTCCACTTGGAAAACCCTAAACCCTCATGTACACTCGACCGCGCAAACCAGGCGCCGTGTCTGTCGTGCCCTGCCATCTTGTACACACTCATGCCCGTAGCAGCCTCTTTGGCTCCGAGCTTCACCGGCTTTCCCCATGTTTTCTGAAGCGCTTCATGTTCCTTCGCAGGTGGCGGTCGTCGGACTTCTGAAATGGTGAGATCTGCAGCATTAATGGCGGGCTGTGACGATGTGCGCGTGCGCTGCGCCGACTCGTAGGGTGTGCCGTTTGGAGGTGGAGGTACCGAGTTTGCGATGAGTTCAGCATTAGAGAGAATCTCTGGCAGGAAGCTCTTCAGAGTGCCGGTTGGCACGTCGCTGAAGTCCTTTGGCCTGAGGCATTCTAGCGCCTTGTGCAGCTCCGCCATGCTGAGATCTTGGGATACGCTGCTCCAAGATTCTGACAGAACTTTGAGAAAAGTACCCGTCTGAGACTATGACGACAGTATGTTCAGGCACGCTTGACTTATGGCTTGCGCTTTCCGTGGTATCCGTAGTAGTGAGGCCGACAGCTGACTACGGCGGTTCGGTGACTCGGGTGACGAGCAATGAAGTCACAGCAAAAACGAGGAAACGCCAAAGGGTATCGAACAATGGGTGGCACAAACACAAATGCAAATAGACCGGAGCTGCGCAAAACAAGGAGAGTTCACCCTGAATAGCAAGGCACTCAGGCACATGGGCTTGTGCATGGACGAAAACGCGGATGTGTGATTGTTTGCGACGTCATCCCTGCAAATCGCGGGGTTTCCCCTTCCCTCACAACCATGATCCTCAATGAAGTGGACCCTGGGCAGGCCAGAACAGGACCCAACGTGCCACGCTACGGCTCGACTAGGTCTTTGTTGCGAGGCTCGAAGATGGCAATGTTCAGAAAGGGCATTTTGGACAGAATCTGATCGTATTCGTGTACGACGGCAAGACCTCGGAGTAAAAGTATAGCTCTCATCTTCTCAACTTCTCGTGTCCACCTTAAGATGTTGCCTCGCCTGGTTGCATGTTCGTCCAACTCTGAGCGTCACACTTGAACGTTGTGTCGCTGCTGTAACCCACGTCTCCCTCTTCGGAACCCGTGTTCTCTGTGTCTGAGAGCTCATTCTCGCTAGTAGCGATAGAATCTGCTGCTTCGCTGTCGGTATCACTGTATTGCGTCCACGCATAACCTCTTGCTTGCGCTATTTCGAACCAATCATCATCCAGCAGCCACTCATTATCCTCCTCTACCAGGAGATCCTTGATGTCCCTCCCGTTCTGGAGCAAGGCCTCACACCACTCATCCCAACGATTTCCACGTCTCGCGTACATCGAAGGTGTGTCGCCTTCGAAGTCACGGCCGTGTACATCGCTTCCCATACCTATCAAGGCGCTGAGGAGTTCCACAATGTCTGCGTGTGCTTCATTGAGTCCGACGATCGAGGAACGATGCTGTGAGTAATTGATCGCACTGGACAAATAGGGACGGAATCGGCTGTCGGGGAGCTCAGGGTCTGCTCCAATACCTATCAGGGCTGCAATTAATTGGCGATAATCGCCAGGTATTGGTAGTGCCTCGTCTGAAGTCAAGTCTTTCTGCAAGCAGCGAGATCGCAGGCCAGGTTCGAGTGTTCGTAGCATCTGCATCGCACACCGCAGCACTAACCCATCGGACCACATGGCCAGACCACAGATGATCAGGTTGGATAGAAAGGCCACAGGGTCCTCAAGATCATTGATGACCTTCGCCAAGAATGTTTGGACTTGGGCGTTGGTCACATCTTCGAAGGATTCTGCCCAGCATAAGCCATATATGAGACTCATCTGAGCTCTTCAGTATATCAGCCCGATACCTTATCAAAAGAGTTTAGACTACAGTGAGCTGCACGTACCGAGTACTTCCCAGATCGAAGCCTTGTCCTATCACGTAGTCAAGGATGTCTGAGCGCAAATTTGCTGCAAGTGCCTGACGCGTTGTTCAGCATGCTACGATAGATCCTATATATTAAATTTATCGCACTTACATGTAACAGCTCAATGATTCCATTGGAAGCAGT
The DNA here is from genome assembly GCA_028584115.1 of Stagonosporopsis vannaccii. Classification (NCBI taxonomy): domain Eukaryota; kingdom Fungi; phylum Ascomycota; class Dothideomycetes; order Pleosporales; family Didymellaceae; genus Stagonosporopsis; species Stagonosporopsis vannaccii. The sequence continues at coordinate 634,500 of VWXS01000003.1, forward strand.
GAGCCCTGACGGAAGATCGCCAGTCTGAAATAATCTTAGAACCCCAGTGACAAGGGACCGGAATACGTCCTTTGATCGATATACATCCTCCTCACTAACGGGATGGTCCAATTCGACGCACTGTTCGATATGTTCTTTCAAAAGTGGCGCCATCTTCAGAAGCTGATCAAGATCGTTGATCACAATGGACGTATTCAAATGGGTATACAGCGGGGTGCGAATGCCATTGACAGGTCGATACGCGAAGCGTACATCAATCCATACAGAAGACGAGGCAGTCTTGTAAGTCATCGATACGCCCACTTCCGACTTGCTGTCGGTTATCGAGTCTTTCGTATAGATGATGAAGTCCCCTAGATTGGTTGAAATCCTACTTGTTCGCAGCTTCCGCTCTCGCCGTGTATTCCGATCATGCTGTCCGCCTCTTGGGCATGCCAAGATCGCCTCAGTGGTTCCGCTTTCGGGTATTTGTACATCTGTTTCGGAGAGTTTGGTGAGGTCTAATGCTGTTTCAGAGTAGATCCACCGATCAAAAGGTCGTGCTGTTGATCTAGAGTATTGCATTGCCTGTTCCTGTGCTGCGGAGCTCAACAAGGGTTCAAGGTTGGACTGCAGAGTGGCGACTTGTTTCAGGTGCGAATGAAAGTCGTCCTGCGAGTTCAGTTGATCGAAAGCAAGCTCCAGTCCGTCCCGAAGGAATAGCAGATAGGTCACAATTAGATCACGCCGCTCGCCGTAAAAGTGAATTGGCCTGTCGCTCCTGCTCCGGGGTAAAGAAGCCGTAAGTTGCACTCTATCCAGTTCTCCCAAAGCGGATATAACTAAATCTTGGGTCTTCTGGTGCTGTGTCATGAGAAATCGGGTTTGTTGCCGTATGTCTTGTGACATGCGGATGACTTCTTTTTGGGTAGTGGCCGAGATGGTCATATGTTGTCGCTGCCGAATCTTCATCTTGGTCTGTTCGTCCTGCAGTGCCTTAAGTGACCGCTGTTGGGAAGCATGAGCGCTGGAGAGCTCCCGATGACGTCCTCTCGTTATGTCCGAAGTGCTCGTCAAGATGTCGACGATTTCCTGATCTCTCGCACTGGCCGCTTGGGTACCATGCAAAACGATTGTTTTAAGGTCGTTGGTGTTGAGATCCGAGAGTTCCCTTCGTATAATCAGCATGAGCTCCATTGATATCTTCTGTTTGGTTCCAGTGTTCATGCTTCGGAGCCCAAATATACAACATATTGACAAAGCTCATTGCTGAAATGAGAGCATTTTTAACATTAGTCGCGGCAATTTCTGCTGAATGTTTCTTCGCGACGCCCCGAAATCTCTTATGGTTTTGAATGGAAACTGCGACTAACCCATTACCAAGTGAAAGGGCCGCTGTGATAGATAGCTTGGAGTGCTCAAGCCGCTGTAAAGCCTTTGCAACCCTGTTTTGATCCAGTACAAATTTAATCCGGTCCCACTTCTTTGTTGTGCCTCTGATCTTTGCAACAAGAATTTTGAGGCTTTTGAGCTCTCGCTCCAAGCTGTTGAGAGCCTGTCGAAACGAGAGGGTAACTTTGTCAGCAGAAGCCGCGTCGGGATGCTGTGCCAGTCGCTCCAGACATGCTTTGGAGGCATTCACAAGTGCGACAGTCTCTTCGATAGTTTGTTGCAGCTTTCTTGCGTCTTCGGGTGCGTCGTCGATCCGTTGCAGGAATGAGTAGAGCTCGCGCCCGCTGCGAATGAGAACATCAGCGACTCCAACCACAGCGAACGCCCCGGCGGCTATCTCGAAGGCTCCTGACATGTATGAAGAATCAGTTCGTAGGTGAGATAAGTTTTTGTGCAGGACCACAGGCCCAAAGAGTCGACAAAATCATCGCGACACAGCCTCGTTGATCCTGCCTTGGTGGCGCCTGCACGATGAGTATGGCCAACAGGCTGTTGGCGGCGTCTGTGGCGAAGCACAAAGCGTCTTTTCCTGCCTCGATGTACAGCGACAAGGGAACCGTGTAGTACGGAGTGTTGTTCGTATGGGCCTTGATAAGCTGTATCGAGGCTCAAGAAGTTGGCGTGGGGTTGCGAATGATTGATGAAATTCAATTTCAAAAGTCAAAAGGTGATGCACGCAGCTGCCTCAGTGACGCGCTGCGCAACATCATCATCCTTCCTGCGCCCTCGTCCTGCGCTCCCGACTGTATCACCATTATTCTCAAGATTTCTTAAGTCGATTTTCTTCAAGAGCCTGGAGGTATTCAAACTTTGGACAATCACAGTGGGCGCGGCAAATGGAGGGCTGGTAGCGGTCGAGGTACCGACTCAGGCCTATGTAGTTTAAGGACAACGCAGAATTATCAATGAAACTATCCAAATCGCAGGCGCCCAAGCAAAGTCACTGCAAATCATCGAGGATATATTGAAGTGCCGAGAACGACTTTGGACCTATAGCTCCCTTCCCGTCTTCATGGAGAGGGTCTCATCATCCCACCATGAATTATAGTATGCAATCCCCTATCACTTTGATCTTAGCTTATGTGGAAGTGTTCTGCAACTTGTGCCTGCATCTCTTTGATGCTCAACATCGGTAATCTTTCGTGACTCGCGCATCCAGCAGCAGCTTTGCGCACTTCATGGTTGTTTCCACTAATGACTTAGCATGAAAGCCGCCAGAAGCATCGTTTTCGATGTCCAGGCCGATGATGATGTTCAATATACTGATCTTTATCACCGCCGTTCTTCTTCTTTCGTCATCTCGAAGGGATCTCCTGGTATATATTCAATGGGGACTGAAGGTTTTCCTGGCGGTTGTCGCCGCGACGCTTCATCAGTCGATCATTGGGAGGCGTCAGCGGGTTAGAAACGGTACAAGCTCAGGACGTATGTTCGCGTCCCAAGAAAACCATTGGCTCTTCTAGCAAGACATTGATCTATCCTAACGTGCGCGAACATACATTGGCAGTACGTGATTCGAAACTCATGGAAGATTTTCTTGACGTACGTTCCTGTTGTTCCAGTGCCCGGCAGCAGAAACCTTTACACCCAGTCAAACTTGGTGACCACGTTTCCCCGTTCGGTTTCAGCGCATTTGTGCTCCTTGGACCAACAAATGCTGATAGAACTCTCTTAAAGTCCTTGTTCGAGCTGAGCCCTTTTGTTTTGGTAGTATTGGTTGAATAACCGATGCTGAGGCTCTCCGCATCCTCATCATCATCACCATCATCATCATCTACAGGTACATTGGATAAGGCTCCTCTTGCGTGTGCATGCAGTTGCATCAAGTGTCCTGCCGGGCTGATATTGCGAAGAGGCAGAGCAATGCCTCTTCGTCAAGGGGGAGGTCTTGATAGTCGTCACCCATGAGGATCCAATTCGGCATCAGAACCCATCTTTGGGCTTCAGTGCGTCACTTCTTAGTGGTGGTGAGCAACACGGACGGCGGCGGTAATGGACGCGTCTCAGGTTACGGTCATGTTCAGAGACTGACTTCCGTCCAGTGTGCTGATGCATGGCGACCTGGTTGCCCTAGCCATGGAACATACGGTGATTGCAATGCAGCCTTTCTCAATTGAAATCTTTGAAATCGCCGGTGTCAGCAACAGGGACTGTGCCAGTTTTTCTGTACGATCTGAGATTTCTGTTCACACATGCAGCGTCTGGGTTAGGAGCTTGGGATCAATCGATTCCCGGTAGGCTGCTCCGGCGTCTTGCGATAAATGCAGACGTGTCTGTCAAGATAAGGCTTATCAGCCCAGTAATGGGCCTCTCGTTGATTATTTTTTGGCGAGCAAGCTACGACGGACGGGCGCTTGCGGTGAGCGGGGACAGCCGTAGACAAAGCTTACCGCGGTGGAGCGTCAGCGCTTCCTGAGACAGGAGAAGCGATCGCCAAGATACAATGCATGCCAAGTGCTCAGTTTGGGAGTGCATGCCTCGATTTGAATGCAGGGCCAACTTGCAGAGAGCTTCTTTTAGCGTCAAGAAGAGCTCTTGAGGTGAGGCGCAGAACAAAGTCTGGTTGATGAGGGCGACATTGGGCTCGGTGATGAGCACAGAATTGCTTGCGGAGAATCCAACGTCAGCCATTACCGTGGAAGGCTGCTGCAAGGTTCGTGCCCATTCAAATAGCTTGAAGGCTGGACATGTATGGACAAGTCATGGCCACTTGTGCTACTCCGGCACACGCTAGATGGGATGGAGGAATCACGGACCGAGTCTGCAGGTCAATTCCACTCGTCAACGCACTCGACCACAGGGAGGCTTGCCGCGGCTTGCTGTGTGCGCGATGGATGCTGGCGCTGCGCGCGACGTCAGAAGATGCCGTCCGACGGCTGACTGTGGATCAAGGGGAGCTGCACCGTGGGCATAGACAATTTCAGCGCACTTGTACTGAGCCCTCGAATGAGAACCGCGTACGTAGCAAAGCAGAACTGAAACAAGGTTCTCAGCCAGTCGGGCCCCCGGCGCGCACTCTCAGCGCTTGTGGTGAAGCTGCTGCACATGTTGGTGGGGCTCGCCGCCTGCTGTCTGTAGCCGTTCGCACTCTTGCTGCCCTCTCCAGTTCCCACGCTCGCTATTGCCTGTCCTTTGACACTGCTTCCTGTGCGTGCTTGTCAATCCTTTGCCCCACGCGAGCAGCTGTATGTAGTCGCTGTCAGAAGACCCTGGGAACGTTGTCTACCCAAGTATTCGAGTGCTTTGGCCCTTCTCGGCAAGCCCAGCACACGCCGGTTCAGGTTCACCTCTCCACAGCTGCTTTTGTGAGCCCCTCAGACAGTGCAGCAGTCTGAAACAGTCCGCGAGCCGCGCCTCGGACGCCGACAGCAGCGCCCCTCGCAGCTTTTCTGTCAGCATTGCCTGTGCAGCTACATCAACGTTTCGCAGCCCTACCCGCCCCGAGTCGCGCCTGCCGCCTGCGAGCCGCACCTGCCTAGGACTCGTGGCCCGCCAACGTCACTCGCGGCTCAGTCCTCCAAGCCGTCCTCCCCACAGCTCTGCCTCCTGCCTCCCACCTCTCGTTTCCCTCCTTCGCCCTGCAAGACTCGGTCAGCATTCCTCGGCTGACGGCAGCGAACCGTCCTGCTGGAACCCACACCACCTGCGTGCAACACTCGTTTCCCCACAAACACATCCTCATCTTGAGGAATCTGGGACGACTCTGGGAGTCCGACATAGATAGCTGCCCGCTGTGCCTCTTGCACAGCAGGCGCCATCGTTGTAGTAGCACCTGCTGCATCTAGAATTTTGAGAGCTGTGCTACTGCGACCGCAAGAAAGCTCTTGTAACCAAACAGCGATCGATGCTTCCCGGATTTAACGCAAACGGGACCTCGAGTCCACAGCCCAACATGGCGTCTCCCGTACCGCTTCTTCGAGCGCCCGTTCCCGGCGGCCGTGGGCCTCGCAAACCTGCCCTCGGTCTCTCGATTCCGCCATCGCCGAACGCTCGACCTGTCGTGAATGGCACAAGCGAAGGGCAGTCCAGTATGGGCCGTCCTATGCCTCCTCGTCTCCAGCTTGCCACGCCCCTGGGCTCGAACACAACCCCTCAAGAAGGCGGTCGCCCACGGTTGCAACTTGCGACCCCAATGGGCTCAAGTCGGACACCACAAGGGCTACCGCCACTGCAGATATCTACAGGACTTTCTGCCAATTCGAGCGATGCAAGCGCCAATTCAAGATCAGGTAGTTTCGGCGAGATGCAGGCGAACGGCTCTGCATCATCATACCAGAATGGCTCTGGGTTCTCAACTTTACAAGAACCCACCCAGGCCACAGACCCAATCTCAGCCATATCACAAGGTGGGAGTGAGGGGGGATCAGCTATGCAAAGAGGACCAAGCAGCCAACCAATGCCGGACCTCGAGGCTCTGGCGTTAGAGAAGGGCCGCCCCTTGGATGTCGAGGATCTCGATGACATGGGTTGGAGGGCTGCCAGTAGCAAAGGCTTGATTGAAGAGCTTGGCAGTCTTGGAGAGGGTGCTGGTGGTGCTGTCACCAGATGCAAACTCAAGGGCGGGAAGACGGTGTTCGCCTTGAAGGTATGTCCACCAGTTCGCTTGCGCTACCTGTGCTGATTTACGTTACCAGATCATCACAACGAATCCCGATCCAGATGTCAAGAAACAGATTGTACGAGAACTCTCGTTCAACAAGAACTGCGCAAGTGATCATATTTGTCGTTACTGGGGCGCCTTCGTGGACGATAGCTCTGGTACCATCAGCATCGCCATGGAATTCTGCGAGGGTGGATCCCTAGACGCGGTGTACCGTGAGGTAAAGAAGCTGGGTGGTCGTACCGGAGAGAAAGTTCTCGGAAAGGTTGCAGAGGGTGTTTTGAACGGCCTGACATACTTGCACTCGCACCGCATCATTCATCGAGATATCAAACCAAGCAATATCCTGCTCTGCAAGAACGGGCAGGTCAAGCTTTGCGATTTCGGTGTGTCTGGTGAGTTCGGGACAAAAGGAGACGCCAACACATTCATTGGTACGTCGTACTACATGGCCCCCGAGCGGATCACTGGACAGAGCTACACCATCACTAGCGATGTGTGGAGCTTAGGTGTGACGCTCCTCGAAGTCGCACAGCATCGCTTTCCGTTCCCAGCGGATGGCACAGAGATGAACCCCCGTGCTGGCCTCATCGATCTCCTGACTTACATTGTCCGACAACCCATCCCTACGTTGAAGGACGAGCCAGAGGCCGGCATCAAGTGGTCGGAGAATTTCAAGTACTTTATCGAATGCTGGCAAGTAGTCCTCCATGCTGCTTAGAGCGTCGCCGCTAACTGTGAATAGCCTCGAGAAAGAGTGCCCACGCCGAGCTACACCTTGGCGAATGCTTGAGCATCCCTGGATGGTTGAAATGAAGTCTAAGAAAGTCAACATGGCCCACTTCTTGAAGCAAGTATGGGACTGGAAGGATTGAGGGCTTTACCGCTTCTCTTTAACAACCCATACTCTTATCTTTCTGGTGCTATACCTCGGTCATGTGCTGGACATTGATCGAGAGCTGAGGAGATCATGATTGCTATGGCGCGCACGGAAGCGATCATTGGCATCTCTCCATATCGGACTGCATGAAGACATAGCAGGAGCTTACGAGGTCGTAATCAACGACATATTGCAATTTGGCGGTCAGGTTACGCATAGCAGAGGACAGCCGGCATTGATGGCGTTAGAAATACACTTTCATCGTGGCGTACAGCCGCTTAACCTGGATACCGACATACCACATGAAACAACATGATATTGCCTCAGCGTCTTTCTCAGCCTCACATCGTGATAGTCTTGTGCAGCTGCTGTCTGGCATGTGAAGTGGGATAGGTAGTCAGCCGACTTCGGATTAGACTGAGGCGCTCGGGCCTTCCGACATGCAACTCTGCGGGAGCAAGTTGAAGTTCGAGTTCGGAGTCATCGAAATAATTACTCGGCAGCCTCGACGCCACAACAGCTGTCGACAAATACATTGACGAGGCACGGGAGCTCGCTCTGCTTTTGGAACACTTCTTCCACCAAGTTTTATAACCGCAAACCCATCACGACGCGCTTGTCGCACGCGACAACCCGCCCACTACCCCACCATTTTTCTAAGAGCCCGCAACGAAAGCCGTTGAAACCCCAAAATGCCTACTATTGCGGTCGACAAGGCGGCGCTCTTCAAGGAGCTTGGTCGCGATTACACCACCGAGGAGTTCGACGAGCTATGCTTCGAATTTGGTATCGAACTGGACGAGGACACAAGTCAAAGCACCAAGCCAGAAGATCAGGCGCAACCACCGCAACTGAAGATTGAGATTCCGGCAAACCGATATGATATGCTCTGCTTCGAGGGAATTGCTCTCAACCTCAAGGTCTTCTTGGAGAAGGAGAAGCTGCCCAAATGGCAGGTCACATCGCCTAAGGATGGACAGCTTCAGGAATTGCACATCAAGCCCGAGGTAGGATGCATCTTGATAGAAGGGGCGAAACATGTTCTGACCAAGAAAGACTGCCCAAATCCGTGAACTTTGCTCTGGTGTCATTCTGCGGGGCATCACCTTCACACAGGCACGATACGACTCCTTCATTGCGCTGCAAGATAAGCTGCACCAAAATCTGGCTCGCCAGCGTACCTTGGTCTCTATTGGAACACACGATCTTGACAGTGAGTGGTCAGAGAATTGTTTTGGAACATGTCTAACAAACGACAGCCGTGAAGGGCCCTTTCACATACGAGGCTCTCAAACCTGAGGAGATTGAGTTCATTCCGCTCAACCAAACGAAGAAAATGAACGCTAGGGAACTCATGGAGTTCTACGAGGTGCGTTCCATGAGGCAATCCATGAACGGAGCGTGCGACTGATGTTCAAACAGAAAGACAAGCACCTCGGCCGCTACCTGCACATCATCAGGGACTCGCCTGTATACCCTGTGATCTACGACGCAAACCGAACCGTCCTGTCCCTTCCACCGATCATCAACGGTAACCACAGCAAGATCACACTAGACACGAAGAACGTCCTTATCGAGATTACAGCAACAGACAAGACAAAGGTTGAAATTGTGAACCACATGCTCATTGCCATGTTTGCAGGATACGCTGAGTCGATAGAGGCGATCAAGATTGTTTCACCTCACAACAATGAGTCCAGGATATCGCCGGATCTCTCACCGCGCGAGTGGAAGGCCGAAGTGGACTACCTCAATAACGTCACAGGTCTCGATTTGTCGCCAGAAGAGATCTCCAAACTTCTCTCCAAGATGGGTCACGACGTAACACCCTCGAAAACCGACAAGAACATCCTCGACGTTTCCGTTCCCATCACAAGAGCAGATATCCTCCACCAAGCCGATATTATGGAGGACTACTCCATCGCGTACGGTTTTAATAAGTTGCCTCGCGTATACCCCAACAAGACCGCTGCCGTATCCGCCCCACTTCCCATCAACAAGCTTGCTGACATCGTACGCCTGGAGTCCGCATCGGCTGGCTGGACAGAAGTCATGCCACTCATTCTGTGCTCGCACGAAGAGAACTTCGAATGGTTGAACCGCGTCGACGACGGCAAGACAGCCGTCAAGCTCGCGAACCCTAAGACCGCAGAGTACCAGCTCGTCCGTACATCTCTCCTGCCCGGTCTGCTAAAGACCATCAACTCGAACAAGCACCACTCTGTACCGATGAAGATTTTTGAAGTTAGCGACGTCGGCTTCAAGGACGAAACCCAGGAGCGCAAGAGCCGAAACGAGAGACACTTCGCTGCAGCTATCATGGGCAAGACTTCTGGCTTTGAGCAGGTACACGGTCTTCTGGACCGCTTGATGCTCATGCTGCGATCAAAATTCATGACAAGAGAAGATGGCCTGAAGAATGCTGCATTGGAGGGCTATTGGATCGAGGAAGTTGAGGGTAAGAGAACCCATCTCGTTTGCTGTTCCCGTACTAATACTTGCTCGCAGACAAGACTTTCCTCCCCGGCCATGCAGCGTCCATCAAGATTAACCTTGGCGGCAAGAACCACACCATCGGTGTCTTCGGTATCCTGCACCCCAGCGTGCTGCACAAGTTTGAGCTGCCATACCCCGTCAGCACAGTCGAGTTCAACTTGGAGGTGTTCTTGTAGATAACAAATTCGCTCACATGTTCGTGACCGGGATTTTCAAAGAGTAAAATCTAGACGAAGAAGCATAGATGCATGAATACGACAACACGAAAGAACATTTCCACAATGGAACCGCGAGAAGCTCTTGGATTTGAGAAATACCGCAACGCAAGCTTTGGTGAATCTCGTTGGTACAATCCCCAGCAAGCGTTGTACTGACCTAGTCAAATTAGACCGTTTGTTGCATCCACTATTCCGCACTCTGGGACATAACCTTTCCGTCTGTTCGCAGGCAACCCCCCCCCCCCCCCCCCCCCCCCCCCCCCCACCCCCCCCAAACCCCCCCCCCCCCCAACCCCCCCCCCCCCACACCCCCCCCCCCCCCCCCCCACCACCCCCCCCCCCCCCACCCCCCCCCCACC